>CM060561.1:122099966-123299966 GCA_030625065.1 Alectoris magna
GTAGCAATTATAAAATTTGTTAGAAATAACTATTTCCTCTAATTGAATCTATTGCCTCCAGCTTTGGGTATCAAAACACAGTCTTAAGTAAATTATTGTCTTCCATGCTATGTTTTACTTTCACCTGTTTAAGCTAGTTATATAGAATAGCTTGCCTTCACACCTCAGTATTATATAGTAAACTTTTGTCTTTTGATGTTCCTTATGTGACAGAGGTCTCAGTTCTTAGATAATATATAAACACTGTACTTTTTTCTCCAGAATAAGAGTAGGTCTTTTCAGGAAAATGGGTTTGAACAGTGAATGAGAGGATGGACAGTGAAGGACTCCATCTAGATCTAAGTGTAATACATATTGCTCTGCTGAGGCTTGTAACTAAAGGTATCTTTGGCATGGCTATAAGTAATGGGGCCAACATTTGTAGCAGTTGGCTTGGCTTTCCCCTATCTAAAAGGAAGTATCAAATACATACAGTGTATGTATGTGCATACATACAGTATATGTATTATGTACAGAATAGATAAAGGTTTAGGTTTTTAACATGTTTAAGTGAACATGTAGGACACCTTAGTTTACATCTGATGTAATGTGGAGAAAAAGCTACAAAGATCTGTATGTGAAAAAGGTGCGAGTTTTGCTGGGAGATCTTATGCCTACTGGAGAAAAGTGAAGTCATTATAATCCCTTTTTTCCTTTTTTTCTGTGTGTGTTTGCTTTGTTTTTGTTCCTTTGGGGTTTTTTGGGGGAGGTTAAGAGGGAATACAGGGAGCACTTGTTGTCCCCTTGTCTTATGCAGAAATTTAAGAATAATAATAATTACAAAGAGATTGAACCAAATCCTATTGTCATTTGAAGGAGAATCAAGGTAGTGTTGCGGGCTTTGTCCTGTGGGAGTTACCTAAACTGGCAGTTTTAAATTAGTATGTTATCACTTCGGCCTTTCTGTCTGTCTAGATCCATAGTTTTTAGGCTGTTTTGTTTTATTTACCATTTTGACTTTGCAACCTCTTCTGGTCCACTGATTTGTTTATAGAGGGTAAACAAAGATCCTTTCTTCCATTTCAGATCATTCTAACAATTACTCTCCTTTCCAGTTACTGTTTTAGTTGATCTTTCCTTATTATTATTTTTAATTTTTGACACAGAGACATTCATTCTTTCTGATGTTTCCTTGACACCAGGGACTGCATTTGTGCTATCATGGATCACACCATACTGATAGATCATAGTTATCCTGTGATCAAGATCGAGAATTTCCAGTTTATATCTTAACTGATTGGAAATGCTTTCATTAGGCTGACTAGTCCAGGATCACCACTGAGAAGAACGAGGGGAAACACTGCCTGGCTTTTCTTTATAAATGAGTTGCATTCATTAAATAAACAGGGAAAAAAACAAAACAAAACAAAAAAAACAACCATCACCACCAACAAAAAGAACCCACAGCGTCCTAAGCACACAAGGAAGCAACAAGAATAAGCACTGATTTTTCTGTGCACAGTGCTTAGTATACCCTGTGCCAGGTCCTGAATAGAATTTTGTGGCTATGGTAATTCAGATGAGAAATAACCGTAATTAATCTTCTTTCTAAATTTTGGTGTGTTATTAAACTTTGCTCGACTGAGGATAGTGTTGAGAGGTGCTTAAGTGTTATGCAAACTTAATAGATCACAGATGTCAAGTATGATCAGCAGGAGCAACATGGGGCATTTCTACTGTCTAACTTAGTTGCTAGCACTAGGATGACCTGTACTGCTTATTTTCTTCTACATGTAATTAATTTTTGGAAAAGGACTGTGGATTTTGTCCACTGGTCACATGGTTTCATACATTTGGAAGCATTATATACCACTCCATGGTGATGCACCAGTTGAAATTAACAGTCATTTTGGAGTTGTGGGCAGATGTAAAAAGGCTTTCCTACAGTTAGGGTCCAAATATGTGTGGTATTGCCATAGTGGTTCTTATTTTGTCAATGCTTTTTTTTGACAAAACTTTTTAAATTATGTTTAAGTTTTACAGCCTTCTACAGAAAAAGAAGGTGCTTCTGTGCTATACCTGAGCTTATGATAGCAAAGACTCCCATCCATTGAAATTTCTTATGCTTCTTGATATTACTCTGCTTTATCTATCTATCAAACAGTAAATCTACTATGGAGCAAGAAAAAAATGTGTGTGACAATACTTACTGAAAGCTAATCTCTGTATGTTCTACAGGTGTAAAGTAAGCCTTAATCACAACCCTGCTAGGTGCAAACTTTTAGTCTAGCTAGAGATGTAGGCTATTATATTGGCTGTGCTAACACTTGAGAATTGCTAAAATTAAATAAGAGCTACATGCCCACTTTTACATGAGCGGCAGTCTCACAGTTTACTGTGATGGTTACAGTGTTCAATACAAGCAGAGATATTACAAGCTAAAGCTACGGTTTCTTATACATGGGGTATTATGTCCTTCACTCTAAAAATGCTTTGAAATTTATAATAGCTGAAAACATCAGCCTTAGTCTAGCTTCCAGATTTCTCAATTTGTCCTTTGACGTGATTATTAAATCCTTTTAACTTCATACCTACAAACACAAAATAGTAACTTAGAAGTAACATGTTGCACCCTTTCCCTGGTAAAATTATGATTAAAGACTGTTCACCTGGGAAAATCCAAGTACTCATTGTAAGCATAATGGTGCTTCAAAGAAGAGCTAATGATATAGTTTATGAATTTTAATTTCTGTTTCAAAGTCAGCAAGTGTGCTTTCTATAAATGTAAACCATCTGTTGGCACCTTCTAAAAGACTAGAATTCAGTACATCCAGGCATGAATTATTTATTTAGCCTTTTTTTCCTAAGTAAACTGTACGTTTTCTTTTTTCTTTCTTCCTTAATAAACCATTTCTGTATGATGTGAGGTTTTAAAACCAGCGCATTAATAATGGTAACTTATACAAAGTGAGATGTTTTGAATTATGATTGCATCATAAAGATAAGGGATAGGAGTTAATTTTTTTCCTTTGAAAACATATTTTGTAATATGTCAAATTGTACTGTTTTTATAGACATTTTTTAGCTTCAAGTAGCACCAATTTCGGGGGAGGAATAACTCAGTTGAAGGTGGTATTGAAGGTCTATCACAATGACCTGGAGAAATATATTATTTACATAAGCCTCTGCCAACTTAATGAGAGCATATGTCTATGTATGCCAGTTTATTATTGATTGCTTATAGATCCTTTCATTCGTTTAAGAACAGCTGGATTAAATCTGTAGGAATGCATTTAGAATATGCACTTTGAATATCAAGATAAGCTCAGGACTGATTCTTTGGTAGGAATTCACACTGAAGCACAGCTTCAGTTTCCAAATAAGCCATGGTTGGTGCTTGCTAGTTTTCATGGTGCTTTTGTCTCATGCGCTTTATTTATTTATTTATTTGTTTCTTTTCTGGCAGCTGTTCTTGATGAGATATATTTGGACACTTGGGAGAGGAAGCAGAAACAGATGATTTATCTTGTTGCACTTTGCTAATTAGAACAATTCCCAGTGACCTCCATCTGCATGGGTTCAATTTTGCCTTTGAATCATGAATCAATAAACATTTTCTCTATTTGATAATCCACTGTTCCTTGATCCTATGAACAAATAGCATGTTAGCCTTGTCTTTCATTTCTTTGAGTCCTGAAAAGCCGCTTCCTTTGCTAGTAATTGGCATATACTGCTCTAAGAACTGCAGAGGCATGTTGGGTACCAGCAATGACCATGTCAACAAATACAAGCTAATTTCATCACAGCATAATTGGAGCTGAGGCAATGGTAAAACCAGCTCTAAAAATCATCATTTCCACCTCACTGCTGTTAGAGCTTTGCACCTGTCATTCAGTGGTCTTTCATATTCAGTTTCCAGAGATTTCTTGACTTTACTGAAATTAGTCTCGATTGTTCTTATTTTCCCATTCTCTTGCAAGATTAATGTGAAATGTTCTACTCTGTAGGTGATACTGCTACTTCTGATGCTATGCAGTATGGAAAGAGAGTAGGGATTATGCTGGAAATACAGAACAGTAAGAATCCGTTTTGGATCAAATATGTGCTTGCTCATCACTAACTTACTTCCAAAACTTCTGTGCCCCTTGGTAGTTTTCTTTATGGGGGGGGGGGGGGGGGAAGTTGAACTGAGATGTGAGGAGTTGTGGGTTCTTTTACTGATTGTGTGTTTCCTTGTACAGTATGATGAATGTCATATTTATCTGCAGATAATTTTTTTTCTTTTCTGTAATCATTAGGATACAGCTGGGAAAAGCAAAATTCATAAATGCATATTTTAGCATTTTGATGCTCATATAGGATCATTCAACTGCCCATTCCATTCCATTTACTTTAGAGAGAAACTGGAGTGATGAGCAAACTGACTTCAAGTGTTAAATGCCTAAAAGCAACTGGAATTAAGTTGCCATTTCTCTTCCCCACCTAACCTCTTCAAATATATTCTTCAAATGAATATATTTATTTAAGAAAAAGTCTTTGTGATGTCAATATAATCTCAAACAAATTCAACCCTATGTAGATGTTATTTGGTTAAATAATTGTGTGCTCTTAGCTTTAATAAAACAAACCTGTTGCATTGTTTGCAGTTTATGTTCACTGGATTTGCTTGTGTACCTAAGTGTTCTCATACATACTTGCATTGGTTTCCTAGGATCTGAGACCCTATACATTAATTAATGTAATTTAAATGTTGAATATGCTTTATCATTCAGGACATATATTATTGACATACAGTGTGAATTCATGTATGATGTGCTTAGTTTCACGAAGCACACACCTTTAGAAGTCCATAAATGTACACAACAGTGGTTGCTTCCTCTCTGTCAGAGTAAGAAAAAGGAAAGCATTAATGTTAAATGAATCACTTGATAGCTCACTGTATCAATAGTCATTTTCTTTCATTATTGGCCTGTCTCCGTAAAAAATTTGGGATCATTATTTCTATTTTTCAAGGAAGAATACATATGTGCAGTAGATGCTTGCTTGCTTATTTGTTTGCAGGTTTTCCAAGTGTTTCAGAATAGAGCTAGTTCTCTTGACTCTCTGCCCACAGTTCTATAATCACCAGGAAGACCAAATTCACATTAAAAATACGAAAATGGCAAAAAGCTCTTTTATTTGAGCAAATATATACTTTGATAGGTAAGCCCATTATCTTCCTCATTTTAGTAAGAACATAAATGTGTCCCAACAGTATCAGGCCCCCACTATAAACACTGACAGAAAAGATTTAAATCAAGGGAAGATCAAGATTGTTACCAAGAAAGTATTTTCTGCTTCTTTCTTGCATCACTAACAAATCTATTATCTTTGTTAGTAAATGTAGTGAAAAAATAATGCAGGGATATATTTAGCAGGGTTTAGAAACTTCTCTGCTATATCCCTTTGTCTTGCTCTAATTTATATGAGGGAGAAGAGGTTCTTTGATACCTGTATACCCGGCGTGAGATTAAGAAACAACGGTTCAAATGTTGGTCCGACCAGTTTATTACAAACCTTAATCAGGGAGATGGGGAAGGGGAGGATGGACGATTTAGGGTGATGGGGAAGGGAAGGTGGGCAACAGATAAGATAGAAAGAGGCAACAATTGCGTAAAGTGGGGATAGTCACCACCAGGATCCAGCAGCGGTCCCGTTGCAAGATATTCTGATGGTCCAAGACAGAAGCGCAGGGGGGGAGAGAGCAGCAGCAGCGTGGCCGGCCTTGGGCAGCAAGCAGGTAGCAGGAAGAAGCCGCAGGGTAAGCAAGCAGCAGGGTTCAGGTAGTAGGTCTGGGAGAGTCCGTCAGCGAGCAGGACTTCTGTAGTGAGGGATCTGATGGCAGACACCTTGTTCTTCTTCAGCATGCCGGCATCACGTGAGGAATCTGATATCAGAAACCCTGTTGTTCTTCTTTAGCATGCAGGTCTCACGTTGTGAGGAATCTGATGTCAGAAACCTAACTTCATGGTCGCTGATCCCTCTTTTATCCTCCCTTTTTCCTGCCTACGTAACATCCCTGGGTGCACCCCCTGAGATGGCCATCTTCCTCGAGATAAGCCCACACAGAACACTGCTTCCTGGCTATTCATCTGCAGCTTATCTCTTTCTCGTTGCCCCTGGCCTTGTCCATCTGTGTTCCTCAGACAAAGGATTTCTCAACCCTTGACCAGGACTTGCTTGGACTTGTTCATCTGCGTCCTACAGCAAGCTTTGAGTCAATGGTATAAAAGAATAATCTCTTACACCCTTTCACTTGAAGTTTTATTTGAAACACATTACAAAAATGAATTTAGTTAACCGAGACATTCAGTGAAAAAGAAATGTTGATATAATTGTTTTAACCCTTCTACTGTTTTTTGATCTTTTTAAGCTTCTATTTATAGTGCAAAAATTTCTTAAAATGTAACATGGATCGTATATAGTGTTTTAAAATGAATCATTTGCCAGTATAAAAATAAAATATTTCAGTGTTATGAAAGTATTTCCAGTTGTTTAAAACCAGGTTTGCTAAGAATTTTAAGAAAATTTCAATATTTTGAATTTTTTTATTGCAAAACTGATGGAAACTTTTTTTTCTTTCCTTCCACAATTGAATTATTATCGTTTTGCTATCTGCTACAAGTTTTTCAGTCTCTTAGTTTGGATATGGATTCAATGCAGGCAATATTTGGACGTCTTTCAGCTGACAGGTGTTCTTTTAATTTTTGCTATCAGGCTTTGAGACATCCTTCTCAGAGCAATCTTCTAGATTAAGAGAATGGCACAAATTCTTTTCCCTTAGTTGATGTGAGTGGTTTTATGTATTTCAGTGCAGTCTTTGAATGAGTAACAAAGGCAAGCCAGCAAACACAGCAATTTAAATATCTTTTATTTAAGCAAATTTGGTTTTCTTTTGTTTGTACATTTTCCAGTGCTTTCCTTTGGAGGAGAGACTCAGTGGAAGAAGAGAACTGTAATCTGAATACTAAAAAATTATATGTATACATACACATATATATATATATCAACCACTGCAACAAAATGCAGTGCAATATGCAGCACTGTTGCACCAGCTGAGCACAATCCATTGCTTAGATGAGAACAGAGCTGCTGTGCCCACCTAAAGTTTGACTGTACTATCCTGAGACAACCAGTGCTTAGTTGCACTCTGATTTCTGCATATTTGTAGAGATATCATATGTCTTCTGCCTTCATCTTTTCTCTTCCCTGATACGCTTCTGGTTGAAACAGAACAAACAGAGACAGAACTCCACTTAGTCCCCTTTGGGGTAACCATGCGTCTTCTCATGAGAACTCTGTGTGCTGTGGCATCTGCTGTTAACCTAACAGAGTTTCTATGTAAACATTTTAAGTAGAAATGGCTTCGTTGTGCTATAGATGTTTAAGTTAAACATTTATCATTATGTTATAGTTACTGTGCAAGGCCAACATCTCTCAGTCTAGTTGGCTCAGGGGCTTGTTTTGTAACACTCTGTGAGCTGCCAGCTCTCAAGACATTTGGTGTTTTTCTTCGATCCCCTGATCATGGAATCACGTCATGCAGTAAGAATATCTTTCATTTTGTAAATGAAAAGAAGAAAAAGAAGAAAAAAAAATGAAACAAAACAAAAAAGTCCTGAAACATAGAAGAACATAAAAGACTGAGCACAAAGGGGCAATTAGAATTAATTCTTTCATCAGCACCTAAACCCAAATAAAAGGACTTTCCCCCCAAGCTGAACGTTTGTGTTTTTAAGACACCTATTTCTGAGAGACGTGATTTCTTGCGCAAGCAGGGATGGCTGTTCTATGCTCAAGATACATTAGGTGTTCTTGGGACAGAGCCAGGCTTTTTCTTCTGTTGATTGAAGAGCTTTCATGTCTATGGGTATGAGGGCTCCTTAAAATTTACTGTCACTGACATTTCTATTGAATTTAGAAGATCTAACTTCATATTCAGACATTATTATTATTGATTTGGGAAGTTGTAAGAGAGGTACTTATATTTTAGATATCAGGACTCTTCTGAGGTCACCAATTGCATCTCATAGTTTTCCTTTGTTCAGTTATTGATGTAAGTTATGAATAGTCACGCATATTTCTTAAAGGCTTATTTCATATTGTCAGAAATTGCTTTGATGAGTCTGAGATTCTGGTGATAATTGTCTATAATGTAAGCTTGATAGGTTTCTACCCTGTTTGAAGTAATAACTCACACCTAAGTAGAAGACCTGGGGCTTTGAATTTTACCATTGGTTGTGTAAGAAGTGCATCAGACTCTGTGAATGCAGTCAGACATTACAGCTAACAATCTGTACTGTGGAAAGATGAACGAAAGATGAACGTACTGAGTGTGTAGCCTGAATTCCCTTTCCTCCAGCGCAGTTAGTATGTGGATTGCTGCTGGGGCACTACGAGGGCTGATTCTTAAGACTGTTTTGACTTGGATGATTTATTTGGCCTAATGTTGAAATCTGGATTGCTCAGTAATTTAGAGAAACATTATTTTATAGAAGATGAAGTCAAAATTGTTATCCACCAGAGACTAGTAATACTGAAGGAAAATTATGTCAGCCTGCAGGCAGGTCATTGATTTACTGAGTTAAACAAATTAAATCTATTTAGTATCTTGCATGCTCTGAACCGAGGAATGTAGATTTGCCCCACACTTGGCTTTTTATGTAGATGTGTGTGGAAATGTGAAAATTACAACTGTTCAATAATCCACTGTATTATTTTATATTTTTCTGTCTGCATTGCAGCTGCTGCTAGTAAAATACTCTGCTGCACAGTATTTTATTTTTACTCCCTTTTTTCCCCCCACGTTTTATAGTGCTCTTGAACAAGCATTTAACACTCTCTTTCTCAAATATATGCTTTCAACTTCTCATCCTTTGTAGGCTTTGTATGCATGATGCTGTGTGGTCATAATAGATTTGAGATGATTACGGACTTTATTTTCAGTTTGACCTTCTCTGAGTCTATAGAATTGGCTTATGCAAAAGGATCTGTGGTACTGTAAATAAATTTATCCACACACAGATTAAAAATATTTTTCTAAGATCTTCTTAGCAGAAAAACAGTGTTTGGGTTTTTTTTTTAGTTATTATTTTATTTATTTATTTATTTATTTATTTAAAAGATGGAAAGCTTAAGAATCTTAGAACAGTAACTGCCCAGTAACAAAACTATGTCACTAACTCACTGATCCAGTTTATCTTTCGCTAAATGCCTACGTTGGCTGTTCAACAGGGATGAAAAGAGTTCCCACAACCAATGAGTATGAATGCCTGTAAACGATGTTACTTCCTTACTTTGAGCAAATCATGTTTACTTTGCCTATTCCCTCCAAAGCTGTAATCATAGCTCTTTTAAAATTGTTACTTATTTGTTTAAATTTGTTTCAAAGTCCTCCTTTACTCTTCCTCCCAATAGTACTTTCCACTGTGCATTCAATACTTTATGTACTAAGAAATCTGGTGTTTTTATATATATTTATTCTGCTACTTTTTGTTGTCCTTGTTTCCTTTTTCTTGCATTATAAAACAGTGTATAGGCCTAGTTAGAATTCTGTTAAGTCCTGTGTTCAAAGGAAAAAAATAACATCAAAACTGATTATGACATAGAAAATAGGACAAAAATGTGCTGATGTTCATACAAGAAAGATTTGTAATGGAGAGACTGAAGGAGCTTGTTTTGCTTTGATACTTCTCTAAACTTCTTAAATAATCTTTTCCCATAGAAAATTGTAGGCAAGGTCTCTGTAAGATTCCTCAAGGAATTTGTTATCCTTTTTTGAGGAGCTCTGTTTTGTTGCGTTTACAAAGCAAAGCCAGGTAGCCTGACAGGAGAGCCTGGTCAGGGAAGTGATAGGAGGAGGAACATGTCTGCGGCTCTGCCCTCTTTGGGCTTCATAGCAGCCTTTGATAGATCGGATAGATAGGATAGATAGGATAGATAGAATTATGTGCTTCCATTCTCAGAGTTAACAGCAGAGTATTCATAGCAAAAATCATCTAGATTGGAAAAGGCCTTCAAAATCAAGTCCAACCATCAACCTGACCTACAGAGTCCTTTCACTAAACCAGGTCTCTTAGGATGTCCTCTTTAATATTTTGTTTTACATCAGAAATCTATTATGATTCCTACATCTTGGATCTCTAGCTAGAACAAATTTTTCATTTGTTGAGCTTTTAAGCCTTAAACTTTCTAACAGACGATTTTTAACATTGCTCTGGAATCAGTATTACCCTTGCCTAAGCAGTAATAGCCTGATGTTCAAGCAACACATTTAAGTAGTCATAGCCTTTTTGTCTTGATTGCCTGTATAAGTTTAAGAAAGATGTAAGTTGCTAACGAAGGGTGCGAGAATGCAATGAAATGGATACAGTGGCTGCCACACTGTTACACTGAAGATGAATAATAGACTAGTATGTAAACAGATGCAAGCCATAGAAGGATGCAAAACGAATTGAGGGAAAGCAAGCAGAAAAAGGAATTAGGCAAATAGGATTTGGGAATATTTGATCATTTTCTTGGGAAAATACTGTGCCAATGTATGTGTGAATCATGTCACTGAAGCATAATCAGAATTTCAGAAATACTGGTCTGCCTTGGACATGCTTTAAGAAAGAAGAAAGTCTGGATATGTTTTTTCTGAACTTGCCCCCCAATCTTGGTTCAAAATGAGCTGTTGAACAGATACGTAGTTCCACGTTTTACTAGATCAAACAAAGCTCTGCTTTGTGAATTCAGACAAAAATGTTTAGGTCAGAAGGATAAAAATATTTTACTCAAACCATGCTTGAAGTAATTTCAGTATGAAAAAAAAAAATTGCTTTGATTTGTACAAACTTATAAGCCTTCTACTAATTCTTTCAGCTGAGGATTTCCAGGCTGGGAATGCTCACCTAAATAAGTACTAAATGGTTCTGTAATAGGTTTTGTTTTGTTTTGTTTCAGTTAAAAAAAAAAAAAAATTAATCCCCTGTTTTATTCAGTTTTTTTGCTTTTATTCAGCACACAGAAATGTCACCTTATCAAAAGGTACACAGCCCTTTATCTGTTCTTCTTAATCTCAGTGTCCTCTCTGCAGCCTTTATAGAAATCTGTACAGTGAGAGGTTAATTCTGAAATGGTTTGTAGCTCTTTCTGTAAGTCACATGAGTGCCCTGCTGTCTGTTTTACTTCCATACCTGCAAAGGCCTGGCAGGTGATGGATCATCAGTTCAGTAGTATAATACTCAGCTTTTTTTTTTAATACAGATACAGTTATTTTTCTTCTTCCCTCACTGTACATTTTGGGAAATGGTAGAAAATAAGCAGCTTTTTATTTTTGGAAAACATTGTGCACTGATGGCCATGTTAAGATGTGAACAATTAAAGTCTCATTTTAATGATCTCTCACAGTCATCACCAATCACTCTGACACCTGCAGTAGCTGGATAAGCATAGCAACATTTGCTGCAGAGTTTCCACATACAGACATTTCAGACCAAAAAGTACTGTATACAGTCATTCAGAGGGGCATAACTAAAATGAATTGACTCAGCATATTTGACACCTTAATAACTTTGACACATAGTTTTTGTAAAATTAGCACCAGTGTAAATTTAATGGGACTGACACTGTAGAAAAAAAATAAAGCAGGCAGTCTAGAAACATTTCTGTGCAATTTAGGCACATCTCATGTTTACTGTCATAAAATTTTACGGCTGCACAGAGCAGCCAAATTATCTACAGGAAGCTAAACATTAATAAATACCTCTTTAAGTATGCAAGAATAGATTAGGTCTTTTCAGAAGGAGTGAAGAAGCATTAGACAAAGGAATCTATAGTCACACATGCACATATCCATCTAGTCCTGTTTTCATTTTAACCAGTGGAAACTCTGCTGTAGCCTAAAGTATTGCTGAATCAGAGTAACAATCTATGTAATTTTTTCAGCTATACAGTTTTATCTTTTTATAGACCTTCTTACTTGTAATGAGAATAGAGTTAGAATATCGATAAAGACTGAAGAAATGTGTCAGTATCAAGCCAGATTCTCACAGTGCTTCCAGAAGGACATGCAGGACGTGTGCACTCAGATGTTCTGGCTTCTCCTTTAGTCTCATATGAGCTGGGAGAATATCCTCTGTAGTCTGTCCTAATTGGACCATTACACATACTTTCAAAGGGATTAAACACACATGTGAGATGGGGTGGAGTAAATATAACTTGTGAATTTTGTGCCATTTGTGGGCATAGATTCATGCAGGATAGCATAACTGATGCAGAATTTTGCAGGGTTTACAAACACCATTGTTTTGTAGCTTTTCTACTCATCAGGAGACCAACAATTATTTTCATTAAGCGAGGATCACTTAGTATGTCTCAGAGAAGTGATTATAGGGCTATGTTTGCATGAATGCAGTTTTGCAAACAGAAGTGCAAAGATCCCATTACTACTACTGCCACTCAGTTCACTATTAGGATGTATCAAAATCCTTCTACACTTTGCATACAAAACTTGCATATCTGGGAAGGCTTAGGGAGTGAGTTTTCCTGTAAACAGGTTTTCAGTTGCTGCTGGGTGCCATTGGTGCCTTTTTGCAGTTATATGTCTGGTACTTCACTGCAAACCATTCTTCCTCTACTTACGTTGTAATGCTGAGCTAGTTTAGCTTGTCCATTGCTACCTTTTTGGCATAAACCTCACGAATCTTCACAAATTGTCTCTAGGGTTTTAATTTACATTGTCTTTGGAATTGCTCTTTTTCACTCAACAGAAATCAGTAGAACTTGCCCTGTTATCTGACCTAGCTCAGCCTAGCTACATTTTTCCTATGCAACAATATACAATCTCAGACTGATGGAGCAGAGGGAAACTCAGCATTAAATCCTCAATTTTGACATTGCAACAGTATTCAGAGAACTAGGAAAATCTGAACAGGCTAGCATTATATCCGTCCTCAGGCATTTTCTGTTTTTTTAGCATCTTGGCTCTGTCCGCGTGTAGAATGACTATGTTGTCAATTCTTTTCACTGATTTTCTACACCTTTCTTAGTGGGACAGTTTGCAGTTTATTGACCACACACTTATGAACATGAACTGTGTTCCCAATCTGACTTGAACATGCTGCTAAGATAAGCCATTCGGAGAAGTTAAAAGGGAGCAGTGTGGCTTTATATTTATGAGAGTTCTCTCAACATGCCACTGTTTTCTTACAGAGTTTCATGCCTTTTTTCCTTTCCTGATGATTGACCACCCAGTTATGTGTTCTCTTTCAGACAGTGACTTACTTCTGTTAACTTTTTCTCAATCAGAAAAGCATCTCTTGAGACTGCAAAATTTGGACAAAATCATCCTCAGATGTCTTCTTCTTCCTCAGTGTTTTCTAGTGGTTATAACAATTTGACTTATAATAAAAAGTACATAACACTTTCACAGTGATGTAAAAAAAATCTGAAACAGTACTGTTACAATATGAGCTCTGCAGTAGCATAGAAGGGATTTTCCATTCCAAATCTGGATTTGTTATCTGACTTCCCTTAATCATGATGACATGCAACTTACTTATTGAATTTCTGCTTCTCTACTTTTCTTGATCGTGTCTGGAAGTGTCAGTAGATGGTTGTGACCCACTGTGGTGATTTTGGCTGTCTCTTTTTATCTGAAACTTTAGGGTAATTTTGTTTGTTTCTGTTGATAAAATTTGTGGTAATTTCACACCATAATATAGAATAGCTGAGAAGGAAATGATTTCTTATTTAAATGAGTAGTATTTCCCTCCCTAAAGAAAGCATTGATGTTTTTCTTTCCGCCTCTGAAATGTATTCTTTAACTGTTTAACTTAGAGCAATTAAAAATTTGGGAAACAAAAAGAAAAATGCAGTATCTTAAGCAAATGTGAATTTGAAAATCATATTTTGTCTAAAATAAAAAATTACTATTGTATTCACAAATGACAGTTAAGCTTCCTGTCCGCATAATGTCTACATATAATTGATCTTATGTTTTTCCTTTAACGTGCCTAATTTCTGTTTGGTTCATTTCAGTGATCCCATATTCCTGATGTTCACTTATCTTTATCCACTCCCCAAAAACATTTCTGTACAAATTCCAGAATGAATTCTATAGAACATTGTGACAAAACATTGTACTAGTGGATACATACTCTAAAGGGCTGTGTACTTCCTGACTGCTAATTATCACATTCAGTGTATAGTCCAGCCATCAATATGACTGCCCAAGTTTAACTGAAAATTCAATTTGATGGATATTACAGAAATCATTTGGAGTTTGGTAAACACAGTCCAACACAATGCTAAATTTTGTGTTGGAATACTTGCATATGATAAATAGGAATTGCTAGAAATGTGCTCATTTAAATAAAAATAAAATAAAGGCAGGTTTTTTGTTGGTCTGAACAAATTGAAGTTTTTTACACAATGGTTAGTAAACTTATGAAACACATTACCAAAGGAAGATTGTTCTTGAACCTGATGGAGGGAATTTTAAAATAGTAAATTCAAGTCAAGGTAGTGGACCAATATGTTTTTAATAGAAATAGATTACCAAGCAAGATGAACTCTGGTCAAGAACCGAATCACTGGTGATGTTCAAGTGACAGGTGTCAAGTACTGGTATGAGACATCAAATGAGTGGGAATAGTCACAAGTACAAGACAGCGTGCACAGATCACAGCTTAGTTGGCTGAAGAAATCTTAAATAATTATGTGTTACTAAATTATATCACAATTGAACCAAATTGAAACGGTAGGAGAGGTACAATGGTTTTCTTGCCTTTAATGCTGACAGTACTTTTTAGAGCAAAGAGAACACTAGCTGCAGTTTCTTTACTGTCTGGAGATGTTCAGCTTTTTCATGCCCAGCCTTTGACAGTTTGTTCTTTGTATAACATCATCTTCCATGACAGTCTCGGCACATTTGGGCAGTGTACTTTTCTATTTCTTAGGAAGAGGGAGAGGTCAGAAAAGTTGAAGTACTTTTGATGTAGTTAGAAGATCCTGATGCCATTAGAAGGTTCACCTCAGCAGAGTCTGCTTTAACATTTTCTGTTAGCTAGCTACTGACACTCATCACTTATCAACAGGGAAGAACAGCAATCTGCAGTTCCTTAGCTCTTGTTTATGAAGGCTCCTCAGCATCTGAGCTAGGGTTCAAGTTGTCTTTAAATGTATCTAAGATAGGACTCTATCTTATATAGACTAATATATAGACTGATATATAGACTAATCTGTTTCTTGGGCCACCCTAAAAATGGTGCCTAGAAAGTGGAGAACTGTAAATATCTTGTCATTGTAGTGTTTATGAAGTAAAACTAGAAGTCTGATAGAGGCATAGTGGTTTTCTCAAGGCTTTTTCTAAAGTGGTAGCTCATCTGAGGAACAGCACACCATATCCCAAAGGGCTAATGGCTATAAACTTCTTTTCTAATGTGACACAGTCAACATCTTTGGTTGCATTTATGGCTGTAAATTAAACAAGGAAAGGCCTCAAGCCCTGGCAGATGCTCATTAGTGAGAATGCTCCCCAGTGGAAACTATCTTTCCTAGATAATGTCTGGGCGTGGGCCAGGGACTGTTCCCAGTAGGCACTCCTGACAAAGCTATACTGTTATCTGGGACAAGAGAGTTTAACTCTATGGAAGGAAGCCATTCTGTGCCAGCTAGCCACAGAGTCAGAAAACCTTACTTTGTTTAGTTTAGCACTGTAGACAATATTTTGACTGGAAGGCAATGAGAGTAAGACAAAATGCAGATGGAGAATACAAGTAGTTAGTCCATGGGTGTAGGGGACATGCAGGGTGTTCTCAATAGAAATGTAAAGATTTGTTTCTAGATAATCCAGTTTCGTATTTGTTTCTAGATAATCCAGTAATGTACAGATCCAGTCTTACTGAGCATCTAAGCATGATCTCAGATCCTAGAGGACTTTTCTTTGAAAGATCTCTGCACAGTTTCGAAAGACTGAAAGCAAACATGAGGACAGCTTCCAGCTCCTTAAACCAGAAGGAGATCATCTGTTCTGTATGTACAGGAAGAACAGAACAACAAGTGATGATCTTAAATTCTATTAAGAGATTCAGCTAGACTAGAAAAACTTTGCAATGGTAATGAGAGAAAGGAACTGAAATAGCTTGCCTGGGGTGGCAGGTTAGTTTTTGTCATAGCAGAGCTTTGAGAATGTCTGAATTGAGTAAGACTATTCCTCAAATCTCTACATTTTTTTTGTCTGAAGTTCTTTAACGCAGACGTATCTGTATCAGTAATTTTTAAGATTTATTGTAAGTGTTCGTTGCAAGGAAGTGTCTGAATACTCTTGTTGTTGTTGCTCCAAAATTGCATCTTAAAACAATGACTGCATAATACCTACAGTAAATTAATGTTTTTCTATAGCCTGAGAGGCCTCCATTCAGTAGGTCATTGGAAGAAACTGTGTGAGTACAAACCTAATTTTACAGTGAGGGAGTATGGCCATGCTGCTGTTTATACCATGCATCCACATTAACATGCATTTCATTAAGGAAGATGGGCTCTATTCAATTTTTCTGTTTTACTTCCTTCAAATTGAATCTCTACATAAGAGTGGCTAATGTCAAGTCAATGTATTGAAGGGGGTAAAAAAAGAGGAATACAGCAAATAATATTTGTATCACTTGTGTTCTAAATTTACACATTTCCTGTTTTGATTTGATTTTTTTTTTTTTTTCTTGGCTTACTAATGTAACTTCATTTTAGAGAGTTATCTTCTATTTTATCTAGGAAGATACAATTCTCATTCAAAGGGCAAGACCTCTTAGGGTAGGCATTAGCTATTATGAGCTCAATGTATTGCTAGAAAGTTATTCATATTGCTGATAACAGAACCCAAAAGCAGTTTCCAGAATGTTTATATTGGATTTAGTGTCTTTTCATATTAAAGATTTCAGTTTTTACTAAAATGATAACAAGATTAAAAGCTCACCATTATAACAGGCAAGTTCCTATGACTTCTACAACAATCTGTGTTATTAAAATGATAATAGCTACATGTTATGAATTAATTCAAAGCACACAGCAATAGACAGTGACTGGCTTTGCCAGAGATGTAGAGCAACAACTTAGCCTTTGTCCTGCAATGTTGTTAGCCTCCTGCTTTACTTCCTTCAAATTGAGGAAATAATCAATAATACCAGCTGCAGCTGTTTCTGTCCTTTTGTCTGCCAGCCAATCAGTTTCAATTGCAAAATCAAAATCACAAAGAACCCTGCAGTCATGGAATTAGTGAAGCCCAGATACTTATGACATAATACAGTCTCTAAGCCTTTAAAACTAGAATTTCTTCTATGAGAGCTAGGTAAGTTCTTATACCTCTTCTTTCTTCTTTCAAGAAAATGAAGGCATATACCCACATATGTATATGCATGCCATCATCTCCATTTTTTTTTGCTTTCTCAAGCTAATGTGCACGATGTGTGAAAGTTTGTGTTTGTTTGAAGGGGGGAGAAGGGAGGTTGTCCTTTGGTGTTTTATTTGTGTGGTTTTGATTTGTTATACTGTTTTAAAAGTTAGGTATAGCTGTAGGTGGTGTACAAGGGGGAAGTATTTTAATATTGAACTTTCAGACATGGACTTCAGGATGTGGACTCCTATAGCAGTGACGGGATGTGCATGCTGAACCATTACAGAAAAAGATCACTGCAACTTAGATCATGCATATTCATACATTCCTACAGGTACTTACACACTTGTTTTAGTAAGTCACAAACCTAAGCATTTTGAACATTTTGAAATGCTTGTTCTATGAGCTCAGCATCAATTATGTTACCTGGGACCACTTACATATTTTTTAAGAAGTTCTGCTTAAGTTTTATGTTAATTAAAAACAAACAAACAAACAAAAAAAAAACCTACCTCTGCTGGTCAAAATTCCATGCTTACGAGGTTGGTCATAAAAAGGTGTGATTCCTAGTTCTAGTACTTAGGTATAATACTGGGATATGTTTTTACTGACATTCTCAGAACTTGCCATAGTTGCAAAGAGGTAGCTAAACACTCTAGCAGCAAAGGTATGGTTGAGTTTAGCAAACTGAAGGAAAGGTAAATTGATCGTTTATGTTTCTTTATTAAAGTAGTTTCATTAGAGAGTGTATGGTTCTTCCCTGTGCTTTCAATACCGGTTTTCCTTCATTTGTTATCCAAAGTAATTCTGTCTGAATTGCCTTCTGAAATTAAAAATCTGATCCTTCTTTGGGCAGCATTTTAAACAAAACAGTGAGAGCATTCTCAAATCCAAGAAAACTCAACTGCATGCTTCCTTGTTCCAGTGCAATACCTCACAGAACAGCTTTCATTGTCACTTATGTCCATCTTCTCTAACAGACGGAAGAGAGAAATCTACTCTGTAATAATTTCCAATCATCTCCTAGCAGATCTTTGTTATGGTACTCAGAAAGCTCAGATCTATATCAAGCCTGCCTGTGCCTGTAAAATGTGAAAACTTGTGAACTCTGATGTTAACAATTTTTCCCTAAGTTATAGATAAACAAGTAAATGAAAAAAATATTCAACTCTTCAAAAATGATTTTCAGTGATCTGAAAGTGAAAATGTGTTTTTTTTTCAAGTACAGGTAACACTACTTGCAGCTGCTATTGCAAATGACTATTGAAGTACATTTCTAACCATTTTTGACTGACACAGATCATACTAAGTGTTAACTGTTTTAGCCTTTGTTAAAATCTTTGTCTGTCCTTGCTTCTGCAAGTTCCAGTGTTAAGATGGAGGCAATCAAAAATTATAAATTGTTAAACATAAGTAAAAAATAATTTTGAAGACTTAAAATTCAACTCACCAAAAATCAGCTCATCTTGATTCTTACATTGAAGTAAGAAATAATCAGAATAAAAGCCAAACAATTTGGAATGCTCTTGGTGTGTGAAAAATAGGATGGAATTTAGTATGTAACTAGTTGCTGTTGAAGTATTTACAAGTTTTTTAGTTCAAATTGTATTCCCTCAAAAATGAATGTCTTATGGAAAATATCTCTTTCTTTGGGAGAGGAAGATAAAATATAATTTCAAATTAATGATTGTTACATAATCTGTTGGAAATATTGTAGAAACTTTCAGTGCATGTGAAAATAGTTTTTATAGTGTTCTCTGCAAATAATTAACAAAAAATCTGTTGTGTAGGAAAGTTATATTTATAAATAGTGAGAATCTAGCGAAACCGGAAAGCTACATAATCTATAAATCTGAGGATTTACCATCATTTGAGTACTTACTAGTGTCTAAGTTGTTGTAGACTTTTGTGCCCTGCTCCTAGAGAAACTTCCTGATGTTATCTTATGAGTTGACAAGAAATTGAATTTAACTTAGCATATAATAATGTTATTGGTACTTCAAGTTCATTTCTGTTAGTCTATAGATTCTGAGTCTGTTCAGTGCAGAGTTGTACTCAGTGTGCAGAAAGTGTTCCAGAGCACCAGATAATACTGTCATCGTTATCAATCACTTCTACTGTAGCTATCACTGCTGTTCCTGTATTTTCTTCTGTTGTTACATGCACTAAGGAAGATTTTTTTTTTTTCCTTTCTCTGACAACATAATCTACTCTGTAAATGCATCATCTCCTGTGAATGTAAGTTTCTGTTATAAAACCTTAACAATTTATCGTGTTCAAAGAATTTTTGTCTAGGTCTGTTTCAAAGTAGTAGGGGTAACATCATTTCATACTTTATCTCCATAACCACATTAGTTAATTTAGAGTTTACTTATTACTACTTTAATGTTATTCATCTGGTTCATGCGACCTTTTCAAATGGTGATACAATAATACAAAGGTGAAATGAAGTTTCATTTTTTTTATTATTTTTTTGTTTGTTTGTTTGTGTGGAATAGAAACTAATACAAACTGCAGTTGTTATGGAACAAATGCAGAGTTCCTGACCAAAGCCATACTGACGCAATTGAAATTTGGTTAGCTGAGCAAGCAAAAGGATGGCTGAGCTAAATTTGAGCCAGATTTGTGGCTTTAATGCATACAAATCCTATAGTTAATGTAGTCAAAATTCTGGGAACCTGAAGTCCTTTAATCTGCCTTGACATTTGCTAAATGATCGCTTGTAAGTTTGAATTTCCCTGCGGGAGAAGAAGTGAAGGGAAGCACTCACATGTATACACAATCTAATTCTACTTTTGCAAATACAAACTTACTTAAGCAAATCAGGAAGGGAGATCTGGCATGTTGATTACTTTAATTGAATTGTTTCCCGGATCAGTTAAGAGATCAGAGCTTATTTATTTATTTCTCTCAAATGCTTTTCTTTATGCAAGTGTAATATGAGTATTTATGTTTTTACTTCATCTCTGACCCTCTTTTATTGTTAATTGCCTTTGGAGGAATATTTCTCCAACTCCTCCCCCTGTGAAACTATGCAATCTACTACTGCAAAACCTTCCTTTGAAATATTTCTCCAACTCCTCCCCCTGTGAAACTATGCAATCTACTACTGCAAAACCTTCCTTTGACTAGGTTTCCATCATTATAATATGTCTGTTTTTTAAAGGTTTGTCAATTCAGAACATGTCAATATGCTTCTCATGAATTTTTAATTAGTACTGTGTCTGTGAACCTAGTAAGGTTACAATGCCTTGTCTTCTGAACATATAACACAGATCCTTATTCGGCCCAAGACACACTATTACAAAACAGCATATATGTAGTGCTCCAAAAGTAATGCCTCCTATTTATTTCCATGTAAACTACAACAAAGAGCACAATAACGTTATTTGATAGAACAAATTTCCAGCTACAAAGCACTATTTTTCAACATTGGCACCACCATTAGCTGTGCGTTTTCGTCAGTGATGAACAAGAGCTGCACGCTGTGCTTAGAAAAATCTGCGCCAGTAAAGGTGGTCCACTGTCACTGTTGCCACTGCTGAAACACCACCCAGAACCTCAGTGTGCTCATAGCCACTGTTTGATTTCTGTAAATGTTCAGCGTCAGTGAATGTCAGTGAGTGTCATTTTTTCCACATGGAGGAATTCAGTTCCATACCTTTGCTTCATACGTACTTCCATGTCAGAAGCCATTCTGTCAGACTTCCCCTCTGCTGCCTTCTGTCGCAGAGCAACAAAATGTCATGGAATCTTGATGAGGAGGTTCAACTTCTACTGGTGTATTGCCAGCATCCACCTCTGATGTTCTGGGCCAACATAATAACATAGTAGGCATTACTTTCAAAACAGCCCTCAAATTAAATGATGAAGCAGCATAAAATATGCCATTTTTATATTATTTCTTTGAAAACAAATTAATTCTATCCAGCCATAGCATACTGTTTTCCAACTTGAATCTCAGTACCTCTCAGATCTGTATCATTTATTGTTTTCAGTCAGTATTTGCTGAAGGAGTGGTTTTATTTCTTCCATAGGGTGCAGTGTTCTTTCAGGTCAGTGGAGTATTATACTGTCACTGTCTGTTACACAATAATTCAGTGTTTTCGTCTCTTTATCTATAGTTGATAATCCAGCTACAGAACTTCTCCAGGCTAAGCCATAATATTCAGTTTCAAGGACAAGCAGCATATTTTAAATTTCATCCTATCATTCAATTTGTAAAAATATAGTAAGTACTTACCAATTTTTTATAGTTTATATTTAATTTAAGCAGTTATATTTTTCAAGATAAACTTTCCCCTTCAAAAAGTTAAAAG
Source organism: Alectoris magna (assembly GCA_030625065.1). Taxonomy (NCBI): domain Eukaryota; kingdom Metazoa; phylum Chordata; class Aves; order Galliformes; family Phasianidae; genus Alectoris; species Alectoris magna. Next base: position 122,121,675 of record CM060561.1, read on the forward strand.
CATAATTCTTGAGTCAAATTTATTGGTCTGTAGCATAACACTTCACTGTGCATAATGACACTTGGTAAGGAATGACACTGCAGGAAGCAGAAGTCCAGTTAATTATGTGAAATCAATTTTAAAATCAAAATATTAGTATTAATAAATACCATACTAATTAATAAAGCCCATGAATCTAAATCCTACATCACTGGAGATTTAGGCACCTAAAATCTATCTAAGAGTCTAGATGCTCTGGATAGTGAAATTCTTAGTTGCCAAAACTACTTGCTCAGTTGGTTGCTGATATGGCTGTGACTTCTAGTATTAATGTGGGAAGATAGAAGTGTGAATTTCCTACCCTAAACTCTGTTGTGACTGAGTTGACTCTGTTCAGGCAGGGAGAACAAAATGCCGCTTTAGTTAAGAGCACAGATAACTCTTGCTGTCCCTTTAGCTTTTCTACTAAGGAATTCTTGTTTGGGTCCTCATACAAGAAAGGAGATGTCTGGATTCTGCACTTGAAGCCTTCATGTGATTGAATCCACACTTCACATTTTCAGGTGTACTTGCTTGCTTTCTTCCTAATCTTTTATGCACTGACCATCCCCCAGCATATTATGGAAGCTGATAGGCATTATTCTGTGTGGTCTGAACCTTAAGGGATCCTAGTACCAGGAGCTGATCAGTAAGTACTGCTACTGAGGCTATAATTTTATTTCCTAATAGAAGACAACCTTGTTCCATGAGTACCCATGTTGTAACAGGTCAGCAACAATCAAATCCCATGAGGAAAGGATGTAAATCTCTCCCTGCTGATCAGTTTGTGAGCTTGTATGTGTGTTGGGTAAGGCCTGGATATGCAAATCCTTTCATCCACTTCTTCCTCTGCCTTCCAGTGCCACATGAATGAGGCGCTAGAATTGTGATGCCGTAAATTCCAAACTGGTGTAATAATGAGTTAAGTGGTTCACTTTAAAGAAGATGAAAACATACTGAGTTTTAAAAGGAGATACTGTGACATCGAAAGAATCAGTGTGCCAGAATCCAGTAAGCAGTGTTAGTAAGAGGTGACAGGACATGAAAGAAGGCATAAAATGAATGATACAATAATAAAGGCACAGCAGATGGCAGTTCTGGTACTAGCAGTACTAGCATGGTTCTCAATAAGCTGAGAGAACAAAAGAAATAATATGAAGTAAAGAAAAAGACTAGCAAGTATATATTATAAATTTTTCTGCTTACAAAAAATACTAGGTGAAAAATGCTTTCCAAAGGAAGTGGGAGATAGTGATATATGAAATACAGCAAATATAGTAGATTATAGAAAATGTTGCATACACTTTACCATACAAAATAGGGTGGGTGGTTTTTTTTGGTTGTTTTTATTTTTGTGACAAGTTGGCTAGTTATTCTGAATCTTCTTACCCTTTTCTTGTCTGGTACTCAAGGAACTGCCAGTACTATTTCTGGGTGAAGTCCTTTGAAAGTAATTTCTGGGCGTATACGGAGAAGGAAAGGGGATATCAAATTCCAAATTCCTTCATTTGTTAGCAAATGTGACTGTACCTGCAAAACAAGATTGGTCACTTCTCTCCATTAAGTGACATGTTCATTTACATACGTTTGCATTTACTTGGCATGTTTTGGTGCTAAAGGAGAAAAAAAATTACAGAATTCACAGGTTTGTTGCTGTTGTTTTGCAATATTCATCAAGATTTGTTTTGAAGGTTTCATAGTTTTTTTGTTTTCTTCTTCTCCCTCCCTTCCTACCCCACGTTCAAGTTTGTTTTCTTTTTTTAGTACGAAAGCATGGAAGCATGAGTCAGCTTTTAATAAGGCTCATTTGAAATGAGTGAAGTAAAAGAATACATAGAAAAACTAAATAAATGCATATACCAGCATGGCCAGGTGATGTTCAGTCAAGAGTTGAAAACTAGCAGATTGGACCACCTGGTCCAGTTGTATCAGAAATTTATCTTGCTTAAACTTTTCCTTCCAGAACTTTGTGCCTAGGTGATAGGCTAGTTGTTGTTAACAAGTGCCCAAAATTTCTTGGTTTTGTTGTGGTTTTTTTTAATGGTTAAGACTTTATATATGAATTTTATATGGACATAAATCATGTTGGGATAAAAATAGGATACATCAAGCCGAACATATTCTTCAGCTGTATCATCTTTTGTTGTGTAGTAGGAGAATAAAAATTCAATGTTGGTCCAACATACTTCCGTATTCATTTGAGTATATACTTAAAAATAGACTGATAGAGGTTTATGAATGCCACAAAATTTCATGCTGAAAAACTAACTGGTCTTAAATCCTTTGTCATCATCTATACAAGAAACTTTAGGGAGGAGCATAAAAACATTAGTTTACAAGTGCTAACAGAAGAATGGAGGATTTAAAAAATAAAATAAAATCCACATGCTTTGTTTATGGCAACAAGCCATAAAAAAGAGCCTGAATATCTGAGCAGCTGATGTTTGTAACAAGAGGAAGAGCAAGGACAGGCTTAATTCTGCAACCAGTATTCACATTGAGTAACATCTGTTCATGTGAATAGTCCTATTGAGATGCAGGCATATTCGCAGACCAAGCCATGCTACTGTGTAAAAGTGGCTTTATGGTGGTCAGACTAGAAAGAGATCATTGGCATTGTCCAAATGACCAAGCACTGGTCAGCGTGAGAAAGACATGAAGATGATGTGCCCGATTAATAACTGAATTTCAGGGTTTTCCTTTATAGTATGAATTTCTTTCATAACTGTACTCATTTACTCATGCCTATTAAAATCCCTGGAGATGGAAAAAAATATTTGTGAAAAATAAGCAGGCATTTGCAAGAAGGCTGAGTGATGGAGCTGAAGTAAAGATTATTTCACAAGTTAGCTGAGGAAAATATAAAGTAAATCATCAGTCTGAACTGGGATGAAATTTCTGCTAAACTGGTGAGGAAGCACTGCTCGATGATACTGCCTTGTGCACATATGTGTATGTGTTCTCTCTGACAAAGCTCCCTTGGGAGTTAACAGAGCAATATGAAATGTGTAGTTTTCATCTTAATCTCTTAGATTAATAGTAGTAATTATTTTTTTTTTAATTGTCTCCTCTTGCTTATTATTTATGTATATTCCAGTACCTCCTATGGAGTCTAATCAGATAGCAGAATTATGGGAAACAGAGTATGGCACAAACGAAAAAAAAGCAATCCATACCCTGGAGAGCCTGCAGCCTTGTTAGTGCGTCATTGATGATCATCACTGAATATTGATTGCATGTGTGAAACTGGAGCTGTTGGAAATTTTTATGATAACTTGTAGAAAAACTCATTCCCATTTCCACAAGAGCCAGAAGAATCCCAACCCCACAGTAATTCTATATATTTTCCTGAAATTACACAGTATGATCCAGCTGAACAGAATTCAAAGCCTCTGACTTTTGTCCCTCTGTAATTAATAGTTAAATAAAAATAAAATGAAAATGGTTAGGTGATCATTTATTACATTAGTAATATTACGCATATAATATTAAATCCATTTAGGCAGTTAAGATACCAAATACAAACTGGTCGTTTCATTCATACTGCACTGGCAGGCTTTGGAGCAGATCCCACATATAGAGATCTGTATTTCCTATTACTAACTTTAGTTGTGATTCCTCAATTACTACCATACAGACTTAACATACAGTCCTATTTTGTGAAATGCTGTAAAATAGAACAGAAAAAGCAGGAAGTCTTTGTCTTACCCTTTGCAGCTTAAGTGTTGCAGCAGGAAAATCTGTATGTAATGGAGATTAGGTAAACAAGTACTTTTTGTTGATAATGTTTTAATTCAATCTTCAACCAACAGCTTTGACCAATAAAAGACTAAAAATGTAATTGAAAGTAAATGATAAGTAATAGGAGTTAGGTAAACAAAACATCAAAAAAAAAAAAGAAAGAAAGAAAGAAAATTTTATTCTATATCCATGTGGATAATTTTGTAAATTGATTTTTGTGTTTTATGTGCATTGACCATAAAAATAAGTTTAAAAAAAAAAAAAACAGTTTCAAGGCAATAGAGTTAGAACTCAAAGCATAGAAAGTGTCAGTGTTCAGACAGCCTAACCTCAATTCAGTACTTCTGTGTACTCCACTTTTCCGTACTCCTTAGTGTTGTACATTGTACTTTCCATGGTAAGTGCCTTAAACTTCAATGTGTATACTGTAGTTTGATGATATAAAGAACTGTTTAAGCACTAGGAATTAACATTGACAACATCATGTTCCAGTGTATTTTGGATGAAAACATATGATGGAATAAAATATCTCAAAATTTTACAGTTAACTGTTCTCCCTAACTGTTCTCCTCTTGTCTTTTTATTTGATCATTTTTCATGTTACAAACAAAATAGCCCTGATTGATTTTATTTAATTCTGAGAAGATACTATTCTATTTATTCAAAAGGTTTAGGACCAGGTCCAGTTCTCATTATGTCTGAATGTGAGTTGAGTCAAACTTTTGTTGAACTTTCTCTGTGAGAGAAGGCTTGTTGTTTGAGTTTGATTTTGTTTGATTTTCCTAGCATTAGGAACAATGGAAAATGTTACTTGCGTTTTTCAAATGTTAACTGTAGAAGGATTTTCTTACTCTTGTTTTTTGATTATTCTGTGTATCTGTTGAATTTGACAGTATACTTTCATCTTAATTAAAACAAAGTGCATGGCATATTCCATTGGTTTTAGATTTAGCAGCAGCTTGGAGTTTTGTTTCTGGATGTTGTTGTTGTTGTTGTTTTCATTTATTTGTTTGTTTTTAATTTGGAAAAAAGAATAGCACAAACCTCTGAATTTAAAGCTAAAATTGATTCATTAATTCCTTTTATATTAACTGTGTACAAAATGCTTACTTAAAATAAGTCAAAATGCTAATCTTTTTATTTCCACTTTGTAAAGAACATTGCTAGAAGTAAGAAGCTGATAAGTGCCATGCAGTGTTACAGATGCTTCAGCTTCTGCAATAAGTACTCAAATAAGGTTTTCAAGAACATTGGTATTTTTAGCATTTTGTAACTCTAGTGACCATTATCGAGTAAAGGCCGTGAGAAATGAGATATTTTAAATGTAGCAAATGGCAGCTTTTACAGTTTTATTTAATAAAGCTTTGATTCATGTGGGTTGATGGCACAATTACAGCACGTTCAACCCAACTCTTGAAATATGACTAACATTAGATGATATTGTAGTTAAATATTTAGGTATTGTACAAAACATTCTTTCTCATTGATTTCTGATATTGTTGTCCTTTTCTGAAAATATCACAAGCTGTATCACTCATACCTATAAATCAGGATGAACTCCTAGTTCCTTTAATTTCTCCTATTCCTATAAGGGAGGATTAAAATTATGCTTAAATTTTTCATAAGTCTGATATCAATAAATGAATATTTAATGAGAGACCAAAACAGGCATATAGAATAAACTGGTTTCAACAGCTGTGAGTAGGTTTTCATTCAGTGCATGTCACTCTTTCCTAGGACTCTAGATTCAAAGAAATTTGGTGTGTTATAACTGGCTGAAAAGAGGACTGTAAATATTCATGTTCTGTGAGGAAGTCTTGCTTTGTTGTGTTTTTTTTTTCATGTTATCTGTCAGTTGTAAGATCTTTTACAAACCCTAAAGCACCGCTCCTTTTTCATTTTAGTCAACCAAAGCAGCTGGGTCTTTATAGCAGCAAAACGTTTGCTCATGACCAACTGCTGTTTTGTATACTCATTTTCATCACCAGCAAATATATATATTTTTTCCCACTATTACTCCATGCTTGTCATAACTTGTTGAGGAGCAACACTGTGACGTGTCCAATCAATGAATGACTTCTTTGTCTCTTCTCACCTGATTCCTCATGTGATGTATATGTAAGTATAGCAGAAGATCCCACATACTAACAGATGAAACTGTGGATACAATGGTCTCTCCACAGAGTCCAGTGATAAGATGCTCTCCTCTGGCCTTGACAGCTATGTGTGTGTAAATTGGAATAATTATGACTATTCAGCTACTTCCAGAAATGTTTTGGGGTGTGATTGAGATGTCCTATAACAGGGAAACATGATTCACTCCTTAAATGAGTCCTGAATAACCACAGCCATTTTTCCTGTTATGTGGTAACCCCATCAGCCAAACGGTTTATAATCTGTAGAAAAAGATCCATCAGGAACATTAGCCTTTAATGTCTTCCTACGGGGCAGTGGTTCTTAGGGAGTCTGTGGTGCTACTCTGGACTAACAGTAGGATAGTTTATCAGTATACAATAAATATAAATTAAACATATGGGTATATGCATCTGATTTTGTGTGATTGTGGAAGCTGTTTGGGCTCATGATGACTTAGCACTACCTGCAAGTCCGTCTGGGAATCCCATGTCATCTTAGCACACAGGAAGTCATAGCTCAGCAACAGAACATACAAATTGAATGGAGTTTTGCTAAAGTATAATAATACTTATTTATGAAATATATTTTAAAGCAACTATCCAATTATTTATGTAGAATTGCAACATAATTATACCAGATGGTGTATCATATCAGGTCAAAAAATAAGGAAGGAATCTGGCATTAGAACTGAAGCAGCAAGAAAAGATGAGTAACTAGGGACTGAAAATTTCTTACAGCATTTTTTTCTAAAATCAACTTTTTCTAATGGTTTTTGAGTATGTTCCCTGTGGACTTATTTGTATTTATTACATTTTTGTCACACCTTGTTAGACTTTAGCAAAGATAACTTACAATGTGGTGCAACAAACTCCCAATTCCCAGAGAAGTGTATTTGTCCTTTCCTTTTTAGATTATGTATTAGACATGTTCAGGAGGTTTAATCAGTGCCTGGGGATGGAAAGGGGTGAATTAAAGCTGCTAAGAGAAAGAAACAGTTTTCCAAAAGTCTTTTTGAAGAGATTCCTTCAAATCTCAACACGTCCAGCTGTATCACTGACAACATTTCCTTCCTGTCCTGAGTAGAAATATTGGTCTTGTTAAAAGTATTGGACAAAATAAACATGACTGTCTTTGGTTCAAACACATTTACAGTGCAACAAATCTACTCATCCTAGAGAACAAGTACAGTCATCATATTCCCATATTTCTTCTTTTTTTCCTTCCCAGTTGTTTCTTGAGAATACCTTCTGCTTTTATTGATTTCATGGTCGTTAACTTCCATCTGAACTGACATGAACCACTGGTGGGTTTTGTAACAGTTTTCAGCTTTCAGTACTGAAGTCTTTGCCTAATTAAGAAATAAAAGATTGAGCCTGAGCCACTTAATGCAGAAACAGGTCATGGCCTCAATGAACTCTGTAGGAATTTCTCATATTTCAAAGGCTATTATTATAGGACTTCAATGATACATCATAAGTGACTGTTTTGGTATCTCCTAGCAATTGTTCCAGCCAGCTGTCTGGTTCTTTCAGATTCTTCAGGTCTTCCTAGAAATGCCATTGACATTATATGAAACAGGTATGTCGCTTGAATTTGAAATGAAAATCTTCATTTTTATTTTGAAGGTTGATTTTTAGATGATGACTTTCCATTGAAATTTAAAATTTCTTGGGGAAATGGACATGTTTCTAAGAAAATATATATATGTGGGAAAAAAAAAGAGGTTGAGATCCAAGAATAGGATTAAAACCTGTCCTTTGCTATGCTAGAATCAAAAGCCAGATGTATTATATAAATACTCGGTGGAATATGGGAGAGATAATCTGATATATACAGATGCTATCAGTCAAAATTATTCAAGCTGTACTGAAATTTCCTTGCACCTGGCACTGAAGGTATTAGCCATGCCAGTTCAGTCCCCCAACACAGATGTTCTTGTTGTACCACTTTGTATGTGTAACGTTTAGGTTTCTGTTTAGTTCGACATAGCAGACATAAATACTGTAATCCAAAGACCATCCATTTATTAGTGCACCTGCATCTTCTGCTTTCTTTAATACCTTTAGAATATTGCCAGTCCCCTTGTGCTGCTGATCCTAGTGCAAAGTAGTGTCATGGAAAAGAACACTCAGCTACTATTACCATGCATGAATTACAATGATGAAAGACTTTTTTTCAAAATTGATCACACAGTGCGTTATACAAATAGGGCTGAATTTTTAGATCCCTCAAATATGTAAATGTAAACCTGTTTGTTGCACTCACCCTTATTTATTTTGCTTTATAATTATTGTATGTGATTTCAGAATACTAAAGTAGTTACCATAGAGATAGGCCTGAATAAACAGAGCTCTTCATAGTCGTGGTTGCAACTGACATAAAGTCCATTTGATATCACTGAATATGCATCCCTAAATTATTTGTTGAGAAGAGACCAAAATTACAGTAAAGTAAAAATTCTGGTCATATTCTGTTGAAAGTAACCTGGAAGGTGAGACTTTCCATGAAATGTTCATGAAAAATCCTCTGTCCTTCCAGAGTAGTTTCTGTATTTTACCAGAAACAAACAAGAAACAGCCTTCCCACCCTTTCCAGTGTATAAATGTTTTAATAAAATAAAAACAAATCCAGAATGACTATTTCCAGCTTGTATTCAATGAGATTTGTGCCAGTGAAGCTGGAAACTAGAAAGCCTTTCATGAAGTGCCATCCTGGCACAATGCCAGCAAGTAACCAAGCTTGTCCACCCTCTAGAATTGTCCAAATGTAGGTGGTCAAGAATTAATTAAAGAAGAATGTTTTTTCAGTAACTCCAGATGTATTGACTACTTTCCAGAGTAGGACTGCTATATTCAAGTTTGCACTGTCTGTACTGAAAAGAGAACTAATCCTTGGGAAAAAATTGCGGTTGCTCAGTCCTAGAGGTATCATACATGCTGCTTGTGTCCCCTCAAACAATGAGTTAAGAAGAGAGTGTGTCGGTTCCACAGGCTTTAGCCTCCAGCAGGAGCTGGTCCACAAGTTCCAGCTGCAGTTGAAAAATGTAACTTTGAGCACTTTGACATACACACTTTAAACCCTCATAAAGAGCTAAAAATTTTGATCTATCATGCATCTCAGTGGCATTCAGAATAATTTTCCAGGGTTAGGCTTGAGGTTAATAATTGAAAACTGCTGTTGTTCAAACCAGTATCCATTCTTTATACTATGATTTTCAAACAACATGGAATCTCCAATGCAGCAGAGGATGAAAATGGAATTGTTTCTTATGAAGAGAAATAGTTACGATAATTTTTAAGGAGGTTATGAGCTTTTGGGCCAAAATCACTGTCACACAAGGAGGAGAAAAGAAGAAAAAAGAGGAAAAAAAAGAAAAGGAAAAAAAAGGGGGGAAAAAAAAAAAAAGAAAGAAAATCTCCTTGCTGGATAAATATAGGAATAATGACATTATTAGAGTTTGCTACTCTGCAGAAAGGGAAACATTTATCCCCTGTCAGTACTAGTTCTCTTAGAAATGTACAAATCAAAGCTGGTTTCCATTGATCAGATTTCTACATTTCCATCAATATTACTGTATTTTTCTTTTCTAGGCTGTGGCGTTTTTATAGGCTAATCAAATATCCAATATTACTAGGAGCCACTTAAAGTGAATGCCAGAACTACTAAGAAGTAATTTGAGAATTAGATCTATTTTTGTTGGTTTAAATGATCTTGACTTGCTCATACTGTATCGTACCTGATGCTCAGTAAAATGAGAATACCAATACAAATAGAAAGATATCCGGTTTGAAGTTCTTAAATATCTGTTAAAAGTGGTGAGCAATCCAAGCACATTAAAATTCCATTTTCCCCCATACAAGTGTTTGCTGCAGATGACCCCCACTGATCTTAAATATATTTCTGTATCTGTAACTGAATAGAGGTTTTCCGTACAGCATGTTCTAATGGTACTCTGGCCTTTAGCCAACAAGGCACTGAATAAGGCTATTTTTAAAATACAGAAACTGGGAACAGCTGCAGCAATCAAATTTGATAAAAACAGAGAGGAACTTTGCTTTTTTTACGGTTTGTCCAAGTTTAGACTCCTTTCATAGAACAGCTTTTGTTCTGTTGGATGAAGGGGGTATAAGAGTAACAGAGTGAAATCCTTTTGAACAAATAACTTTTAAAAGAATACAGATTAAAATAATAGGGGGCTTTTTGGTGCAGCAGTGTGTTCAATGCAATTGTACCTCAAACTATTAAAAGAATAAATCTATATAAAAAAAAGAATAGATTTTGTCTGCCAAGCTTTACCATGAAAGACTTGCCCATAATGATCTCCTGAAGTGGAAGATGAAACCTCTTGTTTCAAATGTTAAACATCTGATCATTGGTATTTGGGAGTAGGTTTTGGGTGGAAGCTATTTAATTTGAATGCTCTAGGGTGGTGGAGGTTTTTTCCTATTTTTATTCTTTACTATTAATCAAGAAAGTTTCTCGTAAGAACTCCCCTCTCCTTTCCCCTAGTAAGCTTAAGAAGTTCACTTACATTTTACAAAAGCCTTTTGTGCATGCTAAAAAGTTACATATAATATTTAATTAGAAGGACTGATTCTTTTTTGTTTGCACTCCTACTTCTGGGGGGAAACTTGTCACTCAGTGATTAATGGGATTCCAGAAATTATTATATATGGGGGAAGAAAAAAGTTCAATACACAGTAGTAGCCTGAACTGAATCGATTAAACAGTTCCATCTGAGGCAGAGCCTCTGTGCTGCCCTGATGCAAGACAGAAGACACTGGGTGAATACTGGGCCTTGCTGAAGTCTGTCAGAGTTTTGCCACTGAATTCAGCAGAGCCAGGATTTTATTAACTGCATTCATTTTAAGTGTCCAAAACAGCACCCTTTCAGTTTTTCCTCATTTAGGCTATTTAGAGTATATCATTAATTCAGGTGGTATAGTAAAAATGTACTGTACTCCTTAGAAGTGTATACATCTGGTTATATATCAAATGTGTGTATGTACTTATAGGTATAAAATGTCTGTGTGATTGTCTGCGTGTTTATATAAGTATAAAATATCTGTTTAATTCATTATCATGCTATGAGTATCTCACTAGGGTGGATATTACAGAAGTGGTATTTCTTCTTTTCCTCACACTAAGAGGCAGGCTTAACCTGTTTTGTTTATTTTTAACAGAAGGAAAAAATATGAAGGCTAGAGTAAAGACTTGAATTGGGAATCAATACTGTCATGACATAGATGTATGGAACTGAGTTTTTTTATGTTTACAAGCAAACTTAAAATAGTCAAATATTGAATCTAGTATGATAGGCATAGGACTTTATATCTATCCTAAAGTCGATATTAAGAGGGGGAATAGAGTTTGAAATTAGAGAGTTATTGATTTAGTTCTTGTCTGATACAAATTTCATGTGTGAACTTGTCCAATCATTTCTGCAAACTCATGATCCTAACTTTATATAGCAGCAGAAATAGTATGACTCCCATGGGTCACACATAATATACCCAGCCGAGAACAAACCTTTTGCAGGACCTAAAAATGTCTGTGTGCAATTTTCACTTTGTGAAATGGATATAATATTATTTTTCCCATACCTTTTCTGTTTTATTTGTCTATATTATAAATTCTTGGATAAAAAATCTTCTCTTGTTATATGTCTGTGAATCACTAAGTTAACAGAGCCTTGATGTTGTATGGTCCTCTAGGTACAACTCTGAAATAAACAGTTATGAACATTGAGGCATATGTTACTTCAGGTAGCTTCTCAAGTAGCATGATTCCAGGATGCCTGGAATGCTCTTGACTTAGTGATTTCTTGTAACCCGGAATCTAGAATCTAGAAAAAGCTGTTCATTTGAAACCAAGAGCTTTGTGGCATTAAATGCATCTTTAGCATTGCGTACAATGGTCGTGGAAGTGACCCTATGTTCCTGCACAATGAGAAATAGTAGTTCTTATACATGCAGTGTTCTGAGAAGATACCGAAGTATTTGTGTGGTGCAGAGCATTGAGCTCAGGAGACTTTCAAGGATCCTCTGGCATCACACCAGTTTTCATATTCTTATCCACTATTTTAACTGGAGCCAACAAATTTCTAGTGTGATGATTACCAGGATTTGATTACATTTAGCAAGCCGTGGAGTCCCTTCTCTCTGAAGACAAACTGCTGCCAGAGACAGATTTACCACTGACCAACAGTGTTTTTATGCAAATGTGCCTGAGTGCAGTAACCCCAAATTATAATAGTCATTCAATCTCTTGCCAGGACAGCAATATTTATATATTGCAGAGATAAATTGAATGTCAAAATCAGTTCCATTACAGAGGGAAAGTTCTCTATGTAAATCAGTATTTCCTAATCATGCTTCTTCCTACTCACTACCCCACTTTTCTTTCCTTCCAAATGTGTTCTCCTATTGTGTATTCACTTTGAATATTGAAGTGTTCAGCTAATGCCAAGCTAATGGAAAATGTAAAAGTCTTGCTAGGAAACTTTAAAGTCTCCAAGTATATTTCTTCATGCCCTGGGCAGCACTGTAAAGGACTCGTATTCATGGATAGTGTTTTGTCTGCCATTTATGTTTCTCTTTGGACTTCTATTACTCCTGCTGCCTGATGGGAGGAAATGGACAGTCATCTCCCTAGTGACTTCATCCTCCCCATCAGGAATGAGTGTAAGGGTTCAGGTGCTCCTCTGCATGCCAGTCACCAGCTGCTGCCAGCAGCGCTACCCTGGGACAGTTGCCTTTGTGTGCTGAAAGGGCTAATATGAAGAGACACGTGAAGTCACTTGGTTTGTGGAAGCGGGCAGGAAAGGCATGGTGCTGTGAAAACATTCCCACTAATGAATTCCCTCTAATGATTCATTCGCACAGAAGACAAGAGGGGGCCTTCAGCTCTTTCACAGAGCTCAAAGCAGAACAAACCAACTCAGGAACTACAAGGCATCAGTCAATAACACTTTCCTAATGCACTGAGATGCGCTCTACAGTAGTTTACCTGTGAGACCTCAACTCTCATTAGGCAACGAAAAGACCTGGCTGGATGGAAAAGCTGCTCAGTATGGGCTAGTTGCTGTTTGTTTACTGTTAGCTCCTAAACTCTTTTTTGAAAAATCTAACCTTTAATCTCCCAAAACTACAGCCTCTGAAAACTGGTTACAATAGCTGAAACATGCATTGCAGCATGCAGAAAATTTTATCAATACAGTCATCAATTGATTAATTTATCTGTAGAATAAAATTTGTAAAAGACAAGAAATACAACCTGCCTAAAAAGACAATTTGCCTAAAAAAAAATAATTTATAATCTATACTTGGTAGACACATACAACATGTAATTTTAGAATACAATTTGAGGATCAAAATGAAAAAACTTTCTGAATTAGGTCACAGGCACAGTTTGAACACGTATCATGGGAAAATCCTCATTATAATCTGTCATAAGTCAGAGAATCATAGAATATCCCAAGTTGGAAGGAACCCATAAAGGTCATCGAGTCCAACTTGTGACCCCATACAGGACCACCAAGTGATGTTTAGTGAACAGGCCCATTCATTATTCTGAACTGTAATTGAATGAAAGTATAAGAAGGCAACAAGAACAGTGCCAATAGGTCAACTTACAAGGTTACGTATCTCAGTATCTGACCTCTAGCACCAACCTGTGTTGAATGATTAGAAATAAAGCATAAGAGGGCAAACTTACACTGATCTTTCTTTTAAGATATACTGCAAGATTTATATCAATTTGTGAATTAGGAATTTTTGAAGACTAATATGACATTGTAGTTTAACAGAATGTCATGTAAAAAGGCTTTCCTGATTGTTCTAGAGGAGATATGACACTTCTTAGTTTTTGCTTTTAGAGAAATGCTAAATAACAGTGTTGTATTTACCTAGTTCGTGCTACCCAAGATTTCCTCTACCTGTATCATTTTTCCTCCGTTCATCCCATTCCTCCCTGAAGGATCCTAGTCTAAATTCTTTTCATAGAGAAGATATTTGTTACTGTGTCTGATTGCCCTTTTCTCCTTCATCTTTCATCTTTCATGTCATGCTATGCGTTGTTGATCAACCATAGCTGCAGACTCTGTAGTACATGGAGGTACCAGTCATAATATTTGATAGGATTTATTTTTTTTTTTTAATCAGTATTGAGCATCAAGCAGATATTTTCATAGAAGTAGCCACAGTAATATAATCTTAATTTCTGCAGGACGACATTAATTGTAACCCAGTATAATATATACGTGTATATAGACATATACACATGGACACACGTTTCTTTCTAAATATGCATGAATATAACAGGCTACACATATGTCATTAGCTCTGTCAGTTAGCTCTGTTTCCTTTAATGGGCATTAGATTGCATGTATTCAATTTTCTACCTTCTTATTGCCCATCACTCCGTAGTGTGAAAGTCTTGAACAGTTTTTATAGTTGGCTATTGTTTCTACTTTGCTGAATTCTCAGTAACTCACTATCTGGTTCTCATCCCAGATTATTTAGGGGAATATTATGAGCAGTACAGAGCCCAGCACAGGTTCTTCTGAGAAATCAATGACAACTTCATACCAGAACAAAGAATGACTTTGCCTTTCCCATCTTTTGATTTAAAAGAAGACTTGACCTCTTTTAAGAGGGTTTAGTTTCTTTCAGAGTCGTCGGTGAGGACCTTTTAAGGACAAATGCAGTGTATTCATTGATGCCTTGGTCCTTTATATTCAACCAGTGTACCCAAGCTTATATAACACCTTTGAGGAACTGGTCTAGAATATCCACACAGCTTTTGTTCTCCCTAAGTTCTTATCAAAGTAATTTAGCTCCAGGATTTGTTGAAATGAATCTGGCACACAAAACCATCAGGTCAAGTGTGTTAGCAACAGTGCTCATACTAATGAGCCCTAAGTTAAGTTTTCCAAATTTCCGAATTACGTTTTATATTTAGTGTTTACTGCTTCTGAAGGGAGGTTATGTCTAATTTAAGTCTGATTCTAAAAATACTCATATTTTGCTAAAAATAACCCTACTTTGAGAATGCACAATGGTAAATGCCGACTTTTAGCAAATACTTCACTTTTTTGATAGATAAGAGTGTTTTGTTTCATCTTCCAATGTTTATTACACTACATTTTTGGAGATGTGTGATATGGATCTAAGGGCAGAATTTGGCCCTTAGTTACCTGCTGTTACTGGCAGTAGTCTTACAGCTATTGAAAAATGATGCATCAAATTTAAATCACTGCAAATGTCACTATTCTGAATCTTGCATATGTTGCCTGAGCTGTCAGTAATAAAAATCTGTTCTTAATTATTCTCCCATTTAAAAAATAATCATTTTCTAATAACCAAGTGAAAAAGAATTTGATGTTTTCTTTGGCTGGAAACGTTTTAATGATTTAGTGCATCTATAAAGTTTTGTGTGCATTTGTAAATTAGTGAGACTTTCCCATTTAAATCTATGATTATCAAGAAAAGCAGAATTTGTTTAAATCTGAGTTAAAAGTGTATGAGTAACTTAAGGAAAATATTTAAAGAGAATACCATCCTTTAAACAATTCAACAGAAAACTCAACAAGCAAAATTGGATTTACATGTGTTACAGAGACGCTAACTGCAAAAATTCATTGTTAAAATTAATCATATTACATATTAGAATATTTTGCCATCTTGTTTTGTTCTTTAATACCGAATTATACAGTTTATTTTTCCTCCATTAATATCATGTGGAACACTTCTTTGTGATGAGAAAATCAAAATGGAAAAGAATATTAAGAAAATGAAGGCATTGGATAGCATCACACTTCCTGATTGGAAGCAGAATAATCCAGACTAAAAATCCTATTTGACTTCAGTATATTTTTTTCCCCTATAACAATATTTCTTTTAGTTAATTATCTTCATTCAAAGCCCAAAGAAGTGAACAGAAAAGACTCAGTTTGAAACTTTGGACTAGAATTACAGATATGATAACTAGCATGAAATTCTACCATCCTTAAAGGATGAAGTATTTAAAATACACAGAGTGTATACAGAGTAATGTGCTCTCCTTTCTTTGTTTTCTTCAATGTGATGGTAGACTAACATTTTAGCTCATGGCTCTGCTTCACCAAATAGCCTATCTTTTGGAAAAAGAGACATTAACAGCCAATCTATAAAACATACATAATATAAAGCTAAAAAAAATTTTTTTTCCCTGTCCATCTGGTTTGGGCGGCATGTATTTAAGCCAGAGCATATTATGTATTTCATACAAAACACCTCAGTTATTTCTGGATAATATTTCATTACCTTACTTGTTTTTCAAACCAGACTGCTGTAATACTTTTTAAGATTCTGATTGTATTTCTGTTTGTATCCAAAATTCTAAACAAAATTTGCCCTCGCTCCTTGAAGTCAAGCAAACTAAAATTTGTTCTGACAGGCACATTATTTACATGTTTTTGGAAATTTAATGTCAAAATGCTATGTAATCAAAAAACAGTATGAAACATACTGCTAGGAAGCAATACGAGTATCAGAAGAGTTGCTGATAAGAGTTTTTTCTGCCCTTTTTGAATTGAATCTGTGCACTAATTGGGGTAAAAATCCAATGCAAAAAATATATATAATTAAAAACAATAATAATGCATGCACACAAAGTCTGAATTAGAGTTGTATGCATTGTCTGGAAAGAGATACTACCACTGTATGGAGCACTGATTTTTCCTGTGTCAGATTTTAAATATGTATTGAAACAATAAATTTGTAAATATAAGCATTTAAAATTCTAAGCTGCAAACATCTCATTCTATGAAAGGGAGTATTTCCTGTTTTCTATTTTGATAAGAGATTCTTTCTATCTATGAATTTAAACAAGCCATGGAGATTATTATTGTATTTTAGAATCATTCTGGTCAAGATATTGTAGAACAGCATGCCAACAGGCCCAGATGCTCCAAAACTTAAAAGCTGAAGTCACTTCTTAGTGATTAGAAAGGCAGTTCACATCATTTTTTATCTATTATAATCCGGTCTTCTGACCAGAATGCTAGATAGGATGTAAACTGTTAAAATCATGTTTAGACCAAATGCGTTTTTTTTCAACTTTTTCAGATCTTAGCGACCAGCTTATGGAAGTGGTTGGTCTGGAAGGAGCCATGGAGATGGGTCAGATATATACAGGTCTGAAAAGCGCTGGAAGAAGGCTTGCCCAGTGCTCTTCCGTTGTCATCAGGTATTGGCAGATCTAATTTGCCCTGCACTGTTGTACTGAACAGTAAAGTTTTATTTATTATCGATTGATATTATACTTCACTACTACACTTTATTTAACAGTTTAATAGTCTTAATTACTGAACTTAATGCTTGTGAGAGTATCATTTTATATATTAAATGTATTCTATTCATTTTCTATACGATGTATCTAAATAGAAATATTATATAGAATATAATATAGAATATAATCTATCTACTTAATGTATTCTATACATTTTCATGTGCCCATACATCTTTCTTGCTTCAAATGTGTCAAAAAAAAAAAAAAAAGTGTTAACATTCAGCTTTTACATGTTGTATTCAACTGTCATTTCAACCTATGAAGAAATATTATTAAGCAGTTGGGGGAGAAGGAGTAAAGTATGAACATCCTGGTTTATTTTATTTTATTGACATACGCTCTGTGCAGATTAGAGCAAAAAGGCATTTAAGGTTACTTTGACACATTTTAACCCATTTATTATGCATTTCTCACCAGAGAATAGTAGCATGTAATTAGTATTTGTAAAGCACTTGTTTGATCCATGGAAGTCAAAGTGCTCTCTAATTCATTTGTTATTTACTGAACGCTGGCAAGTTACTATTAATAAATACATTGATATGTGTAAGCTGTGAGCAGTGGAGCAGATTAACTTAGTTGTATTTTATCACTTACTGTGCTTACAGTGACCAGAGGAAATTTGGATTCAATCTTAAGGAAAAAAATAATTATTCTAACTTTTGGATTAGATGAGGGCTGGGAAAGAAAAAGGCATTCACCTTCATCAGTACAGAATTTTTGGGGAAGGATTTTGCAAAATTTTAATAAGTCAAAAGTTATAGAATGAGAAGACAAAGACTGAAATTATATACAAAGTGTGATAATTAACAGAAGAGTAGAAGTCAAAACTTAAAGATAGTAAGTAGGAATTCCTGAAGTTTGTGGCATAGTTTTGAGACTATTCTCGAGGACTGGGTGATGCTAGCTTCAAATTGCTCTCTCATGAGGGTAAGGAAGAGAAATGAGAATTCAGAGCCATTCATTCCAACCTTCCCTGGATACCAAGATACAATATTTATAATCTGAAATCAACAAGAACTGCAAAAGAACTAGAATTATTTCAAACTTATGTGAGACTTCATTGAATGTTCTTTCCTTCTTTTTCTTCTGGTTGTTGATGACTGTGGTTAGCAACCTGCTAGTCGCTTGTAAATAATGTCCAAGCTAGAATTTCCACTGATCATCATGCATGATCAACTGACTCATTTTTCCATTGTTAGAATTGACTGCTCCATGTTATATTGAATTGTCCAGACTATAACATGGAAAATAGAGTTGGAAAAGGTCGTCAAAAAGATCATTATTTTTAAATTTTATTTTCTTTTTATCATTTGTCTATGCTTTTCTAAATATGATACTCAAAAGTAGGCATAGAACGCTATCTGAAACTTAACATTAAAATCAGTGAACCTTTACTAACAATTTAAATCTATGACATGGTAAATTAAATCTTCTGACCACAGTAGAACTGTCTGTTGCTACTGATCTGTCTAACCTGGTGTTAAACACAAGCATGAAAATATCTTTTGTGATTTTAGTAAAGCAATATTAGAGCTAAGATTTATTTCTCCTTCTCTTTATAGTATTCAGTCTAATTTTTTTAAAAATAGCAAGAGATTTCCTTGTTTTTTTCTTTTCCTGTTAAAAGTTTTTTTTTCTTGAAGTTCTTGCATAATTCTCTCTTTATTTCACAAATTGAAGACAATTCTCTCATGAGAGAGTAGAGTCTAGCAAGATGTGTGCAAGGTGTCTGCCTATTAAGCAACTCGTTTACTTTTGTAAGCATGTTGGAGATTACATAGAAGCTTGGGTAAATCTGGTGTATACATGTGTGCCATCACATATGTCTCCTTAAAGGTATATTTATCAGTTTTGTCCAATTGCATTTTCTTATTTTGTGAAATGTATCACTTTAGGACCAGCAAGTCTCTGCCTATGCAGATAGATGGGGAACCTTGGATGCAAACCCCCTGCACGGTAAGGATACAGTTATCTATGGGAAGAGGACTAAACAAAAAATGCATAAACTTTCTTTTTTTTTTATAATTACAAAAATTACCGCAGTCATTTATATTTACTGATTTATTTAATTTTGATCCTTGAAATGAAAGAAACAATATCTTTCAGTTTAAGAGAAAACCCTTATCATCAGCATTAATTCAGTTACTTAACTAACATGTTCATATGCTGTTATTGTATAGCTCAACACCTACCACCTTTTCAATTTATCATGATGGTTTTTTCTATAGGTTAGGATGGTATAAAAGGACAGTTATTTCAAAAGTTTGGAAAATACTCAGAGGGTGCATAGCTTTACCCAATGTGATCATTTATTTCTGATGTATTATTTTTATTGTCTCTTGTTTCATTACTGAGGAAGAACCAATGTGAGTTTTGATGCTAATAAGTAAATAATTATTCTGTAAAACTTCAGGCAAGATTTCCATTGTGTGTTTGAGGTTTCATACCAAGAACATTTTATTTAAATCTTGATTGTACTGTTTGAATTATATAACAGAAATAGTAATTACAAATTGGCTTAAAGGAGATATGAAGGTAAATAAAAAAGAAGAAATCCATTCCTCCATATTTGATCAAATAGGGAAGAGCTTACTCAGAGCAGATTCTATGAGTAACTCAGGTTACTCCGTTCAATTGAGGGAGCAGCACAATAAAGGTAGAGCACTAAGGGCTCTCCATTGTCATCTGTCTTTGATAAATTATAGAGAGTAACGAAGCAGGTCAAGATGTTGAAGAATGTTATGCTTTTGGTCATTGAATATAGTCATAGTAATGTGCTTTAATATGCAATTTTACTGACTTTTACTAAAGAAAATCTGTATTGTTAAGTAGTTGAGTCTGTGTCACCTTACAGGTTGTAAGTGACAGTAATGTGCCAAGCAATAAGGTATTCCATCACAGGAGAGAGTCATTCTCCAAATTCAGGATCTGGATCACTTTCATTATCTTTGTCTCTAGTAAAGTTAAAGGCAACACAGAGAAATAAAAGGGAGCACCTTCAGTAATGTGCTAACAAGCCTGGGAGCTGATAACATGTAGGCTAAGAGGAAAGAAAAGAGTTGTGATAGTCCAGGTTTGCTGGATATTCTGTAGTGTACAGCTGAACAGTGGGGAGAGTGTCTAAAATCTAATTCTCTATGGTAAGTACTATGGTACTGCAACGAGAAGGGAATCATGTAAACACACACTGTATGAAGGCAGAACAGTGGGGATTTTCTGATGTATATCAATAAACCTTCTGGAGTTAGATATCATTATCTTTATCTCTTCTACAGAAGTGGTTCATTGCAGAACAGTGCTATACCCAGCATTTACTTGTTCAAGAAAAAGACGTAATTTTTCAGTTACCAAATTACAGAAGAGAACTTCTGGAAGGGTGCTGGCAATAAGGCATGCTTATTTTTGTCTTGATTGCTTGCTCTGTGTAAAATCCCTGCTATCTGATTGATAATGCTAGCAGAAGCTGCCTGCATGACTGAGGACAAACCTGGAAAAAGAGAAGTTCTTACATTTCAATTACTGCCTTAAGGAAACAGTAGATTATTACTGATAATTACTCCCATCCAATTAAAGTAACCTTTTTACATGGGATAGAAGTGGCATATACTTTCCTCTGGAAACTATCCCTTGATATATATTACACTGTTAAGAGAAAATACCTTGTGTTATGTAAGAAAACCCCACTGTAGACTGTATTTCTTTCTTATGAGAAGAGATACTTATTTTCTGTGCTACTGCACCACCATGAATTTAGTTACAGAATGATCTCTGTAATGTGTATCCAGAACTAGAGTCTGAAAAAATATAAAATCATAATTAATTATTATGTGTAGCCAGCTAGGTAGCCTATTATTTGAACTAGAAAGAGCGCAAATTTCAGAAAAAAATATGATGAGCCAACATGAGAATTGTGAATTTTTGTCTTCTCTGGAAACAAAATTGCAGTTTTCTCCCAGAATTACCTTCAAACAAATGACCAATTTAAACAGAAAACAACTTGCTTAGATGAAGAAATCCAGGAGTTTTGTTTCTTAGATGATGTATGAGTTTGCTTTTCCTTTTATTTCCTCCCTTAGTAAACATATTTCCTTAAATTGTACAAGGAACTGAGGTCATTATAGGAAGGTGCTGGCATTCATACACCATGCATTGCAACATACAGGGGACATTCCCATGCTTCACATAAGGATGCTGAAAGAAAGCCCTTATTAGTTCAGTATCCGTGTGATTTACAGGACAGAAGCTACTGTCCCAACTCAGTACTAGTCTGCTTCTATATACAAGTTCTATGCACATCAGTTAGTTCATGTCCACAGATCATGTATATCAGTTAGACAGGAGAGCTGAGCCTCAGCTTTTTGATTCTTGAATGCTTCAGACATAAAGCTATTGTTGAAAAAAAAAAGACTGCTATCTCTCCCCTTCCAATAATGCTTTCACAAGCTGAAATAACACATTTGATTTTGACATAGTGACATCAGGAATTTTGGTTTCCTTTAAGTTCAGTAGTTTTAGGGGCTGACCTAAAAAAATTTGAGAGATTAAGTGAGAAATTAATACAGTCAGCACGTATTGAATCAACCTTGCCCCAGGTTGCAAGTGGCTGAGCTCAGAAGTCCTTTTCTGTTTCTTCTTCATGTTTTGGTACAAATGAGAGCATTTTGCAAATGATTTCTCAAGAAATCAGGTTCAACCTCATCAAAAATCACCTGCTATGTTCCATTATACAGAATAAGGCTGCATTAAATCCGTTATGTATGGGATGCAGGCTGCCCATACAGGCTTGGAAGTCTATTTACCACCAAAGAAATCAACAGGTTTATCTTTCCTACTTCTCCTGTCCTTTCTCACACACAGAGACAGTGTTTCCCTAAAATGACAGCACGGACTCAGTAAACAAATTAAAAAATAATAATAATAAAATAAAATAAAATTGTGAAATATAAAAATGCTGTGATTCCCCAGAAGCTATGATTTGTGATTTTTCATTCCTGTGATCAGTTTTAGTACTAAAGAAGTTGCTGTGTTGTTCTTTTATTATCTCTTATGCTCTCATACTGCACAAACACCTACCATCTCTAAAAGTGAGCATGAATGTATTCCTATAGGCTCTGCAAGTTGCCTCAGCCTAAAAATCTAATAAACATCCAGAATTACTGAATATGTTGAACACACGCAGACTGTAGTCTGACAAAGTCACTTCGTTCCAATATAATAAGATGCAGAATCTGAGCATCAAATTGTATTGTTTTCACTGCTTTTATTTTTTATTTTTTTTTTAATAGAAAAGTCTTTGGGACAAGGAAAGATGATAATGTTAATGTTATGTTAAACATCTTGTCTGATTAGCTGAGGAGGAAATTCTATCAGAGCTCTCCCAGACAAATATAGCAACATGAAAGATATCTAAGGTTTCACCTGATCTCCAAACAGGTCATTAATAGTAATGAAACTTCAAAGACTCTGAAGTTAATTCAATAAACCTGTAGCTTTAGCCATCAGGATTTTTTAAAGAAAAGTAATCTTTCAATTTAGCTGCATAAAATATTAGAATTGTTTTGAAAAATCTATAGGAATATTCCATCTTAATAACTGTGATTTCAGTTCCTTCATCTATTCCTGACGTGATTCTCATCATGTCTGTTAGAATGTCAAGCTGCTAGTATCATTAGATTAAAATGGAGAAATGTGTACAAAATCTGAAAGAATATTGCCTCGATGAAGGAATGAAAATGGTAATCCATACTCAGAGCCTATCTGATGGGTCGGTAGAAAAATAATCATCTGAAATATTTATCTCTAATAGTTTTTTTTTAGAATTATTTCCTGATAGGAAAACTTGTAAGAAGCCATTTAATAATGGAACTCAGAAATTATATTGGTATGCACCTTAAAGTAAGTTTGAATGAATGAATGTATGGTTTCTTTAGCCTTGCCTTTTGTCCGTGTACATGTGGAGTGTGAGCACAAAGGACTCAGGAAGCTCCCTCCTTTGTAGTTAAGTCCAAACAGAAACAAGAATAAAAGTACTTTTAATCATATTCATGATACCCTAGGGCTAGTTGAAAAAAAAAAACTGAGAGAGAGTCACAGATTTGTTTTTGTGTAGATCCATTGAGGTCCATTCCAACCCTAGCCATTCTATGATGCTATAAAGAAGTTGCAGCTGTTTTTACAGATTATCAGTTTGTAAAGTAACCTCTATCCATGACACTGAATGTAATAATATTTTATATATATATATTGTGGGAAATTACACTTTTTATCTGTTTCTTTTGAGCAAAGATAAACTAAGTCATAGGTGTGGTGGCTTGTGTTTGTGCAGTCATACACTTCTGACACAGTTAACCTCCAAATGAAATTCTGGAATGGAAGCTAGAAAAAGAAGAGCTAGGTGTTATACTGAAATGCTGCACTTTCCCCCCACAGCAATGTGCATATGTTTGTGTTTCAAGACCAGAGTGGTTTATTGCTCCTCTAACACTTCATCGTGCAGCTGGGCATTATTTTTTTGTGTTCACAGGTACACTGCACATTAATTAGCTTTGTTTACCTATGCATTTTTTTTCTTAATTTCACAACAGTAGTTTTTGTAATTGACAAAGCAATTTACTGCATGTGTGCTTTCTGCACCCCATACAAATACACTAGCATGTAATGCACCTTTCTTTCCAGTTCAGATTGCTAAGAAAAGAATTAGTTGTGACTAATTGCCAATTAATTTCCAGTGGTTTTAGGGAGGAGGGAGAAAAAAACAATTGCACCTACTAATTAAAATTTGAAATATTCTGAAGTGTCATCTTTAGGTGTCTGTGGAATACATAATTTCCATTTTAGTTCTGCACTGGATCTGTAACAACCCAAAGCTTGACAGCTCTATTAATTTAAAACCTCAGTGATACCTATTAGTACAAAACATGAAAAAAATGCCATTAATCATTTATTTTAATTTTGCAGCTCTGTCATTTTCTCAGTATGTTTAAAAATTATGATGACACCGTAATGTTTTCCAATCTACCTGTGTGAAGGGGAAACGGATCACACTACTTAGGAGAGAGACTAGAGTATATTATTAGAGCTTAATTAATGCCAAACTGATTAGATTTGATTGCACTTTCCACAATAATATTGTTAAGAAATTTATTTAAAAGATGTGTTGCATAATGCTATATTTAAAACAACTGATCTAGACCTGAGCGATTTGACCAAAATGTCACATAATGCAAGTCTCAGGTTAATTTTTGTACCACTGCCTACATTCAGTCACCCAGTATAGCTCTTGATCATCTACAGGAAGATAAAAGTATTTGCCACTCCTGTGATACAGAAGTGTTGCATCCATCTATTTCCTGTAAAGGGAGCAGCAAAGGGGCATCCAAAATGGAAAATCCTTTATACCCTGAAACCTGCCAACAGCCAAATCTTGCTCATAACATGGAAAAAAAGAATGACTGTAATCTTTTCTTTTCTTTTCTTTTCCTTTTTTTTTTTTTTTTTTTTTTTTGCCTTCAGTGTTTTTTTAAAGGGTTTCTTAAGGTTTTTGTTTGCTTGTTTGTTTTAAGGTATTTTAAGGGTTTTTACCATCTCTTTATCCTTAAAATACAGTTATTTTTTCAATATTAATTGAACTATTACAAGCACAGCTGATTGTCTCCATTCTCAGTTTTATATTTTTAATTAGCATTGCAGCTAGTAATTGTATTTCTCTGCTAATAGAAAGTATTTAGGCATTCTGTGAAGTCAGAAGCACAGAGAGAGCTAGCACATACTGTCAAAATATTAGCATATATGCAAAACTGATTGACCTTAAAGAGATAGCTTTTACACTAAAAATATTGATGTCTGCAGCATTTTATTGAGTGGATGTGTTGTGTTAATGTGGCTTCCAGGCATATTTTGAAACTCTGACCTGCCCCAAAACAAATTTCTGTTTTATGCATTTATAAATATCATTATGCATTTATAAATATTCTTCCTGCTCCTTTATCAAAAAAATTACGAGTGCAATACCTAATAATTCTTTCTTAAGAATTTTAATTTTAATGAATTTTTTGTCCCTTCCCACAAATATATTGTTAGACACACTTTCTAGTGGTAGAGAGATGATTTCAAAATACAAGTGCAATATTTTTCTGCTAAGCTTGTTTATTAGATAGAGCAGTCCTTTAAGTTTCCTTGATCATGAACTCAAAGTCTTGGTTTTGGTTAGTGAATGAGACTTTTGCCAGTGGCTTCAACAGCTTGAGTTATAAATATATATGTTGTGTATAAGTCTACAGTGTTGTATATGAGGCTTTCAATTTAAAAAAAAAAAAAAGAGAGAGATCAAGATATATTAGCAATTCATGTGTCTATTTAATTTCTTTCTAAATGAAATTGTGTTATTTACTAATTTTTTGTACTTGTAAATTTCTTCCAAATTTGTAAATAGAAGTATTCTATTGCATTTTTCCTCCAAAAAATTTCACTCACTTCTCTATTTTATGTTTGAAATATCCTCCATGCTTTCAGTGAACTTGGATAAACAATCTCTAAAATGATTTTCAAGTATTTCTGACTATTTTGCATGAGTATGTTTGTCAGGGTACCATCAGCTGCTAAAAATGTTAGGTTATGGTTTGAGCTTTTTGTGTGTTTTTTTTCTGACCACTCTCTTTTTCTCTAGTTTTGTGTGCGCATTGTGCAAGGAAGTCACAGGTTCACCATAGAAGAATGAAAAACAACAAAATAGTGCATCTTCTTCAAAGCATTTTAAAGCTTTAAACATTGTGCTTCTGATACTAAAGACATGATGTTGCTTGCAGAAGGAGCGAAAAAATCCATGTGATGAAAGTTAGTCTCTAGACATTAGATGAGCGCAGAATTTATACACAGCCATAAGTAGTGATTTTGTTGAATATTAAGTAAATCAAATATTGGTTGCTTGTAATTAAAGATTTCTCTCTGTCTCTCTCTCTCACTTTTCTTTAATGTTTATTTGCTTAGGGGTTCTGTGTGTTTGCTTTTGTCTCCATTTCAGGCTTGTTTAGAGCACTCTGTGTTTGGCCCCACTTTACCTGCTAGGCTATTTCTCTTTCTGAGACCCATCTTTAAGACGTACATTCACTTCTCACCCACACACAACACCCTCTGCTACTATTTCCAGTATGCAAATAGAAGCAGCAACAAGAGTCTGGGACAGAAACACATTGCCTGAAAGTCTTGAGAAAGACTAAGTATCTTTTGGGCAATGTTGTGCAATTGTACAGTGTCTATTACAAAAAGACTGATCTTTTTTTGACCCAAAGGTAATATATATATGTAAATATACAGATATACTTTTTTTTTTTTTTCTTTCAGGATAATAAGGAATCAATGGTTATCATTGTTAACCAATGCATTGTTAACTTACACTACTGTGCATAAGTAAAAAAAATATACTTTGATTTTTTTTTCATTATTATTTTCAGAATGTATAGTACATCACTGGAATGTGGCCAATTTACAAGAGTTGAAAATGCGTCTTAGAAAAATGTATATAGGACTCCATCCTCATATGCATGAGTGGTTAATCTTGTTCACGCGACTTGGCTGATCTCAGCTGATAGGATACAGCATACTGAAGAGGTCATGTTCTCTGAAACAGATGGCTCAAGCCAAAAATGAGCATTACAAATGATAAATATTTTCTCAATATGTAATTGCATTCACTCTCAGCAGCACTGAACAGCCCCAATCCAATATGCAATCTGTATGAGGTCTCCGGATTACCTCACCTCTTCATACTAAAGCCATCTTTTGAGCTTTGCTCTTTTATTCATTTTAAGATGGAATTACTATGATTTACTTCTGAAAGAAATTCTGAAAAAATTCCTATTGCCTCATCATGGCCAAATCTTGTAGTGTGCTGAGCCCTCGTGACTCTCAAAGAATTCACTCGCCACATCTGCAGATTATTTCAGGTGTTGGTCCTTAGGATCAGGCTGATATCATCATTATTCCTGAAACACAAAATATGTCTTATGAAGCATATGAAAGTTACAGAAATACTTGAGGCAATTTTTCAGGACCAGATCATCAGCGGGTTTAACATGACATCAGTGGAAGAATGCCAGCTTACCCCGAGATTTGGCTTCCAAAGTGGTGCCTGAAGCAGAATTTTATGTGAGAAAATATGTTGATGCCAGTCTTTCAAAGCAGGAGTTATTTTCTGTGTGAAATTAATCTAGGTTGAAAAAATTAAATAATGATAATAATAATAATTAAAAAAAAAAATGTTAAATTTCATACTAATGAAGAATCTTGACAAGAAGAGGTTACATATGAAGTTCAAGACTAGTGTACAAAGGTGGCATGAAAATGAGCATTTGGAGAATAACCTGAAGTCTCTAACTGAGTTAAATAAACTTTCTTATTATGTTGGGATTTTTATGTTTCAGTTTCTTTATATTGTAAAGTAAATTTCCACCCCAAGAAGTGTCCTGATCTATATTTTAATGAGCCTGTCCACGTGACATACATTTTTTGTTTCATTACTATTAGTGAATGACAAGTGAAGGATATTCATTTTAACTTGAAAATGTCAGGTGCGCACTTTAAGAGATATATTTTTTCCAGTTTTTAATGAGGTGGTGTTTCTTTTTGAAAGAAATACCTATCTCTGATGTGGGTACTATGCAGATGACAACTGATATTTAATAAGTGATGGTTCTTGTATTAGTCGTAGTTCACTAAAGAAAATGTCTCGGATTGCTTTTGAAAAACTCTTAGCGTCACTAGCCCAAAGGCAAGATGTGACCTTTTTATTACATAATGAGAATCATTTATTATCTTACAATGTATCTTAAAGTCACAGACAAAATGCCACTTTGATAATTGCTTTCAATTAGCTTTGAGCATAGCATACATTCATAAAATGTCTTCTCTAATTTAGACTTGAATTAGAGAAAATTGCAGACATAATCTACTTTAAGGTTGTCTCATATAAGGTGATTCGTAGTTTTATATCAGAGAAATCAGAAATGGGTGGCTTTAGAACAGTTTTGCAAAGTGTTTTAAATAGGCTTTTCAATATTTGAGTCTATTCTACTAGTAATTAATGAACAAATTAGAGCGTTAGTTCATCCTTTTTGACCCTTTTTGTGTCTTAATTTTTTACTTTCATTCATACTGCTTGTTTTGAAATTAAACAGTGTCCTGTGTTAGAAAACAGGTACAGCTTGATTAGAAATGTAAACAAAGCATACAGTGATACGGCCTATATATTAGTAATAGGCAACAGCTTGGTCTTTCAGCGTGTATGTCCTTTCCAACTTTTAAATTCTCATTCATCTTCTATACATGTCAAATATTCAACGGCAAGCAGTAAGTCCCCTAGTCAAGAAGTAAGATCAGATATTGGCCTGCATTTTTTGTATACTATTTTTAGCACTGATTGCATGTATAATTGAAAGTATTTGTGGTGACAATGATTATACATATATTGGCTTACTGCATTTGCAGCATCATTCAAAAAAAAAAAAAAAAAACAGAGGTGTTTTTCCTCCCTTGATTAAATGAAGAAGGTTTGGAAATTGTATGTAAAGATGATTCAGGCATTTCAGATACTTGTACATAGAAATTTAACTAGCTCAAGGGATAACTATGATTTTCTTCTTTCTTCCCTCAGATAAAAATTACCCACAAGAACCAAGCCCCTATGTTGATGGGTCCTCCTCCAAAAACTGGTCTTTTCTCTTCTATCATCAAAAGAACAAGGAACCACAGCAAGGAATAAGTCTGTGTAGTTTAGTTTTTAGAAAATCAATTAGCTTTGTTGGGCTTTGGAATATTTATGCTGGAAATCTTTCAAAGATTTTAGAATATCTTCTACTTGCAAATTCGTGGATTTTCATTTAAGAGTTTCCGTAACTCAGCTAATGTAAAATTATGCTATTAGAAAAAAAGTTATTGTCACAGGTTTGTAGGTATTTTGCATGAAGAAAGCAGATGTTTACATAAAATGATGCAGCATTTTTTTGTTGTTGTTGTTGCATGAAGTACCATTTATTAAACTATGAGATAATTCTGCCATGGAATATAGAAAGAGAATGCCATGGGTAATTTGATTTTCTCTCCATTACATTTCTATTTTTTTGTGTGTGTTTTTTTCTATTACAATGGTCATATGCAATAAGTTCAGTAGTATCTCTTGAATATCTTCACATCAATAACCAACGAGACCTGGTTCAGAGTAAAGTTTATTAAAGGTCTCATTAACTATTATTTTATCATTTGTTTCTACCCTCAGAATATTTTTATTCATCTAAGTATTCAAATCTTACATCTTATTCTGATAATTCCTATGTATGTAACTGTACCTGCTGAAAAATTCAATGTCAATGTATGCAATATTCAAATGATTGTGATCATTCTTGTGTAGGTTTTTGCAAGATTGAAGTCATTGAAAGTATGAGCAAAAATTATCCGGTTAAGGAGATCATTCTAAGATTGAAGATAATAGTATTTCCAAAAGTAGCCATCAGTGTTATTTGCTGAAACACTAGAATAATTTTAATGAGCAGTACGTCTCTGGAGCATGGCAAACTCTAAATCATTCTGCATTACTGACCAATAGTATAGTGTGTATGCACACAAATAACCAAAGCTCATGCCTAATAAAGTGCATTTCCCACCAAAGATTTAATGAAGGACACTTCAGAGAAATGGGTTAATGCATAATTAATCAAGATCACTGGAATAGACCCACCTCTGAAAATTTAGAGCTCTTTTGATTATGTCGGCAATGCCCAGACAAATGTTGGAATAGAAAAAAAAATTAATTTGCAAATAAATACTCAATTTTCATTTATTTAATAAGCTGATGAACACATATTCTAAATATTGAAACGTACATAGATTAAGCATTGGAAAATTAAATGTATGTCTAATTTTATTTTAATTATTATTTATACGTCTATGCTATCCATAGTTTACTTGTCCTCTGAATTAATATATTAAGGAAAGGATAAACTGTTATCTAGTTCCCTTTCATAGTCTATTGCCTGGAATAAAAACATCTGTTGTCATAAATTTGGGGGAAACAAATTTTCAGATTTTTACTTGGCCCTCTGAGAGACTTCCTAACAGCTTAGAAATCATAATACAGGGATTTGTCTGAGGTTTGCACAACACTGTCTAATGTTGAAGGGAAGTCCAAGAATGGCAACTTTTTTCAGTCTTGCATATCAACAGTCTCAGTCAAAACTTCTGTGCAGTTTTAACATTGTTCTTTGCTCAGAGTGAGCTGCTTCTCATCTCTGCATGTCTTAAGTTCTCAGAAATTTCATCAAAAAATAACAAAAAAAAAAGTAAAACTTTGCTTGGAATGCATGATTTTCCATTTTTATCTAGATTTTTAAATGTTAATGATTTATTAAATCTATTTTTCTATTGATTCATTCATCCATCAAAAAATAGTATTTCATCATTCTGTAGTGCACGATACTGTGCATGTACTTAAATAAAGCTGATATAATTTCATCCTCAGTGTAAGAATTCAACAGAATCCTAATTTATATAATAGATGCCAAAATAAAAGTCAGTATGTAGTTGGTAAGAATTATGATTTTGAAATATATGATTAATGTTCTTTAAACATTAGGAAATAAATACCGATTAATGTTATGTTCAGCATTAGGTAGAAAAATTGGGGGGCAATTATTTGCTAAAATTAAGATCTTCTAGCTCCCCATTCTTGGGTCTAGTGATGGGTCCAATTAGTTATCATACTAGCAAACTCCTTTTTTTCCAGTGCATTGCAAATGTACAAACACAAAAGCGTTCGATGCACTTGTTGACTGCAAATATATATTATTATAGAGGTAAAGATATCTGCAAAAAGAAGGAACTTGCTGACATAATATTACACAAAGTGCACATTGGTTTTATGAAATTATGGTTATAGGTGTTATTTTCAGATAACTTGACGTAGGATTTTCTACCAATGCTCTTAACTTTTTGTGGCAAAGATGTGTTTAATGATAATATATATGTGTTCTCTATGATTATCTCATGAACATTGTAACTCTGAAAACAAATAAAAAGATACATAAGCTATTATTTAATAATGTATGCAATTTTAAAAGTGCCAGTCTGAATAGCAAATTGTTCACAACTTGCTTTTTCATATGAAGAAGAATAGATGGGTAATCATGTAAACACAAATACATACAGTTCTGGCTAGATGTATAAAAGGTAAATCAGATGTGTTTATCAGTTTGTATCAAATTCTTAAGGTAGCAAAATATAATGGAGCAGCTATTATACTACATATTGATACATTATATCAGTGACATACTGTCTGTCTGTAAATTGTGTTTATCTGTTTACAATGGCCTCTAATAATATAAAACCAGGATCAAGTTGAATGTATTGATGAAAAGCTTAGAGTATATGAATATATGAAATATATGAAAGAATATATGAAAGGAAAATGCTTGGTGTAATGCAAGAGAAATTCGCTTTTTTTTTTTCCTTTTCTTCCACTTCAATGTGTGCAGAACTAGCATTATGAAATTACATTTTTTAATATGGTGAAGTGAAGCTATGAATATATGTTTGTATAGATGAATTGTTTTTCTATTGACTGGATATTAGGAGTAGTACCTGTAAACCTTCCAGTTTCCAGTGAGGTGTTTTTTAAGGCCTCATTAATGACATTTACAACATGAATGGAAATTACAACACTGTAGGAATTATGTCTGACACTGAATTTGCAAATTTTTAACTCACTAGTAGGATGTTGCAGGTGGCCAATGTGCTGAGGAAAGCATCACTTTCAGTTCATGAGTTCCTATTAAACTCAGAATTTGGTGCAGAGACAAATATAGTGTTACTGCTTCCAGTACTTGCAAGATATCTGTATGTATACCATTGCAATTATTTAAAGCTCGGGAGTTAGATGTCATGATTTGTGCTTGTTGGAGTGTGTATGCATATGCACATGCTAGATCAGGTAACATGCTAATATGCATAGGACTTTGATGATCTAAGAAACATTTAATATTAGTTTCTGAAGCAGAAGTAGATGCCCTATAACACTGTCTCATTCTTATCAACTCTGTTTTATTACATGTAAGTCATACCAGTGATTACCTAATATTTAAAATTGTCTATTGCAAATAAAGTCACCACATTCATCATGTTTGAAAATTTCAGTGTAAGAAGTAATTGCAGAGTATCTGTGTTTGATATTATTAGAAACTAAGAAAAAAACATCCTTTTTTGAGTTTGATTGATTTCTTTTGCTGTTTGTGACATTTTGTTGGGTTTTGGTTTTTTTTGTTTTTTTGTTGCTTTTGTTTTTCTTTTAATACTGAGACTATGGATGTTCAGACACTTGCAACAAGCTGATCTATTCGTGATTTAAAATAGATACTTGCATTATTCTGCAAGTTACTGTCTTCAATCCCAACTTGTTACTGGGGCCTGTAACTTTGACAAAGGTCATAGGGAGGTTCCTAGGAAGGAAGGCTTCCTGGGAAGCAGCCACTTTAAAGGACTGTAGTCCATCATCTGTCTGGAGAAGAATCGAGGAAATGGATGCAAATCTGGGAAAAAAAAAAAAAAATCCAGAAAAATTACCTCTAGACAAGAAATCCAGGGAAGAGCAGAGTTGAACTCTGCTAAGCAATGAAAAAAACAAATGTTCAAAGTGATATGCGAAAAAGAGTAAGTACAAAGCAAACCACAGAAATTGCATGGGGCCAGAGAAGTACCAGGTAAAGTTATTCAAGGCTAATGAGAATTTCTGTGCCAACAAAATTAATTGGGTTAATCTGGAGTCTTATTCTACTTTGGATGAGGGATGTGAATAGTGTTATTGTTGTTTTTTGTTGTTTTGTTTTTTTCTTTTCTTTTGTGGGGAGTGTGGTAGGAGTTAGATTCAAGTGGAGGCCTCATTGAGCCTTTCCAGTGAAGGGAGAAGGATTTGTGAATGAAAGAAAGAAATAATATATAATCAAAAAGGTAAAGAACTTTCTAGGCCTCTGTTTATTTCTGAATGCTTTTATAACTTGAAAAAAAATTGGCCTTGCTATTAAGTTGTGCAAAACTGCTAAGCAGTTAGCAGGAAAGTTAATAAATGAATTTAGAAAGCTGAGGTGGTTACAAGAAGAACTGCTCCATGTTTTATGCAAGAGTGGTAAAGAACATGCCAACCTCTTGTCAGATAATTGCTACTTGTCTCTAGCTCTGCGAGGTCTGAAAGCATTTTGTTTTCCCTGTACATAAGGAAGGAAACTTCTTGTGGTCCTATTGAGGTGAGTAAAAGCCTTACTGTATCCCTGGCTAGAAAATAAATCAAACGTGCCAGATCTGGAAGCTAAATTTCCATTAAAGAGATGTAAACTAATAGGTGAAAATTCATGGCACGTGAGGATCTGAGGATGAGCTGTGAAGGACTGCTTATCTGATGGTGCAAGCTCTGTTCAGGTCTGTCGAGATTATCTGGTTTCTGCCAAACCTGGTTTTCTGCTATGGTGGGCCTGCTGGGTTATGTACCCTCATAAGCAATCAGTTGCTGGATATTGAGTTAATTTTTAAATAAGCACGTTTGAGGTCTCCTGTGAAGTTTTCCTGTGGAGAATGAGCCTTTTGGAAGCAGACAATATTTGGGGCAGGAAAATTGAAACGGCTTGTTGTCAGATAGCTTTCTTACTTGGATGTAGCAAAAGTATTGTCAGATTCATGGTGACTTCGTGGAGACCTGTGCAAGAGTAAAGTTGTGTTTCATTACTGTGTCCACTGCAGCATCATAGAGCCATTTCCAGATTTGGTTCTTTGTGAAACTAGCTTCTGCTTTTCAGCAAGTCCTGCACCTCTTGTAGTGTCTATGCCAGGTGGAGCTGAGAGGACTGAAGAAGAGTAGTCACGTTTGTGTAGTGATGAATATCTTGGCAGGCACCATTGCCTTTGTGGGCATAAAGCAAAATTGAAATGTGATTTCAGTGTCTTTCAGGAGAAAAAGAGAAAAGAAAAAAGTAGAAAATTTCAGTACAATCACTTTTTATTTCAGAAAATAATAATGCATTATAATGTATTGTGCATGGTAGTAAAGTTTTGTTTGGGAGTTAAGAAGCAATTACTGAATGTGTGTGCATGTGGTAGGGGTATGGACAGAGCTTTCCCATTATCAGTTTATTTTAATTTTAAAAGAATAGCTGAAGAAGATAAACTTCTACATTGACCATCAGCTTCCATTTTGTGAAACTGCCCTACAGCTTGAAGCTATAAATAGGTATGTTGTAGGCAAGGAGAATCTCGGCATGGTGGTATTTCAGAGACTGCTTCCTTTCTTTCTGATTCATGATTCAAAGAGACTACATGAGAAGCACCTCAGGGCACTCTTTAAATATGACTCATGCAAAGAGTAAGTGATAATCACCAGGCTTTCTTATTTATAGAATGGTGGTAGCTATATTGATGGTGAAGCAGGAGTTTCATAGTGAACACTGGAAATTGTCAGGTCTGAGTGAGAAACAAAGATTTGGAGGGTTGGGGTGTTTTTTGTTTTTGTCTAAAGTTAATAATGGCTAACAATAAATACTTAGCTGCTGGTTGACCTACTTGAAGTAAATGTTATTTGTTTATTTATTTAACCTAGGTTCATACTCACATTCTGTGAAGCAACATATCAACTTGCTCCAATCGGTAGCTTTTCTGGACAGGGAAGTGAATGCTACTTACTGTCTTGGTGAAACATACTTATGGTCCTTTTTTTTTGCATGTCAATAAGAAAATACAAGTTGTCAATCTGCTGGCTTGTTAGTCTATTTACATTAACTAAAAAAAAAAAAAAAAAAATTGTTGATTTGCAGAGAGATTAGTGGTGATTTGTACATTTCTTAGTGAGACTATCAGATTTTGCAAAATGAGCATTACCGCTGTCCTTTCTGCCCAACTGCTGGGTTGTCTGTTGCAAAAGGTGTGGGTGTTATCCTAAAATTAAAATAACATAGGGAGAATGTGGATCTTTTTTTTGTGTGTGTTTGTGAATGAGTGAATTCCAATCCTTTTCTCCTGCTCTAGAATTGTAAAGACTACAGTTTTGATTTAGAGATGAATATCCTGTGTCCAAGGTGTACATGTATGTAAGTAAGCAATTGAAGGAAGATCTATTTGACCTGAGCTTTACTTCTGTATGTTTAAATTCAGTCCACCAGGCACATCAGCAAAGGAAATGTGAGCAATTTTTTTAATTCTGGGTAGCTTGGGAGGACTTGGTGGTTAAAGATGAGCTATGGTGAGTTTTACCCCAGGGCAGGATATACACACAGATAAGGAATTTTCACCTCATTTACACCAATGAACAGTGTTTTTTTAAATCATTCTTTTTAATCAATCTGTTAATAGTTCAGCAGTTAATATATCAAAGCAGTTTAGGTGAGGCTTGTAATGAGCAGCTGTCCATTCAGTATGGACAGCCTTGCATTGACAAGAGAATTGAAAACTTCATACTTTGTCATTAGATCTAGTAAAAAATATCCTTAGCATCTGTTTCACCAGAATACACAGAACTGTACAGAGGAACACGCCTTACCCAACTGATCTAATTTTCCCCCATTTTCATTTCAGAGAAAAATCGGGCTTGCCATTTTAAATAAAAACATATTTTGCTCTTGAATGTCAAATGGAAGTGTAAGGTTTTACTTTATATTGACATTTTATTAATGTAGTTATTAACTGATATTGTAATATCGGTGACATATTTTGTTCAGTCTGAACATAATTTTAATTCCTGTAGGAGAATGTAAAAAATTTTTAGTATTTGTTCAAGCTTCAGACTTCACGCTGCTGTAATTGTCACCAAACTAAAACACAACACTACACTACAGTTCTAGTCTTTGAGTTACATCTCTGCATTTTTATTACTCAAGAACATGTGAGACTCCTAAGAGTTATCTTCCAGAAGATCTATTTTATTATTATTATTCATAGTTCCTCCTGTTTCAGATTAATTTATTAATACAGATCTATCTTCTCCCTGAAAGAAGATGGGTAATGAGATAAGTTAAAAGTCAAAAGGTTTAATAATTCTCTCAATTGACTGTTTATAAATAAAATGGAATGGCCAGACAGTTAAAGAAGGGAATCCTCATTCTTCTATGATTATAATTAAATTATTATAAAGTAAGTGAAAAACAGATTAATATTGTTGGACTGCAAAATAAATTATTGACAAGACATAATCATAATGATAAACACATATGTGTATCACTACAATTCATAAAATCCTGCATTCCTCCATGTGCCACTTAACCTTTAGGGTGAATTGTTGGCTAATACTGTGTGATAGCTAATCTATGAAAGCTTTTGACTTCACAGTTACTTAAAACATGTAGGCTGTCCAAAGTTTTGCTGCCTCTCTTCTAGTAGCAGAACCTTTATCACTAAGAAATGTTACAATATCTAACCCAGTAGATACCATGTTAAAATCCTTGCTGCAACAACCAATCGTTTATTTTTTTATTGTCTTTGGATATGAGGTAAGTGGACACACATGAAGTTAATGGGGCTTTAAGAAAATGTCGTGTTCCTTCAGTGCAAGATAAGGTTCTCTTCTGATGGGAATCCTGTCACTTCATCAGATATATCAGTTTTCTCTGCCAAAGAGTTGAGATATTACTGTATGTGAAATGATATATAGTTTTTCCTTGGCTTGCCTGCTGAATCTTAGGCAAAAAAATAAATCTTATGGCAGATGCCAGTTACTCCCTGTTGGTCTGTGTGTAGAAATATGTACTACCATGAGAACTAGTCAAGCATTCAAATATGACCAGAACAGTTGTTTTGACAACTGAGAGCAAGGCAGAATACGAGGGATCAGATGCACAGAGGCAGGAGGAAAAATAAAAGGGGGAGGGGGGGGAAGAACTGTTAGAAAATCAGAAATGCTTTAAACTTTCTTTATGAGTTTCTTGAATTACATCTATCTAAAAATATAAGAGTACAAGCAGGTAATAAATACTTAACCAAACTTGCCACAGATAACTTGTCCTCTGCAAATCATTTTTGCTACTATATAATCTCAAATGCAGTGAAGAGAGATAAATATGTAGCAGTTCTCAACTCTTTTTGCTGTATATTTCCTCTACAAAACATAGTACAAAACACAGCAAAATGGCACACTGCATGAAAGGAAATTTGAACAAGTGCAACAAAATAATGTTATAAGGAACCCCAAACAACTTTTGATCCAAAATCACAGGGCAAGGGGGCCTTGAAGAAACAAGACATAATGCAATTTCTGTCTCAGTTCAGCAAAGGAAGGGACTTTTAGCTAAATTACATTGTCCTTTAGCTCATTTTTAATGGTTTATAAATAAATTTGGACAATCATGATGAAACAGACCTCATCAGAGCATGCAGACATGACTTCGTGAGAATGGAGGTTATTGTGCCAGATCTTTTTCCCCTTCTGTACACGGTCTCCTCAAAGGATGAAAGCTGCTCCAAAAGTAAGGCCTCCTATTTTATTTTATTGGCTCTCAACATCAGAGACAGATGGTGGTGGTATAGCAGGCAAGACTGAACCTTCCCACCAATATTCCTTTTAGTATTGTTGTCATGTGACAGATGATAGCAAGGGAGTAGTCTGACAAAAAGTGGCATCTGACATGGAAGTGTGCAGGAAGCAAGGATGTGGAATTGAATTCCTCCTTGCAGGAAAAAAATTGCTCCATTGACATTCATCAACACTTGCTGAACCTTTATGGAGACCAAAAGTGGGTGTGATCTTAGTAAGGCTGTGGTTGGTGCATTTCAGTAGTGGTGACAGTGACATGAAAGATGAGCCACTTTCAGGATGGCCATACATCAGGATTGTGCAACTGTCACTCTGTGCAAGAGTGTCTAGTCAGCTCATTCATGTGAATTGGCTACTGGTGGTGCCTATGTTGAAAAAGAGTATTTTGTAGCCAAGAATTTGCTCTATCAAATAGTGTTATTGTATTCTGTATCTGTTGTAATCTCCATGGAAATAAATAGGAGGCATTACTTTCCAAGCAACCTGTGTAGATGCTCCTCAATTAGAAGTGACTTGTTTGTAAGGTACATAAACACAGAGGCAGTCACTATTTTATTTATTTATTTAAGTTAAAATACTTATCTCAGGACAGCAAGAATAATTAATTAATACTGAAAAATTAGTTGTGTAAGAGGTGCAGATGATACAGATAATGTCTGTCATTCTACTTCTGATATTCCAATATGTATCCATTTGAGAGCATTTAAAGTCTTAATATAGAGTGGGGCACTAAGTCATAGCTTTGGCACTTGTGCTTGAAATATTATAGCCTTGTCTGAGATAATGTTGGAAGCATTGATAAAGAGGCGAAATTCCAACTCCACTGAAATTATTGGTTTGCCATTGCAATTACAAAGTCATTGTTTTATCCCTGCTATATTGTGGTAAGGCTCAGAATGTCATCAAGAGAAATGTCTGCAAAGAAGTTTAAGAAAGAGGTTGAGAGATTTTGAGCATTTACACATCCATAAAGCTTACTGAACCCTTGTACCTGAAAAGTTTCACCACACTGGTCTGTAGCACAATTCTCTTTCATTTCAGCTGTGTAGTGTAACAACAAGGTTGAGTACACATAAATAGTTGCTTTGAGCCTAGCTCTTAGGACTTGTACATTCAATGAAATATTGACTTCGTATCAAATTTTTTATCATTGCCCTAAGGGGTCCCCTCACAGTGCTGCAAAGTCATGTCTATGTATAGCATAACACAACCCACTCCTAATTATTTTTGCCTAGGGTAGCTAGCTGCTGATGATGGATTTCTTGTCTTTTATGCTTAGAAAAGCAGTGACACATAGTGAGTCAAGCCTTTACCATGCTTAAATATCTCATGCTAGGTGCTATATAAAAACATTTAAAAAATAAAAATAACAAAAGCAGGCGTGTGTGCAAACCTTGATTATGATTACAATGTGATATATCAGAGGTATGCAAATTGTGTGCAAAGTAGTCATTCTATTGTATTTAGATACAGCTTTCTATTTGCAGTATCTTTGAGTGTCTATACACTCCGACCGCTGTTTTGTCCTATTTGATGTTTGTTGTGCATCTTCAAGCTCAAGCTGTCCCAAGGTATAAAGCCAATCTCAGCTCATTCATTTCAGTGTTATTTGATTGTTAATTAATAACTTAAGGCAGCAGACTTAAACATAAGAACAGAACATAGTTCTGGAGGAGAAAATGCCACAAAATATGAGAAGGAACAGAAGTAACATTCCGTAAGACCAAAGAAATCATTCCTAAATACTGTTATCTTTCTTCTTTAGATACTAAGGGATAGAATTTCTGAGGCTTAGAAAAATGTCACATGTGGCATTATGACTTTAAATTATCTCATTGCTCTAATCGTTCAGTAAAGGAGAAGTGAAAGCAATCGTTTAAAGTAACCATTTTTATTGTGACATTGCCATACTGAATGCTGAGAGGTATGTGGTTCTTAGCCTTATTTGTTTAGCTTCATGCAGTTATTCCCATGCATGTCACTGTGCTGACCTGATAGTTTTTCTCTGACTCCTGCTCATCCCTACTGAATCTTTACCTTCGGTCATAAAATAATAATTGATTGACTGCATTGTTCTCAACCTTTGAAATTTTACACTTCACTTTAAGTGTTTGTTATTTTGTATTTCCATCACAGTCCTTGTAGTTACATTTTCTTGCCTATTCAGATCCATTTGGAGTTCACCTCTAAAAGATTTCTCGTTCATCAGTTTGCAGTCTCTTCCTCTCTCAGATACTGTACTCTAACTTCCTTCTCCCATTACCAGTTAAATCAGGCATAGTTAGAGGACCTTAGTGGCTTATGCCTACCTTAGTAAAAAGCATTTTTGTAGGTTTAGAGCTCTCATTCTATATAATCATTCTAGGTTTAGAGCTCTCATTCTATATAATCTGTTCAATACAAAAGAAAGTACCCATTTGTGTGACTTAAATCCTATGAATTATGAATACAATTATCTTGTAATGTAGATTTAAAAATAAAATAATAATAATAATATTAATAATTATTATTATTATAAAGATTTTTAGACTTTACCATGTCATGATCTTCTTTGAATAAAATTCTTCTGGAAACATCCAAAAAGTCACTGTTTTCTTCTTTCAAATCCTTCCTTCAGATATCTGCAGAAAGATCTATTCTTCTATTACCAGAGAAATCAGAAACTGTTTTCTTTCCATATATCTGCATTTAACTGTTGTCTCTCACCTGTTCTTAAATTACAAGATTTATTTGCAGGTTGGGGTGGTTAGAAGAGTTGCACAGGGCCTTCTCCATGTTCTGTGGCATTGCAACATCTGACAACAGTGATGGTGGTTCATAACTACATTTATATATTACAGCAGCTTATACTCAAGTGATTTTCATTGGCAGATGCATTTATAGCCCACTGACTATACTGTAGGTCCCATTTGTACTTGATCTGCTGAGAACATGAACCCAGCTAGAAAATTTATTCTGTCAAATTTTCAGCTTTCTGTTCTGCAACTCTTTCATTAATTCCATATTCTGTTAGTGAAGACAAAAAACATAACATATATGAAGATTGTACTTCCACTTGCATCCTCCCTGCTTGCAGAAGTAACTGTGAGGTCTTTGTCCCACAAGAGTCCCACGAGTATGTTTGTAATTGCAGAATTGAGATAAATAAATAAAAATCCCAGACCTAGTAAACTTGGAGATTTTTATAGAGATGCTGAATAGACCAAAATTAAATCCTTCCTTCCTCTCCCGTATGTTATATGGAAACTGGCTATGTGAAAGTAAATTAACATCTAATTTTTGCCAGAGGCCATATCTAGAATATCTAAAGGCAAAAATATTATATGCTTGATTTTCACCTGAGTGAAAATATAAGTCATTTTACCCCATTAATGACATGGACATACAGTCTCATAACATAAATGCCGTACATGAAGTCACAAGACAGATTTGTGGCTTACAGTGCCTTCCTATAGCCTATAGAATGACCCAGTAGTGGTAACTTTTGGGATGAAGTATATTCGCCTTTCTCTTCATATGCTGTATTCACTGTGATGGCATCATTTTCATTCCTTTAGTGAGAAGATGCTCATTGTTAAGGCTCATTCAAAAGTAAAGAAGTATATATATTAAAAACAAAAAGAGATAACAAAAGGCAGTTTGTCATAACTTTCCAGTAAACTACCTCGTTATTGTTGCCCCCAAATGTTATTTCTATTTCATTGGTGCTCACCGAGGCAAGAGAAAAAGTGATATTACTTGGAGTCAGGGGAAATTAATATGTTACTTCCAACAGCACTGAAGTGCAATGCATTGTGTAAAAGGTAGCTTTAATTAAAACCTCTATTTCTGAAATATATATATATTAAAAAAAAAAAAAAAATGTTGAAGTACACTTAAAAAAAAAAAAATAAGAAGAAAGTTACATTATCTTGCATTTTTCAGGCTTAGAGACTGCCTACAAGCTGGACACCTTCTGTGTCAGACTGCATTTGTAGGTCACAGGCTCTTTGGCCAGGTGAAGGAAAGCACAAGCCTGATGCTAACCTCCTGAATGGGCTGCATGAATAAAAGCCTGGGTTTTAGCAACTTTCTCAGCCTGCTTTCTGAAGCAAGCATCCTATCTTAAATATACATAATACCAATGACTCTGTTGCCCTCTCTAATATACTCTCCTGCCTTGACTCCTTTTACTAAAACTGAGGAAGAGTATTTAAAAATAGTTTAAAGGCTGCTGTCTGTATTAAATGCCTTCTTGACCGAGGCTTTCTAGGCATTTTTAAATGACTTGTAGATAGCTTCATTCCTTGCTTCTTTAAATTTTCCTGGATAACTAATACTTGTCCTCCTAGACATCCTTAATGTACAAACAAAAGCTTCAGAGAAGACCTTATTGTGCAGTATTTTTTTACCATTTTTTGACAGGGAAATAGTTAGTTAGAAATTGATGTGTTTTTCCTTCCTCTCACTTGCAGGCCAGGTACAGAGGAAGCTAAGTATTAAAAGTGATTAAATAAATATTTATCCCAGGATTCCTAAGATAAATTATTTTATTATAGCCTGTTCCCTGAATAAAAGTATAAAGGAAATGTCAGTATTGCTCCATTCTGCCAACTTTGCCTGCTGCCTTGAGTAGCAGCAGTATAGGTTGCAAATTCTGTCCACCTGCTCCCGGAGGTAACCCACCCCTTGTAGGAGGTAGCCTAAGTTCAGCTGAACAAAAAAAAAGTGCTATCTTCTCCTTAAGAAGTAAGGCTTATTCAACACTTGTGTTAGAAATGTTTTAGTAAAGTGAAAGTGCTTTTACTTTTTTTTTTTTTTTCAATTACATTAAAATCCTAAGTTTAAAATTATTTTTCTTTGACTCTTAAAAATTGGACCTTTAGGTGACCTCACAAATCCTTACTGAGAAATCACTCAGACAAAGTTCCTATAGGGCCATGTTGTGATCTTGCCCCTGCTGCATGAGTAGTATTCAGTTTATTCCAAAGACAAAATTCTTGTTGATGTACGTGGCATACAAACTTATTTAAGGTTTTGCTTGAGGAAGGGATACAGAAATATCACTGAATATTTTGAAATTTGATATACTATACTTTTACATAAATATCTAGGTGTCTCATTTTAAAGTGCAAAACAAAAAGCTATAGCTTGCAAAATCGACGGCACAAGGCTAATTTTGCCAATTAAACAACACCTCCTTCACCATGGGCAGCTAGGACTTGGGCTCTAACCTGAGATTTGTGGATGTACTTGTTTGTTCACTCCCTGCGAGCGTTTGTTCATTTACTGCCATGCAGATAATACATTGCATTTCACAGCACAGCAAGTTTAATCAGGACGTGTCATCATTAATTTGTACTGATATGCACTGATGGACAGGGTTTTCCTGGAGCATGAATAGATGTTTATCAAACGATCATCAATTCTGAAGAAGAAGTGGTGCTATCCCCTTGTTCTTTTACGGCATCTGCTTTATCATCTGCTCACAGGAGCACCTTTATTTTTTCTCTCCTTCCCTGGGTTTCCCTTTGTAGTTGTCACTTGTAGACAGCTTCATTTATTTCTGCTGTTTTCTAATTCCTTTAGGATAAATGTCTAAACGATGTGCTTGATTTATTGAATCATGTTGTGGGACTGAAATAGTTAACAATGGCAAGACAAGACTAAATACTACAATCTGTACTTGATTTCTGGTGCTTTCCTGTCATTTACAAAGTGTTTATTTGTATATTATAAATAATTCAAAGTGAGTATTTCAAAGTGCTAGAAAGCCAAAGTCAAATTTATTTCATTTGCTAATGTTTCCAAAGCATAATGCAAAGCATAAAAGCTCTTGTTGTTCTATAGCTTAACAAAATGTCTATTAGAAAAGCACAAAAAATAGAAAAAAAGGACTCTTATAATTGTAGTTTAAGGAGTAGTGTTAGTTGTTCAATAATGCAGTCCCTGCTAAGGCAAAATTTTGAATCAAAATTTATGATTTTATCTGACTGAGGACACCAAGGTTAAATCTTTAACATGCAACATTTGTTATCTCACAAGTTTATTGTGTCATTTCTTTGTGGAGTTGTGAAGAGGGAATAACTCTGAAAGATAATCTCGGAGAATAATAATTACAACTTTCATAATGAAATAGTAATCACAAATACAGAAAAAAAA
This sequence comes from Alectoris magna, assembly GCA_030625065.1. Taxonomy (NCBI): domain Eukaryota; kingdom Metazoa; phylum Chordata; class Aves; order Galliformes; family Phasianidae; genus Alectoris; species Alectoris magna. The sequence goes on from CM060561.1 coordinate 122,165,587, forward strand.
AAGTCATGAAAATCAAAGTTTTGTAACTGAAATAACTGATATGCAGCTATTTGCATCCACTTTAAGCTCCTTCTGTTCTTGTTAGCTTCACTGGTTAGTCTATACTAGTTTAAAGGATCTGACGGAAGCAGTGGATAGTTGAGCACTTTCATTACTTTACAAAAAAAGCACTAAAATACATCTTTGTTTTTTGAAGGAAAACGCTCCAAGTCTTACTGGTGTACGGCGAGGCAGGAAGAAAAAGAAAGAGGCTGTTAATCTTGGGGCGAGGGGAGGAGGGGAGCCAAAAACTTGAACTAAAAAAGAATATATAGTCACTATTATTAAAAGATTTGACCTAATATGTGCATAGGAATGATCCCATGTCAAGATAAGTGACCTCATCAGAAGACTTGCCAAAGGAGGTCAAGCTCGACCTCCGGCTTTTTGGTAAAAAGATGGATACCAGTTCTGTCCCATACACACACACCAAATTAATCACTCTAATGGATAGTAAAGTTCAGCTGAAATAAGATGTGAAATATATCGGTGTCTGATATATAATTTTTAAAATGATGCATAACTTTTGTATTAAAGTGTCAAATAATGACATAATCAAATATCTGCATAATTTTTGCAGATAGAGAAAGTATAGTTGGAGATCTCTCTATATTAAGTTTATTCTAACAAAATAGTCTTAGCACTGACACTGGGTGATCAGTCAGATGTATTTATTATCCATCAGCGATACACCGTCTTCTGATGCTTGAATGATCACTGTTTACTTTACCCATAAAAGCTGATATAAAGGATCAGTATGCTCATTGTTAAAGTCAGCCTGCAACATTTAATATAGCCTAACAGCTTCATGCAGCAGCATCAAGGAGGAAGGGGGAAAGAATCAATGCCCAGAAGGAATTTTAGGGAAATAGATCATCAGATTGACATTTTGGCACTGGGGATAGTTCTCTAGCTGAGGTGAATAGGAGTAGTTGCCTCCGAGTCAGCAGAGTTATTTATTACCAGCTGAAAGACTAGCTCCGGAGCGGCGGTGCCCCAGCCCCATGAGAGGACGTGTGCTACTCTTGGTGAATACAAATGGGATGAGCCTTTTAAACAGACCAGAGTGGAGGTTTAGTGTGTGTGTGCCGTTTGGCACGTGGTCCGTTTTCTGAAGACTGACAATTTGCAAATTTGGAGAAAGAATTCAACTAGAGGAATAGGGAGGTTGGGGGGTAGACAGAGACCAGATGATTTATTTTTTATAAATAAAACTTTAAGAACAAGGTACCAGTCAACCTGTTAATCGAGTGGGATAGAGCTAAAGTCACTTGCATGGTGAGAGATGGCCTCAAACCCTTTCTGCCTGAAGGGACTTCTGTACTCATCCTCTGCCTTCTAGCAGAGGTCTCTCTTGCAAGGCCTGATCCACTGGTAGAGGGTACCCTGTCCTTTCAAAGCTGCACTTTAAATATAGTTTGGAGCAAGCCTAGAGTGTGTTCTTGGGAAGGAGTTAGTAAATAAGGTGCTGTTATTTTAGGGAATAAAAGCTTCAGAGTGAATTGATGGGTTTCATGGAAGTATTCTAATGGACACCAGAGGGATGAGGAGATGATTGTTAATATGCACCAAGCTAAGCAGGTCTTTGTACCAGGCACAAGCCTCACCCCATAGGGCCTCCCTTGCCTCCAGATGGGTCAACTAAGAGATGCATGAAGGGAGAAAAGTGACCACTACATTTAACATGCAACAGCTCAACTGATGTTAAAATGCCCTAGTAAATATAATGATGTTATTAAATAATTTATTTAATAGGGAAATTCAAAGTTTTCAAAGTGTATTTGATACCATTGTCCTTTTAATGTTTTAGCTCAATAAAAGGAACTCCAGTGTATGAAATTGAGAGGTATTGCTTCTGAGAAGCTTAGTTTCTTCAGGTTTGTGAGTTGCTGTTTGTCAACATTTTGCAAGAAATTTGCAGATTACTGAACCTGGTCCTTTTTTTAGCTGACAATATTCACCAAAAGAATAGTATTTTTAGAAGCATAACTATATAGAGATATAAAAGTGTATTTCTGAACTGAAAACTTCTATAAATGAAGCAGTTGTAGATGTAACATCTAATTTAGAGGTGCAGTTTCAGTGAATAGAACTGTGACTCATCTTTAAATCCAATTTTTCCTTCCTTTAAAATAATCTTTACTGTTCTGATTTTTCCTTCATAAATAAGAATGAAAATCTTTCAACTTAAATAATAATAATAAAATGAAAAAAAAAAAAAAGGTGGGGGGGGGGGGAAATAAAATGCCAAAAATCCTTGAGCTGCTTATCCATATTTTGAATTAAAGTTAGAACTGCAGGCAACGTTAATGATATTGTTATAGTCCCCCACCCCCAACTCTCATCTCTTCTAACATTCAAATCCACTATTTCTTCTGGATTGGGTTTGGCAGTCCCACACAGTATGAAGGCGTGTGAGAGAGAAAATCAGTCTGCTAGCATACTATATTGGACCCAATTTCTTACTCATCTCATGGCACTATAACTTCTTTATCTGCAGGCATGCCAACTGATAGAGCAAATGACAGATGAAGCAGTCACTTGCAACAGTTTGACTACATAATCTGGGATACTTTCTCCCCATTATGAAATGCCCTTTGTACTTAGGGGAGGGGGGGAAAGGGAGTTGGGGGGAGGGGGGAACTTTGTATAAACAGTCACATTTCCAAAGGCACCCAAGTGAGTTGGCATCCAAATCTCAAATTCCTTTATGCCATCATAAGAGAGTTCCAAATATCTTTTTTCTCCTAGATACACAGAAATTGTTAGGGTGAAAGCCATCAGTAACTGAGTTGTTAGAGTGATGTCGTCAGTTTTTGACAGTATTTTGTCTAGTTTCACCATGATAATTAGAGTACAGTGTGAGAAATGCATACAACATTTGAACACGAAATGGGACTGTAGTTAAATCTTGTCTTGAATTCTTTTATACTTATTAAATAGATTTCACTGTTAACATTTTTAGGACTTTTGATCTTCTCAAAAATTGCTTACTGCAAAGTTTTTGTAAGCGTCTTTCATTTTCATTTTTATTACTAATGTAGATCATTTTAATGGAGTTTTAATGAAATATTCTGGCATCTTAGAATCACAAAATACTGTGATTCTTGAAGACCCACAAAGGTACATATCTGACTTTAGATTAGTACTTCAACCAGTTGTGTTTTGAATATTTTCAAGGATGGGGATTCTGCTATGCCTCTGCTTTGTTTGATTACATTCACTGGGGAGATTTTTTCCTAGTATATAATTGTAAGTTCCCTACCTGCAAACTAAGTACCTTGCTTCTTCCTTGCTCCATGGGCTCTCCATTCTACCAAGCCAGCTTTCTATGCTTGACCTTTCACACATTGGTATGAATGATTTTTGTACTTTGAGTTGACTGCCATTGTCAACTAACTCTTTTGGGCCGTTTGTCCTTCAAGGTCACCTCCCATGAGATTTTGACTATCAGTTTCCTGAACACAGACTTCAGGAGAGTAGCCTTTGGTTTGATAATTTTTCTATTACTTGACTTCCTTTTGCCTCTCAGAATCTTAAAATCTACTGTCTGATTCTCAGTTTTACCAAGGTTACCCTTAACTCCCACAGTTCTCCATTCTTTCTTATATATAAATAGCTATGTCAAGTAGGCTTACTCTCCATGCGTCTCCACAACATGCAAAAAATTGTCCTTGATGTACTACATGAATTGTCTGGTTTCCCTATGTTCAGACATGTTCCCATTCCAGCAGATATCTGTGTGATTCAAACTCCTCTTAAGAAATTGGGCCTGCAGTTATGAGGGTTTTTTCAAGGTGTTTCAAGAAACTTTATCCACTTCCATTTCTTGATCAAATGGTATGTCATTTACATATTTCAGCTCACCAGCCATGAAATCATTTTCTTTCATGTCCCCTCGAAGTGTAATCTTTGATTATGTTACACCAGTTTTATGGGTGTGCACACAATGACAATATGACAATATAGGAAACAGAGTATGGCATAGCAGTGAGAGTTTTGCACCAGGCTAGCCTGTTATCTCTAGTCCCCAAATTACACCTGGAAAATAAAGCTTTTGTTGTTTTATAAGGTATATCTATTATGTCTTGAAACAATAATGTCCTGTCTTATGAAAATAGAAATCATGTAGATATTCTTTTGATCTATGGGAATTCCATCTCCATTCTCATGGTGCAGTAAAAACAAAATACTCCAGGTTAGGTTTCAAAATCCAACATCAGACCAAAATGTTGTTTGTGTCGTGAAGCAACTAACATACTTTCATATAGAAGTTCGCAGGAGAATAACTGAATTTTGAAGAAACCAACAAATGGCAGCTTCACAACCCTGTGTTAATGTTCCTCTTACCCATTCTACAGCTCAAAGCTTTCGCCCTAGCAGTTGCTGAACATCTAGCGAAAATAAGTGATCTCTTGGAGTAGCAAAAAGGTAGAGTTATTCAATTATATTGCAAAGACTGGCAGCAGTCTAAGGGCAAGAGTTGACTGCAATTCTTAACAAGTGTAAGCTTCACTTGTGAGCCTCTAAATAAACAGACATTATAGATGATATTTCCAAAGGATTCTTGAACTCTGGAAGAAGTCCTGACATGACAATATCCTTATCATTTGTCTGTGCTGAGTGGAAAATTCTGCTGCTATTTCACAAAACGCCCTTTTGTTCAGGTTGTTTTCTCTCCTCAATACTTCAGATAAAACATTAAATATATCTATCTTCAGCCTGATAAAATTTCTAGCTATGGAAATGGTAGTTTGGTAGATGATTTTCAAAGTGCATTTAAGTGCATTAATGCTTTTGTTGATAACAGTGGTCTAACTCCACACAAAGTTTAAAATATTTTCAGGTATTCTGCTGTGATGTGGTTCCTCTTTCAGATAAATTTCATGACCCAATTTTTTCTAAGTAATCAGAAGGTACTCAGCTACTACAGATAAAAATAGCAGTAATTCTTTCTTCCCCTTCAGTAGAGGAAATAGCTCAATTAGCTATTTTTATTTGCTTACTTGTATGAATGAGGGAGTAGTTGCCATCGATGCAGAAGTAAAATCCATCGAAGACAGTTAATCTAGTGAACTTCATCATAATAAAAAAAAAAAAAACTCCTCTAACAACTTCTTCAGAAGGATTTCAAAGTCCAGGAATTTATGGTTTGGTGAACTGTTACTAAGTTTAATTTTATCTCATCTCGAATTACATAGTTTTAAAGAGCTCTTTGAGGGCTTTGTTTGGAAATAATTTTCTTCACAGTTCTTCACAGGGCGGGGGGGGGGAGAGAAGAGGAACAGACTGACACTTTTTTATGCTGACTTTCATATCCATGGGTCAGGTGCAAGGGATAAATAGGAGTACATGTTGAACAGATGAGCAAAGGAGCTAGGTTCTGTTAAACAGATTACATGGGGTTATTAGGTGTGGGTAGGAGAGACAGGTTACATTCATCTAGCATCAACCAAATGAAGGAAACAAGTTAGTCATTAGACTAATTTAATATTCTTACCTAAATGCTATGTTTTCAATCTACCTTTTCTATTTACTAGCTCTCTGATGGTAGTAATGACTTATCTCAACCTGATGAACTGGAATTCCTGCTGGATCAATCAGAAATGCAGGGAATGTCCAGAAATGTCAGAGCATAAGGAAGGCTTTAATCTTCTGGAAGCTGATTCAACACTAAATAGTAACAAAACTTGAAGAAAAACCCATCCTAAGATAGAAGAGTCTTTAGGAAAGATTTCTGTGTTGTTTGGAAGCCCATGTCAGTAAAAATCAAGCAAATTACCAAAATAATAAGGCAAAGATCAGAGAGAAAAGTGAGGCTTAGATTTTGTAAGGGTAGGAACAAGCTATTCCATTCTTCTTGTCCTTAGTTCAATAGCTGCTTGTCTGGTATACTGTCTGGAACCCTTTAATTCAAAAACATCTGGCAATAAATCTCAGAGATTACCTTTCATGTTTTCATCACTTTCAGTCTGTCAGTCTTTGAGCACTCTGCTTCCTTGTCTTTCCAAGAATAAATCTGAGTCTTTTTGAAATTTTTTGCAAAAGTTCATGGAATTGGATTTCACTTTTGTGTAACAACACAGATATTTAATCACTGCAGATGAATTCCAGGTGTTGCAGTCTTCACTGCTGAAGCTAAGAATTTCTCTGCACTTCAGTGACTGTTTAGTATATTGTTTCTGTTCCTATGTGATTTTATTTCATTAAATATGCCTGTTTTCTTCATACTAAACTATCTTAATTGTTTACAGATCAGGTAAAATGAGGTGTGCTTTGTCCTTCTTTGGAAAACTGCAGTGATAGATCAAGGGTTTATGGCTTTAAACTGAAGGAGTATAGGTTTAGATTAGATATTAGGAGGAGATTTTTTATTCAGAGGGGTATGAGGTACTGGGAACATGTTGCCCAGAGAAGCTGTGGATGGCTCATCCCAGGAATCATTCACAAGTCAGACTGGATGGGGCCCTGAGCAGACTTGATTTAGTAGCTGGCAACCCTGCCCATGGCAGAGGGGTTGGAACTAGATGATCTTTAAGGTCCCATTCAACCCAAGCCATTCTATTATTTAATTTCATCAATATATGAAGAATTATGATTTCAAAGAAGTCAAAATAGTCTGAGAACATAAATCTATAAAAACTGCATTTTGAATAAATAGCTATTTTCTAAGAAGAAAAATCATCTTACTGAATATTCTCGGATGGATAGGCTTTAATAATGTGTCTGAAATTTCTTAAATTTCACACTACTTTAAAATGATAGTAATACACAGTTGTTATTTAAACAAGCAGGCAACCACTTGCTTGCTTCCCCACGCAGTGGATGGGTGGGGAGAACTGGTGGGGATGGGAAAGGAATAGAACCTGTGGGTTTAGGTAAGGACGGAAAATGAGAGAGTAAAAAAAAACAAAACAGTTCATACAAATACATAGTTATGTATCTGTGTATGCGTAGATATATATACATACGTAGTCTCACCACCTGCCAGCTGACTCCCAGTAATACCCAGCTAATCCCCGAGCAGCAGCCACCTCCCTTAGCCAACAATCCACAGCTTTATAGCCTTCCACATGATGTCACAAGGAACAGAATATCCCCTTGGCCAATCCAAGCCATCTGTCCTGGCTCCACCCCCACCCAGCGCCCCGTGCACTCTCTATAGTCCCCCTCCCACAAGAAAGCAAAAGATCCTTAGCACTACTGAGTAGTAATAGTCATCCTGAGAATTATCTGTTACTTATTTCATCTCTTTTGTTTCAGAATCAGCTGCAGATTATTTCTTTTTCCTCAAGCAAATTTTTAAGAATTGTGTTGATTAGCTTGTTTATTATGTGACTCGGTATTGTTTCTGCTTTGAATTTTAGGAGTTTTCTTTGGTCCCTGGAAGAGGGCTAAGCCCTGTACTGCAGTCCAGATGTTGTCTTGCCTTTTTGTACACCTTTTTTTTTTTTTTCCCATAAAAAGAAGGCTAAGACTGAAAAGGGAGCAGTGCTCTGAGGTAACTGATAGACTTCTTCCAGTTAATAGGTTGAGAATCTGTTGGATTTAATTCTTTCCTGTATATTTTTTATTTATTTTCTAGATAGAAATTACAATTTTACCAACATAAGAGCATCATCATTGTAGCTCACTACAAATTAGGCAACTAAGTGCAGCCCATGATGGTTTTCTCATACAGTGTGGAAGGAAAGCATCGTATGGCTTTTTTTGTGTGATCAAGTTTATCTGTATTTGGCCTGGTGTTTAAGGCAGTGAGGAGAAGTGAGCATGACCAAATTGCAGTCAGTAATCTGGGAAGGATGGGAATGGTCCTTTAGAAACAAAGAGATCTTTGGTTTTGGCCTAAACTTCTGTCAAGTCAGGGTGGTAACTCGGAGTACTTAGGTAGGGAGTACAATAGAAATAGTACACTGCTCGTTATTTGTTTCTTGAGATATTTGTGCTAGTTGACTTCTGGGTGGGGTTGAAAGGGGTGAGGTAAGATTTTTTTTTTGGGGGGGGGGTTGTTGTGTGTGTGTGTGTGTGGTTTGTGGTTTCTCTCCTGTTTTTCAGCAGATCACAAAAGCAGCTTTTCTCTCAGTGAACAATTAAAAGTTCAACTGGACAAATCACGGGTTTGGGGAGAGGACAGACACAGATGCCGTGAGAGCAGTAGTGACTGTCGCTGTCTTAATAATAGAGATAGGCTCAACCATGTAGTGCTTACTAATGCATCTTCTGGCATTGCAACAGAACGGGCTTAACAGTTCACCTTGCTTTATGAGTAGCAAATGAATCTGTACTAGACTTTTTGTCTTTTTAAGTATGTCAACACTCTGGACATCTTGCTACTTAAAATGTCTCAGTGGTTCTAATCTAGTATCTATTATTGAATTTTCAGTTTCCAAATATGATCACCATTCTTTCTCAAACATTTCCTTCAACGCAATTAGCAGAAAAGAAAAACACATATTCACTCATCTCTGTCTTAATTTAGAACACAGTGTACTTTTGATCTGTTTGCTCCTTTTCATGACTTAGATAAAGGAGCATTTTGTTGTTGACTTTTTTTCCTTTCACTTTATATGCTGTTTTTTTTATTTTTTAGTTGTTTTGGTTTTTTTTTAATTCTAATGGCTTGAAACATATCATATTGTCATATTGTTTCCTATCGTTTTCAAAATATGTATTTAAGGATTCTAAAAAGTGACAAATGGAAAACTTCATTTCCACAGATTGGCCTGACAATCCATAAAGCAGATAGATACTCTATAGGTAACAAAGGAAGGCCTCATTCTACTGCATAGTTTTTATAAATTAATTATTTGTCTACTTCTAAAACTCTCGCTTAATATCTTGTCTGTGGATATCACATATACAAATGACAGCCAATTTGACTGAGGCAAACTTAATATAGTTCACTCTTATTTACAACAAAGACTTACCTGTCAACAGTAATCTGCGTTTTTCATACTAGCCAATTTATCTGAATTCATCTGGTTTAATATCATTCAGCAGTTCAGGTAAATATTATTGATTAAACTGAATTGCTGGCCAGTTGGGTTTATTTTTGTTTTTGTTTGTTTGTTTGTTTGTTTCTTCTCTTTAGTTTTTATAGCTTTTACTACAAAAAGAAAGAAACATTTGTATGTGTGTGTTTATTACATTTTAATATATGTACCTAAAGATCTAATTGGGCAGCTTGCTGTATAAGACAAGGAAGACATAAGACATTGTAAGAGAAGGTTGCCTTCAGCTTCACAGAGAAGAATATGGAATTATTAGTGGACAATAATTATACAATGATACTGATTAAATGATCCAAATATGCTAATCAAAATTAATATGCAATACCTCACCTTTTTTAGTTTATTTTGCAGTATAACCAAACCTCTCAGATTCCTAAATTCTGCAATATTTTATAGTATCCACTTAAATGATTTTAGCCAATGTAGTAAAAGAGAACAAAAAAAATTATAAATATATCAATAGCAAGAGGAGGAATAAGGAGAATCTCCATCCTTTATGGGATGTGGCAGGGGACATGACTGATGAAGATAAGGAAAAGGCTGAGGTTCTTAATGCTTTCTTTACATCTGTGGCTGGAAGACTGTGTGGAAGAAATGAACCTGGGAGTGTTCGTTGACACTTGGCCAAATATGAGCCAGCACTGTGCTTAAGTAGCCATGTGTTTTAATTGCTATCACCCAATGGTTCCCATTCAGAACTTCAAAACAGACAAAGAAAAGTGATCAAACCCAAGAATATATGCAGCATAAGAAACTTCAGTTTCAAAAAGGACTATTTTGTTGTTTTTTTTTGTTTTTTTTTGCTCCTCCCCTTATTTTGAAAGCTTAACACTTACACATTTACAGATTTTTATTTTAATTTTATTGCAAACTATCTTTTTCTTACAGAATTAGCATCAGGCTAGAATGGCTGATTGCTTTCTGCTTGTTATTTCTTTTTATGCTTCTTAGTGGTTTTTATTTATTTATTTTTTGTTGTTGTTCAAAGAGAAACATATTCTACTTGAATATCTTTCTTGCTATGATACAGAAGGTGAATCCAGACACCTTTTCATTCCTATGGGGTTTGTAACTTCTAAAGCAGAAGAGTCATTGCCTGTACTGTTATTTTGTCTATGTTTTATGATCTTTGATCTTTCAACCCCTACTCAGTGGAAAATCAAGTTTCCTCTAATACAAGCAGCTCCTGAAGCATCCTCTTTGGCCATATTCAACCTAAACTGATTTCTTGAGGATGTTCACCCTGTGGTTTCAGATTCTGAAACAGGAAGCAATTTAGTGAAGTTCATTCACCAGAAGGGTCAAATGCCTTTTTCTTAGAAAAAGACAACTGACCTAACACACATTATCATCTGAATGGATGTAATTCCTTGGGCCTGCTGCTCAGTAACTTTTTTTGCCTTTGTTACAGCATCGGAAACAGTCTTCTTTTCTACAAGTTTTTACCCTTCAAAACTGTGCTCCTTTCAGTGTGTGTTTTGTATGAAGAGAGTTGAAATACTCAGTTACCATCTATACAGATTTTATACTTAAATATTGACAGATATGCATAATGCATTAATGTTCTCTCATTATGTCTGCAATGGGGAAAGGAGGTGGAGGAAATTAAGTGTACAGTTCCTATTAACAAGCACAGGAGTCATATTCTTGAATATACCTCTTAAGCTATGTGAGTGATGTCAATATACCCAACTTTGAAATTAAATCAATTGCTTTCAAAGCAATTTTTTTTTTCCTTCATTTCTAATGTGGGAAAGAATAAAGGGTCTGTTGGGTTTTTGTTTGTTTGTTTGTTTGCTTGCTTTTTAGAAACGCATATGCACATTTACCTTCTGTTGAAGGTAGAAAGAGAGACAGAGTTCCATAACTATTTCTTTATCACCATACTTTTCAGCAAATAAATACCGTACATCGATAAAACCTCAGGATGTCAGTCAATAATGGCTGAATATTAGGTAAGACTACAATGAATGTCTTGACTAATTTATAGCTTGGTGGTAAAGACAATAGAAAACTCAGAAGGCTAAACAAAATATTGTTAAGCATTCTGAATTAGAGCCAAATCATTCATTTGAAGTTAGGCAGTTGTCTACCCCATTAGGAAAGTTCATACTAAAATCCCGTGTAGCACTTTGCAATGTTGAAGACTGGTTATCAGTAGCAGTATCTAAGTCTTGCTTAGTTCTTTATAAAATCTTATCTCTCACTGTTACTAAAAAGCAAGATGATAGATATTTTCTTGCTAGACATTTATAGTGAGTTCCATTTTGCATGGCTGAAATTTTTCGTAAATCCAAAATGTTTTTCATGGTAACATGCTCTTAGATATTTATTCTTTGCCATGCTTTAATAGATCATTAACCTACTGCATAAAGAAGTAAGGTAACAGCAGAAATCAGCTTGTGATTTGGGCCAAGCTGTGTAGAACTCACTATTTTTGATTTTAAAAACCTTTACAAGAAAAAACTAGTATTTTGGCAGTAGATATACAGTAAAGCTGATTTTTTATTTTGTATTTTTTTAATTTATGACAGATAACAGGCAGATATCAGTTTCATTGCAGAGTTGAATTTAAGCTTGTCAACAGAAATAAGTATAAACCTCCATGATGCAGAAAATCAAGGCAAGAAAGAGAATTCTGAATTTGTTCTCCTGTAGTATAGAGTCACACCATAGAGCTGAGTTATCATACTTTTTGAGAATGAGGCAGGTTCACAGCCATTTGATCTGGCTAGAAAATGTATTAGAAAATCCTTGTTTATCATCTGTCTGGAATAGGTACCAAATATAACCTTGTCTAGAACTCATCTGTGTTTTTCCTGGGAAGTTAGCAGCACAACAAACAGCATACAGTGAAACAGCATTTCTGTCCATCTCTGAAATGTTTTCAGAAACTTTTCATGTTTTCACCTGTTTTGACTTTCTTCTCAGAAAATTGAGGACAGCAGGATATGAATTAGTGTTGTTTTGTTCCCAGGCAGCCTTCTTGACTGTTTGTCTTTGTGCTCCAATCAGAAAGTTGTGATTTAATTGTGTAAAACATTATTTTCAAGTATAGAAAATTCCTGAGACATCCATGTACACCAGCACCAAAATAAAACTTTAATTCAAGTCCTGTAAAATGCATAAGCAAAGTCCATGCAGTGGATTTCTTTATAATTACTCTGTGCAGTTAGAAACTTGTTGTAATCTTTGGCAGGAACCAGAATCCCTAAGATATAAGTTATCATTATTAGAAATGGAGGAAAAAAGAGTGCATGAATTCTTTGAGTAGGAAAGGAGTGAATTATAAGTCTCAATATTCCCTGAACCAACACAATTAAAATATCTGAGTATCATTTAGTCATTAATTACTTCTGTCTTCATAAATATTATAATTCTCTGGGTGTGTAATCTTCAGGGGTTATAAAGCATATCTTGTGGGAAAAAGTTAACCTAGAGAGGAAGGCAATTTAGAGAGAAGATAACTGTCTTCTTAAAAGGCAAGTATATCTGCCATTTGGAATGGGTCTTTTAAGAGAAGATTAGGTGGTTTTATGTTTTGCATGTTATTATCAACTATTACAATCCAGTTGTTTCTATGCATTTTTATTTTAACTTGGACCTAGAAATGGTTCAATGAAATATATTTATTCTAATTTTCTTCATATGCACAGATATAAGTAGTGGTAACTACATTGAAGGGCAGTGTAGGAAATATAGGAATGTCTACATTCCATCACATAAAAAGGGTGGATCTACTATAGGCTCTATTTTTGGAGCTTATCTGCAGGGAAATTAAGTTTTCTTGATAAAGAAAAATTCATGGCTATTTGCAGTTGCAATTGTATCCCATGTGGGGCAGATAAGACTTCCATAGAAAATAAGGAAAGAACAAAGCTACTTTTTCCTTTTCTTTCTCCTTTCTCTCTCTCTCTCCCTCTCTCTCTCTTTTGTGTGTGTATATGTGTTGTTGAAAGGAATTTTCTGGTATGACGATGCTACTCTGAATCAATAAATGAAACCTCATGTTACACAAAGGATACTGAGCAATTTTATTTTATAATAGGTTGCAGAAAGTGACCACACTTTGCATTTCCTGCCTTTAGAGTGGTTTTTGGCTTTCAAAGTCTCCATCGATATCAAGAAAATAAAAGTCAAGTGAGATACAGCCTGCAGTGAAAAGACATGAAAACTAACACTAAGGTAGGAAGTAGGCAGATCTATATGAAGGTTCAGGTTTCAGTCATACCTCTGTCTCCATGTACGTTGTCTCACAATCTTGAAATGCTGGAAGCTGATCCATACTGAACAAGTTATTAGCATCTGAGAGACAGGTGCTCTTAACTAAGTAATTACAAAAGATATATTCTGCATTATCACATAGAATTTAATTAACTAGCAAAACACCCTAAAGTAAAATTAAATTAAAAGTCTAACTTAGGCCAAAACAGGTGAAAAGTTTCAGAATTAGATTTGCCACATGCTATTTCACTATTATTTCATTATTTCAAGGGTAACCTGCAGCTCTTAAGCAAGATCAGTTGTGACTAACTTGGTCTTTGACATAGTAGAAGCTTAAAATGGATTTGTGTCAAACGTAGAATTTCTTAATTTTTGCAAAGAGCTTGTATGACAACTCTATGTGGGCTGTGATTTTGTGTACTCTCAGAACAGGAAACTGTCACTGTTTCTCTCCCTTTGTTTGGATGAAGAAATATCAATTGTAAGATTCTTTCTCTCCCTTTACTTTTGGAAAATCCTAAACAAAAGTATAGAAATTGGCTTTGGAGTGTAGGAGAAACTATTTAATTACCTTCATTATTCATGTACTATTTAGTATACGTCATCCAAATTACAGTCTATCACTCAGCATGTGTACCATAAAGACAAAATAAAGCCCATTTTCTGGGTGGGGAAAAAAAAATATATAGATAGATAAAATAGCACCAGCTACTGACAAGAATGTATTGGAAATATAAGGAGACTTTCTGTACTGAACTCCATTTCTATCATTTAGATATGCCAGTAACATTGTCAAAATGTGCTGAATATTTACATTTTAAATATGAAAGAAGATGTTTAAAATGCACTTTATTTTCTTTCCTTCTCAGTAGACAAATTATGTATAGACTTTTCTATTGACATCATAATGGTTCAGAGTCAAAGGAAGTGTTGGAGACACTGATCTGTTATAATATCAGTGGAAGAATAGGAACTCATCAACTGGCATCCTCATTGGAAGTTTAGAAGTCACTTTACAGAAGTGTAAGATGCATTCTTTGACATGTACAGAATACATCTATGGATGGACTCAGTCCAATGTCATTTTGGACCATTACCGCATTTTTTAACAAGTAAATCATATAATGTGTAAAACGTTGTAAAGATATCTACAGTTTGTATATATTATGTTTCCTCTAAATGTTAATTTTTGCAATATATATTTTATATCTTTTATGGACCTTATTACATTTTGAACACTTTATATTCAGTTGCATTATGAATTCTGTGGACCTTAACTGGACTATTCACAAGAGTAAAGCTAATTGAAAGATCAGTTCCTGAATACGGTAACAAGCAGTAGCACTTTATGGCTAAAAGATCAAGAAATGAAGTGGAGAAAGAAAAGGTTGTCGTATTTTGTTTTTTTAGGCGACATGCTCAGAGTAAAGACAATACTCTACTTGATTGCTCTACAGTTGGAAAGTTGGAAAGATGTCAATAGAAAACAATCATAATTAGAAGAAAATTCTATTTTTGGCTAAAAATTTTCATGTCAGATTTTGGCTTCTTAGAATTTAGTGCAACTGAGATATGAAGAACAAAACTTCCATAGATGATGATGAGGTTAATGCTGATAGTACAAAAATGTCGTGAATGTCCAAATGCCTAAAGCTTTTTCTAGTATGAATTATAATTTCAAATTGCAATTTCTTTTATATAGTTCACAACTGCTACAACAATTTTGATTTATTTACATTATTACATCTCAAGTATTCAAGTATTTTTTCTATGAGCTACTGTATTTAAAATCCTGTGCACAGCTGATGATCTTTTCAATGCAGGTAGACATAAATGCCTATATGTGAAAACCGCTAGTATCATTATATCTTTTTTTTTTTTTTTTTTTTTTTTAATGCCATTTTTGTGGAGATGATACCTCTGAAATGAATATTTTGGGAAGTTTATAAGATGCTTAAATAGGTCTGCTTTTATCTTTATGGAAGAGCCCATACCTACATGTGATTGTTAGTTTTCCATGGACTACTTTGAAGGTTGATTCAAAGAAATACTTTTATAGGATTCTACTAGATCTGCTAAGTGGTAATATAATCAGCGTACCTCAGTATACAACTGTAGACTATTGGAAGTACTGGAATGAGTACTATTTTATATTTCTATGTGCAATACCTTCCTTCATATTTTACCCAATTCTTTCACTCTTTACAATGAAAATTAGAGGGATCGTATGTAAAAATGGAGAATTGAGGTTTAGTACAGAAAACTGTAGAGAAATGTTGGATCTTCCATATGTAAAATAATGTTGAAAGGGAAAGAATAAGCTCTTTGTTGTCTGTGGATGGGGCAAGATGTGATGGGTAGTGTGACCATTCTGAATAATGTTACTATAAAGAACAGTTTAGAATAAGAGTAATTTGCCTAGAGAGACTTTGGTGTCTTCCCTGCTGGAGGTTTGTAGAAAAATAGTTGGACAAAAGCATTAAGGGTAGGTTTTCTTTCATGTTTCTTGGGCACCTGAGGTATAGTAGTTAGCTTCCTGAGTTGAATTCCATCCCTAGCTTTCCACTTCTTCTCTGAAGCTTTCAGTGTGCATGAGGTCCCTTACTAAAATCTATCTAAACAATTACAATCACTTTACCCAACAAACACCTCTTTTAATTCTTTTCAGAGAAGACTTCTGTTTATTGTGGCCTAATATGTTTTATTAAATTGATCCTAGTCGTTCACCATATTTTTCTCTCCTAAGTGTTTACATATTGATTCCTTTGTTACTTAATTTTGACCTGGTAAGAAGAAAGTCACCTTGTTCAGTCTGCAGAGCAATAATACATAGGTTGCTCTGAAAGTAATTCCTCCTATTTATTTCCATGGAAACCATGACAGACAGAAAGAGCACAATGATGCTTTAATAGAGCAAATTCTCAGCTATAAAACACTGTTTTTCAATATAGTTGCTACCATTAGCTATACGTTTTCTCCAGAGGTTAAGACCCTGCATGCCACTCTTGTAGAAATCTGCACCAGTGAAAGTGACCCACTGTTTCACAGCTGCTATGATGGCATAATTCCTAGGAAAATGTTGCTCATTCTGTCCTTCTTTCATCAGTCTTTACAGATGAAAGTCAGAAGGTGCCAAATCTGGACTGCGTGGTGTGTATGGTAGGACTGTCTAGTCAACATTGGCGGTGTGCTCCACAATATTCTAACTAGCATGGGTCCTGGTGTTAATACACTGTGAGCTCAAGGTTGTTTTCCTCTCTGGCTTGATTCTGGAAGTTTGAGCCTTCGGCTCAATCAACATTGCAATATAGCAGTCAGAGATGATGGTTTGTCCAGGTTCCAGGAAATTGAAAAGGATCACCTTTTTCCTATCCTTATTGAATGTTGTAGTAGGCGACAGCGAGGATTCGGGATGTGACGTGGTAGGACTCTCCCCTTGCTCGGTGTCAAAGGGTTAATGTATGCATAAGGGGCATAGACGAAGTAGGATAGGTATATAGGTAAATCGCATGATGCAATAAATGCCATTTTTCTGCTCACCATATTGGTATTCACGTGCAGTTCTTTGGCCTGGGTAGGTTTTACCTGGTAGTCCAGCACAGGCACAGAGCTAAAAGAACATGGGTTGCCAGGTGCACGGCAACAATTGAATGTTTTCTTCAAGGGAGAATTTACATGTCGCCACTCCATGGACTTCTGTTTTCACTCTGGCTCATAATGGTAATAATCACTGGTAATAAAGCAGTCAAAGCGACTGTCACCTTCAGCTTTGTATTAGTTCAATAGGTCATGACAAACTTGCATACAATATTCTTTCTATTCCTGTGTGAGCATTCATGGGACCCACATGGCATAAACTCTGCAGTATTCCAACATTGCTACCATCCTTATCAGTGCATTGAAGCCAATAGTCAGCTTTCGATATAGTTCCCTGATTATAATCTGTTAATTCATGTGGGTGAGCTGATTGAGACACTTGTAATTTCATGGTCTGACAGCTGTGCATGGGCATCCAGAATACAGCTTTTTCTTTCATGTTTCTGTCACCACACTGCTGAAATGTACCACTCACCATTTCACTGTGCTCACATCCACCCTTTGGTCTCCATGAATATTCAGCAAGCATCAATGAATGTCAAGAGGTGCAATTTTTTCTGCATGGAGGAATCCAGTTCCACACTTTTGCTTCATACACACTTCCATTTCAGACACCATTTTGTCTTGCTGCCCCTCTGCTGCCATCTATCACATGGCAATAGAATTTAATAATGCTTGGAATGTTCAGTGTCTACTCCCATAGCACCAACATCCACATTTGATGCAGTGAGCCAACATAACAAAGTAGGAGGTATTATTTTTGGAACACACCTTGTAAAGGTAACTCACATGTGTAAGCATGCTCTTCCATTCATACAACGTTTTTATGTGGATGCATCCATTCGGCATTTCAGTGATCTAGTCAGTGCTTCTTTGTCGGCCTGAGCAGCCCCTGAAATCTCTCAGTATAGAAGACTTACAGCATGTAATTGGTTTTAGATACTCCTTGAAGGTTTCACACAGCCACCACCGCCCCTAAGTGCAAGCACAATTGATTTCGGCCCTTACAATTATCAGAAATTTTAGTTATTGTTAGCACACTGTCATTTGCATATATTGCTATGATTTTTTAAAAAATATTGTACTGTAACAGTAGCTCTATGAAAACTGAAAAGGAAGAAAAAGCTAAAAACAGTTTCTGTCAGCTAGAAAAACATGCAAATAGATGAACAAAAAAGGATCCCAATTGAAACCTGCTTTAGATTTTGTAAATCAGTTATTAGAAAAGCATTTCCTAGTGACCCCTCATATATTCTTTTTTCTTTTTTTCCCTCTTCCTACATGGACAGATGCTGAGATAAGCATTTTGCACAAAAAAGGGTTGAAGCAAATCATCTTCTGAAAATAGAAACATTAACTTAAGACAGTTGAGTAAAAGCTTATCAGAATTATGTGGTGTGAGAGACATTCCTTGTCTCTCACAGTAGAAGTTTCTGTTCTCTGATTTCAGCACTGAAGGTGTAAATCTTAATTTCAATTCAAACACAAATTGTTATGTGTTCCTTCCATCAGAAAGTCAGACATATTTGAGTTGTTTTTGTTAGGTTTTTTGTTTTTTGGGTTTTTTTAATGCCTGAACTAGGCACAGCTTGCATCATATATTTACAATAGCAGTCTGTAATTACATTAGCAATATTTACATTAGCAATAAAATTTCAGTGCATAGGATTTTACTTTTGCAATGTGCAGAATGATTGTAGAAGCTCAACACTACCATTAGACATTCACACACCTGAAAACTGAGTGCACTCTGTTATAGATTCTATAAAGAATTATAGAACTTCTTGTAAATTTGTTATTTACAGTTAGCAAGTCCTATTACCTCAGACAGTTACTTTACAGACACTTGGTTGTTTTAGTACAGCTTAAGCTTCCAAGAAAACCTGTTGCTCTGCAATTGAAATTAGCAGAGGTTCAGATGTCACGGCAGCATTGCTTTATGTATTACTGTGGTACATTTCTGTACAGCCATTCATTACTGAGCACTGTATCTGTCAAAAAAGAAATTCTATTCTGTTTACCTATGTATATCAGTATATTGTGTATTTCTTGAAGGCTTTCTTTTAGAATAACTGATGCAAAGCTGAAAAATGGAGTGCTGAGAGCAGAGCTGTTGAAAATTGCACTGAAGTGTATTGACTTGGCATACTCTGTAGTGATTGTTATTTTGCAACACAATAAAATAATGCTAAAATATAAATATATGCCTATCTGTTAGAAATGTCTAACACATCTGTGGTATTTTCAGGACCCCAGATAAGTTTTTCAGTGGAATCTAATTCATTTTACTCTGCACATATTCAGCAATTCACTATGGAAATGCCCAGTGAAACAAAGAGCCATAGGTCTTGAAGACAGCCTGGAGGATAGCAACTTTGCAAAACAGCAAAAACTTTGCAAGATTGCCTTCAATCCCTGCCTAAAACAGCCTTTGTTTAGTCCTGTCTTCTAGGGAAACAGTAATAAACTAGATTCTTAGTATAAAAATGCCTCTCTGACAAAATATGCATCTTCATGAACACAGTAACAAGCTTCTTATTATGACTAGTTTATGCTGAGCTTTAGCAATTATTGTAAACTATGTTTTTTGAACAGGAAAGGATGAGGTAGTACTTATAGAATGTTCCTAGCTAATGCTTATACAGACCTCCCTTATGACTTATTTATTTGTTTGCTTGTTTGTTTGTTTATTTTTTGGAGATGACAGGGAGAGATTGAAGAAAAATTAAACATAATGTGAAAGCCAAATGGACAAAGTTAAATTCTGTATTCCAATTCACTAATTTACTGTTAGTGTTAAATTTTCTCACTGTGAATGAAGCTTCCATTCCTGTTAAGTTTTAAGCAGGTAGCTCTCCACCTTCATCATCCTACAAATTTAAAACTCACTTGTGAAGGTGTATTTTATACCAAATCCTTCACAAAACTCAGTTTAGCAGTAAAGCAAATGACATATATATGCATCATATAAGTGCATGTGGCATTGGCATAAATACTCTTTTGAGAACATAGTGGAAAGGTGCAAAAAATCGAAAATTTGTGGGTTTCTTCTCACTGTGATCAAAATTTTCTGAATCTAACAAAAATATTTCCACTGACTTAATTTGGCTTTACGTGAACATCTAAGTGATAGATCAAATAAACAACTTGGTAGCTTAAAATGAATGTAACTGTACTGTTTGTTACCAAAGTTGAAAATAACAGGTTCCTACTTCTCTACCGTGTTTGTCTAAAGGCAGTCAATGGTGTTCATAGTCAGGTTGGATGGAGTTTTAGGCAATCTGATTTAATGGAAGGTTTCCCTGCAGATGAAGTTTTCCCACTGCAGGGGGGGTAGAACTGGGTAATCTTTAAGGACCCTTCCAACCCAACCCATTTCATGTTTCTAAAATTTTCCTTGAGTTTGTGAAATGTATGTTTATCAAATAACTACAGTGAAATTTTAGTCATTCTACAAGGAATACTATTTTGGTATACAATATCTTTATGTGAGAGTAAACTATTTGCTTCATATGCAATTATTATGCAATTATATTTTAAGATGAAGAGGTATGTTAAAGCTGAAGGTGAGAGGAGTTACACTTTCCTCAAGTATTACACAATGACCTTTTTTTAAAGTCCTCTTAAGCCATCACTAGAAAGTTGATGATGCTCATACAAAACACTCAATTATTGATTTTTAAGCACTTTTCAGAATCTCAAGATGCAGTTTATATGCTTGTATAGTTTAAAAGATGCACCACAGCTCGTGCTTTAGAAAAGATGCCAGATATTTATGGTTGTATGTCACAAAAATACTCCCAAGGAAGTACTCCTCTAGTTGAAGTGTAGTCCAATCAAAAGAATAGAAATTAGTGAAATGCTTTAATAATAATTAACAGTACCACAGATTCCATAAATGCATCAGTCTTGTAGATTAGTATGTGTCTTGACACAAAGAATAAACATTATTTTACATTTAATTTTTTTTGTTATGTTTCTCAAAATCCTTGCAAATTTTGGCATGCACTTTCACACACATATTTTATGATAATGTTTTCTTCCAAAATTGTTGACTTTTAAGAGTGGATTTATATCAATCTTCAGACTTCTGGATATGTTAGTAATGCATATTCTCTATTAAGTACAGTAAGGGTTACAAGCTATATAGCTCTTTCTTTGGATGCCTCCACAGCTGTTCAACCTATGGCTTTAATTCTCCAAATATTTATTGATATGCAACAGAAAATGCATACTTATGAATATTAATTTTGGACATGGGTGACATCCTTATTGTCTTTCATCTTTTATGCTCTCTGTTGCTCATGTCCAATCTGTGTTAAAGGTCCAAGACTTGAAAAGACCTGTTGAATTTCTGTGCAGCATACTAGATTATCACCAACAAAAATGAAGTACTAGCTCAAGTGAAGATTATAACAGAATGCAGTGGATGCTTGTTAAAATTATCTATTCTGCTTTTCTGCAGTCTCATAGCAAAGAAGCAATGGATTAAATGTGTGCTGATTACTATACAGCTGGGACTTTTTAACAAAATGCCTGCATACTTGTGGTACACCAAAGTGCTAAGCTGTCTTCTCAGAAGCACTTAAAGTGTGAATCTATGAGGATTCTTACTTACAGTGATGAGGTCTCAGCTTTAGTCCCTCAGCATGCTAGGCTGTATTCCTTGTGTGGGTGTTGTTTCAAGGAAACACAGCTGAGTTCTGGGAGTCTCTTTGATTCAATAAGGTCAAGAGAACCACATTGCACTTTGCTGCTTTTTGTTCCCCCTCCCCCCCACAAAAAACCCTTGTTCTGTCAAACAGTAAAAGGAAAATATTACGTATTATATAAAAAATCTCACCAATATTTGAATTATATTCTCTTTTCATTTTAAGGAAACCACCTACTCCAAATGTTAGGCAAATTAGGTGAACTAGAACTTATAACTAACATAGTATGCTATGACAAACAGGTCTTATTGCTACCACCTTGACAGTAGTGCGTGGTGTGTGCATGAGCTGAGATCTAACATCAAAATTCATTTTGATTTGAAATACGAGCACAAGTTTTTCGTGCCATCTCCATCAAAATCCTTCTAAATATTTCCCTGAAATTCTGAAGCATATACAAAAGTTTTGAGCAAAATTTCTGACCAAAAATTTTAAGTATGTTTTATTTTGGCCACGTCCATTCTGTCAGACCACATAATTCTGTTGTGGTAACGTTATTTTTAACTCTGTGTGCTCTTCCTTTTCCAGTGAGATAGGAAAAATAAATATGAAATTCCTGTAAATGGATTCTTTAGGTGATATTCTCCCACTAATCCCTTTCAGAACAACTTTATTCCTCTGTATAGTTTTACTGAATATAACTACTACAGAAAATTTAAAGACTTGCCTGTGTCTTTCAGCGCAAGACTAAATAATTGCCTAGAACTAGTATGTGCTTTTCTAGTCCTGTCTCAAGACCTTCAGAGCCTATTAGCATTAGCTATGCTGGGCATTACCAAGGAGAGCATAACTGTTATTTCTATGGAAATTTTAAGAACAACCACAAAATTAATAAGAGTTAGGCTAAAAAATCAGATTAATATTGGTAATTAAATTGAAAATAAATGCTGTTGTATCAGCATTATACTGAGAAGGAAAATGTTGATTTTAGAATAATGAAGTGTGAGGCATTTCACAAAATAAGACCAATTAAAACAACTTTCTTAGCCTGTTTTTCTGAGTGAGAGAATCATTACAGATGATGCCAAAAGTTATCTATCATCTATCTGACCGTCTATGAGGTCAATTGGTTATTACAGTTTTTCAAATATCAACTCAGGGTTGCTACATGTGGCTGATTTTACATTTAACATTTTTGGTAGCTCTTTCTCTCCAGAGAACAGTTTCTATACTACTGTTTAAAAAAGAGACCTTCTATTAATAAACAACATATGACACTGTCGTCATCACTCTAAGTAAGCAAACCACATTTTTTTTTGTCGTTGTCATTCTCATATTTACTAATTTATCTTAACAGTGATAAACAGGATGAATATGGTTTTGTATTTGTGCTTAGGTGAGTTATGTTTGGTGTTCCGTTCTTATGTTTTGTGTAGTATTTTTGTAATTGCTTATTCTGGAGATGTTTGTACAGATAAGAAGGCTTTTGAATATGTTTCTATATACTTATATTCCACCATTAAACATTCAGAACAGCAGATGATATCCATATGGAAAGCATGACAAATATAAAAAATGCTATATTCAGACAGAAAAAATAAATTGTGTTTAGTGGTCTTGCAAAACCACCACTGCAGTTGGCAAGAATGCTTTCCTTGTTGACAGTCTTTGCTCAGAAGCCTAAGCCTAAATACTCATAAAAACTCAACTCTCAACACTTTCGCCTCTAGAAGCTGAGGGATATTTGTCAGACACTACTGGCAGCACAGATTTCTCTGCTATATTAAACCTAATATAAACATGCTATTCTTCAAATGCACAACACGGATACTTGGAGTTGCCATTCCAGTGTTTTCCTAAAGCTCTCAGTTTCTTACAGGCAGATGTGTTCTTGCTGTCATTTTGAAGTAAATACCAGGGGTATTTGATACCTCTGTTTTTAGCATGGAAGTACATGTGCTCTAAGAATTTGAATTTATCCACTGATAAGGGATTTGAGTGAGCTTGTAGAATTTCATATACTGTACAACCCTGTAAAATACATTTACCTTACTGCCTCATATTCAAAAAAGGACCTTTAGCTAAAAAGATCCACAAAATAAGTGAAAATTACTTAGAAGTTATGACAAATTATCCCTAATAGTCTTGACTTACTATGCTGTTGTAGTGAAGTGGCATAGAAAGATTATTGAAAAGCCTAAGCTAGTTTATGTAGAAGCTAGTTCTGAATTATCAACTTTTGGAGAATAAAAAATCACTGGAAGCAACCATTAGTTGTAAAATGGTGAATAGCATGGATTCATATTTTAGTTAAGGTATAAAAAGAGGTTTTGATAAGAATAAAAGTCAACAGTGATAAATATGAAATTTGGATGACCTCCTAATGAATCACGATTACTATTACTAGCATTTTGCAGGACTGTACATTTTCCAAGGGTGTTTGGGACTGCAGGGGGAAAAAAAAAAAAAAAAAAAGCGTCCCTATTTTTTATAAGAAGACCTTAAAAATGGAATATTTATTTCATAAACTCTAACAACATAAATAAATCTCACGGAGTGTAAGGTTCCCGACTGAGATCTTTGAGGAAACAAACTATGTAAATATAAAACACTAGGATTTATGGAAAGAGGTTTTATAGGTCCTAAGCATTCAATTTTTCAGCAATTTCAAACATTTCAAATTGTCAAATATTTGGGTTTGTTCCCCCCTTTTTCAAGGTTTTTCTTTCTTCTTTTCTCTCTGTTGTTCTGGATGTCCTATATGACAGAAATCAAGAAAACTTAATTTTGGACATATTTATTCTAGATCTTCCTTATGGGAAGCTTTCAGTTCCATCTAGTAATAGAAAGGTATCAATCTGTGCCTGTGGGAATAAATGTGGAAAGATATAATACTGGGGAGCATTTTCCCCCGCTTTCATAATAATCATTTATCTGTTTGGGGTTTTTTTTTTTTTGTCTTTGAGTGATGACACTTTTTTAAAAAAAGAATATTTTTTAATTTTACTTTTTGTACTTTTCAGGTGTTTATCTTCAAGTCTTAGAGTTTTCTCCTTGCTTTTACTGGGACATACTGTTATTTTATCATAAGGTATTGACAACTTTTTTTAACTTCTTTTACATGTCTTTCCATATCGGTGCATCTTGGTGTATATTACTGCACCTTTATACCCATGTCATCCAATGAACTTGTACCAAAAATGGTATCTTTATTATGATGTGACATAAATGCCTCTGGGATTTTGGACACCCTATAGAGAGAACTTCTTTGATAGTAAAGAATAGGATCTAGGCCAAGAAATGAGACAACTAATTCATCATATCAACTAAGAAGAGCGTAGGTCTTTGGAAGGATTTTTTTTTCCTGACTTGTACTCCTCAAACAATCAGTACACACTGTTTCCATGAATTACTTTTACAAAATGTAGTAATTACAGTTGATAAAACAATTAAACATTGAGAGAAAGCAAGCAATCTGTAGTTCAGGTATGTTTTCCTTTGTATTTGCCCTTTCAGTGGAAAAAAAATTATGTTGGCTCAGGGGACTGTGCTTGAGTTTTGTTCTGGAAGACATGAGTAGAAACCAACTTCCTCCCTTAGGCCATCATCAAATGCATAATGATGACAATAGAAGGAGTCAACAATTTGTAACTGAAACACTATGAATAAAGTACCAGCTTTCAGAGACTCTAGATATAAGATATAAGGAGTCCTACCTAGACCTATCTAGTCCCTGTAGATATTAGATATAAGGAGTCCTACATTCTCATGTATTTCCCAAGGCACATTTATTGTCTGAGGAGTCTTATGCCAACTTGAACTTCTGTTCTTATTTGTACTGGATTCCAACTGAATAAGAAGATTTATTATCACTATTATTTTATATTTCTTTAAATATAGCCTGGCTCTGTTCACAATGGGATTTCCTGTTGGAATGTGATTTATCAGGAATTTAATTAATCTCCAGTTCAAACTGTACTGCAGGCCTCTGAAATTAAAAAGAAAAATAAACATAGCAATTAACATTGAAAGAGAGCTAAACTTAGCACTTGGAATTAAAATTACAATAAAGATTGAAAAAATGAATGCAAGTGTAGACTATTATGTACAGAAGACAAATATGATAACTATATTTTAAATCTTAGGTTAATAAATAAAACAGATCATGATATGATTGGCATACTATAATTGGATAATCTGAGCCCAACCAAACATAAAGTGTACTTTTTATATTGTTGTTTTTCTTAGAGGCGTTTATTTCTTCTCTTTCCCTCTTTCTCAACCAAGATGTGATTTCGAAACACAAGCAAATAAATGTCAAATACTTCTGTCTCTATTCTGCCATTCTATTTCTGAAATTCAGCCAAACTGAAAATTTCCATTCAGTCTGACTGGCATTTGTTGAACTGATTTTTATTATTATTATTATTTTAACAATCATTTTCAAAAGTAGTGGAAACCTTGTGCAACCTTTTCTGTGTCTATCCATGGCATTTTAAGAGCATTTACTTTTTCACAATAATACATTATTTTCTTCTGCAGATGCTCTGAAAAGTCCTCACAAAACAAAACAAAACAAAAAAACAACAAAACAACAAATCAAAAAACAACTTTACTTACTTGTGATTCACAGTATTTGGTGTTTCCAAATACGTATGTAGAGCAGGTGCCAACAATTTAATACCACATCATGCTAAAAATAGAGTAAAAATAAAAATCTACAGTAAATGATATCAGTGATATCTCTACTTCTTCATTTTTCCCCAGAAACGAAATAGAAGACTGTATAGATTTTGGCTTCAAAATCTCTTATCTACTGCTCAGTTACACTTTTTTTAATGACAAAAATATATTGTCAGAATAATAAACACAGGGAAATAGCTGGAGCAGAGTGGCTTATGAGGAATTCTTTATGTAAAAAAGGCTTTTAATGTTTACAGTAGATTAATTTGCAATGTCTGCAATGTATTAGAAAGAGACATAAGACCATGAAATGTCACTATGCTACAGGAATCTTTCTCACTCTTTATGGACCATACAGACTGTTTGCTCATTAGGCTGCAGACAGTTCTCAGAAGACGTACCTTTTTAGCTAGAACTATTTTTTTCTTTCATAAAATAATGGAAAGCCACAGCTGAATTCTTCCAAGGTTGTGCAGACCTAAAAAAACTAAACCACTTTTGTGTGAGTCCATAACAAGGCATTTCAGAGAGCAAAATACTCTTTTTCTGATCAGGTTCTCTTACACTGCAATCATCTCCTGTTTACTTCCCTACAGTGAAGTTATCCATAGCTGTAACACCAGAAGTAGCAGGTAGGGCTAGACCATATTTGCTCTATTTGGTCCTCATCATATAAAATGGAGATTCAATTTCACCTCCTGCTTTCCAGTTCCTATTTTGTGTTTGTTTGAATGAAGGAGAATTTTATACATAATTTACTATTTGAATCAGACTAAAAACTTGATAAAATGAAATCCAATATGAACCAGAAATTTATAGAAAAAAAAAAAAAGCCTTATTAAAATAGGATAGTTGAAGAAAAATGAAATTCCTAACATTCAAAGATAGAGTTACATGTCCTTCCCTTCTCCCCCCTTTTTCAAACACTGAAACCTAATGAATTGCAAAGTTCCAAATAATGGTAACCTTGTGCACTCTGTGTGGAAGAAGCCTCTGAAATCAGAGCTGAGTTTGCTGACCCAATATAGCTAGGTCAGAGAAGCAATGAAGTCCTTGAATATGACTGAAATACTCCCAGCATGCAACATCTGTCCCTCTTATTGATCCTTGGTGTACTCGCAGGAGCCTCATTTTCCTCTTTCAAAAAACAGGGGTAATTACGCTTCCCTGTCTTGCTAACAGATTTTGGGAGGTGCAAATGAAAGGTTTTAAGCACATTAAATTCACCAAATAAAAAGATCACTTCCTGCTTCTAAATGTTCTGTGCCTGCTATGCTTTGTAATTCTGAGGGTTTAAGGGTTACTGTGTTGGTATATCCTCTGTGACATTTATTAATTCTACGAAGTTCTGCACAACCCATTGTGGGGGCCTCTACATCCTACATCTGTCCATAGGGCTCTATGTCTGGCTCCATTTTTAGGGGATTTCTTCGCACCTGGAATTCTTTCCCAATTAAGAATTTACTAATCATATGACTAAAACCGTTGTTTATGCCTCAATATAAAGCTTCCTAACAAGAAAACATGATTTTTTCTTAGTCACTACTTGCTAGCAGTTTTTATACCTCTGAACTTCATTTTTCCTTTTGGCATCTCTGCCTGCACACAACCTGTAGTGCTATCAAAGACTTACTTCTTGCCTGTGTTGCCATCCTTTTGCTGTTGCCCCTGGCCCTCATGCTCTTCTCAACTATCTTTCTTAGGAACACTTCATCTTTGGCTCTTGACAATGCGGTTTACCCTCGCTGTGATTCTCTGCTAGATAGCTGGCTAAAAGCTGTAATAGCCATTCAAGCAATAATGAAAGCTTACAGTGCTACGCAGTTTCTACTTTCTGCTTCATATGGGAAAAGTTCCCATGGAAAACTCAGGAACCTATTTGTTTTCTTTCAAATGCTTCCTTCAACCTGTGATAAAAATGCCTTTTATTTTTTATTTTTATTTTTATTTTTTTTTGCTGGTAGAAACTGTATGTTGCTGCTACCTATTTTATTACTTCTGTCTCTTAAGAGTACCAGTCTGGAGGGAACAAGGGATGCACAGTTTCATTTGCTTGATGAAAGAATTGAGGAAGGCATCATTATTTAGCTTCTTCATGGGCACAATGAAGCCCTGATGCAAGGATGGCATTCTTAGTAACTGTAAATCACAGAACACATTCAATACAACAAAACTGAGAAATTAATGTGTGTGATCAGATTATCATCACAGAAGTTAGCATTGTACTTTTCTCTCACATTTAGCCCTCTATAACAAATACATATGCCCTACTGCAAATAGACATACAAAAATTAATTCACCACCTCAACACAAATGGCAGTACACACCTCTCATCTTCTTGCCAGCACAACAGCTTCCCAGTTTAACTGGATATTGGGTCAGTTCATCTCTGAAACAGTATTTACTATAGATATGCACTTCGGCTAATGTGGTTTTATCTAGTCTGTATGTTTTGTTTCTGCTGTTGTTTCCTATTTATGAAACCATAAGCATACCATATTTTCCAAATATTACATTTTTCTTTTTCTTATTAATCTTTATCTGCTTTTCAGTGTCTTGCTATTTTTATGTGCTTGGAACTGTGCTTAGATTTTGTACTTTCTTTGCCACTAACATTGTTTTTCTTTGAAAACTCAGATGCTATATTCACACAACTGGGTTTAAGGCATCCAAAGGCAGAAGGTTATATCTTAATGGTTGTAGGTGTTTTTGATTTCACAGGTGTAGTCCTCCAGACGGAGAGACTAGAACATGCAAAGGAGAGAGTCACACAGTTGGTTCATTAATAGTGCAGGTACAACCATATCAGTAACATGATGTAATATCAACACAGTCATTGCCTGTTGGTAGTAGTAGTTTTGATCATTGCTGTAACTGACAAAATTTATGAATGAACATTTATAGAGAGATGCCGCTACAAAAAAAAAAGAGAGTGCATAACAAATCTGTGAAAATTGCTATCTGGATTAGTTGGGGCCACCAGCCTTGTAGAATCTTAAGTAGATGTCTGTACTTGTAAGTAGTAAATGGATGAAAATATCCATCTAGGCCTGACATAGGGTTTAAAACTGTAAGAAATACACGTCCACAGGTGTTAGCATGTACTGTCCCATAATTAATGTCTCTGGATTGTCATTTAATCAATGAATGTAGTTCCTTAGTTGCCCCTATAGAATCTTTCTTCTCCACAGTACATTCTTCTTCTAAACTTAACTTCTAAACACAAGCCCCCCTTTGAGTCCAACGCTTGTTGTTTGTTTGTTGTTGTTGTTGTGTTGTTGTTCTTTATAGCTATTCATCTAATAAATGACATTACTTTTTTTTTTTTCCGCAAGCCTCTTGCTCGAGTCTGTGCTCAAGATTTGAGCATGTCCAGTAGTGATCTTTAGTGAGTCTATAATTCTGAAAGCACTTTTTATACTATCCTTGTGTCTTCAGATTTCAGGCTGTCAGGAAGGATGAAATCATGACCAAAGTCACTTAATGTACACTGAACAACTTTTAAATAGCAGATTTTCTAGCAAATTTAGCAAACACAGCTGATAAACTTTTTTCTTCCTTATCTTTCTTCCGTGTTTGTCTTAGACTATAACTGCATAAGGGGATTTGAGGTTTTCTATCTCCCCCATGAACTATAATGGGGTAAAAATCTCACATAAAATATGCGAAGGATTCTGAAGTGTTTGCATGATTCTCTCTCAGTAATAATAAGGGAGGATGTGCAGATTAAAGCCATCTGTGAGATTAGGGTTTGTGCACAAATTCTTTGACTCGCCTGATATCGCTACTTCATTGTGGCTGGCCATTTTGTGAGTGTAAGGCAAAGGCAGCAAGCTAGGAACTTTAGTGAGCTTGCAAGAAACTCATTACAATTTACATGTACGTGTTTTTACTGGATTTGTTCTACCAGTGACTCTTATATTGCTATGTTTAGTTTGAGGCCAGTAACTTTTTTATTTTGATTGACTCGATCAGTCAGGAAATGAGTATCACTAAGAGTAGATAGTGATGGTTTATACAGGCCAATCAAACTGTCATTTCACTTGTTCTCTGGTATTTTGTGGCAGAGGATTGCTTACTGCTTTGGTTGTGACAGGGTGCAGGGCTGAGTGTTTTTTCCTGAGCATCAGTTCAGAGGTCTGATCAACCCACTTCTGTTGTGTAGTGTTATTGAAGTTACTATGCATGGGTAGCATGACTTTTGTCCTCTACCAATTCAGAGAGAGCTAGATAACGACAATTCAAGGTGCTAGTTGTAGCCAGCATACACTTGCTATTAATAGGCTTCCTATTATTTTCAGTGAGAAAAGAATCATTGTCCCTATTCATAGGAATAACAACAACAAAAAAAAAGGTGCAGTGGCATGGGCAGCCTGTGTGGGGTTTACCCAGCAGACTTCCAGCTGAGCTGGAACCAGACAGCTTACTGAGCTCCTTGTTGCTCTGGGGCAGTGCTCTGCCTACAAGAATTGCCAGTCTTTCTCCTTTCTAAGGAGGCTGAAAATTTATTAATCTGAGTTCACTTTTGACCTGTAATAAGAAAATTGTTTGGGCTTTTTGTTTCTTGCACTGCATGCGGAGTGTATCTTAATATTTGTTTTCCTGACTAGCATAAGTTTCTAGTAAATAAATATTTACCTGAAAATTACTTTGCATTGCATTATCAGGTAATGGGCATTTAAATGCAGTTACCTAAGGAGGCCTCTAGGTTTGAGCATTGCTGACTCTAAACTACAGTGATGTATGCAATGTGTTATTAATCCATACGTTAAATACCATTTAACTGGGATTACCTCTTTGTTTTCTTTCCTTCTTTCTTTGAAGACACTTGTTTGCATGCACTGTTAGTCCCACATCTGATGGTTTACCATATGGATATAATTATTGTGTGTTTCCTTCCTACCGGTACTTTCTTTTTTTTTCTAATTTAAGGTTCAGTCCTGGATGCTGCATCTGAACCATAGCCTTTATGAAATGCCAGGCTGCCGTGTTCAGTTATCTTTGTTTTTTCTTTTTAATTTTGTTATTATGTGTTATTTGTGTGCCAATAGCATTATGATAAAATAACCGCTGTTAACATGCTGGGAGATTCAGCATCAGTAGGTTAAAATGTGGTCAAGGGTTAATTTGTTATAGAGAAATCTCATTAGGATTTCATGGTTTTGCTGCAGTCAGTCACATACTTAGTTGTTATTTTATTGAGTCTGCTATAGACTATGCTTTAAATATTGTTGTTTAATAGTTGCTTAATTGATGGCATTCCTTTTTTTGTACACCAGGTTCAGAAGTACATCACATTTACTGGGGACAATGCCTAGAAGAAATGGATCAGATATCAATTTTAGAAAACAAAGTAAGATTTGTTTTAACTTTATATTGTTTTTAAATTTACTTGGTTAATATATTTCAGTTGTGACCACGGTTTTTGTTTTTATTTCTTTTTTCTGAGGGATTTTATAATGCTGTCCAAAAGGGTCATTTTTTTCAGCATAAAGTATTTTTGAGTGTAATTCTCTGTCACGTTGTCCTGTTATCAGGTCAGATCATATTCTTTTTTTTTTTTTTTCTTTTTTTCTTTTTAAAATTGAATTTAGTTTTCATATTGGATTATGATTATTTATTTCTTTATTTCAAAATGTGGTTAAATTCTCACATTTTCTGGGAGAAATCAGTGTTTGTCAGATATTCTCTTCATTCTGCCTGTCCGGATTTACTTTGATTTTTTTAAGTTACAGCAATGATTTGTAGCTCCAGTGTACATCAAATCAAGCAAAAAATATATGTTTTGTTGTTCTCTTTCAGATAACCGTGTGAAGTATACATTACCATTATGATATGGAAATAAGACGTATTTTTCAGTGTATAGTGAGGATTTACGCTGTAATTGAGTCCCACTGTTTCTAAGAGAAAACAAATATCTTCCTTACAATGTACTGCCACTAGAAAAGCTGAATTATTTTAAGCAATTTGTAGTAAAATAAGTTCAGCGCAGTTTTTTTTTTTTCTAGAATATATTCAACTTGATCTAATCTGTTCAGTCTTTTCATTTTTATTTATTTAATTATTTATTCTGGAAATAGTAGTTAAAACATTAAAACTTTATTACAAACAGGAAGCAAGGTTGTGAGAATTTTTGACAGGAATTCAAAATTGCAAAATAATCAATGTGGCTGCATTAGATTACATATAACACAGGTATGACTGATAATAGTGCAAGGCTACATTTCTGGATATAGAAATTGGAGTGAGTTGATGGCATATATGTTAGGGTTTCATTTTGTTTTGCTTTTGTATGAGCACTGACTTCTTAATAGTTAATGAAGGTTTCTTGAGTACCACTCAGCACAGTGGATGAACAGAGAGGAGCATGTGTGAGGGCCACAGATGAAAAGGAGGAAGAGAGACGCGCAACTTGTAGAGCAGCAGCAGGTATGCAGTGTGTCTCCAGCCAGAACACCCGGGCTTCTCCTGGAGTCACAGCCCACCCTGGCACGTTGAGGACAGCCAATGCAGGGTGCTAGAGCAACAGTGAGGTGCAGGCCTCCTTCAGCTCCACAATCACCAGCGAGGTGCAAGTAGTATGGGATCAAGCTGTGCCAAGTCCACAGGAGGTGATGAACA
Organism: Alectoris magna; assembly: GCA_030625065.1. Lineage (NCBI taxonomy): Eukaryota > Metazoa > Chordata > Aves > Galliformes > Phasianidae > Alectoris > Alectoris magna. Next base: position 122,198,414 of record CM060561.1, read on the forward strand.
CCTGACGTGGCAGAGGTCCCTCAGGAACTTCAGCTTGGGAACCATAAACACCAACAAACTTTAGTGTGCTGTTTAAAGAAAAAGCCATCCACCATTTTGATTTAGAATAGAGAGTCCCATGTTCTGGGGACTGGTCGACGAATGGCTCAGACATGCACCCAGCGTGATGGGATGGGCAGCTGGAGAGCTCCATCAGCTCTGCAGAAGGCAGCTGACCTGGTGGGTCTGTGGGCTAAGACATGCACTCCTGGAGCCAGACTCTTCCAAGCCCATTATGTCCCCCCCAGCTGCTTATATCTGGGTATAAATATAAATAATAATAACAATATTAATAAAAGATGGAACAATTATCCAGGAAACTGCACTTATACCTGTAGGGTTTTGTTTCCCTATTACATTACAGAAGTGGTGTACAGAAGTAGCAGCTCCGAGATTTAGGCAAGAACACATTACAATTATCACTGGGATAGACAGTGTTTAAAATCTAATTGAGTACATTCCTGTAATTCCACGCGTCCTGGGAAACTGAAACAGCAAGCACAAAGAAGCTAGCAGCTGGTGGAGGGCATTTACCCTGACATGGCAGCATGGGAAGGATGGTGTGGTGGGAAAATGAGGCAGCCTTATGGACGAGACAAGTAGAGTGTGAGTGTGAACAGCACAACCAGAATGGAGGGAGAGGGAAAAGATTGTGAGAGAAAGAAATATATTCCAGAATAGCAAAATAACTGGAATTATCCATATAAACTAGTCTGAATATTGTTAATACCCTGCAGGTGTTTTCTTTAGTTGGCGTTACACCCTGAGCTGTGATGAAAGCCCTCATAAAGGGCTGAGGGCAAAGCTGGATTTGGTCCTTTACAGATCTGCCTCTTGGTTGTGGAGCTGCAACACATCATAAGAAACTGAAACTTTGTAACTTGCAGCATATCACCAATACCCAAGCATGCCACCTGTCTGCTGAGCTGCCTGCTGTTCTGTGCCCAAAGCCTGGACAAGGATAGATGCTAAGTGAAACCAAACTGCTGTTCTGCTGTGTGCCGGCAGTTCAGAGTTTTGGGGCCTTCTATCATCCAACCTCTTCTGAGAAAGAAAGTAAGTTGGCTTGGAGAGTCCATCAGAAATCCTGAGCTTGCACATCTTGCCACTGAAAAACAACCCCTGGGTCTGGTGCCTGGCTGCTGACCCAAAAGGTAAGAAATTGTCATCTAAGTAGAAGCAAGAACTGCTTTCTATGATTCGGCTAAAACAACAATAATAATAACATCACAAAACAAAATAGACTGGGATGCCACCAGATCGTGGTGGAACAGCATGAAGCCTCAGCTGTGGCCAAAGCCACTGGGTGCCCTCAGCTCTGGCTCCTGCAAAGTTTGGTGGGACTGCTGTGCCGCCAGAAAAAAGGATGGGGTGTGAGTGTGGGGATGTTGTTTCCTTGCTTTTCTGAAGCCAGGGAGGCAAAACGTCTTCAATTTCTTATTTTCATTTATTTATTCATTGGGGATCGGAGGGGGTGGGGGTGGGGGGGCACCCGGGGGTGTAGGAGCCGCAGGAGGATCGCGGGGTCGGTGTGGTGGCACCGTGCTGCATGTGACTGCTGATCTCCCCCCAGCCGAGCAGCCGCGGGCTGCGGTTCCTCCTCCGCGACGGCAGCGGGGCCGGGCCGGACCGGGCCGGGCCGGGGGGCGCGGGCCGGGGCCGGGGCCAGGCGGGCGGGCGGCGATCCGGCGATCCGGCGGGGGGCGCGGGGAGCCAATGGGCGGCGGGGATCCGCCGGCGCGGCTCGGGGGCCCCTGGAGGAGGAGGAGAGGAAAAACCACGGGATTGAGCTCTGTCAGTGGCGCTCGCTGCTTCCGAGGGGGAAGTGCCGGGGAATAATTAATGTTTTTATTAAATTTGGAGGGAAATTTTTTGCAGCCGATCGCCGCGCGTGGCCTTCAGGTGGGTCTTCCCCGCAACTTTGTCCGGCGCCCCGGAAGATTGCGTGGTGGCGGAGGGTAGCCAGAGCGATCCCCGAGGAGAAGGCGGCGGGGTGCGTGCTGTGTGTGTGTGTGTGTCTGTGTGTGTGTGTGTGTGTCTGTGTGTGCGCGCGTGTGGGTGTGCGTGGCTGTGGCCGGCGGGCGCTGCCGCCGCTGCCGCGAGGTGCCGATCGCCATTACAGCCGAGCACACGGCCCCAGCTGGGGTTGCCACTTGCGCGGATGGCCCGGGGGATCCGGCGGGAGGATACATAAACCTCTGCCTCTCGCCCGGCTCTCGGCTGCTGCCCCGAAGTGCTTTTGCTCCGGGTTTTCCTGGTAGAAGCCTGTAGCCCAGGTGAAGGCAGAGAAGGGAGGGTTGTTTTTATGAATGGGACTCTTTGAGGTTAATTAGCTATGCAAATGCAAGCAGTTCATTCATGGTGGGTGTTTTTTTTTTTTGTGTTGTTGTTTGTTTGCTTTTTTTTTTTTTTTTTTTTTTTTTAAATCTAAAAGCCATCTTGTATTCCTCTCCAGGCTGATTGGAGTCCAGATCCCGAGGAAATCTCCAGATCCAATGCCCAGTAAATAAAACACTGAGTTCAGACTCGTGGAAGAGCCACAGGATGGATGGATTTTATGACCAGCAAGTGCCTTACATGGTCACCAGTGTGAGTGATCAGCTTAAAGTTGGTGTTTATAAACTTGACTCCGACTTGTTTCTGTGGGGGAGTTGTGCAGGCAGAGTATCTGCTTTGTTGCCGCTGTAGGGGCGACTCTTCATCTGAGAGCTGTGCCTGCGAGACAAGCGTATCTTCCCATTATTCCAATAAAGCATAATGTTCTTTAAAAGACAGTTTAGGGATGATTAAAAAAATCCTGAACATAATCATTGGATCAGAAAGGCAAGAGCAGTAACTGCATCCAAAGTTTCTGGCTGTGTTTGCATCCAGCACTGAGAAGAATGAAATTGAGTCAAACCTTAATGTTTGTTTTTTCTTTGCTTTCAGGACTTTGCAAACAGTTTTATAAGTGACAGAGGAGGGAAAGACAGAGCAGAGTATTTGGATTCTCCTGTGTATATTATGCAGAGAGGATCTGTATGCTATTGTGTAGGTTTGTGTACTTTAGATGCTAAAAGTACATGGTTAGTATTGTGTTGCTTTCATATTGGTCTGCACAAATAGAAATCTACATGGACAGCTAGAAATATGTTGCATTTAGACACAGGAATCTTTAGAAGGATGTTAGATGCTCAGCAGTATCTTCTGCTAGAAGCTTGAGGCTGTAAGATGATCATTTCCTTGTTTGAAAATGTAAAGAATTCATGCTGGCTTTGAGTATTCTTGATTAAATGAAAAAAAAAAAAAATCCCTCAGATTTCTAAAGTAACTGATCTTTCCTGTTTATAGAATCAGCGTGGGAGAAACTGTAATGAAAGACCGACAAATGTCAGGAAAAGAAAATTCATTAACAGAGACCTGGCTCATGATTCAGAAGGTGAGGGCTTGTTCTTCTTCCCACCCCCACCCCCCTTACTTACTAATGCAGAGAAGCTTTTTGAGAGCTCTTTATTTATTTATTTTGGAAATATATTTATCTAGATCAATCTGAATAAACAAGACAAGAAAATTGCATTTACTGTTGCAAAACAAACTGGCAAAGGCAATAAACTGATAAAGTTGATATTCTTTCCTTGACTTACCCTGTTGCATTTTAGGTATTGCTGCGCATGCGGCACATGAATGTCATGAACTGAGGCCAAGCCTTTGCAGCATCTCAGACAAGTCATGGACAGAGTGCACCCGGTTTTATCTCCTTCAGGTCTCATGAGACTCAGAGCTTTCCACATTCCCCCAGTCCTTTCCACTGGTGTATGCTCACTAGTGAGGGTAGGAGCAGAAGTGCTGGTGTGGAGATGCCTTGTTTTCACTCTTGCCTTGTGGTAGAGCTGCTGCTGTATAACACTGATAGGGTTAAAAACCCTGGGAAGTTCAGTTAAGGAAGACTAGGATGGAAGATGTTTTTAGAGCCAAAGTTTTGTAATTTGTTCCCATCAGTAGCTGCTCACATAACCAGGACTTGAGATCTGTAGTCTGGTTATCACTTCTCTAGGTTACAAGGTCAGTAGACATGCTCTCTTACACCCCTTTGAGTATGACAGGCATGTAGGAGAGCATTGAGGGGCTAACAACACCTCCATATAAATCGTAGCAGGGTGAGGGCACACTGAGATACTTTTAAAAACTCTACTTATTTGCTTAGAAAAGTTTTTTTTCTGATGCAAATTGAAAAGAAAACAACTTCCTGATTTTTCAGTTAAAAGATTTCCTAACATGAGGTATCAGTCCAGAGGAAAAATGAATAGCCTCTGTCATTTAAGTGTATGTAAATAGTTATCTGTCAGCATTCATAAAAGAGGAAGTCACTCTCAAAATACAGTAAATTAAAAATAAACCATTTGTCAGTTCAAATATCCTACTTCGTTGTCTGTAAACAGAATTTTCGTAACTGCATTTCAGAGCTTTGCGAATGATCTGAATGCTGCTCTTGTTTGCACCCTTATAAGCAACCAATTTCAGTGAACTGCAAAAAGGTTTTTCTTCTGCCCTCCACCAGCTGCTAGCTTCTTTGTGCTTGCTGTTTCACTTTAAATAAGTACAGTAAGTACAGTATGCAGGAAATAGTGCTGGTTCTCTTGTCATACAAAGTAAAACATAAGGTGAAGTACAGAAATAAGGTTTTCCATTTCTCTTTGCTGTTGCAGCTCCTCAGGTCTTTGCTTCAAATTTTTTATATGATAGGTACAACTCTGCTAATAAAAATATTCAGTCTGGACAGGGAGAACTTGTGCTGAATTCCAAGAGAGCTTTATCCGGACAGATATTGCAGGAGGAGGCCTGGGTCATATAAGAAGAAATAGTTCACCTGTATTAGAAAGACTAGCAGCTTTAACCTGTGTGTTGCTGAATAAGCCTATTGCACTGTAGAACTTGGTTAATATTCTGGTTATTATTTCAAGAACTGAGAAAATAATACAGTAAGTATTATAGAGGTGTAGAAAAATCATTAACTGCAACCCGAAAATAGCTTTGTCTATATGTTTGACTACCAAAATAGAATTCATATACGCTGTTCTTCAGGAAAAAGATATTTTTGAGTATATTTTAATCTTAGGAAGAGATTAAAGGTATGAGTCTTTTATCCCTGTCTTCATCTTTTTGCAGAACTCTTTCAAGATCTGAGCCAATTACAGGAGACGTGGCTTGCAGAAGGTAAGGGAAAAAACTGCTTGTAAAAAGAGGAAAAACATCTCTGAAGGGAAGAAGGGGAAAAAAAAAAAACCTCCTGAACTTGCTGTCTTAATGTTCAGCCCAATTAATTGAGCTCTAAAAGAGCCACCTCATGTGTCATGCATACATTAGAGCCTCTGATGAGTTTGTCTTTGGGGACTCTGGGGCTGCTCTACCCAGTGTCATCACAAATTACCAGGAGAAATTGCTTCCAGCTCACAATCACATCTGCTTTTGGCAAGAACTAATGCACCAAGACTTCAAGTTCTAAGCCTCTGTTCAGATTTTAATTGCAATTGATCAGGTTTATATTATTGTACCTCGAGAGACTACATACAGCCAGAACTGGGCTTGCTGTTTCCTTTAGAGCAGCACATATAATTATTTGGTGTTCTGGTGGAGTACTTTCTGATGGCAGAAATTAGTTTCTCTGGGTTCATCGGGACGGGATGCTTCAAGATTTAAGTGCAAGTGTCTTCTTCCCACCTTGTTCACAACACAGAACATTAGGTGTGTATGGAATACTTAAAAAGTATTATTTCTTCCTCTTTTTTTTTTTTTCCTGTTGCTTTTAAATATTTTGCATGCTGTTTTTCTTCTGATTTGTAGCTATGAGATTGTGTATGGGGTGGTTATAAAACTGACATCGGTCTTTTTTACACCTGTTTCTGCTTTTAAGTATTTTGAATAATCTTTCGGAGGACATTTCTGCCGAAGAGAGAAAGCTTAAAAACAATAATTTAGACATCTGAATTTAGAGTAGCTGTTGAGAGATTAATTTACCAAGGAAAAAAGATGAACTGCTGCTATAAGAGAACTTTAACAAAATGCAAGGGAGATTTCTGCTTGTAAAGTGCATTAGTTCTCTTCTGCAGTGCTTCCTTATTATTATTTTTTTTTCCTTTATATTTACAATACTATTTATTTCAAGGATAAAGATTTTTATGCATTTTCTCAATATGACTGGATGGAGTTTTAATGTAAACTTCTGAAATTGGATTTTGATGCAAACTAAGATAATTTTTCCAAATTTATCCTGATCTAATATTCATATATGTTTAATTTTTATTATGCACTGGACTATGTGCAGTTGTTTGTAGAATAGATGCTCAGATTCTTTGGAAGGGAGAGACGTTGGGATGAGCTGCTTGCTGCTGCTTTTCATAGAAAGAGGGAAATATTGCTGGTGACTACTTGGTTTCAAACTGTGTGTTTTTTTTAGCACCTTTATATGTAGTTAGTCAAGTTCTTAACCTGCAAATAAGGTATGGGGTACTGTTTATTTTGCTGATGTTTTTTTCCTAGCATTATTTTTAGCATGTAACTATTTGGAATGTAATTAAAAAATGCTTTTAAAGTTCGTGGAACAGAGGTTATATTTCTATGAATTAGTAAGATTCTTTCCCAGTCATTGAAAACAGAATGTCCTACAAGAAGACAGTTTTTTTTTCTAGTATAACGATCTGCTACAACTGTAGCTGTCTCTGTGTTAATTTTACTAAGGCTCTCTTTTATTTTATATCAGCTCATTCATTTTAATTAGTCAGAAGTATGTTAAAATGCTATTCAAAAGATACTATTTTTTTTTGACGGAGAGGAGAACTTTTAACTTGATTTTTTTTACTGGGATGGACATTTTTGTTTCTGAAACTGATTAGATTTCTTTGATCATAAGTCAGAAAAATACAGGCAGATTCATAATGCATGTGCAGATAATAATGTAAGTTTGAAAAATAATATGGAATTTAAAATTGATTTAATCATTTCTATAGGTACATAAATTACCGTAATGGCAATTTTTATTCTACAGGCGCTTCCTACTTTAGACTAGAATGAATTGTTTCAAAGCCTTTTTTTCCCCCTTTAGTTGAGTCTGCCTCACTTAATAAATTTAGATAGGATTTGAGAGAGAAAGGTGTCTAGATCTATGTCAGCTAGGTGGAGTAACCTTTGTAAATGCAGGTGGCATCATCTGGTAAATATTATAAAATTAAAAAAAAAAATACAAAAAGGTTTTGTTTTTGTGTAGCGGCATTAATGAGTAAAATGTTATAACTGTGTTTTTTGACAACATATTTAAACTAAAACTATTGCTAACTTTTCTTACTTAAAGAAATCTGTATGTTTAAGGCCATGCCATGTTTTTTCTCTTCCATAAAACTTTTCGCAGCTTTCCAAAAGGGTAAGCTAAAATCCCCAAAAATCAAGATCAGAAAATCAAAATATTGGTTTATTAACTTGAGCATAACGTTTTACTGGAAAACAAACACACACACACACACACAAAAGCCAAACTAGTTTTGATAGTCTTTATAACACACTGGTGTTTGAGAATATTGTGGCTCTGCTTAAATGTCTACATGGGTAGCATGGCTTAGCCAGGAAACCAGTTTCGAAGTCAGACTTGTTTACCCCTTGCTAGATGTGTCCATTTATGTTCTTCTGGACCTTCATAGGCTAAAAGTCTGCCAATTTGGCAGAGTCAGTAATGTTTACATATTTCTTTTCATAATGCTCTGGAGCCAGGGAAATGACCATGAAATTTTAAAACATCTTGACCCTTTTTAAGAAAAGCTGTGGCAGCTGACCAGGTTTCTCCCACGAGTTCAGATCCCCACTGGGGAGTAACCAGGTCAAACATCTACTTATTAGTTAGGAGAGGAAAGTGAGTTGCATTTTATTACATGCAAAGAATGCTTGCTGGGTTTTTTTGTTTGTTTGTTTTTTGCTTGTTTGTTTGCTCTTATTTTTCCTGAAGCTACCCGTACTATAACACGTTATTTAGCCTGGAGATCAGTTAAGTCACCTGTATTTACAGTTACTGTCATCTGTGAAAAGTTGGTAGCAAACACAATGGAAATGTATTCTTTTCCTACTGAAAGTGGTGAAGGTTCTCATGTATTAAAGAATTAATGCAAAATGTAAACAATCTAGTAACCTCTTTAATATTTTATTACTCTGTAATTAACAAGCTGAATGCTACTTGCAGAAAATTTGGAGACGTGTTCCACTAGCTGCATACATCTTTATGGAAGTGAGTTTTGAATTTTACTTTGTAGCATTAAATGTACAAGTAAGAATCTAAATTATTTTGATATAAAACTTACTCTAAATAAGGTTTCTTCATGTCGATTGTCATGCAGGATCGAAAATAGATAGTAAGTGATTTCTGGTGCCAGAAATGCAAAGTTGGAAGCCTTTAATAATCGCTTCAACCTTCAAACTTGAAAGGAAATAGTTAAAATTGCCTGTTGCTAACCAAGACAGATATTATTCAGATATTATCTTTAGTTTTATGTTTAAATAACTCGATGGCAACATTTTGTCATGATAAAATTAGAAGATGACCTTATTGATTTCGTATATTTGGAATTAGATTGGGTTTGGCAGATAGCAATTGTTCAGTGACTTGAAAAAATGCGTTGAAATATTAATCTAATGTTATCTCATCATGGTAGCTGTTAGTTCTGATTCTGGAACAAAAAGAAGAGAGAAATAAAATTCTTAGTGAGTGAAAGCCTCCTTTGCGTGGTGAAAGCATTTAATTTTGGGAGAATAGTAGATTAACCAAGAAACAATTTTTTTAATAAAAATTACTCTTTCAGATACAAGTTCCTCCTACACTGTGTTAAAGACACGTAAAAAGCATCCCAAGCAAAAACAACTAAGAAATGTATGCAGTAGATCTGCTTCCTAAAGTGGTAGATAATCCATTCCTCAGATAGTAATAAACTGAATAAAAATAAAATTTTATGTTGTGTGGCTTGAAAAAATACAAAAGGCTCAAATGAACAGTAAGTGGTTTGAAATAATAATGGCTACAGGTAACGGGTTCATGCCTCTACAACAGCTTATTTAAAGTGAGTAGATGGCTACTGCCGGCTACCAGGATTTAAGTACTGGTTCTTGGTATTTGAAAATGAATTATTTCTCCCAAATAATTAATTCCTACATTTGAGCTGAACTTGAGGAAATGAGTTTCTGCCCTCTGGTTGCCCGTGGAGGATGCACCAGTGTTGTGGTGATGCCAAATCTAGTGTTGACTTCTGGTTTACTCCTTCAATTAGGAGGTATGAAAATGAACAGTTTTTAGTTCTCAAAGGGTCACTTTTAATAAAAGAAAGTTATCAAATATTTGCGTAGTTAAAGTGGTTTCATTTAAATCAGTGAAGCTGTGTAGCGCTTTACTGTGCCTAAGTTGCTTTCTGTCAGAAAGTTGTAAAATTTAGCCAGCAAATACTACGGAGCAGTACTTGGGAACTATCCATGTTTTTCTAGGAGTAAAAAATACTCAAGAAAGAATGCCTTAATGCCATCATAGCAGAGATCTACCCGACTGGGCATACTTTAAAAAGCAGTGAAAAGATTTTCATTTTGGGATTTGTAATTCAGAGAATTGCTTCTTTTATAGATTCTAGTAGTCCGACAGATTTGGCTTTCAGAAACTCATAACTCTTAAGTACTTGTGGACAAAAAATGGAGAAAAGTGAGATTAGGCAAAATAGGATGGGTGTGTGTGTTTTCTTTTAATAAGAAATCCAAAACAAATAAAACCACCAGAAATCTACAAGTCTGCAAGTTTGTATAGTAATAAACATGCTAAGGTTTTTCTTGTTTGCTGGAAAAGTAAATTCCTTTTTTTCAAAATAATAATTTTCAAAGGCATAGCGGGGTCTGCGAATGAGAAGATGTCGCAGTGTTAAATGAGAGTGTTCCTTATAAGCTATCTTTTTTTTTTTTTTTCTCATTTTTAGTATAGCACCAAATGAAGAACAGATTCTGCAAACCCATCTTCATATTCCTAGGGATTATTCACATAAGGAAGAATTTTGAGATCTGGAGCTAGTTTTGAACTGCATTTCAGTTTATTAGTCAGAGCATCTCACTTATGTAAAAAGGGTTTGGGGTTGTTTTGACAGCAAATCCAGTACTTATGGGAAATAATTCTTTTTTTTTTTTTAATCATATTGAAATTTGTCACTGTGTTGCCTTCTGAATGCTCCTTTGTTAGAAACAGTTGTTCCTCTGGAGAAAAAAAAAAAAAGGGGGGGGGGGGGATAAAAAAGAAAAAAAAAAAAAAACAAACCAACAGCAAAACCCAAAAGGCAAACCAACCCCCCTCCTCCCACCCCATTCTTTCAGGAGTATTTAGAATGTATATAATCTTTCAGATACTCAGAACTGACAATCAAAGAAAACTCAAAACTCAGTAGACTCATTACTTCTGAGGCCTGAAAGTCTTATTTTAGCTCCAGCCAAAACACTACTGGCCATGTATAATTTCCTGTCAATTTAAATTTCTTTTGGCACTTTGAATAAATCTCTGATATTTTAAAATGAATGGCTCTTAGCTCCAAAAGTGTAGCTTGAGGTCAGAGTACGCAGCACCAGAGGAAGCGTCGTGATACTCAAAGTTTTAAGTGAAGCGAGGAGGTTTGCAGCTCCTTGTTTTCTTTAAAAATAAAAATAAAAATAAAAAATAGATGATGTTATACAAGAACACCTTTCCCTGGAGTACAGTTCTGCCTTACGGAGCTGTTTGCAGTCAGGAGAAGGAAGAGTTAAATTTAAGCCCTTTATAGCTCTCTTAACTTTTCATTTATTAAATACGTTCCTCTGCAGGTCTGTGCTACGTCTTGAGACAAAGCAGTGAAATCAGTGTGTTTATGCCTAAAGTTCAAGTTTACTTTGCTGTAGCTTTCTGGAAGGGTGTGACATGAAAAGCTTGTGGTTGGGGCCACATGGTTCGTGCTGGACTGTGTTTTTGTGAATGGAGGCAGAACTCCAGTTCTGACTGCTTGTCTTGAGGAATTGCTTCGGAGATCAGCTGTCTCATTCACTGGCAGAAAGAATGACTCATACATCTTCTGCCTTGTTTGGCTCCAGGTCATTGTTACAGTGGATAGAGCTGGTTTTAATTAAATATTAACTCCTTTTGTCCTGGATGCTTGTTCATGGGGACTTTTCATTTTTGTTTACTTGCAGGGAAAGCAAGGTAACAGGCCCTAATTTAAAACTTTTTTTATTCCTGTTTTTGAACTTCTTTTCCTCTACAAACTGTGGCACAGTTCAGCCTTTTAAAGGCTTTTTAAAACTCTGAAAACTGCAAACAAGTCTAAAGCATTTTTGTGCTGTAAACGTTTGCTTTTCACAAACTGAATTTAACTGTGTAGGTAGTGAAGCTGTAAAATCTAAACTGATAATGTCCTCGAGATTATCAGTAATATTTTTGTACGTTTCCCAAATGGTCTCGAGACATTATAGCCTTAATAAGAGGAAAAAGAAAACTTTTGGTAATACTCTAGGCAGAGCTGGATAGCTTGCTGAAGAAGTTTCCTGCTCCAGGAGTGTGAGACTTTCTGGCTATGAATACAGAATGAACTGATGTCGCTGCTTCTGCTATTAGCAGTAAAAGCCACGTGCTTAATATCCTTCAAAACCTTTTATTACTCTTTTGGTATATACTTTCCTTCTCAACCCTTCATAATTAGGTAGCTCAGGGAAATAGTCTCCATCAGTTAGATGATCGTTTCAGGTATCTTTTTCAATTTTCCTCTGAAAGGCAAAGTGGAAGAAAAAAGTTTTGGTGATTTATGCATTGTGTCCTGTACTGAGTATGTTAACAGAAGACCAATGAAGATTTTATAGCAGCCTTGCTGAATTGCAGTATTTGTGAATAAAAGAAAAGAGGAAATGAATGTCATATATATAAAAATGTGCAGACAGTTGCAACACTGCAAGTTACATTTTCCTTTCAGACATTCATGTTGAAGTGTCTTTACCTGTCCTTTTAATTTGCTGCAAAGGCTGTGTGTAATTATCCAAACTGAAGATATAAAAGCTCTCTTCCCTTTGAGTAACGGGATGATGTATCCAGACCGTTTGTCTTCTCACAGCAAGATGCTGTTGGCAGAAGTCTGTGTATTGGGCTGATGGTCCTTTGCATTTCTGCAGTATGATTATGTGTGAGTTGCAATTCTGCTATTTAAAAAATATGATACCAGGTTAACTGAAGGAATAATTTAAGTTCTCACCTTTAATAGATAGTGGGTCCTTTTAATTTCTGTGTTTAGATTTGTGGGCTCAGTTTTAATAGCATCAATACCTCAGAAATAGATTCCGGTAGGAAATTATGTTACCAGGTTGGATGTTTGGACGCTGTGCTTTGTTTTATTTATATTTGGCAGAGTTTTAAACACTTCTATCTTACTGTATTCCTTGTCCTACAGAGACTTCTAAGGCTATGTCAATATTGTATTTAAAATACATTTTGACAGCATTTTGACTCCATCTTTTTCTAGAGCACTGATAAAATGATGCGCCTTGATCTCTCTTAAATACATCCTCATAATTTTGGGAGATCTATGAAAAAAGTATATTTTTCTTGTTTAATCCAGACCTCATTTACTAATATATTAAATACCAGATTTACTTGAAGTAAGTCAGGTTAAACTGCTAGAGACAGAATAAATCACTGGGAAGCAGTCCGGCGCACAGAATATGCTCTAGAAAGTTATATAAGATTGCTGTCCCAGTTCTGCAATCACTAAATGAAGCCTCCTCCTTTCAGCAGGAGCTTTTTGTTTCATTTAGTCTTTTTCAAATATCCCGGCTTCACAGATTAACATATGCATATATGTGCTCTTGTGTGCATGTAACAAAATTAGAATCATTCTAGCCTCCTTGCTGCATGTGAAAATGATAACTGGCTTAAAAACAATGTGTGGGATGTGTCTTCTGTAAACAAGGAATTACTTGATGGAATTACTTTTAACTGCGAATGTATGCACAAATCTTTTGAAAACAATTGGAAATGTGAAAAATCCTTAGAAATTGATTTTTAAGTAGAACTTGATTTGATAATTGGATTCTTCAATGACAGTCAAATATTTGGCATTTTTGTTAGGAAAATGTTTAACGTGTAGTGAATTGCATGAAATGTCACAAATTGCGCTATATTAATATTTGGGCTTGTATTGTCCTTCAGTCAATTTCTGGTAAAAGCCCTGTGTTTTCCCAGTTGGAAAGAGAAATTTAATGTATCAAAAATACTAGGAATATTCGGTTTGGTAAATTACATGCACAGATTCAAACTCTGAGGAGGTAATGTGGCCTCCGAGACAGACTTCTGCTAGGAGAGTAGATTACTGCAAGTTGACCAAAAAAACTAACAAAACAACAATAGTAATGCTTTTTTTTTTTTCTTCCCCTCCCCCCCCAAGTAATATCAATTACTCTTCATATATTTATCTTACCTTCACTTCCTTTAAGGTTGGTGTTTGCAGAGCTCCCAAGGTCATTTGTTCTTAAGCAATATCTGCTACAATTAAGACACTAAGACTTTAAACATTTGTTTTAAAACTGAGAGCAAATAATTTTTCAGTATGATGAACCTGATTCTGAGCTCTTTACCCAGGGAAAAAAACCTCCCAGTTAAGTGATTAGAGCTATTTCCTGAGTAAGAGATCTGGTCGACAAATAGTACTGTAGAGCACATTGAAAATAATTGTAATTAAATATGTATTTTTAATTCAAATAAATGCTGTTAAAGCTAGTAGCAGTTGCATAAATATAAAGGAGAACATCTGTGTCTTAAACTGGAAAGAGCTCTGAAAGGCATTGAAGTTAGTTTTTATTGGTTTGATAGTTACTGTTTCAATAATTTATTATATAACCTGTATTCACCTCTTGAATCTTATTGGGTAAGCAGATCATGGCAGATGCTAACTTTTGATTAAGATCATGTGAATTATTTGCTTCTCTTTAGACAAGAAGTGTGTAAATTAAAATATGTTCTAGCAGATAACTTTACGAAGGTTTGCAGTGATGCATGTAGTTAGTGTATGTTGAGCAAAGGATGACGGAGTTCAGACACGGTAAGCCGGACCTCTGTAGGATGTAGCAAGGACTGCTTGTGCTCTGAGGATGCCAGTCTCCAAATGTGCTCACCTACAATATACATTCAGTGGTGTTTCAGCTTAAATGCTTCTAATGAGATTACAAGATGCTATGGCTAATGTCTTAGGTACACAATGAGAAGGAGCCATGGTACCACAGAAGCAATATTATGTATCAGCAGACCATGAAGTGATTCTATTTTATGGCTTAGATTTGCAATGAAAGTTTCTTAAAAGCTAAGATGATCTCAGAAAAGTTGAATGGATGTTAATAACGATTCTTGTTTAAATAAGTATATTTTTTTCAATGTCTGAAATGTTGTTATTGAACCAGCAATTCTGTGGTCTGGTAAAATAGCTCTTTTTGAGTATTTAAAATAATAACAAAAAGAGCACTACTGAGTTGGCCAGCTGCCATGAAAAACTGCAATTATTTTTAAGTTTGCCAAAGATGCGGTAGCTTGGGGTTAAAGATGTATAGGTGTTAAACACTAGGATTTGGTGCTTTCCGTGTAGATGTTTTGCAAATGAGCACGGCAGGATTTCGGCAGGTGCAGAGTGTGGTGCCAGCAGCAGCCTTCCCGTCCCCAGCACCCTGTTGCGGGGCCACACCACACAGCTTCACCCTGCAGCTTGTCCAGTATGGAAACAAGTCGCTTGTCTGATTTCCATACCTGATTTTCATGGCCAACAACGAGAGAAACAAAAATTCTGATTTTAATCTTGGCTGTGCTTCAAATTAAGCACGAGAATCTTTACTGATGCTTTAATGGCTTCTTTTAATTCTTTCCTCGTTTTTGTTTTTTTGTCTGTTTGTTTTTTGTTTTTGTTTTCCTTTCTTCAGCTCAGGTACCTGACAATGACGAGCAGTTTGTGCCAGACTATCAGGCTGAAAGTTGTAAGTACAGAATGAATCATCACTTTCTTAAAAATATGTCCTTGTATATTTATATTTGGCTCTTTGTATTTGTTATTTATTGTGTCATCTGCGGTCATGTGGTGGTGCCTTTTGCTGGGCAATGACATCAGTGGGATGAACAGATAAAGCAAGTGGCGATTTGACATGCAGCCAAAAAGGAATTCTTGGGCTGAAGGTGTAACCTTTAGCAGGGGCCAGCTCCTGTCCTTCCCGACCCCGCGGAAGTGAGGAAGAGGTCCTGTGTGGGGGTGGAGGGGCTATCCCTGTCCCTCAGAATAAAGAGAAGGATGCTGGACAAGGGGATGTAGCAGACAACTGTCCCAGGCAGAAATCGGGCTGCTCAATAGATTTTGTATATCAATAAATAAAGTCTTCAGGTAATCAAGCACAGCCACTGCTGGGGCATTTTAAAGTCATTCTAATGTGGTATTTTGCTACTCAGATGAAACTTTGCCTTGAATCAAAAGGAGAAAGCAGTAGTTATGTTAAGCTGGATGCTTTGTGTTGTTTGCTACTTCACTTAACATGTGCCTGTAGTTATTTTGTTACTCTGTACCCCTCAAATCTTGCTTGTTATCCCTTGAACTGCTGCTATTCCATTAAACGCTGGCTCTCCTTCACTGTACCTGCTGGTCTGTGCATTTGGGTGGTTGCAAGGGCATTAAAAATACGGAAGAGAAATGCCGTGTGACAAAGTCACAGACTTCTTATGGCTGCTTTGTGTGCATCTTTCCTTGCGGCACGTCTTTTCTCCATCATCAGATCTTTTCTCGGCAGTGTCTGCTGACTGCAGTGGAATGTGTGGTAGCTTTCCATTTTGCTAAATAACTTTAATTTATCCTATCAGAGTAAATTACTGCAGTTTGCTACACCAGGTAGCTGTTAAATATATTTGTGTACTGAATGTTGGGATTAAAATTAGAGAGATCAAAATGGTCAGCATTACAATGGTCTTTAACCTCTAAAAAACAAAATCAGAGTCGTTGAATTTTCTTACAAATCTTGTATGAATTTTTTTCAGTTACTTAGATATATATACTCTGAAAAAAATGTTCTTAATAAGAACATTTTGTAGAGATAATGTGTATATATATATATATATATATATATGACTTCTCCGGGATGCTGATAGTATACCTGTAGAAGAACAATTTACTTTTTGTTTTTCTCTACGAGTTCCTGTACAAACACCAAGCAACAAGTGTAGTCATTTTTAGAGTTGCCCTTTATAACATTTTTTTCATCTCTGCCTAAACAAATTTTTTTAGTTCTACGATATGAAAACTGAAACTGTTCTATATGTTGAAAATTAAATACCTTATCCTACATATGGAGCTGGGTTCAGATATAGTTGTGTATGTATACATCCTTTGTGTAAGAGTACAAAGTACAGTTAAGGGCTTCTATTAACCCACAATTATCGTTACAAAACAAGTCAATGATTCTTGGAAAATAATTTGTGAACTGTGAATGAAAAGCCCCATTGAAGCTTGTCATTGCTTTTGGCGATAAAGAAATTCTCCTAATATGGCTATTTTATTAATGCTGTTGTATTTCAAAGTTCCTTAGCCACAGCTTACACAGTATTATCAAAGGAACATTTATTTCTTCATTTCACTTACTTTCTTTATCTTAAGTAAAGGTCAGAAGAGCTTCCTGGAGAGTTACTCTAGCAAAGGTTATAGAGTTTCAGACATACATATGGATATAATGTATGTAGCTGTGGGCTCTGCTAAACAGGAATGGAGATGAACATAACCAAAGCCATGGGGAAATTACTGGTGCAGAAGTGTCACGGTAGTGACTGTTTTCTCTAGGATGTAAACCTGCCTTCAAACTGTATTATAATTACTTACTATATATAATCTATAAGTCTATACAGTGCACACCCTGTTACTGGCAGGAAACTGTCAGGAACATTTGGCTATTTAATTTAATTTTTATTTTATTCACTTACTGCTTTTTTTTTTTTTTTTTTCTTGTTTGCTTTTTAACATGGGAGAGGATGAGTGAGTTTTCCTTCTAAATGTGCACCTATGTAGGTTCTATTACAGCCAATTGAGCCAAAAAATGGTGATGGACACAAATGTTAAACCAGTGAAGGAAGTTGGGATCACTTTCTATTCCAGAGGCAACGAAACTGTAGTCCACCGACATTTTTGGCTGCATTTTATTTTTATATTATATTTATTATGCATTTAGCCTCATTTAAATTTTCCAAACAAAGCTCATTTATGGTGTTATGTACAGATAAGGGGAGGAGGGGGTGTGAGTGTGGTTTGCAGAATACGTAAAGAAAACTGACATCCTCTACTAAAACAACTATAGCCCAGGAACAGGCTTAGTGATATGATACTTCACTTCTAGCTTCATTCCTTGCTGAACGGGCTTTACAACTGAAGTTTGTGGTCTTAAATTGAAACTTGCAAGGCTGGGAGAAGTAAGAAAGTCAGAAAGGTCGTAACAGCATCAGTGCTGGGAAACTGTGGTTAAAATCTTCTTGCCTAGAAATCATTCTGTTAGTCAAATCTTGAAGCATAGTTGGGGAAAGTAGTGGAGGAGCTGATACTGCCAAGAACATGTACTGTGTCCTGGCAGTGAGCAGGATTAAATGCCCCTTAACATGCTGTGGGCTTTGCATTTCTCCTCTGTAATAATGATTTTAACTAGTGAAACTTCACCGGTATTAGTAACTAAGGGAAACATTTAGTTTAGATTAGATACACAGTCCACTTTATCCACTTAAGGATTTAACTTCAAAGCTAACTTGTGTCCATGAATATTTCAAATATGAGTTGTTATTAAGCTTCAATCAGTTTTAAAAAAGCAAACATAATACATGTATTTATAGTTAGGTGTGGGCTTTAGATATTATGAGCGAGATCAACAGCTAGCATAACTTCATGTCATATTACTGACATTGCTGAGATTATCTATATATTCCTACTAGCTAGGGATCCAGCTAGTCGAGCCTCTCCTTAATGCTTTAAACTGAAGTTTACTTGTTTAAAGTTATTTTGTTATTCCATTATGCCTTTGGAAAGAGAAACAAAATATGCCTTCCTCACAGAGAAATATTAGGCATGTTTACACTTCCAACCTCTCATTTTCTGCTGTGTCCAAAGATCTATCTTGTATTATCTTCTTGCTATAGAACTTCTATCCTTGAGTATGTATTACAAAGAACTGTTTTGTAGTTTAGCTCGGTGAGTAGAATGAAGAATAGGTAAAAGACAGCCTGTCCTGCTGAAATTTGAAAAACAAATAGCTGTTTAGGTTCTTGTAACCTTCTGCTTTCTGCAGCAACCAAACTTTGTAAGCTCTATTGGAGAAAAAATGTGTATAAAAAGATGTTTTCAGCTTGTAATTACATGGGAAAAATTATGAAAGTTACATATTAAATAGTGTAATTTTTTTTACTCTCTCCTTTCATGTTTTTTCTTTAAAGAAATGCAAATTCCACTAAAAGACCTGTGTATGTTTTGCCTTTTCTGAATCGACTGCAGCCACCAACCCGTTTGCTGTATTGTTGAGTGACTTCCTCATGACTCTTCGTTTAGCAACTATGTCAAAAGTTTCATGAAGGAAATACGGTAGTCTGTTTCTCCAAAAAAAGCAGCTTTTTTTTGTTGGTTTTTTTTTACCAGATTTCTGTGTGATACTTTTTCTGAATTCTTATCTCATTCCTAAGACTTAGTTAAGCTGTTTTCTGTCTGTATAAAGTCTCTATTTACATGTCAAGAAGGATAACCTGTGTTAACTTCCTCAGATAAGGTTTCCTATTGTTGCCAGTCTATTTTCATATATTGAGGAGGAGCCAGATATTGAACTGGCTGGCATCAGTGGAAAAGCTTTCAGATATTGTAGAACTACAAGGACGCTGGGATCTGGGAGTAAAAATGAATAAATGGTTCAGTTTGCTTGAAGTTAATAGCTGTTGAGGTGAAGATTGCTTGCTCACAGTGTTTGGATGATTTCTTTGACAGACACAAGAGGAAGTAGGTAGGATTTGCTGATGTCTGAAGGATGTAGCTGTCAGAGAAAACTTGGTATTGTCAACAGTACACTGATTTGTAATTTGACTTTGGCGCTATTGGTTATAAGTGGCAATTACCCTGCACCAAACCAGACTGTCTTGTGTCTTTATAGCATAATCATGTTTTGTTATTTTTAAATAATTTGTATTTATAGCAATCTGTTCTTCTAGGGCTATTTTTTTTTTCTTTCTTCTTTTGCCCTAAAATGTAGGTTACCTATTTAAAATTCTTGACAAACCTAGCTTTTTACTTTTTATTATTGAATTTTTGTTCATGAGGGTTTGTGCTGTGCTTTGTGTTCTTGATCAGTGTCCTTCCTGCTCTTTCATTTTGTGTCTATGTTATTTCCCTGACCATCACAGTGTTAACACTGCCAAGTGGTAAATGTTAATGTTAGACCACAGCTGTTGACAATAAAAGGGAAGGGCTGGCTACAGAGTCCCTTCTCCTCAATGTCTGATTAAATTTTAAGATAGGAAAAAATAGTTTTTACTAGGGAATTTGTTGCTGATCTTTCAAGACCTTTATTCTTTCTCCTCCTTTTTTTTTTTTTTTTTTTTTTTTTCCTCCAGGTTTAGCAAAAGAGCTCTTTCAATGTAGATGCCAGCAGCCTTAAATTATTCAGGGATGTGCTTTTTAGATGCTCTGGCTTGCAATCTTTAAAAGCCTGTTAAAGAGAGATTCTTTACATAGGCTTCAGGTAGCTGTATTCTTCTGTCATTTTAACTAATGGCTTAGGATATTCTAAATGCAGTTTAAATGAGGAAAAGCTTTAATATTTATTTACATGTTTGCAGCATGCAAAATCACGTGCAGCGTTTTCACACTATGAAGTGAAAAATGCTGTTTATTTTCTTTCTCTCTGTGACTTAAATTTCAAAAATGAATTATACCATCTGAAAGAGCACTTCATATTTGCTTCAGTATAACAAGAGCTGGTGAGCAATTGGCAAAGGGTAATTTTCACATATTTTGACATATTTAGAGGGGAAAAGTACACAACTAGAACAGAGTAGAAAATACTAGACAAAAATGTAAGTTCTGATGTGTCTACTGAAGTCAAAAGGAGATCTGTTTAATGGGTTTGTTTTTGTTTGTGCTATAGAATAGTTTGATTTTGCAGCTTCTAGGAAAGAAAAAATGTGGACTGAAAAACTGTCAACATTTTTAACATGATGATTCAGTACATTGGCATCTGGTAGTCATATCTTGGTAGTGCACAATGTCCTAGAAAAATCGCAGTTGGTAGTGTTTTGGTTTTCTGTGTGTGGCAAGTTGCACACACCCTATGTGCTTTCAGGGTTTATTTTTTTTCTGCTGTTGTTTTTTTTTTTTTTTTTTTTTTTCTTTAGAAACTGTGACTGGAATCACCTTTCCTTTAAGTATTTCTGCAAGTGAAGTACTGCAGAACACAGTCTGACAAATATCCTGCAGAGTGATACTAGTTCTTCTTGGTGCTCAGCTGGTAGTGCTTTCTGCTGCAGCTGTGCTTTGTTTCTTGCCACTTGATTTCAAAACTACTTCCTGTCATAGGTCAGATGTTGTCAAATACACATACATTTATTTATTTGTTTAAGAGTATGCTCCGCTAAGAGATTCTTCTTAAAAGGCTGTGAGAGTTGAGGCACTGTAAGTTTGCATGACCTTGGGCATGTTGCTTAACATTTCTGTTTCTTGGTTTGAAGTAGGTGCAGAAATGCATGTATTAGTCTGCTGTGAGGTATACAGCTTTCTTAATTATCACTTATCTAGAGATCTCAAAAGCATTTCACAAAGAATCCAATGCAATTGCTGTTGTAAGAGCTGGAAAAGTCAGACTGAGTTGATGCTGTCCACCTTGTCTCCCTTCATAGTTGCCTTAGATAGACTCACTTCATTTATTGTGTCCCTGAGCACTTGCTTCTTTCAGAAAACTTTGTGGGCTTGTTTTGTGGTTGGCTGCTGGACATCAGCCTATGCTAACATGGGTGGGTGTTTTTTTTCCTGCTACTTCTTCTAGAGTAGCTGCCATTGTTGTGACCTGTTCCATAATCACAAGATTTAATTCTTCAAAATGTTTTACCAAGATGCAAATGGTGAGCTCTTGTGACTTTAATGGCAGAGAATTTGTGGATTGTCTTAGTTTTAATAACTAATCTCTGTTTATTTGCTTTTATGCCTGTATTTTTCTGCTACATTCCCAGCGTTGAAGGAGCATGGATTTAAGTTTTCCTGAATCATACTGGTAGCACCAAGTCCGAAATTGTGCAATATTCCTCAATAGCACTGAGGAACAAATGACAGGATAGCATTGAGCCTGTGGCTTTTGCATCTTGAAACTTTCAAAGCTGAAGCTATTCCTTTCAGAGTTCTCTGCATGCTGTGATGGGAATTTTATTGTGAAAGGTACCACAGGCATCCCAACAGTGATAATGCAACCATGTTATTTAGATGTGGCTGAACTGCACTGGGTCACATGTGAACCTGGTGATCTCCAGAGCTGTTGTACGGAGTAGCCCAAGTAACTGGATAGGGCTTTTATTGTGGGACTTCTATCACTCTGCGTGTCCCCTAGCCTTCCACTCCTGTGTCTCTGCCAGACCAAGCTGACTTGGTACTCTTTCCTGAGAGCCCCATCCTCATTTGCTGTTTTACTGCAGATTAAAGGCTTAGGTTGCATGTGGAGGTTATCTGCTAATGAATAAACTTCAGTCATCCTGTCCTGTGATAAATCTGTCTCCTAGATCAAAGATGAAGCATGTAGACCTTTTTTCTTTCAAATGGTAATTTCTTAAGGCTGTCAGATCACTTCCTGAGGTCTGTTTACATAAAAACAAAAAGCATTACACATATTTTATTCAAAATGTTGAATTTTCACTTTTAAAAAAACTTTCTGTTTCCTCTCAAAGGAAGCTTCCCCTCCTCCTCTCCCCATAAGGACTCTGTGAAGATCCCATCTGTGGAAATACAGGCAAGCTTGATGCTGTAACTTCTAGTCACGGCAGTATTTTCTTAACACAACAGTTATTTCTGTTTTAAAACAGATAGTTGTTTAGTTAATTTCATCAGGAGCATGTATATGTATTAGAGCATCTGTTAAGCTCCAGTAGTATTAAATAAAGTATGCAGAATTTTTTTCTGCTATATTTTCACAGAAATCAAAACCAAACAAGGCAGATTGAAGGGTCTTCGTGATTGTTTGATACAAAATAGTCATCCTCCTTAAGCTGCTTTTCATGCAGTGTTTTTGCAAAATGTTTTTTGTATTCCAAGAATAGCCTAAATAATGATTTGAAAATCCACAAGCTCTGGGATGGTGTAAAATAAAAAAGGTAGTCTGAAAGTGGAATCCGCTTCTGTTTTTTTCATGTGTTTCCTTTGGTAAAATGTATTTACAGTCTGTGTCATTTTTTGTCTTGCTACCTCAGCAACTGAAGACAGAAGTCTCTCCCACAGACTGCCATGAAGTTTTCACAGGCTATAGCAGAAAAAAAGGGAGGAGAGAGTGACAGTCCTCAAAACATCAGTTAAGCACTGGAGAGTTTGTGGTGCATTTATGGCATGTAGTAACAATTTTCTAGCTTCCGCAAACAGGAAAATATGCCCCTCAGTTTAGGTTCTGTGTCTTTTTGTTGTGGTCCTATGCACACCAGTGCTGAGATGTACTTGGGGGCAACCATTTATAAGCTGATAGATATGTATAAATAATGATATTTGTTAGACTGGCTGCTCAGCGTACTAAGTAGACAGGATTTTTGAGTTTTAGAACTGGTCAGTGCTTTTTTTTTTTTTTTTTTCTAGAAATGAGCTAAAATTCGTATAAACTTGTGAATTGAAAACGAGTTCCTTTTTAAAGGCATATGTTCCAGTCTTTTTCCTGAGAAGGATTCTTTTCCTCTTACTTACTCTCCTTGGTCTTCTTGTCTTTGATACATTACTTTTCTCCATTTCTGGATTACAGCTTGACCTTGATTTGAGGTGAAAAGTGAACTGTCTTGGTGAAGGTTAACTTTATTCTTATGTATCTATTTGTTCTGTAAGCCGAGGATTATGCATGTTAGAAAAGGGTGAATCATTAGCAAATTTATTTCTGGTAGTCTTTCCTTTTTTTTTTTTTTTTTTTTTTCTTCCTTTCCTGTGGCTGTTTATGAACTTATTCAGCAGATGTGGTTGCCAGTAAGTTAATGTAGTGAAATATTTTTTAGCAATGACATTTACTGCCAAGTCCTGCAGTCAGTGAATAGGAAGGTTACTGACTGGCCAGGCTGTTGTCTTCAAATTTATATGTTATGAGTAGTCATTGAGGACATTGACAATTCACATGTGCAGAAACAATTCCCACGTCTTACTAATTTGATCCACTTTGCTCAAATGTTGTTTCTTTTTTGCTTCTAATGTGTACCTTAAAAAAAAAAAAAAAAAAAAAGCCGTTTTTTTTTCCTTACTTGAATATCTTCATGTTAAAACTGTGTGCAATATTTTCTTATTAACCCATCTGTAAAGAGAATTTTACATGACCAAAGCACTAATATAAATGGAAAGAAAAGTGACTGTTTAAAAAAAAAAAAAAAAAAAAAAAAACCTCAGTAAAGACCAAATGTTTCAAATATTTGGGAGTAGAATTTACGAGCTACATTTATACAGACAAAGTGTATGCTCTGCATCTGTGTATCTATGTTCTGTAAATAAGAAATATACATGCCGTGTAACTTTCAGTCTTGCTGATTGCATGAATGTATAAAACAGTCGTACAACATCAGGAAAAATGGGCTTCTGAAAAAGTATATAATGTATACAGTGGTTCTGAGTATTCCGTTGTTATTCCCCTATACAGTAAGGATGCTTTAAGTAGTGGCAAAAGCCTTAAACATCTGTGCTGAGAATCAAAGCCAGATTGCAGGTGGTCAAAATTCCACCAGCTTCCAAAAGAGCACTTTGCTCTTTTGTCTTTCAATATCGAGCGACTTAAGTCCTGACTTTATGTTCCCAGAGGTAACCGCTTTTGTCAATGGCTTCTTTGTTTCCCTGTTGAATTAGTGATAAAAACTTGTGAGTTGAGTATTACTGTTGACTCATTTCAATGGCCTGCACCTTTTCCAGTGTGAATTTGGTAGTGAACTATTCGGTAGAGATGTAGATTTCAGCCTCCCTTTTAAAAGGATTTAGGTTTTTGATCATTAGAGCTGCCTTACTGATGAGCATTGTGGAAAATTTAGCATTCCAGTGTGAAGGACACAGATGCATTTGGAGCGGGGACAGTTTCATTCTTCCATCGAAGTAAAACAAAAATCTCATCAGCTTCCTTCAGTTAGTGTGTACTTCTTTTATGAGTGTGTACATGTTCTTACTGCTAAAGGCAGACACAAATTGAAAATAATTTTCGTGAAATGCAGTTTTGTTCCTTATAATGTCTATCATTGAGAGTTGCTAAAATAAAAACAAATCATAAGTAATCTCTTAATTTAGTTGTTTAGTTTATGCTAGAGAGCTATCTGTGTAGTCTGTTGGCTTTTCTTGCTTTCATGTACTGTGGAGTAGCTAACTGACAGACAGGCATGACTATCTTTAAAAATAATCGATTATTGTGATGCTCATTGATTATGAGGACATTCCTGCTTTACAAGGAAAGAAACGGATACACTGGTTATTGATATCTGAAGGTAGGCTTGTACGACTGAGATACCTTCAAACTAGAATCAACCTTCTAACACCTAAAGTCGTTTAGGTTATGAACAAGTGTCAGAGCCAGGTATTAAATCTAGTTTCTTTTACTTAAAGTCCATCTGCAGGTACAAGGCCAGCTGTCTTCTCATAGGTAGTTTTCTTCATAATTCTGTGCCTGTGCATCCTTTTAAAATCCAGATCTGAAAACCCTAAATTGCTAATTTACCTGAAGTGGAAATTGTATGTGTGTAAAACGCTGGGATATTATCTCACTTGGATATTTTAGTAATGGAAGCTATGTAGTACTTAGCCATTACTTCTTACAATTTAAATTAAATTTTGGAAATTGCTGCAAATGGAAATCCTGTCCTCAGAAAAGCACACAGACCCTGATTTAGTGGCCAGCTTTCTTCTTTTCCCATTTAACTTTATTGATAATTCCCAGGTAGGAATACAATTTAAGTTTTCTCCCAGGCCATTAAGACTTTCAAGGAGGATTTGCTTCCCCTTGCACCCTGCCTGGGAGCCCTTGGAGCCACACGCATTATAAGTAAATGCAAAAATAAATGCTCCGATCTCCCAGGACTGTAATGCTGCAAGCTAATGCAGGTGAATAGCAACCATGTCGCTCTGTGGGGTCCTCGAGGCTGCAGGTCCGGTATAGGGGGATTAAAAAATTATTCAGATTTTTTTTTCTTTTTTTTCCCCACAATTATCTTATTCTGTCCACAGGTTTTACACCAATTGCTACAGATCCCAGCTGGTTTAATTTTTTGAGGTTACTGCTTCCTCCTTCAGGGAGCCCTAAGCCTCTGTTTATTTTGGGGGCAGGCGATCTTTTCCTCCTGCCTCACCTATTCTCCTCAAACATCAAAGCTAGCCAGTTTGCTCCTCCTAACTTAATCCTCCCTCTCTCCCTCCCACCAACGTTCTGCAAATTTCCTTGTATTATTCTCAGAGTTATTCAGCGTCTGGTATTTATCGACAAGTTAACTTTTGCCCTGGAGGTCCGGGCGGGAGCCTTCAGCCCCTCAGGCAGTTCTTTCCCCTGGGCGGCCTGCGATGGAGCCTCGTGGAGTCAATGTCTGGAAGGAAAGGAGAGCACTGCACGGAGGGAACGGTATACAGCAGCGCTTGTGACAGCATTTCTGTGAGACCCTGCATTTCGAGTCTGAGAAACTGTGTCTGTAATTGCAGCTCTCGCTGAGAAACAAAACAACAAAAATAAAACAACAAGCCAACTTTCTGGACAATTCTTAACTAGAAGCTGAAATCTTCTGGGGGGTGGAGGAGGAGAAGGGGTCAGCTGGCCAAAATCTTGTCAAATGAGCCCTTTGCTTGGGGGTAGAGGAGTACAGACAGTCTTCTGATCCCATAGGGCAGTTCAGTCAGTTAGCAGCTGCCCAAATCAAGTATCAGTTTAGGCCTAAAGACCTATGGTGCCCTAGCAAAGTCTTCACCAGCAGCCTGTTAAAAAGTTTGCCTTATAATTGCTCTTAGGGTTTGGGGAATAACTTTGTACTGATATTTTCTGAAAGCTTCTTTCCCCCACCTTCCTGCTTTCTCTAGTCAGGTGGGTTGGCTTTTTATTTATTTTGATAAGCAGATAGTGTTTGCAGCTTCAATTTTCAACCTACATGGTCCTCTTAAACGAGAAGCCAAGTGGCTACAAATATCCAAATTATCTCAGTGGTGTCTTCAGTGCTGCCAGCATCAGAAAGCTGCAGGGCTACCCTTAGTAACTCTAATGAATATTTCAGAAATTGCGACTGTGCGGACAAGCAAATGAAGGGTATCTTGTGTGGAAAATGGGGATTTATAGCATTGAAACAGTTATTAAGCTATACAGGTATAACCTCTAATATTTCACTCTCTCTGCCACCCTGGCTAGGAACCCTGCACCTTCAAGAAGGCTGCGTTCAATGTGTCATGGAGGATCCTGGGTTAGCTATCCATAAATAGCTAAACTAGCAAAAAATTTCCAGAGTCCTCACAGACTCTGTGAGACACAGACACAATACTTTTTAAAAAGCATGTTTCAGTTAAAGAGTGGCTTTTATTTGCACTTCTGGAGAAGATTCTGGCAGAATTTCTTGCCTGAGAAGAGGCAGGAACGCCATTTTTAAGAGTCAAGTAAGCTGTGCTGCAGGGAAGCAGGATATATCTGTGATATCATTGTAATCTTACTGATCACTTTTCCCCACATACAGATGCTCTAATGTAAATGTGTTCTGTGGATAGTGATCCAACCTTTGCCACAACTTTGATGTGCTATAGGTACAACAAACCCATCTCTGTTCTCTGATTCAGCCTTCTTTTAGGTCTCACATGTTATTCTCAAAGGCTTTATATTCATGCCAGATCATAGTAAAGATAGGGAATAATTATGGTTGATACATAGAATTAACACTATCTAGAGATGAGCAATTCAATTAATTTAAATTTATTTTCATCAATACTTGTTTCTTATCTTTTAGTCCTTAATCTAGACTGCTTTGTGGTTTGATTAAAAAAAAAAAAAAGTTATTATTGCAAACAGCACTTGTTAATGTGAGTGCATTACTGCAGATTTTAAGGTCCAGAATTACCCAGTATCAGTTGCAGGAAAATGCTCTTTTATTTTCCATCTTGAAACTCTACAGTTTTAAGCAGGAATAAATTCCAGCTTTCAGTACAGCTCATCCTCACGTGCGTACTACTTTTTCCTATTTCGATTTCAGAATCCGTGTTTTTCTTCTTCTCACACAGTCATAACACTTAGATTTTGAGAGCAAAATTCCACAATTTTGGACTGTCTTTTATTCTTTGATTTTGTCATCCATCTCCACCCCTGATGATGTTAAAACTCTACTATTACGTAGCATTCTTGCAATGCACTATTCAAGTAGATGGTTAATTGATATGCACAGTGTTGTATGCTTTAGACTGGAAGAGAAAATAAGCAATTTGCTTTATTTTGCAGAATGAGTTCTGTTATTAAAATGCATTTGTAGTTGCATATTTTCCAGTAAAGGTGACAGATTACTTCAAAGCTGGTATTTTCTTTTTGTTAAACAAGGTTCTCAAATAGATCCATCTTGCCCACGTATTCTATTCTTGCCAGTTGGCTTTGAAAGCTGGTGATTGGGCTCATCGTTCAGAACTAGCTTCCAGAAAATGAGGTCCCATGCTGTTTCTATCTATTGAGCTGGTAGGGGCTGGAAGGATCTGATCTGAAGCCAAGGCAAAGACTGAATTGATAGAATCATATCTAATACATTTGCCAAGTACTACCCAGTCGGGAAGTTCCACTTTCTGGGAAAGAGTACCAATGCAAGGGGTGGCAGAGCATCCATAGTGATACCAGCTATCCTCAGATTTCCTTTCCTGGACCTATAGCCAGGCTCCCATGTAGAAAAGGGCTATTTTTTTTTGTTTTGTTTTGTTTTATATTGAGTGTATTTTTACGCATTTACTTCCCGTTTCTCTCTTCTGTGTGTTGCTTAGCTATTTTCTCCTTAGTTACAAATATGTATGTAAAGAGGGAAAAATGTACTGCTTTTTATTGCAGCATTATGCTTGTTTTGACTGTACTTAATGTATCACTGCAGAAGCATCCATGCACACTCAGTATGTTTGCTTCTGTTTGACTCTCTTTGCTCACACACAGATACCCAAACATGCATGCATGCTCTGATTCAGGTGAGCGATTACTACTCAGATGGAGGTCAGCTGTCTTTTGGGACAAATTCTGTGTTTTCCGTACTTTCTGATTTTGTAGCCACAAGCTTAAGATTGGCAGTAATGTCATATCAAGATCATTTATTTCTTAAAAAAAAAAAAATAAAAATGCTTGGGAATACATTTCTTCTCTTTCTTGGCATCTTTTGTTTGTGAGATCCTGGCAGCTCAAGTCTCTTGTGTAAGTTCCTTGAAGTCTCTTGTCTTAAGTTCCATTTTTTATACAAGCTGCTCTGAAATCACAGTGATGATACACATCTGTGTGTCAGATATCCAATTTGTCACCAACTTCTTCCAGTTTGGGGCAGAGAGTGGGACCTAAATGAAATCCAGTTGATTGCAACTCAGCTAAGATTTGATAGTGGTGACTTTGATAGATCAGATGGTGGAGAACTTCGTGGAGTTTATGTAGATGTAATCTGCTTAGCTACTTTTGAAATAGTCTTGCTTGTCTTTGCAGCTGTTCCAGTGGTCGGAAACAAAAGGGTTTTTTTTGCCATTGTCTGGCCAAGAGATTGCATATGGTGAAAGCAATTGCAGATCTTGTCTTGATCCGTGATTACAGTCACTTGTCTTCAGCCATTGCAGTCTTTTGTGCAGGCTTTCACTGAAAATCACTGGGCACTGTTTAACTGGAAAGACTCAGTTAACCACCTTTAACTGTCTTTCTCTCCTGTGACCTCTCTTCACCTGTCACTTCCTCGGTGTGGTGTTTTTATTTAAGTTCTTGTTCCTATGCTGGGCTGAATGCTGCATTCAGCTGTAGCAGCAGAAACCTCCAGAGTATGAAGGAGTGGTCAGCTGTACCTGTTTCAGCTAATTCCTCCCATACATCCTGAAGATTGCCAGTAACACTTTTCATCTTAGTATGTAGTGGAAATAAGTGGGAGAAAAAAAAACACCCTGCTTTGGCATTCTTTTGTCTTTAGTCTGATGCCTATTAAAAGTTTGTTGAAATTTGGAGTGTATATCTGTCTACAAAGGCATGTAGCTTAAATCAAAATCCTGTAGAAATAAAGACCCAATAAATAACCTCTGGAATGCAGAAGGCAGTAGTTTTGTAAGTTAAATGCATATTTTTGAAACCTCCCTAGAAAATATGTATAAATTCTGACATTCCCATTTCAGAATCATGCAGGGAGTATTTAGTTTTTTCGCTCATTGCATTGGATATGCAAATACCTATACTGAATGAGCAGTTTAAATGGTAAGTTACTGTTGGAGAGTTAGAGAATTTCAGGTCTCAGATGAGACTACAGTGTTGTGTTTGTTGTTATTAGCAGACATTAAAATAAATAAATGAATAAGATCATCTGGGGTTGTTACTGTCAGGTGAGAAGTAACTAGCTTTTTACCCTCCTGGATGAACAGTTCCAGATTTTCTGCCTTTTTTTTTTTTTTTTTTCCTTTATGAAAATGCCTACCTGTTGTACTTAAAACATAAATAATTTCTCTGAATCATCAGGTGAGTGCTGCTCAGTTATACTGAGCGAGGAAAATTGCAAAAACACGTATTAGGGTCCCTGTCCTTAAGTGTATTTCAGTTTGCATTTTGATAGCAGTTTAGAAATGTTATCGCCTGTTTTGTCACAGACATAATTCACATCTTTCTTCAGGCACTGTAAACAAGAGAAATGGTTTAATGGCTCCATAAAAGGCACTCTGTGCTGATAGCTGAGATTAGACCCTTTAGTAATGGATTTTTGTGTGCTGGGGGAAGGGGAAGGCTTGGCAGAAGTAAATGTACTGGAAAAGAATCTTTGAGAGACTGATGTATCTGGAGCGCCTGCCGCATTTCTGCGTGTGTTTGGGAGGTGGATTTAAAGTGTGACAGTATTGGCTTTATCAGTACAAAGGCCTGCTCTTCTTGCTTTGGAAATTTTACTGAGTACTAACTCGAGTTACCCTGGTTAGTTCAGCAGCTGAAGTTGTGGTGGTATTAACTCAGAATTTTTTTTCTCAGCTTCTCTCTTTTTGTCTTGCTGTTATAAAAATCCCCTCTATTCAAACATATTCATGAAATCTCTGTATATTTACATTGCATATTAACAGTTTTGTCTCAGTCATAAAAATGAATCAGTTTATTTGCAAAGTTGGGTTTAGAGAGTGGTGTGAGGCCGTAAATTTGAAAAGCAAATCAAAAACGCAAAGCAGAAATGTTCGAGGCATGATGACTTCCAGCGACCTCTCTGTTGCATCCTTTTCTCTGCGGCTATGCAAAGTTCTCGAGCTTAATACAGATGAATGTAGTATTACTTTCAGGGTCACTGGAATTAACTAACAAGCAATTTTGCTTTTGATTTTATGTAATAAATCATCCTGCAAGTGTTGATAATAAGACATTTTTATCTTTTTTTTGTACTGTGGAATCAAGACCTGCTGTTTGCCAGCATCATAGAATTACCAGTATTATTTAATGCCTTTTAAAAATATGTTTAAATCAGTTCTTCACAAAGCAAAATCTGATTTTATATTGCATTCTTGGTAGGAACCTGAAGTTTGAAAATTTTAGAATATCTTGGGGTTTTTTTTGCTCAAACGAGAAATAACTTGCGATTTCATCTAAAAGATGTATTGTTCCTTCATCTTGAATAATCATTTTTTTAATAGACAAGATTGTGGAATCTTGGCTTTAATATTTGATGTAGTGCATTTCTTAGGCTTTCTCAAAAGAAGAGACTCCGTTCTGTCTGTATAGAGATGGTACAGTTCCTGTTTGCCAGCCTAGGAATCATGCAAAGTCTCTTCTAAGACAGACAGATTCCTTCTTTTAATTTCGGAATTCTTAATAATAGTGTTCTTGTAGGTTTTAAACTGGGTGTTATGAGCAAAGTGTTTGTTACTTGGCAGTAGCATAATCTCCAGTCAAAGGAGGGCAGCGCTAGAAAACAAGGGGTATCTGCATGTTCTGTGTGACTTTGTTACATGGTGACATTGTCACTGTTTTGTGTAAAACCTAAGTACATACAAACATTTGAAAACACAGGAAGCTAACGTAAGACCATACATGCTGTATTAGATATAGCATGCAAGCTTTCCTACTATGCAGATCTAGATAGATATATCTGTACACAGTGAATATGCTATAAGTACTACAGCATCATCAGTTTGCCACAGATGGTAGCAGTCCTTATGTCTGCATGTTGGCTTCAGAGGTAGAGTCTATGCTTTGAACTCGTTCTGGTGCTGACATGCCTGACTTTCCAGTGCTTGAGGTGAAGTGTTGAAGCTGGCCATCTAAATACAGCTTGTGAGGTTGTTTGCTTATCAAGTTGGGAAGTAGTTATCTGTAAGTAATGACCTGGGATGAAATCCTGGCCCTTGGTCAATTCTTAAAAAGGTTGTTTTTAAGCAGAGTACCTGTTGACTGTAATAGGGTTCAGACTGTTCTGGGGTTAAGCAAAATGAATTTACCATCAAGAAGAATGAAGTGGTGTGGAGCCGGTTGTTTGAAATGGCAGTTTTTTAATTTGGATGTGTTGGTAGTTGGGTGTGCTGTGCTAAAATTAGATTTTATAAATAAGCAACCTTGCTCTTATCAGTAGAAAACTGATAGAAAAAAGTCATATGAAATCCAGTTTAGTAATGCCGCGCATGTTTAAAAACTGTTTTTATCGACAGTCTATGAAATGAGTGCTGTACTAAAATGAAGAGCAGTGGGTGAAGACAAGCAGTGACGATGTGAAGACCTGTTTTGAATGCTTGAAATTTTACTGTTGGAATAAGTCGGTCATCTTCAGCCACACTTCAGATGTGGTTTTAAAGGTCAAGAGGCATTTGAGAATGCCCTCCCAAAGCGTACTAAGTGTTTTTCATTTCTTCCTCTAAAAGTGTACACTTAAAAGTTACAGATAAAGCTTAGCATGGTGGCTGTGTCAGGAGACTGCCCGAAGAAGGCTTTAAATTTTACAGCTACATTATCTTTCTGGCCATAGTTAAGATAAAGATCTAATATAAAATCACTTTGAACTGTAATGCTTTCCTTAAATAAAATGAAGGCGTTAACCTACTTGATTTGATACACTTTACCCTGGCTTATAAAGCTGGGAGGAAGGTGAGGTAAACTTTAATTAAAACTACAGCACAGATGCCTCCTAGCACCGTGCCCTGTACCTTGCTAGGACTGTACAGTAAGCAAAATAAAAATGTACCTCACAGCCGAGGCAGCAGGCTGGAGCCGTGTTCAGTGAAAGTAATTTAATTAGTGTTGATCATGACTCCAGATGATGGTGATTTGATAAGGAATAATTTAGTACTTAACAGCCTTTTACATGCACCAACTCCATGTGGGAAGGTAAAGCAAATTGCACAAAATGAATGTGCTGCTTTCACTTGTGCCTGTGCCAGTGAGCTGGAAAACTGCCTGTTAGCAGACGTTCAGGCTCTCAGCGCCGTGATGAAATACCCAGCCAGTTCTCCGCGCAGGGCTGTGGTGTGGGAGTCTCTGTACTCCCGTTATTTAAAAATAAATAAGGGAAGTAATTTTTCATAACAGATTAACTTTGAGGAAGTAGCAAAGTTAAAATAAAAAAAAAAAAAAAAAAAGTCGAGCAGCATGTGGCCTTGGTGCAAACATGTGATACTGGCTTTAGAGAAGAGTCTTGTTACAGTTGTGGTTTAATTCTGTGATCCAAGTCGGGGAGCTTGCCGACCTCTGTGTCAAAGCCATCGTTCTGGAGATAGAGCTTCCATCCCACACTGAAACATGCAACACTGCAGTGCTATCTGACCAAGGCAAGTGAGGATAGCCAGCAGTGAAAATTCACTCATGAAAACCTGAAGCAAACAGCTGGGGGTCAGCCTGATTTGTGATGAGAGTGGAAAGCTGACTGTGGGCTGCACGTTGCTTTTTTATTATATTTGAGAACCTTTATTCAGAAGGTCCAAATAATTTTTTATTTTAGTGCAAGTTCATATAATTTCATTCAGAAAGATTTCTTACTGTGATAACTCACTTCTTTTTACCTCTGTAAGTCACTGTGCTGTGTTTCCGTGCCTGTGTTGCTCTCTTCTTTTACCACGCAGCCTTTCCATGATGAATGACTACTGTTCGTCAAATATAATAACTGAGTAGAGGTCTTAGAGGCAGTTCTTGTGAGTTTTGTGAATATATGTAGGAACATAATACAGCAACATCTTACGCAATGTCTCAGCTGAGAGCTAATAGTATGAGGTGTCATATAAGCAGGTAGGAGAGGACCTGTCTGGGAAAAAGTTCTCTGAACGTCACCCAGTTGCGGGAGGACCAGTGGTGAGAATCAGAAATCAAGCTCTAACATACTTGTAAATCAGGGTTTATTGGTTCTGATGTTTACTTGTAGTGTTTCATTTACCAGTCAAACATATCCATGTTTGTGCCCATGCAGTAGTAAAAAGTAGTCTGTAACCAGTTGTCTTTCCTAAGGTCAGGTGCAAGGGAAGGGACAAGATACTACCTAACAATATGTAACAGGGAATTTTGTGCTGAAGATTCTCTCGTGGGGCGCTGCACATATGTGGCTTCCTCCAGAGACACAAATGCTTTTGTCAGGCTGCAGTGCGATGTCCAAACTATGGTGTCTCAGTGAAGACACAACAAATCAGTCATAAGAGTTCATCTCCAAACTCTAGGCTGCTCAGAGTCCATAAATTGATTTGAAACCTCATTTTATTTAAAAATTGAAGGGTATGTTTTCACACTGTTAAATACCTGTCTTTAGTCCTTTGTCCTCTTAGCTACTTAATTTAGATTTGCCTGTGTTAGGTGAACTTTGAATTTTCTTCTGCTTTAATTCTAGTTAATGTTGGCTATGAATGAGGAAAGTTGGCTGGCTTAAACTAATCTGCTGGTTAACCCTATCTTTACCTCTGTCCTTTTCCTTAATTCAAACCAACTTGTGTTTCTCTTTGACAATGCATTTCTGTCATACTCACTCTGTTCTTTTTGCTATATATATTAAAAAAAAAAGCATAGTTTTTTTTTTTTTTTCTCCATTTCTTTCTACATCCCATTTCATGTTGACTTTGGCGAGGCCAGAATTTTATCTTTTATATTTATGAGAAAAATTACTCAAGGCATTTCTTGTGTATTTTTTCAGCTATTGCTTGTAACTAAAGAAATACAGTCACCCAGTTTCTTAAATTTCACTACAAATTTGCATGTAAACTGTGGGACAACAAGGATAATGGATCGTGCACATGAGAAATTTATTTTGGAAAAATTGGTGTGGCACTCATTGAAGTGAACTACTATTGCATTTATAGATAAAAGCTACCTCACAGATATTACTTAGAAACATTTGGTGCCTGGGAAGTATTTTGCCTCTGACAACATTTACAATAGTTAAGCCAAATATATGTGGGCTGTTATTTTCCTACTAATGAGATGGGATCCTGGCCATCCTTCTATTAAACAATAAAAGTGCTAATAGCCAATGCAAAGGATCTCTGGTGTGTAGTTTTCAGATACCCAAAGAAATGCTTGAAATGTTTATTTCCTATATTGTTTTTAGTATTGCAATGGTTTAATTAATCATGTGATTAATTAACAGTGTCTAGTTTACTTGAGAAAGCTCATTGTTAATATTGTATTCGCTTTTTAATTACATTTTCTTTCTCTTTTCAGTGGCTTTTCATGGTCTCCCTGTGAAAATCAAGAAGGAACCCCATAGCCCATGTTCAGAACTTGGCTCTGCTTGCAGTCAAGAGCAGCCATTCAAGTTCAGTTATGGGGAAAAGTGCCTGTACAATGTCAGGTAAAGCAATCAGGAGTATGTCTACAGTGAGAACTGCTGATTTAAATGAGGACTTACTAAAGAGTAATAAAGCCATAATAGAGATCTTATAAAAGTTACCTCTTCAGCAGATAACAGACTGATGAGATAATGCTTTTAGCTGATGAACACCGATGATGTTGTTTACAGTTGTATGAAACACTTACATAACCACTTTAAAGCAGTGTTTTTCATCAAAATGCATATTCTCTGTTCCTTCTCCATGGGAGATAACCAGAATTTTAAACCCTATGGTGGAAGCATGAAATGGAAGGAGTGTCTGGTTTTCTGTGAGTTGTGTTGAAAATACTTTAAAGATGCATGGCATACATTAGGAAAGAGAGTAAGCTCTGTGTAACAGACTGGCAGGTCTGAGCAGCACCTTAGATATTTGACGTGTTTTGAAATGACATATGCCTACATTCAAGGATGATTGCAATTTGAAATAGTATTTCATTAGGATATGCATCTTTGCTATCTTTTCAAAAGAAAATTGTCATCTTTTATAAGGGTAAACAGTAAAAGCTTTAATTATTCGGAGGGGCTTGATACGACTGCATTCTTTATTGATTTTTCTTTTGGCTTGCACTTACATGTCACTCCTACCTTCAGTGTCAACAGCGAAGGGTTTCTTATTGACAATTCAGTCTATTTTTGAATCTTTAAACTAGCTGGTGAGTTCTTGTTCACATTTATGTACTGCCAAAACTGGAAGCGCTTAAATAATTTGCAGTAACTTTTTTATATGTGGAAGAAAATTAAAAAGCAGACTGGTACCTTCACCAGTCGTATAAGAATGGTTTTGATTACAAAAATCACAAGCATGTATTAACAGATCTGATGGATGCTGGGGGACCTGACATAGGCAAGTTTGCAAGTTCATGCTTACTGTATGCTTTGCATCTGTGTTTTTATTGTTTGGAAACAGGAATGACTGAAGTGTGCTCATGTCCTTTTCTCGTTTGGGACACCTTTGTATTTGCAGGACTTGAATGTTATTTTTGAGAGAGAGGGAAAAAAAAAACTGTCAAGGGAGGCTGCTGACATCCTATGTGGGTAGCAAAGCCAGCATAGCATTGTTTTTCTGGGTCAGATCCCTTCCCTCTAGCAGTGTTCATTGTTTTACTGTCTTACTTTGTGGTTTGTACAAGCTCTAAAAAGAGTCTTGACAGGCACTGCCAGCTCTTCATGCTGTAGTCCAGGTGCTTTTACAATTGCATGTTTTGTGTATCCCTTGTTAGAATGTCACTGTAAGACTGAGTCCTTTAAAAATACATTTCTAGGCTCCAGAGAAGAAAATGCTATGTTGAGCCACTTAACTCCAAAGCGATTTTTTTCTGTGCTCTTCTCAGTGTAGTTTCCCTTCCCTAAACTGCTTAATAAAGTATCTGTAATAGAAAGCCTGTATGTGATGGTGTTTTGTTTTTTGTTTTTTTTTTCTCTTAATGTGCTTCATGTGTTTGCTGAGAAAATAATCTGTCCATCCTTCCTTTTGCTTCACTGATAGTGCCTATGATCAGAAGCCACAAGTGGGAATGAGGCCCTCCAACCCACCAACGCCATCCAGTACTCCTGTGTCACCACTGCACCATGCCTCCCCAAACTCAGCTCAGACTCCTAAACCTGACCGGGTTTTCCCTGCCCATCTCCCTCCATCCCAATCTATTCAAGACAACAGCTTCCCTATGGACCACAGGTAAAACACAAAACACGTACAGGACCTGTCCAGAAGGCATTTCAGTGGTGGCTGCATGTCTCTCGTATAGGGCAGTGCTGGCTTCAAGCCAGCAAAGTTCAGAATGTCAGAAATACATGCATTGTGTAAAAGAGTGGCACTCTGCTTGATGGACTTCAGTAGAAGTTGATCTTGACACTGACAGAGTTTTAATGAGCTGGTTCTACTGTCTTGCGAGGGCAGTTCACTTGAGGCTAGTAAGCCCCGTGAGGTGATGAAGTCACTGGCAGACAAGATCCTGGCTATAAGTATCTTGCATCTTCCTAAGAAATGTACCTACAGAGAGATAAGTGGCCGTATTACGATGTTACTGCTTGAGAATATTCTTTGGAAGGGTGGATCGTTTTTCCGACTGCTTTTGAAATATAGCATTTCAAACAAACTAAGATGCCAACATAAACTGCGCTTAAATAACATTAGTCTGAGTAAAAGCCACAAGAGCTGGAGACTAGAATTAAAGCTTAAACTGTCCTGAAGTCACCCTGTTTTGTTTTGATGTTAGAAATCCCTAGACAACTGACTGTCTTTCTTAGCTTTGTTTTGCAACAAATATGCTCAGTGCATTTCCCTTATTTTTTGAGACCAGACACTTGTTTGTGGAATTCTGTTCATTCTAACCATTGTTACGTGTACATTAAGCTGTTTGTGTTTGCTGAATTGTGCAGTTTCTCAGAGCATTTTGATTTTCAGCTATATATAGATATATAAGTTCAGGGACTTGTCTTAGTGCTTACAGTTTAACCAATTGTTAACAAATTGTTAAACTGTACCTGAAAAGAAAATCACAGATTTTGGGAGTTTGATTTGCATGCTTCTACTCTAATAAGGGCTATTATCTCCAGGGATTTGCTCAGATCTCTTCTGAAGTTGGTTGCTATGGCTTATATTGCTATTTTGTGCCCTACTAGGGTAATATTAAATATCACCCAAGGTTCCTATGAGCATGTCTAGCATTGAAGGAGCACTGAATTGGCCCCTTCGACTGCACTGTATAGTTTTCCCATCCTTGCATGGTAGTTTAACCAAGTTGACCCCTGGTGAAGCCAGGTTGCAGTTCTGATTGCAGGAGTGTGGTGAAATGTGTTCCTCTATATACACCCAAGTCATTGTGTATTGTCAGGAGACTGAAATCCCCCAAAGATAAGTGGATTCTGTGTAAGAGAGTATTATGTAGTTTTTTTTAAATTATTTTGTTTAACTATTATTTTAGAGCATTTTGTGAAGAGAATACTGAAACTCTGTCAGCCTGAATTTGTTTATAGAGGTTTGCATAGCCCTTAGTTTCTTTCTGTAACTCCAATAATTGTTCTACATAGGCTTTATGGGTTCTACGCACAGTTTTTTTTCCCCTGTGTCTTTGAAGTTCATGTTCTTTGGGAAATCTTGCATTTGTGCTTCCCTTCTGCGATAAAATATCACGTTTTAGTGAATATCAAATTAGCTGGGGCAAAAATCTCCTTTTTCAAACTTTACAAAGAAAAGTGCAATTGTAGTGGAAGACGTTTTTTCCCCATTTTCTTCTATACTTTGAATCTTCTCATTTGCTGTTGTTTGTAACAAATGTATGCTTCATATTTTTTGTGCAATTCAAATCCACCTGATTTACAAGATGGTAGCTGCAACGAGTGCATTCAGAAAATGTCATTTAAACAAATGGTCTACCTATGTAAGTTTGTATATAAAACTGTAACTCCAAGCATATTTCTTTGGAACACGCATTGGTGGTATAAGATAGAATCAGTATCCAGAAGATACAGCCCATACATCTTCATACTGGGCATGAATATATGAGCGATAAGTGGTCCTAACAAGTACCAACAGGAATCAGATCCACTTGTGTAAACAAATGACTTGATTCCATACAAAGCTTCCAGTACAACAAGTATTATTAACTTCCTTTGAGGCTTTGTGAGTGAGTCTGTTTCTTATTTTAACTTCAAGTTGCAATTTTCTGATTCACTCCTTGACAGTTCTTAATGATAATTTCTGCTTCTTTTTTTGGCTAATGAAAAAAGGAAAAGAGGGAAATGAATGCAGTGCCAGTCAGCCTAACTGTTTCATAATACATTTGAGTTTCTAAGTTTATTTTCTGCAGGTGTAGGTGGAATTGCAAAAACCAATGTTACGGTGTAATAATCTTTGTACTGCAGAATAGAATATTTACAGCAGCATTAAAAAAAATAATTTTGTTTCTAGTACTACATAGTAATAGTTTCTATCCCTGTAGCTCCCACAGTATTTGTAATTAAGCTATGATGGTAAATATTTCTCAGACTAAGTTCACAGGAGTATTTTGACAGATGTTAGGGTTTCAATTATTTCAGAAACATGTACTACATATAAGATGATTTACTAGGACTGTGTTATTTATGCAGTTAAAACCCTGCTTTCTTCTTCACTTACTCCATTGTGTCCAAGAGAATGCCTGCCTTTGTTGGCATGAGCCAAAGTCAGTTCCACTGCAAAGTATAAGAAGCTGAATAATGACTAGTTCTTCATTTTTAGTGTGACTTGCAGAGAAAGGGACTGGTTTCTTTTTTTAAAAAGAGGAATGAGTGGCTAATAGGGCTAGTAAGCACTTTGTGGCAAGAACATTGTTGCACCGACTGTGGATTAGAAAAGACACAATTCTGGTGGTGGTAGTTACCATCACTCTGGTAATCTGCGGATCGCTGAAGACTGTGGGGCTCAGTAGAGCACGGTGGGAAAATAACATCCTTGTATTCTGTAGGCTTTTGAACCCACAGATCTCCAAGTAATTACATTCAAAACTTTTAGTTTTATGAAGAGAGCAACAAATGCAAGTTCATGAGTAGTATTGCATGGAAATGAAGTTGATTTACAATTGAATTCTCAGATTTTATGTATACTGAATAGTATTTTGGAGTAGTGAATGGCAGCATGGCCTGTGTGGACTACTTCCTTCATGTAGAAATGATCATGGGAAGAAGTTGGGGCAGGAGGGAAATTCTTATGCTTTATTTCTCTTAGCAAAAATCTGTACCCTATCCTTTTTCAGAGTGCTTAAATTCCCGTCTGAAATGCAGTGACACCTTTGCAGGTAGACCTTTGTCCCCAAGGGAACAGAACTGTATGCTTTTACCTGGGCATGATTCCGGGAGTTGGGACAGACAGTATTCTTTGTTGTAGTGGTCAGAATGGTTTCTATGTAACAAAACTGCAAGAGTAAATTAGAGTACAAGCAATATGCTATTCATGCTCATTGAACAGATCTCCATGTTACTGTTGTAGTATAACATCCGTCTTTTTGCTGGTTGGCCTCCTCTGTTGAGAGGTGTTGAAGGCAAGGAATATGGTGGTGGAGGCAGGTGGTATTAGAGTTGGTATTAGTAAGTGGGGGGTTTATTTCTTTGCTTCTTGCTGTTCTGCAGCACTGCCATGATCATAATCCTGGTGGGGAGCATTTGGCATTATCATAAACAAAATGTTTGCTACTGAGAAAGTGATAAAGCCATTCCCTCCTGCTAACCATAATCTGTGAAGATCTTTGTGAAATGGAATGTAGCTTAAGTCCTTTACATGACCTCTCTAACTTGTGTCCTAGATTTCGCCGCCAGCTCTCTGAACCTTGCAATTCTTTTCCACCTTTGCCTGCAATGCCGAGGGAAGGACGTCCAATATATCAGCGGCAGATGTCTGAGCCTAACATCCCCTTCCCGCCTCAAGGTTTTAAGCAGGAGTATCACGATCCAGTTTATGAACACAACGCCATGGTTGGCAGTGCAGCCAGTCAAAATTTCCCCCCTCCTCTGATGATTAAACAGGAACCTAGAGATTTTGCATATGATTCAGGTAGGTGAGACTCCCTTCATTTCTGCATAGTGAAGCAATAAATGAGTCTAAGGTAGTGCTGTTGATGTTTTGATCATATTTATTGAAACTTGCTCTTTTGACTTTAAATTTCTCAAAGTAATTTATGTCCAGGGCGTCTTAGAAAATAGTAAGACTGCCACATAGCACCATGTGTCTCGTGCCACTCTTTCCTTGTCTTGGTCTGCAGAGGATTTCACTTCCTAGAACTCTCTGTCCAGACAATGTGCAAATTAAAGAAGCCAGTGAAGAAAAAATTGTGGGTATAAAACTGAACTTTGCTTAAACGGGGTCATGCTCTGTACTGTCTCATCTCTGACCTCTAAATTTGTGTGTTCCATTTTATGAGCTCTTTTATTTGCCTGCCAGAAGCAGAGGACTCTTTCTCCTCTTGCTTGCACTACCTTAAATCAGAAGTAACTCCACTGAGGTGGGGTTTATACAGCTATAAAACCAATGAGGGAGAAGAATCAGGCAAATTGGTGTCAGCTTCTCAGTTTGTGCATACTCCTGTGTTTTGTAGAGGTAGATAATCTGTGATGCCAGGTTGCTGATGTAGAGAATACACTATTGCTATTAATAATGTTTATTATTATCGTGCCTGTAGGGCAACCGAAATGGAGCCTTATTGTTCTATAGATAGTATGAAATAGAGGAGGTGGTGGCCCATTCTGAATAGCTTCTGGTCAGAAAAGATAAAAATGTGAATCAAGGGAATGTTATTATTAATGTGGCAAAGGGATCTAACAATTTAAATATTTATATTGTATTTAGGAAAGGAGAAAGAAAATTAGGGAAGGAAAAATAGAGTTTAGTGTTGAATACCAGGTAAAGAGGAGAGGGAAGCTGAAGGGTGGCGTGGAGGGAAGCTGAGATTAGAACAGCGTGGAGCAGAATGGATGAGGTGAATGGGGTAAACATCAACTTGGTAAGTATAGTGCTGTGAAAATTCCATCAAAACACGTCTTTTGGTTCCTATGTAAATGATTTCTGCAGCACCTCAATCACTGTCTCTGTCTTGCTTTATGTATGCAACACTGTTGAAGGGAGGGGAGGGGACTTCAACAAGTCCTCATGGTGCTCCTAAGGCAAGGTATGTTGCTTTCACCAGGCACTCTGAGTTGGAGCAGGGAGAATGGATGACCCTTCATTGACTTCTGTCTAACTCTCTTCTGGGTGCCTCCTGTGCTTTCCTCCTCGCTCGATCTCTGACTAGATGCTTTGGCAGCTTTGTTTCCAGCAGCTGCATGGCTGCTGAGTTGAGATCTCCTTTGAAAGTTTAATCCATGACAAACTGTCTTGCAAATTGATACAGTGGAAAATTTGTTTTTATTGTTTTTTTCTATGGCTATCTTAACATTACCTATTTAGTAGAATATTATGTGGTAACGTTGATGTAATGTTCCTGTTTTAACATTGATCTCCATGTTAGTACAGGTGATTTTGGAAAGTAGAGCTGCTTTTGCCTTTCTTATTCTTCAGAAGCAAAAAAAAACAATCCTTAGATAATTTGTGTTAGGCATATACAGGAAGGGACTAAAAACTTCAGAACTGAAGTATGACAGCATGAAAATAGGTTTAGATTGTAAGACTGAGATCTTGAACTAAACCTGTTCACTAATGAAGGTTCTGAGATAATGTGGTTCTGGCAGTGGTGTAGCTTTAGTCTTAGAGAAGAGCAGGGGAGAGACTGTCGGCAAAGTTAATGTGGCTGTTGTTAATAAATAGGGGACTGCAGCTTCAGGCACTGCCAGTCCCCTGCAACCTTCACAAGCACCGTTATTCATCCTTCTAAATTAAAGGGTGAAAAAAGGCCCTTTTGTAAGCATGCTTCATATTTGGCTGGGAAGTGGGATCTCCTTATTGCATGCTATTACTTTAAGTCTGGGTTGTCTCCTAGCATCTGTCTTTCCCTTGAATATTCTTTATGGCAAAAAAAAGCAGTTTTGATTCTGAAAAGAAGATGTGCATAGCTGCGTCCAATGCTATCATGCTTTTTTTTTTTTTTTTGTGCCAACAAGAACATTTCAATTTTTAGTAATGACATTTAAGCAAAATTGTTGTTTCTTGTGCAGATGAATAATTAGTTTTTAAAAATGTAATAGCTGTGTAACCAGTGGTCATGAAAAATTAATCTGTTGGTATCAGGAAGTACTTTTATTGGCCTCAGAATCACTGCATTTAAGTTGACACATCTGTACACTCCATAAATTGCAGTCAACAACTGTGGTCTGTTGATATTTTGTCTTGTTACCATCTGTTCTCTAGAAACCATCATTTTCCATCCTTGCTAAAAGTACATTAAATAAGCCCTTAGGAAACATAATGTATTTGTCACTGAATCATTGATTTCGTTTTTTCGCCTATGGATGTTCAGGGAAGGAGGAATGCCAGAGTTAAAAGTCTTTTTTTGCATGCTATTTTATTGCAGCTCAGATAAGAATATAGAAACGTATTTAAAAAGTTCATTGCAATACACCAAGATGTTCCTTTTGGGATGTTTTTGAAAGAGCCTCATAAAAGTTCATTGCTTTTGTGCACTATACTTTATACTTTGTGGGAGGCTGGTGAACGAAAAGCATTATTATGGAATGATTATAACTCTATTAAAACATGACATTAATTATGACATGGGAAATGGCAGATCAATTAGTTGTAATTGTAATTGCAGGTATGCAATTTCTACTGTAGAATGTTTGAGATAATGGAAAAAGAAAAATGTCAACAGAATAGAAGTCTTCCTTATCTATCCACACTTCCAGAAGTCAGAGTGCATCATATACATTCAGTCAGGCATTTTCTGCTACTATTTTTATATTTTTTTTTTGGCTGCTTGTTGCAGGTGTTAGTACTTGATTCTTTGTGTAGCAAAGAACTTGTAGGACTTTGGGATTTTATGTTGTTAATGACTGACCCCAGAAGTCTTTCCAGTATGTTTGTTTACAAGAATTAATAATGATCATTCTTGTACTGTTACTACTACTATAATTCAGTTCATGTGTTCAGTTACTTAACTGAAAGGCCAAACTTGAGCTGCTTAATCTATTCTGAGCTTTATTTTGAAGCAGGACCCTTGCAGGTTTAATCCTTCCTATTTTAATTAGTGTATTTGCAAATATACTGCGTTATTAAACCATCCACGTACACTGATATTAAAAATGTTTTGCAATGAAATCTAAAATTGCAAGTTAAATTCTCACATTCTGTTTTACCTGATTGAATTAGTAATTTTGTTTGGAATGTTCTTTTCTGCCTATGTCTTTGACTAAGAACTTGGAAATTTGTCATTTGGTAGTGTTAGTCAGAGATAAGTAGAGGAATTACTGCTTCTATATATTACTGATTGCTAGAAATTATCTGTTGATAGAGAAGCATGCTGGAGGCATTGATAGTGTTATTCTTGCATCTCAGGGTAGTCTCACAATTAATACATCAGAAATGATTCTAGAAAATTAGGATTCTATCCTAAATTTTATTGCTTTGAAAGTTTTCTTCTGAGTCACATTACTTATGTAATGAACTGTCAAGACACAGTTACGAGGCTCTATGTGTTGCTCTCTGCATTGCTCATCCCTCAAACTCCTGAGGCCTCACAAATGATGGATACCTTTGGCACTCGAGAATGGGTAAGAGAGATGAGTGGAGACTGAGACACACTGGATATATATGTACTTATTTTGGGTGCCCAGCTATGACTGGAAAACTCTTAAAGAACATTATGTATTACGTTAAGTTCAAGGCTTAACTTCAAATGACTTCCTTTGAATTTCTAGGTGAAGAAGTACAGGAACATCAAAGCATCACAAAAGTAAGAAATAATGTGAAAAATCTGGCTGAGGTAACAACGACTTCGGCAAACTTTGGGGCTAGAATGGCCTTTGTTAGGTCCTAAAATTGACCATTCCACTGTATTAATCTTAAGGTCATCTTTTCTTTTCTTGAAATGTTCTGCCTCATTAACAGCAGAACTTCTAGCCTCTAACAAATGAAGCAGAGGCTCCACCTGCAAATCTGTTCACTGCACTTATCTCCCTCCCCCTAACAGTCTTGATTTGTTCAGTCAAGAGGCAAGAGTCCTGAGTCAAAAGGCTGCGTTCATTAGCAACAAAGCAGTTGTGTTGAAGTTGCCCAGGAAGTTGTAA
The DNA here is from genome assembly GCA_030625065.1 of Alectoris magna. Classification (NCBI taxonomy): domain Eukaryota; kingdom Metazoa; phylum Chordata; class Aves; order Galliformes; family Phasianidae; genus Alectoris; species Alectoris magna. The sequence goes on from CM060561.1 coordinate 122,243,340, forward strand.
TTATGACACTTCTTAACCACCAAAGTTTTCTCGTATAGGTGTAGGATGTTGTTAGCATTCTACCATCCATGTTATAAATACATATTTACCTAATGACTGGGAACAGAATAAAAAGAGTCCTTTCAAATACCTGATGTGGTGCTCTTTGAAAAGCAAATAAATGCAAATTAATGTGGAAAAAGGAAAAGATTCCTAGTAGCATGTTCTTCCCTAGAGATCAGCTGACGTCTCTTGAAATGTGGGAGTTGCAAGAACAGCATTAGAGAATGTGTTGAATTAAAATTTCAAGGCAAAAATAGATTTTAAATGTGTTTTTTGTAAGTATATCTGTTTGCAGATTATTCCTTTACAACAGCTGGATATTATATTGTACCTCTTGGAGATACACTTTAGACATTTGGAGATGCAAGTATGAAGGAAAAAAGGAAATCTTAGTTGGCAGTCAGAATCATTGCAGATTTGCTTTCTCCAGGATATTCTCTAGTGCCTTGACCGGTGCAGCATTTAAAATGACAACTCACAGTGCTTCTTCTACTGTCTTTAATTATATTGGCTAATTTTCGTACAGTGCTTTGAAAATGTGAAGTGTGTGAGTGCTAAGTATTATTACTACAATTATTCTCTTGGGAGATTATTTCACAGACTAATAGACTTCACATTTAAGAAATATTTCTTGATAGTAAGCCTAAATTTTCCCTTTGATCAGTCTCATTCCACTGCTCATAGCTGCAACTCTTTGGCTCATCCTAAACAATTCCTTGGTATTAGCGTACCACCTCTAAATCTCCGTAGACAGTTTGCATGCATACTCTTAGCCTGTCTGTGTGACTCATTGAGATGTTGCTGCATAAATCCTCTAGCTGCTTAATCTTTCCCTCAAATTCTCTCTAGGTTTTCATTTTCTGTCCTCTGGTTGTTGTTTCTTTTGTTTATGTTGTTGTTGTTTTTTTTATGTGTGTTTTGGTGTTTTTTTGTTTGTTTGTTTGTTTTTATTATTATTATTATTATTATTTTAATCAGGCTGCAAATATTTGAAGTACTTTCAACATAATTTTATAAAACACGAAAAAGAGCTAACCTCATTCTTTTCCAGGACGTGATACTTCAGTATGCGTACCTCGAAATTGTAACTCCTTACGACCTTAAAAAAAAATTCTTTTACACACTGCAGTTGTTCTCAATGAAAATCTGGATTGGATAAAGGCAGGAGGGGATAGGGGCCAGAGGTTTGCTCTCGAGTTCAGGAATTTTAAGAAGTCTCCCCTCCTTGTTCTTGGTTTTGCTGTTTTCCTGAGTTTTGCTTCTGTGGTTTTAAAATATTTCGCCCTCTGGTTTCAGGGGCTTGTCTTTGCTGTGTTGTTTCAGTGAATGAGCATGGATTTCATTCAGCTAAGCTGCACTGCACTTTGTACTTGCTCCTAAAAGGCATAAGCACAAATCTGCTGTTGGATGATACAACAGTAGAAAATAATAGCATATGAGGAAAGGAACACGGGAAACCTGGACTTGGGAAGATTGCTGTGGCAGGCACAATTTTAACTTTTTTCTTGCTTCACATCTAGCCAATTCCCTCTGCTCAGTAATTCTGTCTCAAAGAAATCTGTAGTTACACTAAAATTAATTTTGTCACGTTGTCTTTATGAAGAAATGAAAATCTGAACACTAAGTTTAGAGCATATAGGCAGGAGGCCATACATCTATTTTTCATTTCAAAGCAGACAATATGATCTGAAAAATTGTCCTGTAGCCTGTTTTTTCAAAGAAATGGATAAATATCCTCTAAATCTACAGTTACAGTAAGTGGCACTGGCTAATGATTTGATTTGAGGATTGAGAGCACAGTCTGGATTTACTCTTTGTGCATTAACGCAGGTCAAATGGACACAGGCTGCATTTTAAATCAGTAATGGAAGGCTGAAGCCTGCCTTAAACCAATCACATCAGCCTTACCCAAGACCAATTGATCCCTGGAGACCGAGCCCTGTGAGCACAGCTTTTATATGAATGGACTCTGTGCAGCCTGAAGTTTCATTCATAAAATGGATGCTGAAGGGGGAAAAAAAAAAAAAAAAACACACCAAACCCTGGAATGTCCATTTATGCGGAGCTGAAGGGTGTAGTGTTCCCTCAGCTGCTGCTTTTGCCAGTTGCCTTAAAGTAATGATTAATGCTCCTTGGCCGTGCCTGCCTGTAACCTGACACCATTTATGGCCTTGGTGTGTTTCTAATGTATAGTGAATGAGAAGGCTACATTCTCAAATCAGAAACATAAACAGGAACTGGTTGGTCTGAATTCCATTCAAATATGTCACTTCAGCCGTGCAGTGTTTGTCCAACTTCAGTTCTGCAGGCAGGGGATGGGGCGGGGGAGAAAAAGCAACGCAGACTTTTTTGCTGTAAGATTACCAACAAAAGGAGAAAGGGGGAAAAAGAAAAAATAATGTCGTGTTTTGTTGAATTCAAAGGGAAACGATGTTTAAAATACATTTTACAGTTACTGAGGTTAATGAAAGCAAATATGTGATTTTAAAGTATGCTCAAATGATTGGTTCCATGTGGAATTTCATTTCGGTGCTGGATGTATGAGCCTTTGTTTTCCTGTTCTGCTGTATAAAAAGTTACACATCGCCCAGACAGGCTGTTGACATCTGGTCTCAGAAAATGCATTAGATGCTGTCATAGATCTAAAAACCAAAGTTGTGGAAAGGAAGCTGTTTGCTTAAGGTTTTCTTTCTGTGTGTGATAATTGCACTTAGAAGTGAGCTGTTGGGGCATCCCTGGTAGATTTTTATCAAGTGAAAAGTAAGAAAATAAGAAATATTAATTAGGAATCTTTTAGAAGGAGTTGTCCCTATCTTTGAGCGCACATACTTGTAGATGTTTTTGTTTGTCATGGAACTCAGGCAAAACAAAGAACAAAACCTTCCATTCTGAATGTTTTTAAGTAGCATAATGATTTGGAATAAACAAGCTTAATTTTCAGATGGATTTTTACAGGAGATACAGATTTTTTTTATTATTATTTATTTTTTTAATCGCTGTAACTTCCATGCATTTACATTGTGCGCGCTGCCCTTGCTAGCCCTTGCTAATGAGAAAGTAATGCTGACTTTCATTTTGTCAAGGTTTTACCAGTTTGTAGAACTGTGTTGTAACAGTGTAGTTTCTGAGAGGGTAGTGTTTTCAAAGGTAATTGGACTAAAATCCAATCCACCAGCATTTGAGTTGTGAACATGCGCAAGTGAGTTCTGTCTAGGAAGCCTGTCATTAGTTTTTGTATTTCTACATGAATTTCTTTTTGTTCAGAGATGTAAGACTTTTATTGTTAATGTGTTCTGCATCTTTTGTATCAGAAAGAATAATTTGGTACATCTCCCTGTGCAACACAGATCATGAACTTTCCTTAGATGTGATCTAGCTTGAAGAACTACCATTCCTTCCTGAAAAGCTGTGTCTGTGTATTGCTCTTCACCTCTGAGCTGGTCAGAGCCTCTCAGTGGCTGTAACAGCTGCTTTCCACCATGAGGCTGAAAGGGTTTTGGTGGTGGATGAAGCGTCTCTTTGTAAACAGTTTGTCAGCACTCTTGGAAATTCATGAACAGAACAGTTATTTGCAGCGTGATTGTGATGTTACCAAGTTTGAAGCCAAAAGTATGATGTGTTCTAACTTGATCATTTTGTTTTAAAAAGGCTACTTTTGTCTCTGCACTCAGTAGAAATCTCTCCCACTGCCCTGGCCATCTCTGTGTGTACCAGAGAGGAGCCTGCACAGCGCAGGGAAGCAGCTGGCACCGTGGGCTGGTGAGGCCTAGTGGCAGGGTTGGTCTGGCACATGTGGCAGCACCTGAGGGCTTTGTGCCTGCCCTCTTGTGCTCCATGGCACCAGTGAGAGCCTGCACGTGCTGTATTTCATGCCCGCAGGAAGAGAAGTGGCACAGCACATTAAAGTGTATGTGGAAATACACCAACTCTGAGTCGCTGAAATAGGAGCCAAAGCGCCTGCAATTCTTTTTCAGACCGCGCTGAGGACAATTCAGTAGGATATGGTGTAAGTTAAGTTATGCGGGTGGCTATATCCACTACAAGTGGAGTCTTTCCAAACTTCCTGAGAATTGCTTCTGTTGTTAATATGGCTAGGCTGGTAGTAAAATATGAATCGAAGAAGTGGATGAGCAGTAGTAGGAGGGTTTCAGTTTTGGCACCACTGGCATTTGCAGCAATTCTGATTTGGCCTACGTGCATGTGCTGAGCCTTGGTCTCTGCCCCTCTGTGGTGCAACACCTCATGTCGCACTTTGCTCCTTCACGTGTATGTGGGCCCCGCACCTAACTTCCAGATCTTAGGGTGCTACTGTTAAAGTGAACTGAAAAGTAGTTCAGAGTGAGAGCACAATGTAACAACTTGTTCTTTAGTGAGGAAGGCTGTGTAACCTCAGAGTTGGAGGAGCAGCTGAAGAGGAAATCCTGATTCAGGTTCCCAGTTTCTGCTTCGTTCAGAAGCAAGTTGCTTCAACCTGATACCCGAGGAAGTTTAATCTTCCCAGCGTCTTCTCTGGCAAGAGACTTGGGCAGAAAATAGCTTCTGCTTAAGGTGTGACGGTGGGTCTAAAACCTGGTCCTTGCTTCTGAATAACGATCAGAAAAGGGGATTTAAAAGTTTCCTACTCAGTTGCAGTCATACAGGTCTGTGACAGCCTAATCCTTTAAATTCTGGTGTGATAATTAACATGAAATGCTTTCTTACCAAGGTCTACTCAAGTGCCTTATTCAACGATTATATCTAGAACCTGTGTCGGCTGAATTTGGCAGCAGATTTTTCTTGTCCTGTGGAGGTCTATTTTTTTTTCTTTTTTTCTGTTTTTTTAGTTATTTCTAGTACTTTCTATGTGACATTTCCAGGGGCAAAAGTATTTCTGCAGCATCTACATTACAAGTAATTTTAAAATAACACCTCTTGGAGAAAAAATATTTCAGACCAACATGATGTAATGTTACAGTCAGTGTTATAAGATGACTGTTAACGTTGTTGTTATCAAGAGGAGCAATGAAGAACAACCTCTAAGTATTTCAGATTAAGTATAAAAATATATATATATATATTTGTCTCTATGTTGTTTTTTGTTTGTTTGTTTGTTTTTTTAATAAAAAGAAAACTGGATTCTGCTGTTCTTGAGATGTTGTAACTTCACAATATGAACTATCTCATTGAACGTCTGAAGCAATCATGTTGCACGTCCTAAAGCCCAGCACATTTTTCCTCAAAGACTACAGATTGCTAAAAGGCGGTCAAATCAGTCACTCAAATGCTTGTATCCTTCTCTGGCAGTTTTTTTATGCCCACTTCTGTCTCATTTGTTGTCTTGAAACAATACTTGAAGAAGAAAACATGTAATTGCTCTGTAATTTCTGTACTAAAATGTTTTCTTTTGAAGTAGCTCCGTTTAGCTAGTAAAAATACTTCTGGGTTTTAGTCAAGCATTTAGTACAATTTAAAACTGCAATGCTAAATTTCATTGGTTGGACTTTTTATTAGATAAGGTAGAAATGAAAGCAGCAGGCAATTTAATTAGCAGTAATTTTTCTGGGCAAGTCATTACTTTGATGAACTTCAGAGCAATGTTTATGGCTCCTAATTAACCATGTTAGTCATTTGATTGAATAATCACTTTGGAAATGTTTCTACAATTTGATTAGAGTCTGACCCACTCTGATAGTCATAAATTAACTGATAGCACTTTAGGATAACAAGACTCTAGCTACTTTACGAGAAATAAACTTGCCTGCTGTATTTTTCGGTCCTCTGTGGACTGTTTAAGTGCAAGCTAACCAAAAGATTAAGTAATGTTAGCAGAAACAATGCTTTTCTTAAAAAGACTCCAGATGTTAATTATAATTGACTTTAGGAGCATGTGAGATGAAACCCCAAGCTGGCTAAAAACGTGGCTTCTTGGATGCATACATAATTCTTTGTTCTGTGTACTCTGCTGTATCACTTTGCAAGAGCGGAGTTCATGAGTCAAAAAGGGTTTTGCTGCCAATACTAGAGAATTTTTACCTAAAATAGAAAATAGCATCTGTTTCAGTTCTTCAGCTTCCTCTTTTTTACGTAGATTTTTCCATTCTCCTTAAAACTCAGTCTGCTTGGTAAGACGAGTGATTTTTTGCAGGTGAACCACTACTTGTAGCCTTGACTTCTAGTCTACAAAGCTATACTTGACTTCTGTGATTGCTGAGTTGTTGAAACGTGTGGCTACTCAGAATAGCTGTCTGAGACATTAGAGAGCAGGCAGGCACTGAGCATTTCATTGAGAGAGGAGGTAGTGAAGAGTTTGGCACAGATGTTCAGGAGAAGCCAGGGACTGTTGGAGGGAACTTATTGCTGTCCTGTGTTTCACTTGTTTTGTGAAGCCATTGTAAAACCTTATTTTCTTATCCTGCCATATCTTTTATACTCATTGCTAGTCAGTGAACTGTGAAGTTTGGAATGACGTTCTGAAAGAGTTTTTAGGCAGTGTTGGAAAAATAATGTCTGCTCTTTCAACCACTGTTTACATCTCTTAGAGTTGCAAGTTACTTGTAACAGATTGCATATCCTAGGGTAGAAATTTATCACGAGATCTAATAGGTTGAGTTAAACAAGACTTTTGATATCCATGAAATGAGTTAAACATGATCTAGAAGGGCAAACAAATGGTTTATTTATCTTTGCAAGTCCCTGTGCACAGATTGTTTTTTCCCTGTATCTTGCAGTGTCCCTAAGCAGCAACAAAGACATATAAAAAAAATAATTTTCATTAATGTTTGTTTGTTTGTTTTTCCTTGTCGTTCTTCCTGCATATTTGAGTAGAAGTATGGAACGGAAAATAGATTTTTGCATTACTTAGAATGTGTATACCATCTCTTATTTTAGGAGGTTTCTTTTTTGGTTAAGAGTGCACATGCATAGGTGGAAGATGAAACTGGTGTAGCTGAATTCCTGTTTAAATGCATAGCAATTCCAGAAAATTTCTTCAACTTTCCAAATCATAAATCGGAGTCTAAAATCCAGTAGCCTACTTCAGATTTCACCCTGAGATTACTTATATTCATGATATTGCATTTGTAGAGTTTTTCAGTGTCTAATATGATTGGCAGGACAGGTTTATCTGTGTAATTGATTAAAAATATTGTGTTGAATTAGTTACAAAGATGGATATACAAGAACAGGGTTTAAAATACTTGTACTGCCTCGTGTGGATTTTTTGGCCTGTAAATTACCTCAAATGTACATGTCACAGGACTCAGCTTGTAGCTAGGTTGATTGCTATGAGGGCTTGTGTTCAACTGCCTATATTGAATGCAATCTCTGATCTTCACTTTATGATTTTCTCTCTTTCATCATGCCTTGTGCATGCTGCTCTGAAGCGCTGACTGGGTTGTAAGATTCTACCTCATTGTAACATGCATCTTCCTTGTTGCTTTTTTACCTGCATTCTGTCTCATTGGTAACCTGCACTCTTTAATTCTAGACAATTTTTGACTAGCATTGTCTTCTCCTTTCAGAAGTGCCTAGCTGCCATTCCATTTACATGAGGCAAGAAGGCTTCCTGGCTCACCCAAACAGAACAGAAGTTAAGTTTTCTATTATGTATCACTTATGTATTGTATGAGAGAAATGGGGGGGGAAAAAACACAACCTGGAGGAATTTGGGGTTTACTGGTTTAATCCTACTGATGGGAAGACTCCATCTTTCACTTCCCAGTTTTGAATTTCTACTGTGCTGAAGTTTTGTGGATTCTAAGTACCACACGTTGACTAGAATAGAGCCAACTTCATTGTGAATTTACTCATTCTGCTTTTCAAGGGCTACAGCTGTTGATAGGAAGAGACAGTTAAAAACCTTTCCATACAACTCCTTCTGCTCAAATGATATTTTACAGACTTCTGGTGTGACAGACTCAGTTAACTGTTAAGTAATCCATTTTGTACTTAAAAAATTTCAGTGCATGTTTGTTTGTTGCTTCCCACCCCCCCATTTGTTAGGATTTTTTAAATTCAGTGTTCTGGTTCTTTTTGAGACCCAAATTATAAAGCCATTTTGTATGTACCAGAGCTCTTAGTGACTTCAGTAAGGCAGAGTTTAAATCATTGTCAAAATTAATAATTCAGAGTAATAGCATTTTATACATATTAAGAAGACCAGCAGACCTAAGCAAAAAATGTCTGCTGAGAAAGAGGTTATGACTTCCACTCTCCTGCTTTGATGTATCTTTTTTGCCAGTATATGATTTTGTTTGTTTGTTTAGAATTTGTTTGTTTTTCCTCCAAGGAACTAATTTCACAAACCCCCCCAAAATTACATTAAATTGGTGGGAATTCAAACATATGTATGAATGGAAGTCCTCTAGTAAGACTTCATTCATTAGTGAAAAGACACAGCTGGAAAGGTAACAAAAGTTGCTAAAATCCACCTGTTTCTGGTGAGGCAGAAAATAGAAATAAAAGGCAGTGAGTAACAAGGAAGATGAAATAGCAGCTGGAAATTTGTAGGTGTTGATATATTAAATTATATGAAGTATGTAAGCTTACTAAGGGAGGTGAAAGACATTAGGGAAAAGACCACAAAAGCAGGGCTAGGGTCAACAGACCTGAGTTTTAATCACAGCTTAGACTGAGGTCTAGTTAAGTCTTAGCCATGTTATGCACTCATAAGTACTTGGAAGTGGTAAAGTTGTTATGAATGACGCAGAAAAAACAGAGATGGTAAATATTTGTTCTCAGTGTTTAGAAATCAGTCAACATGATTTTATGACATAAAGGTCATGTTGAAGAAATTTGATTTCATTCTTTGTTGAGGTTGAAAGTTTGATTGGTAAAGGTACTTGTCTCTTGTATTGTATAGTTAGCCTATTTTTTTATGGCATTCAGTTTGCCACTACATTACATTCTGATTAAGAAGTTAGCACTAAGCAGTATCAGTAAAGTACACATTAAATACATTAAGACCTGGCTTACTGACAGATCTAAAAGTGGCTGTCATTGGCCAACCGTCACCTGTCACCAAACGGATTTGTTTCTGTTACAGTTGTAGAAATCAGGAGTGTTGCTATTCAATATTTTCATTAAAGATATGGAACAAAGTTAATTGATAACTTTATGGCATGGCAGTAAATAATGGGCAGGACAGGGCAATCACACAAAGCGATTTTAATTGTGTGGTAATCTGGACACATTAAACAGAAAGGTTTTTTCTTTTTTTTTTTCTTCTTTTTTTTTTTTTTTTTTTTTTTTTCCCCTCCTTAATATGATGAACATAGACCAAACCTGTGGAATCAGGAAACAGTGTATTGGAAAAAACGATTTTCAGATGGGCCACCTCCTCCTTGGCTTCACAGCAGGCAATCAGCCCAACCAGTCATTGCTGGCATAGGGCAAAAAAATCCTTGTGCAAGATTTGCGCAATTAAAGAGGGCTGGAGTGAGACAGGAGAGGAGGGGATGTTTTGCTTCTCCAGGTTGCACTAGCAAGGGTGATACTGGCATCCAATATAGTTCTGGTTAGTCAAGACATTAGAAATAATATTGTAAGTAGGAGTGTACACAGAAGAAAGTGCTAGAAAGAATGCAAGGTTACAGAGAGTGTCTTTTAGTGATAAAAGTAAATTTAATAAAATTACCTGCATTGGAGTAAATGCCTGCTTTCTGCATGGATGGGGAGAAAAGTCCTGAGTAGGGCTTTAGTGTAGCAGGCAGAAGACATGCAGGAACTAAGGGTTAAAAGTTAAAGCCACGCAAATTCAAATAGGAAATGAAGCAAACATTTTGAAATAAATCATAAAGAAAAATGGGTGCTTTTTCAGTTTTGCAGGTTGTGATTAGCAGTCTTTTGGGAATGCATACATTAATTAAGCACTCCTGTACTGTGGCCAAAATGTTGTGATTGGGTGGTGTGTAAAGGATGTGGGATATTAATCTGATTCCTGTATGACTTAGTGTTCCCTCTGGCATTAAGCCTGTGGTCTCATCTTTCTCCATGCATCTTTTAAACAAACACCTCTTTGTCTTTAACTTACAGGTTGTATGTATGAAAAGGGACCTAGGCAGTTTTATGATGACACTTGCGTTGTTCCAGAGAAGTTTGATGGTATGTATGACGCATCTCCGTCTGTTTCTTGTGTGTGGAGATGAAAAAGGAAAAGATGAGGGACTTTTCTCTATTGCTGAACAAAAAACGTCAGTAATGTTCTAATTTAGGATTCCTTAACACACCATTTGCAGTGCACACAACCAAAGCTGACCTTTGTCTCTTGCAACCAAAGTCTCCTTTTCAATAGGATGTTATACAGTTTTTGCCACTGGAGGATTCTGTATTCAAAGTGGGTGCAGAGGAGCTCAGTTCCTGTACTGCTGATAAGTAATGGGAGGATTTCCATTGCACTGATGATCACATACCTCTTCTTGTTAGAGGTTTAGTGAAGGCATCTCTTATAATTAGCAAAACAGAGGAGAAAGCAACAGTTCTGATTTTACTGAAGATTAAGCTTCTTGTTGTCTGTGAAGAGTTGAATAGTAGGGAGTGAGTATATAGGGCATTTTTGTTTGGTATAAGTGTTTTTGTGGTACGTTAGGCATTGTACTAGTGGCTTATTTCTCAATAGGACTGATAACAAACAAATCATCTACCCACTACCTATTCTTACAGAATTTTTTCAAGAGGGATTCTGGGGTCAAGTAAAATAAATGGCCTGAATTATCCTCAGTTACTCCAATGTAAAATGAGTTTCCTGATGTAACTCAGTTGATTTCAGATTTATTTCATTATAGACAAAGTAGATGGACTCAGTATTTCTTGCCGATGACTCTGTTAGTCTGCAACTTTGGGAAGTAATTCGGAGATCAATTACTTAAATTTGCTAGAGTGGCTTCTTTGACTTACTGTATGTATGCCCAGCTTTATTTATTTTAACAGGAAGGGTGAGATACCTTCTGATAAACTTGCGAACAGTTCTCTGACCATAGCTAAAGGAGAGCTGGAAAATTCCTGCTGTTTATTTTTTTTTTTTCTGCTTTGTTTTGTTTGTTTTTCCCTGAGATTCACTTAGGTGGACTGCAAAACTGTTGTTTGTAGTCCAGCATTTGTTGTGCTTACTGAAGAATGGGATATTCTAAAGTAAAATAAATCTAAAGAATTACATGTTCTTCAACCTGTAGTGTCATGTGTATTTCAGAGTTGGTAAGGAATAGTAGGAAATAAAAAGAGAAATTTAAATGATATTAGCCTTCACCTAATTCTAAGGATTGCTTAATCCAGTATTGCATTGTCACAAATTGACACATTAACTGAAAGGATGATTTATTTGGATGTTTGCTTTATATGCTGGCTTTGGAATGGTTTTTGTTTGTTTGTTTATTTTCCACCGAGCATATCCTGTCACGTGGCTTTGTTTTAGTTTGTGTCTTTTTGTTCATTTAGTTTTTCATTTTTCCCCAAACCATTGCATGCCTGATCTGTTTTTAATACTATTGACAAAATTATATTTACATTTATGGGTATGGGATCAGACCCTGTTCTAGAAAAAGTTTAAATTCTTTGTGAGGAGTACTCGTACATTGCTTTCTTGAAAAGCTTTTTTGTTTGCTTGAGTTTTGTAAAAAGGAAGGAATGAGAATACGAAAGAAATACGATCAACAAAAAAAATAAAATTAAAAAAAAAATTAAAAAAATTGGCAATGTTTGAGTACTTGCAAATCGCTAAGTCTGCTAGTAGCTGCTGTGAGTGTTCATTGAGATAACACCTTGTCCTCTGGAAGACTGATATAATGACACAAATATTTGTGTTTATACTTGTAGCCTGATGACTTTTGAAGAAAACGTAGCAAGTATGTTATGTTTTGGTCTATAAAGCCAAAATAGGATAAACTCAGGACTAGCCTTGATGTTTCAGAAGTAGATTCTCAGCTGCTTGATTGGAAATCAAAGATCAACACAGACTAATTACCTGATTCTCTGTAACGTTGCACTTGCTGTTTGTGCATTGCTCGGTTATCATTAAAAGAAAAATACTGTCCTTGTAAAAGAAAGCCTTTCAGGACTGGAACTTAAACCTCACATAAACCAAAAAGCCTTGTGTTGATTTATTTGTTTTCCACAGCTATTGACTCAATTTTCTTTCCTGATTACAAAAGGAAGTGCTCAATTTTTAATATTATTGTTCTTATTTTCACTACTTGGAGCCATTCTGTAATGACCATCCTAATGCTGTGGTTTGGTACTAAACAAGTCATGTGTTTATTCACAAGGGCTGCAGGTCTAGTATTTAAATGAGGAGTTTTGCCAGTTTTTCAAGGATTGTTGTCATTGTTCACAGAAAATCAGCATCAAACCTTTCAGCTGTTGTTGTCTGCGTGAGTTGTTCATATGAATATTATGTAAAAACAAGAGGTACACAGTATGGATGAAGCAGGACAATTTTTCATGTGCAGCTTGTGGAACAGCAGAATACTGTTGTTTTTAATAGCTTCATCTGGATTTGAAATTCTAGAAAAACTACTTCTTTTCAGGGGAATACCTATATAATATGTAGATACAAGTAAAAGTAATGTGTGCTTATATGCAAGTCCAATAAGTCACAGAGGAACTCACATATCTGCAGGATTTGCATACCTATATGTAAAGCATATGCTGTTTAAGTCCAAGTCAAATACTTTGTCAAATTTTTCCTTTAGAGAATTTGCATGCAAAAGAAGTTTCAGTCAATAGAGTTTCCCAGCTTTTGAAGCACACATTGAATTTCCAAAACTAGGGCTTGTTCAAGGTGTTGTACTCAAATGCAGTTCTTCAGACTTCAGGGTTGCTTGCAAAAATAGTTCAAGCTCTTCCAGATAGAGGATATTACAAAACAGTTTGCAAGCAGGATTTGCATGTATCAGAAGTGAATGAGGATAGGCTTAGGGAGACTTCTATAAAGTGTGACTGAATTTAGGTACTTGTTTGTGTATGAATATGTTATTGTAAGAGTGTTCACAGTTAATAGCAGGAGAAAGAAGACTATTGCATTTGTGGACAGTTGGATAGTAAACATTCTTTTCTTCAATTTTATTAACCTTAATGATTGCCTTGCCAGCTTATCCGACAAACTGAGTGATGATGCTTTTTGCGGATCGCTCAGCTAACATTGTTATTCTGTGCAGGTGACGTCAAACAGGAACCAGGCATGTACCGTGAGGGACCCACATATCAACGGCGAGGCTCACTTCAGCTGTGGCAGTTCTTGGTAGCTCTTCTCGATGACCCATCAAACTCCCACTTCATAGCGTGGACTGGCCGAGGCATGGAATTCAAGCTGATTGAGCCGGAGGAGGTGGGTTAGATAAACAGAGTGTTCTGATGTCCACTGCCCTGTACTGGAAATTTAACACTGTTCTTTCATAGTTAAGCTGTGTTTTCTTTCAGTATTTCATTTCTTAGCACTTTAAAAGGGTAATGGAAAGAACTCACAGTGGGAGTGTTGAGACAGAGGTGTGCTTGAGCTTAGACTTAATTTTCTAGTCCCATGAAATAACGAATATATTGCAAGTACCAGAGTTTCAAAATACTCAGTATTAATTGTTGGGCCCAGATTTTTCAGAATTATTTTCCAGGAAGAGTTCTGTTTTACATTCCTTTGAAAACTTGTTCCTGAATACTTTTTTTAGTATCAAATACTCTTCACTATAAAGGTGTAGGAAGTTGGAAGTTTTTATCTGTAGAATGAAAGACTCCAAGTCTGAAACAGATGACAAAGAAATTTAAGAGTGTGAGGCAGTAAAAGCCCAGTGAAATAATATAAAAAGCTCTCATTTTAGTGTATTCTTGGTTATCTGTATCATTAGATTGCTTATTGCACATTTAGATCCTACTCTTGCAAAAACTAGCACATGCACGGCTTCCCTGAACCATGAAGGACTCATGGGGTAGATAAAATTACTTGTATTCATGAACATTTGCTGAACCATGACTTAGTTCACTAGTGTGATAAACAGGAATAAATTGAACATTTTACTGCGTAAAGTTTCTTGACTTGTTAACATTAAATAATCTATCCTGTGTTCTAAACAGCAGTGAAAACTGTTAGAAAATCTGGTGTGTGTGATTTTTATTGTAATACTGATGTGGATGATTTGATGAGTATTGTAGAAAAGCAATGTCGTTCTGGTTTACATTTTGTAACTTGGAAGGGGTTGAGCAGTAGAAGAGAACGCAGTAAATTCTCATTCCAGATTCTTTCTGAGTTAGAGCTGAGTAGGAAGCTTTGGGGGTGTAAGGCAGTTTCTTCATTCTACCAGCTATTTCTGCCATTTGCCATCCATCTGCTGCCATAAGCAATCTGAAAGCTTTCTTGCATTTAAGCTTCATGATGCATCAACAGCCCTAAGGGTAGCTGGAGTCTGAGACAATACTAATGCTCCTTTTCTTCCTGACATGGTCTGGCTGATGGGCAGGCTGCTGCAGAGACCCATGTGCCAGCTCTGATCTTTCCAGGCGTTCTCCAATGCTACTTAGATTCAACTTGGCAGATCCTGACACTGTGCATCTGAGGATTTGACCATAGAGCATCCATTGCTCCAATCTCAGTATCCAACATTTTTAAAGATCAAAAAGGCTTAATGAAAAATGGTTCCCAGCAGATGGTGCAAAAACATTATAGATTTTATTAGATATGGAAAGGAAAATAAAAAAAAAAAAAACAAAGCCCTAAGAGTTCCTTATTGCATAATTCCCTAAAGAGATAGATGTAAGTTAGTCAGTCAGATCATCTGCTTGTGTGACTGCACAGCAGTTGCTTTGTGTTTTTGAGCAATGCTGCATCGAAGATCTGGAAAAGGCACACTACTTGAAACTTGCTTGCTCTTCTGTGCTCTCAGTGAGTACAAAGGAGGCTAAGTTGTTTTCACGTGAATGCCATGGATCTAACAGAAACTGTTGATTAAAATAAGAATAGCCTGTGGGAAGTTGCACACTTCTGTTGGTTGCCAAGTGTAAATTGAAGGGAAGTCAAAGAGCTTGTTGATTCAGCTGTGGCAGGTTAGGATGTCAATGGCATGACCTTTGTATCTCATCCCTTTCTTCAGATTTATGTCCCTGTAGAAAGGGTGATGACAGAAATGAGTATGTATCAGCTTTTTGGGCACCATAGTTCATTCAGAAAGCATGTGACTGTAAACTGTGGTGGTTTAGAACTGGCGTAGGGCCATTTCTGCTGCCTTGTCATAGACACAGTAACCTTCAGCAGGCAGATGAAGTGGAAGGCTAGAACCCCAGATCACTTCCCCAAAGCATGATTTGATATATGCTCTGTAGATGAAGGACAGGAAAACTCACAAGGACTACTTCTGGACTTACTGGCCTTTTCACATGTGTTAAAATAACACACAGTTTAACATGTTCTCGATGATTGTTTTGTTATACACACTTGCTGTATTATGCAAACTTGATACAATGGTGATTTTTAGGACTGTGATTAATGCAGGGAAAAACTTGGCAGGAATGAAGAAAGAAAGATGTAGGCATGTGTTACAAAGATGAATAGGAGATTCACGATTGCATATCTAAGCCAAATCTACAGCTGGTATAAATTGACATGATTTGGAGATATGTTTCAATGCAGCTATAACGTGGCTAAAGTGAGCAAAGCCTTGAGAATTTGCATAAGCCTGAAAGTCTGAACTATAGAAAGGAAGTAATGCTTTAAAAAGAAATTTTAAATAATTACTGTCCAGATGGAGATCAAAGTCATGGGTTTTACTGTTGTTGCTTAGTCACCTTCAGTTCTCAATGCTGGATGTTGCCTATGGTTTGCATCAAAAGACTCCAGACACCTATGGGAAAGTGTTGTAGAGCTGTCTGAAGAGAAGATGAATGGTTACTCTTTCCTTTTTCCAGAGCTGTATGCAAATGCACCTCAGAAACGTTTTTATAGGATGTGTTTTAAAGAGTTCATCACCTCTTTTTCCCTCCTCCATTGACATGGGTACTCATTTGTACAGTCAGTAATTGAAACGCTGCCAACGACCAGTTATAATTTTGGGTGGGGAATAAGCTGTTAAGCTCTTTAAACAAAAAGTCTCTTTCTCTAGAACTACCTTTGGCAATAAAGCAGGAAGAATAAAGACAAGTAGAAATCATAGGAGCAGAAGCCATATCATTCTCTGGAATGGTTCACAAGTTGCTAGTGACTACTTTCTGATGTTATTTTTAAAGGAAATTGCACAACTACAATTGTGCAGTTTCCATCTGGTTCACCATTCTGCCATATAGTTCCTCCAAGTGATTATCCTGCCTCCCCTTACTATTTCTTATATATTTTGTTATGTAGTGGTATTTAGGGCTCACTTTTGATTCCCATCTTCTAATGATCTCAGCACTGACATCATTCCAAGTTATGGCCTGTATTAGTGCATGAACTAAGCTTGTATGTATGTTTTTTTTAATAATTTATTAGCTTTCTAACAGAAAACACAAAACATAGTGCAGTTATTCCTATAACAAACTAAAGAGTTTTCATCTTTTTTTTGAAGTTTTCCAACGAAGCTTGAGAAATATTTTTTGTTTATCATATCTTTATATGACTATTTTTTCATTGTTTTTCTTTAAAAAACAAAACAATGACAACAATGAAAACCAGCCCACCACTAGGTTTGCAAATGAGTGGGTCTATTCCAAGTTTAATGGATGATGGTGAGTTCAATTAAAAATTGTGTTAGTACATGGGAAATTCAGGTCACAGCAGCATTTTCTCTTTTATTTATGCATTCTACCTGCAGGGTTCCCCCACTCAATCCCCAAATAAAATATCTGATGATAAGATCTGCTTGTGAAATGCATTTAACAAATCAATGCTAATCCATTTTTGTGGCAGGTGGCACGTCGCTGGGGGATTCAGAAAAATAGGCCAGCTATGAACTATGATAAACTTAGCCGATCACTTCGCTATTATTATGAAAAAGGAATCATGCAAAAGGTGAGCAGCTAATTCTGTATTAAATTTCACTGAAATGTTGAATATTAATCCACAAGTCAGTTTACAAAGAGTACTTACAACTACATTGCTTAGATAGATTTTCCATCTCTTTAGACAAACCCTAGGCTCTTTTTTTCACATCCAGTATATGCATCACGATATCTTTTTCTGTGTAAAAAGTGTATGTGGTTTTAGTTCACACAATGCATGTCAGGATTAAAGGGAAAGAGGTAACATTCAAAAACATCCAACAGAGCTTCCTGGAACCTGGGAAAGGCAAACAGCAGAGTACAATAAGAATAATATTTTACAGATCTTAATTAACTAACCAGTGCTTAGATACTTCTGTAACTGCAAGTTAAGGGAGAAAAATGATACCTATTAAAATACTAAATATTTTGCCAATTTTTTGTAATAATAGTTTTGTAATAATGCTATTTTTAAGTGAAATTCAGTATCTTATAATATACCGAACTACGAGAAATAGTTAACAAAAATTTATGTATAACAGCCTGGTCTTGCTGACAGTATTCAACCTGTTATTTCCCCGTGGTTTGCTGATTTATCTGTACATTTTAAAATCTTCCTATGTAGAGTTATGTAGCTTGACAACATGAGAGACCTCCTACTTCTAGAAAATTATTAGATACGGTCAAAGATCACAATGAACACCTTGTGTTATATATTTGTTCCATATCTTTGCACATTCATTTTGTGATCTGTGATGACTAACATGTTTAAACCTTCCATTGGCCAGCTGCATGAGTGAAAACAGTACCCTCATCCTGAGTTGCTGGGTAGCTTTTCCAGCAGGGCTTTTGAAGTCTGCGTTTGGAGTTACGTACTACAGGTTCTCTTGCTGTTACTCAGGGATTATTGTAGTGATCACCTGTTTCACTCTCTGGGGATCAGCTTGTACAACCTATGCTTATGGTACTTCAACAGCACTGCCCTATCCATTTTGATGTGTCATTTACCTGTGCTCTTAGTTTCTGTGGAGTGGACTGGAAACTAGGTCCAGTCAGGGAGAAGCAGAAATGCTTGGATTTGCTGGGTGCTGCTGCAGACAGAGGTGTTCCTCATTGCAGTTTCTAGTTTTGTCTGCATGGACAATTCAAAGGCAGCCCAGAATCAAGAATAAGCAGCAAAGAGGATATACGATAAGTTGAAAAGGTGAAGATAGGAATATAATATGAACATATCCATTTAACATGGAAAGTTCTTCTAACAACTAACTTGCTATCTCTTTAATTACTCCTTTATTATCTAAATGAGTGTATTTAACACACATTTTAAAAACTAATTTGATTGCTTACTTTTCTAACATAGCAATGTTTGAAACTTTCCCTTGGATCATCTTATCTGGCAACTTAGTTTATGCTAAAACTAATGGGGGTTATAAATTCATAGCAAGTTTCTTTACTGCAAAATGTGCATGTAAGTTTTTTCCCCTTTTGTTTCAAGTTAAGCACTGGTAATAGGCTGTGTAAATATCCTGTTTCTGAATGCAGACTTCAGTCTGTCAAATTTCCCAGAGTTGATTTGCTGAAAAAAAAATTTCCTGCAGATACATTCTCTACCAAAACATTACATTCGTAGAAAAGATAAGATGAAAATTTAAGGAGATGGTACGGACTGTTTTGAATCCATAAGAATACAGTTAAGTTTGCAATACTTTTCCACCTTCATTCATTCATTTTCAGTGCCTTCCTAGGTGGTGTTGCAAGAAGCAATGATCTTTCTGATTTTTATTTTGAAATAATTTTAGTTGATGAGAATGCAATATTGCTCATATTTTTTACTGTAATTCTTTAAATAGGGCACTTGAGGAGGCACTATTGAGGAGCTTTTTTTCATTTTAGTGACACAGTAATTCTGTTTGTTTTGTTTGGGTTTGTTTTTCTTTAATATAATTCCTTAGCTTTTAAGTGGACAAAGCACAGACATTTAGTGGTATTTCTGAATAAGGGAAAACTAGGATCATTGGACAAATTGCCACTCCATAAGCAAATCTAAATGTCCCAGGCTTTGCATGAGCAATTGCTAAGTACATATTAGCTTACGTATTTGCTTACGCTGTCCCTGTACAATCAGCATGCAGTACAACTAAGTGCTTTTATACTTAGGTATGAATCAATCTACGTGAAGTGAAATTCAGATCTCTATCAGGCAATGTGATTCTTTTTTCCACTTTGCACAGTGTTCGACTTAGTCATTTTATTTTGCCTCTATAGTGACAATTTGTTTACATTTTCCTACACTAACAGTTCCATTTGTGGCAAGTATAGGAAACAACCACAAATGAAGTTTGAAAGTAAAATAGCTAGTATGTTTTCCAAGAGGATATCGCGTGTCTCAAAATCAAGACAGTTCTGCATAGTCTGCTTCTGCAGATCCCTATCGTCTTTACTATTGTCCTTACCCATTCTGCTGCCTCGTTATTTACTGTGTAATGAATATGAGTTCTTCAGAAATCTGTTGCATGTAGAGTTGCAAAAACATCAAGACTTACACTACCTTTTTCTGTCATCCTAAGGTTGCTGGAGAAAGATACGTCTACAAGTTCGTTTGCGACCCTGAAGCGCTTTTCTCCATGGCCTTTCCAGACAACCAGCGCCCCTTACTGAAGACTGACATGGAGCGCCACATCAATGAGGAGGACACTGTTCCCCTGTCCCACTTTGACGAGAGCATGGTCTACATGCAAGATAGTGGCTGCTGCAACACCCACCCATATAATGAAGGCTACGTCTATTAACAACAGTGACAGTAAAGGGGGTGTTTTCCCCCTCTTAGGCTTCTCCTCTTTCACAAGAGCCAGAGGAAAGCTGAATCGACTTCAGTTTGTTTTTTAAATAGTACACTAAAAGGGGCTTTTCCTGTTGCATTATTCCTATGGTCTGCCATGGACAGCGCACTTTATTTGAAAGGGGAGGGTTGGAAACTAAACATTATTGTGTGTAACAGGAGGAAAAGGGTGGGTTTGCTTTTTATTAAGTTTGGGAAGGGAACATACAGGTTTTAAGTACAAAAAAGCTATATCATGTCTGTTTTGTTTCATATCAACATAAGATATTGTACTTTTTCTCTGGGTATCCGTAGTACAGTTAATTCTCATTGTGCAAAATAACCACTTGCTGATAATATCAGCACAGCATGCCTAGGGCAGTTTTTTCTTGCCATTCTTAATTGTCTTTCTGCAGATATAAAAGAGAAGCAAAGCGTATACTGCGGCATTTAATTTAGAAGTTTGAAGTGGTGGACCTTGCAGGCTTGCCTCCAAAAGCAAACAAATATCTCTAGAGTTTTACTTTGTTTGTTTGTAGGGCCTCAAAATAAATAAATAAATAAATAAATCCCACTTATTCGCAGAGTAGCCTTAAGAACAAGGACTAAGTCACAAAATCCCTGACTTCAGACTGCAAGCTGCATGCTGTAACTGGAGTCACGTTGCTATACATATATGGCCAGTGCTATCACTTGGACATTCCGAGATCCATTTGAGGGTAGTAATTACATGTGATAGGCTGTCTGATGATCATGTCAGCATTAAATATGGGATCATGATCAGGACGGAGAAAACATTTCGTATCCTTCCATTTCCTTTGGTACATAAATAAGTTATTTAATCAATAGGAATTAACTGTACTAAGTCACATATCTAATTATGCTGTTTAGACACAGCAAGCACTCCTTGAGAAAAATATCCAATACACTAAATAGGTACTTTAGTAATTTTTAGACATGGTACCCATTAATATGCATTTAAACCTTTTACTGCTGTGTTATGTTGATAACATATATAAATACTAGATAATGCTAATGCTTCTGCTGCTGTCTTTTTCTGTAATATTCTCTTTGATGCTGAATTTACTATGACCATTTATAAGCAATGCTGTAACTACAGGTAGCATTTCAGGACAAAATAGATGACTTGAACCATTTATTGCTTAGAAAATAGCTTACGCCATAGCTGTGCTATAAGCAGCTTTTATGCGCATCCACAAATGACTAGTAAGCTTCAGCTTGCTGAGGAAAGCTCTGCAGAACCTTTTGTGATATTCGGTGGAACGGAGAGTAGACGAACTGTCAATACCATGAAGTCGCTGTATGACATTGTAGTGCTGGCACTGATGTTACCAATCAACTTGTTTTGGACACTAAATGTAAATGTGATCAGATATGCTTGGAAGACAATTCAAATTTTGAGTTCTTTTTTTTTTCCCCTTGTTTATGTTTTTAAATTGGGTTTGTTTGGTTGCCTTTTTTTTTTTTTTTTTTTTTTTTTGAGGGGTAATCTTAAATACGAGCCACACACAATACTCTGTATGTGACATGAAAAAAAAAAAGACAAAGAAAAAAGAGAAAATTCTAAAGATTAATGAACACCTTTTCTGAAGTGTAATGTATCCTATTTAGTTTGAGGGAAGGGAGAGCTGGTAAGATCGGGTTTCCTACAGGTGTTATATGGAGTGCATCATTTTCCTATGTTCTCAAGAAGTGGGAAGAATATGAACATATAACCATAAAACAGTAATTTTCATCACGGTGCACGGGTTTCAAAGACAATTCTAGTTTGTGAGTAAATTTTCCATCCTGTGTCAGTTAAGACATCAGTTAAGCTATGAATGTTTTAATAAGCAATGAATCAAAAGTAAAGAAGTGGTGATCACTAGAAACCACAGGTGCGTAAAAAACATTTGAACGGATATTTAATTTAGTTAGATCCAGAAGACAACATATTTAATGGGAGTGTGTATACACCTTACTATGTCACCTAATTCCATCATCTGTAATTCTTAATGGCACTTAAATTTGAAGTGATCAACCCAGAATCTCAAGTCTCAAATTGCAGAATCAGCAAGAGGGAAAGAGAAAAGGTTAAGTAAGATTGTTTAAAGAAGCAAACAAACAACAAAAAAAGAAACACACAGTTTCTACTGAAATAAGGTTCAAATGAAACATGCTTTGATGAAAAGTCCATCGATTGGTTTTGGTTCTTTAATGTCAGCATGAAGCGCCTCCTGCCTGTGGCAGGATGTGGGTATGGGAGAGGGGTTGGGCAAAGAAAAGGAAAAAGAGGAGAAGAAAAAAAAAAAAAAAAAAAAGGAAAAAATGCATAAAATTTGTAATATTTAAGAAGAAATATATATATATATATATCTGTATACGGTAGTGACTCACTGAAAAAACAAGCAATCAGACCAACATTACCATGATCTCTCAGCAGAAAATATACAAGTCTTTCACTGAACTGATTAACCCTTTTTAAAATGTACCTAAGAAGTTTATTTAAAGTCTGTTTTTATTCCATATTTTTGTTTCTTTGAGTTTGGTTTGGGGTTTTTTTTAGGGTTGTTTTTTTTTGTTTGTTTGTTTTGGTTTTGTTTTTTCGTTTATTTGTTTGGGGTTTTCAGGTAGAATAATAAATCTGGCAGCTGATTCCTGCAAGATTGTTGTGTATTGGATTCCTAAGCATTTGGACTGGAGAGGCCCTTGCAGTAACATTCTCTTTTTGGAAGAGGAGATAATGATGGTCTGTTTCCAGGAAGAAAGGAAGAGGGAAAAATGAGGAATACATACAATTCACTTGTTATATACAAGTCATAGTAGCATTGCATTTGACTGACAAAAGAAAGAAGGATGGCTGATGTAAATTTAGAGGATTGATTACAACTGAAAACTCATACACATTTTCACAGAGCATTTTAATATCCTACTGAATTTGATTGTGTGTGTTTTCAATTGTATAACAGCAGGAGGAAAAACACAGGCTTCAACTGTGCTCCTATTTTAGGAGAAACTGTAAGGGAACAAGCTTGTGCACGCTGGCTTCTGTGTGCTTGCTGCCAATAGCATCGGACAGCATGAGGTAGTGCTACTGTGAAGCTAACCTGGGAGACATCACTGCAGGACCCATGCACAGTATCATGGCTGTAGGTGCTCAACCGTTCTTCCTTTGCTGTGGCAGTTCAGCTACACTGGTAGCTGAAGAGGTCCAGTTAGGTAAGGATGTGTCAGAGTCCCTCAGAATCCATTTAAGGGAGTTAGTATTGCAGGCTTAAGGCAATGCACAAATTCTGCCTTAGGAATATGGTTTTCCATGCTAGAGAACCAAAGCCTTTTCTCTCCAAGGTCACCAGTGTAAGTCCTATACATCAACTGTGGTGCAGTTCTTAACAGTGCATTCTCTAGAAGCATGAAGTTCACATGCTGATCAGACCATATCTTCCTGGTTTACTTTAGAGTTGAATGTTGTGGTAATGAAGACGGATGAAAGTATGGGGAACATTTTCTCCCATATTTCCCCATGAAGAGCCCTTTGTTCAGGACCCTTTCTGCTTTGAGATTCTGAGATACCTGGGACAATTTCCCAGGGGTTAGTGCTTCAGAGTTGTATGGACATCGGACTGGATTGTACTGCAAATTCATCTTCATGTGACAATATCATCTAGTAAACATTTTTGCCTTTTTTTATTTAAAAAAACGTCTTTATTTTTCTTGTTATTAGTAGGAAATACATCCATGTGTGCAAAGACTATTACGATGAAATGGTTGACTTGTTAATAGCTATACTTTTTCTTCTGGAGATTATTAGTTTCAGTTTATATACTACAGGTAATAGCACACACTAACAACCCTATTTAGTGTTCAGTTAATAGCTCTGAGGACTTTTCCAAATAATCTCCTTCAAAAATGTTTTGGGAGTCTTAATTAATGTGGTATTTTACGTTCTTAAGAATCACCACTCTGAAATACCCCACTTGAATCTAGCTGTAAGAGTCTAGGAGATTTATATTTTTATTTTATTTTATTTTATTTTATTTTAACCTGAGGCTACTCTGCTTGGAAGAAAGGTAGCAGCTGCTAGTAGGTGCCTGTACCTTGGAAATTCCAGTTCAAAGTCCCCTGCGTTTTGCTGAGATACCAAGCTAGGAACTGGAGCATGTGTGATAGATGGCTGCACTGTCTTCCTTGTTTTTATATAGAGAGGGAATTTCAGTGCCTCATCTTCTGTTGCTTTTGCTACAGGAGTGATAAGTTCTGGTGGGGTGGAGGGGGTGGAATGTAAAGATAAGGTCAGCAGCATTTTAAAACTACAAGATTACCCAGAGAATATCTATTAGATCCCTAAGAATCGTAAACGTATCTGCAAGGGGCTGAAGGCCACCCAGCTTTCATGACCATACAGGTAGCATAGGTACAGGAAACTTCATGTCTTACTTTGGGAGGTTGAAATACTGGATTCCTATTCAATACAAATTTAATTTCTGTGGGAAGGAAATATTTATGCCATCTTGTGTAATAGTCTCAAAATTCCCATGAAGAATCTCATTGACATTTTCCTGAAGAACTATTTTTACGTGTGAAAATGACACCCAAAACATCACCAGAAGAAGGGATAGATAAGCATACTGTTCTCCAAGACTATAGCATCATATATCCTAGAAATGTATGATGTCTCTATACTGCTGCTGTATTATCCATACTGCAAACTGTCATTGAACTGACCTCAACAAAACACAGCCTACCGTGAAGTTAGTTGTGTTTTTAGAAATGAACTTCCTGATGTTAATAGACGTTACAGGAAGGCCTGAGGCAGGGTCACAATCAGGTGTTCAGACCTGATGAAATACAATTCTCTTTTTGCTTTTACAAAGCTCTCAGGACATTTCTTCCCATGTCTATGCTTTTTGCTTGCAGAGTAGTTGAGGTTACTACAGCCATTGATATTTTTATTATTTTTATTTTTGCTGGTTTGCTAGTAGCTTGGTTCATTTTGTTTTACAACTGCCTTTGTGTGTCTCTTTCCTTACTCCAGATAACAAGGGGACCAAAATAACGGTCGCTGTTTGATCTGCAGTGTAGGCTGTGCCAGCTCTTTGCTGCAAGAGCTCCAAAAAAACAATGAGTAGAGATGATATCACCAATTTCTTCTCTGCTCCTTTCTGTGATATGACCGAGCTGATCCATTTGAAGATATTTTAAAACAATACTTCACTCAAATGCCATGAATTTGTGTCAGGAGTGGATCAGGTTGGGTTTTAGGAGAAGGTCCTTCACCCAGTGGTGTTCAAGCACTGGAACAGGCTCCCCAGGGTCACAGCCCCAAGTTGCTGAAGTTCAAGAAATGCTTGGAGAACACTCTCTGAAATAAGGTTTGAATTGTGAGTGATCCTGTGTGGAGGCAGGATTTGGACTCCATGATCCTTGTACATCCTTCCCATCTTAAGATATTCTATGATTTTAGTATTTTAGTGAAGACTCTGTTAGAACAGTGGCAGTTTATAGAAGCTCAGTTATGGGAGTTGAGGTTGAATGTTTTATAGACGCCATCAGGGCTGGCTTTGGTGACTTGCAGACAGTTTTCCCTGGGATGTGTATGCATAGGGCTACACAACCCAACAGAGGCAGAAAGAGGTGGTTTTGTAGAGGTACCAGCTCCTCAGAGCTTGAGATGTTTGCTCAAATACACAGGCAAGGCTGCTGCCTGGTTGGCTGCAGAGAACGTGCCCTGAGAGACCTGATGAGGTCTACATGTATGTAGAAGAGCAGAGGAGCATGATCCCAGTGTGCCCATGGGAGGAACAGAAATGGGAGAAAGCCTGTCAGGGACAATCTAGCCCTACCAACTAGCTAAACTGCAGCTGATTTGTACAGGAAGGAGGAGACCGTATGACCGATACAATAAATCACAGAGATAACTATTTGAAAGACAAGCTGCAGGAGGATCATAAGAAATGATGGAAAGTAATAAACTCCGTAAACAGCAATGACTTTTAAGACCCCAGTGCTTTTGGGAGCGCTTCAGGAAAAGGAAGAGAGAAAGTAAAATGCAGAAAGGGACAATAATATTAGATGAGAACAACAGGAGTCAAATCATGAGCTGCATTAGGGGACCTGGAAGATTGCAGTGTTTTAGATAAGGAAGTAAGGGACCAAGATAAGTATGGAGTCAGTAAACTGAGATAAGAAGAGGAGAGAGGAGGTAATTGCAGGCAGTGCACTATGTGGTCAGTGGGCCAAATGTGCTGCGCCAACAAGGCTGCACCAAGGGCGTGCTGGCCCTGGTTAGTTCAGCCCCAAGGACAGGAATATCAGCACTGCCTCTGGAGTGATTGTTGATAACTCAGTAAAACCATCTGCACAGTGTTTGGCAGCTGTTAAAAGAGCAAACAAGATATTGGAATATGCAGAGAGTGTTCTGGGCTATAAATGTCGTGACTTTATTGTCTCACTATATTAAAAAAAACAAAAAAAAACAAAAAAAAACAAAAACAATTTTCAAGGATAATGGATCACATTGTGGGCTGGTGTAAATCAGTAAAGTTAGCTAAGTAGCTTTACCCTAACAGAGTCCATGGCCTGTTATTAGTAATGTGCATGCCTTTCTAGATGTGGTATCTACATGGGACACTTTCACTTGTTACAATATCCAGAGAGATGAAAATGATTGAGATCTAGGGCGTAGCATGAGACCAATAAAAAAAAAAAAAAAAGTTGAAATTAAACAAGAATGTATGTGTTCTGAATTCTACCGACATACATAGACAAGTCAATCCATTTTTACATAAAGCTCTCTGCACTGGAGCTCTGTGCATCCTATATTACAATGGCCTATTGTGACAAATGCTCACAGAATGTATGGGCTGGAGTCCCTGCTACACGTGGCTTAATGTTGGCCTGTGTGACAGTGGTAGAGACCTGTAGGTCAGGCTGCCTTTCTAGCTTTTTGTGAAGACGTTGTGGCCATTTAGAAGTCTTAAGGAGCGCACTAAGCTTCCAGCTATTCTCAGGATTAGAAAATTTCAGGTATACTGCAGATGTAGCCACAAAGGCTAGACTGTCAAAGGAATTTCAGCCACTGCTCTGCTCCATTTGATAAGTCTTGTGAGATCAGCAGTAAGTATTAGGATATCTAAAGGCCTCCAAAAACTCCTTCAAATGCTGGTCAGATGAACCAGGGCTTCTCTGCTTCCTCTGGGAATGAAATGTGGGAAAGAGACACAAAATGAGTGAAGACCTAGATCTGCATCTACAGAGAAATAAAATGAAGAGAACTTTCGTGTTATTATTTTAAAGGAAGAGTTTCAGCATGACACTGCAGGAGGTTGCTCATTGAAGTTAAAGTAGTCCTTGGAACCCCGAATAGATGCCTAATCTTAGGATAAGACTCTTAGATTTACACAGTGCTTGCATGTACTTGTTCAAGATTCGGTCTTTAATGTATCTATCTGTTTTTTGGTGTTTAACTCTTCCAAATGCATGAGATTCCAAATGCATAAATTCAACTCAGTAAGAATTTATGTTATATTAGACACTCTACTTCGCAGTACCTAACATTTCTGTGTGAATCTAGCTGTAGTGATTAAAGAAGCACTGCCCCATAAGGAAAGGTCAGTTCCTGCAGCTATACAATCTATTAAACTGAGTAGTTTAGTCTATATGATCTTTATCTATTGGTAAGTGATATAGCCTGGTTGTGGCAAAACCAGTTCCAAAAACTAAGCTTGGCTTACTATTGCTTTATGGCAGCTAAATGGTGGCAAAACAGTCCTTCTGACCACTGCTACAGTTATGATCACTACATCTCAGGTTATGGGAGACCTAAAAATTTACTGAGAGAGGTCACAAGAATGAGCAAGACTTACAAATGGCTCCTGAAATTGTGGAAATTGAAAAAGATTCACCTTGGGACATATAGCTGAGAAGGATTAAAATCAAGGTCTGCAGTACCATAAATCACTGGGGGTAAAACAGGGAAGAATCATTTACTGACAAGAATTTATTTGGGGGGTAATAGAAAAAAAGCAGTTTGGGCATTTAAAGAAAATAAAGGAAGTACTTTGTTACACAGCACCGTTATTAATTATTTGTGACATTTTTTTACATAAACTGTTTAGGATGTCACCAGTCTTAAATGAATTAAGATAAATTGCTTAGAAATAATTATGAAAGAAATGGCTAACAAGGATTCTCCACAGTGATGAGGAAGTTAAACTCTCCAAATCATAGAATCATAGAATCATAGAATCACTAAGGTTGGAAGGGACCTCAAAGATCAAGTCCAACCGCAGCCTAACCATAGTACCCTAACTCTAACAACCCTCTGCTAAATCTTATCTCCAAGCGCCACATCCAAACGACTCTTAAATCAGGGACTCTAACACAGAGTGTGTCAGCCCCTCAAAGGATGTGCCACCCTGTTCCCATTCTTTGTTTCTCAACACTGATTGTGATCTATGCTGGGACATACAGACTTTTGGCCGAACAAGAGGAGTTGGTATTTCCTGGAAGTGAGTATTATTTGAAACAAAGGCACTAAGTTCTGTAGGCTCAAGGCGGTGGTCAATGTCTTGCATTTTATTTGTGCCCTGTGATAGAAAAAAAAAAAAAGAAAAAAAAAAGAAGAAAAAAAAAAGAGAGAAAAAAAAAAAGAAGTGTAT
The DNA here is from genome assembly GCA_030625065.1 of Alectoris magna. Classification (NCBI taxonomy): domain Eukaryota; kingdom Metazoa; phylum Chordata; class Aves; order Galliformes; family Phasianidae; genus Alectoris; species Alectoris magna. The sequence goes on from CM060561.1 coordinate 122,271,765, forward strand.
AACAAAACTGCCTTCAGTAGTTTGTGTGTTTCTACACAAAATCTATAAATCTGAACCTGGAATCCTTTGTTTCTAGGATTTGTTTTCCTGGTCTAGTAAGAACATCCTTTATAAAGGGCTATTGTCAACTTGCGCGTGATCACTAAGCTGCTGATATTGGGATGGGGTTATTTTCAGAGGGCGAAGAGAAACACTGCTGCATTTGTGTTTAACTAGGAACTTTACATCTTTCAAAAAAGAAGAAAGAAAAAACACACACACGCACAAAAATAGATCAATTTGTGAGTATTATGACCAGTTTATTGTCTTGCCACTTAACACCTAACAAACATTTCACCATGATGTTTTCTCTCTCTGTGGCATTTTTGCACAGACCAAACTAAGATTGTTTAATAATATATAGGATTGAAGCAGGACTCAGAAATTATAACCCCCCCAAAAGATGGAGAGAGAGAAGAAACCACTAATGAATGTCTTTCCCTTCTCATATTACCTCTAACTCTATCAATAGCATATTCCATAATGCTCTAAGTTCCATCCTCAACAGATAACATTAAGCAGTACATATCCTAATTTCATCAGACTTGGACTCTTACTTAAAGCCTTAGGTGACTTCATGCATTTATATCAATTCTATCAACAGACCAAGTGCATCTGACTCTTTGAAAGCAGGTGCGGATTCATGCAGAGATTTCTCATGATGAGATGGTTTGGATTTTGATGGGGTGGTTATAACAAATACTGACAGCAAGAGACCCTAAAGAAAAAGCTCTGGAAATTCTATGTGCATGGTGTCTTTAGTGAGTAATATTTATGGAAGACAAGAGGCAGGTTTATTTGTCTGATTTAAGTATTACTCAGTGGTGACCCTGTGCATAAAATGTAATGTGAAGTCAGTATTTCTGAAAATTTATATGGGTATCTAGCTATAGAAGTGTGACCTGCTGACTTGCTGTCCCAAAATGGTGTCAGTCTAAAATATCACTGCAAGTGTGAGCTGCATTCTCGTACAAGTCCTAAGACAGCCATTTCATACATTAAAAGAACACTGTGATGCATATGTATGTATCTTGTAGGAAAGGACAGAGAAAGACTCCTGAGAGCATTAAGCATAAGAGAAGAACATTGTAGTTCTCAGTATTGCTGCAAATTGGCAACTGCAAGCTGTAAATTGTAACTCATGAGAAGTAAAATTCAGCTCAGAATGGTTTGCTCGGCAACCTTTAACTCAGGGGCATGAGATGAGCATAACTTCTGCTGGACTACACATCCAAAATCTCATTCTGTATGGAAACATAAGTAACTCAAGCCAACAAGTTTTTGTTCTGTATGAACTGATCTCAAATTCGATGTGACAAAGCCAATATGGAATGTTTGTCTAGATAGATACATTACATATTCATTTTGTTAAAAGCCACATATCCTTATTGATAAGATAAAAGAAAACATGGCGAAGACAGCAATGATATTGCTGAGGAAAAGGAACTAGAGGAGTTTACATACGTAGCAAAGAGTGCACCAAGAAAAGCAAGCCACTCCAGTGTCCCTCAAATATATATTTTTTTAAAGTTTATGCAGGGAAGAGATTTTATATATATATATACACATATATAATATATATATTATATATACACATATATAGTATATATGTGTATATATATATACACACATATATATATGTATGCATATATATATAAAAATTATACATATTATCTCTATATATACTTTTTATTTTTATTTATGTATATACTTGTTGTTGTTTTTGTTGTTGTTGCATGACCTTGCTTTATGAGGGAAAAATCAGCTTTCCCTAAAAAATTCAACAGATATCAAGCTTCCTAACCTTTTTCTTGGTTCTTGTTCTTGGAAAGATGGAATTAAGATTTAAAGCTGAAACCTGTGACTCGGGTTTTACTGAATGCAGTTGTTGTTACATCATAATGATAGAATACATCATGGACTGTTGTGGTACAATGTTTTTACTGACATCGATGTGAAGGAGATGTATTACTCATTCCTGAGCTGCTTGCAGTTACCGTGGCGTTTAGTTGCGCAGGAAGAAGTACAATTTACAGCTGCTCCCCCCCAACCCCCCTCCAAAAAAAAAAGGCTTTTTTAGCAATGTTCTCATAGCATTGGCTATTTTCTGTCTGCCTCAGTGCTGTAAAGCAAAAAACCCCTATTCTTAGAACATTTATAAATTTTTAAACAACAGTGTAGGCTTCATCAATAGTCTGCATATGAGGTCGATCATTGTGACAGAAATTTTCAAGTCCTGACAAAGGATTTGGAAGTGGGATCAAGTAAGAGTGGCTTAGGGAAATAGCACAGATGTGTTTGCTAATAATTGTATGGCGGGAATTAATGTGGTTGAAGCTATCATCTCCAGCTGTTTTATTGCTCAGTGTCGTTAAAACAACAGAAATGATTTTGAATCTCTCTTGTCATGCGTTGCCCAGCATGTCTAAGGAAATCTGGGGACTCCTCAGGAGGAGGCCAGTCCAAAACCTTAGCAGTTGTATTGTACAAAGACATACACAGTAGGAAGAAAGAAACTGTATATCTGGGAGAAAAAAAAAAAAAAAAAAAAAGGAGCAATTTGTGGATTTGGAGGCTTTTTTGCACTGTGAGCATTTATTTCCTGTGCAAGAACTCACTCAGAAATAACCAACTCATCTTAGATATATATCAGGATAAATTATAAAGCTTTAAAAATGACTTGAGGACGTAGGCTTCAATGACTTAAAACTGAATTTTTTTCCTGTCTGAATATCTCAGGACCTAAAAGAACAAAGATGTCAGTTTTAACATTCTGAATGGTTTTCTTCACTGAGAAAAGCTGTTTAGGTAGGATTTAAGCTTTAACTAGACTAGTCTATTTTGTCATTAGTCAGTTGTAACTTGTAAAAAAATCTGAAACTTCAGATTTTGTGGGAAATGGATGGAAATTGGAAATTTTATCAGACTTTTTTTTTTTTTTAAGTTATCCATTTTGCTGGAATGTGAGGTTGCCCAATGAAGCCGGAATAAAGAAAGTTAAAAATGCATGGATAATTATAGTTGACATATAGCTTTTTGATTTACTACATGGATACTATTCATGTACATAGACTCTATAGGCACTTTATATAATAGCCATGTAATTAATACATACATTATTAATATATAAGTGCTTCTATTAAGAAATGTCATTAATGATCCTGCCATCCTGAACCTGTAAAGTACAACTTAGTGTGATCCCCATAAAACATTTTTCCGGCCTGACAGTATTAGGAAAAAAAAAAAAAAGCAAGAGTAAATTCCTCCCAGTACATAAAATCTACTAATAAAACTGTACACTATTTCAGACGCAGCCAGTCTCATTTCCTTAGAAAGGGAGCACAAGGGACTCAATTTGGTGAAGCAGGTTGAAAAGATACAGAAGTTTATCAAGGAGGATGTAAAATAAACTGACAAGTCAGATCTCTAGGAAAATATTAGAGGAAGAACTGTACCAATGCATAATGTATTCAGTGTAATACATGTTAAAGTTTTTAGTTCTCCTTTGTTCAGTTTCAAAGTGGATTTGGAAATTAGGAAAGGATGGAGGAGCAGTTCTGCAGGGAAGAACATTTAACAGATTTCTGTCACTTTTATAAGACAGTCCATGTTTCTGCATAATAATAGAAAAAAATATTCAGCTTCCTCTGAGAACTGTAAAATAAAACATCTTCACAAGACCTAGAGAAAAAGAATAATCAGTGAGTTTAAGGTTAAATATAATAGTCATGGCAGGTAAATGGAGACTTTAGGATTGCAAATGTAATCACCTCTTTCAAAAGAATGTAGAGCAGTGAATATTTAGTCACAATGTTTAAACCTACATAGTTCAAATGCTTTCTCTGAGTCTGCCTTAAGATGTATGCAATCTATGTATGTCCTTCTGTCTTTTGATGTATTATTTTCTGAATGTGTGGACATTCTCTGAGTTGGTGGAAACCTGAACTGCAAGTGAAAGAAGATTAAGGGCCAAATACAATCAGAAGCATCAGGCTTTGTCATCTTCTGCTGGCCTCAGAATTTTTCTGCAGTTTAAACAAAACAACTCTGAAGTCTGTTGAATTCAGCAGGACAGGGCCACAGATATCCCTACTCTACCTCATTATCATATGGATGAAGCTAATCTTGTATGCTTTTATTTTTTAATTTATTTGCTTCATGCGAGGGCACTGATTCATCCCGGATCTGCTCATTCGTTATACATTTACACTTGTGTGAAGGGTCTGAATCTAGCAAGGTCAAACCAATCAGCACAAATGCAAATGAAAGTAAAAAGTAAAGAACTGGGCTCTGGCATCTAGTTGTTTGCTATCTTCTCCATCCAAGAATCTTTCTTTCTCTGTGTTTTATTTGAGTTGTAACAGTCTATTGCTTCTTTTTATTCTTTATCAAAATCAGCAGAACACTGTAATCTGTTATTTCTTCAGATTAGAAACTTCATTTTCTAGTTTATTCTATATTTTTCACTTGGCTTTGGTTTTTCTGTCTTTTATCCTCTTTCATTTTGAAAATCTCCCTTTTCAGGAAGCTAAGGTAGACACATCATTTTACTCAGATGTATGTACACATCTTACAGGGAGTACTGTGGAAGAGAAACATTGCAAAAAAATAAATATATTCATTATTTGGTTTTGGTATATGAGATATTTGAGCACAAAGACCACTGTGAGTCTATACAAGGATATTATGCATTATTAGATATATCCTTCCTTCTGAAACATATCAGCAGAACCTTTTAAAGCCCATGGTGATTTTGCCAGGCCTAGAGGAAGTATGTTCATTGTCAACTTGTTTTACCTGAGCAGCAGTTTCAAGCCAAAGGAGACAAGGAATTTGGGGAGCCAGGTCCTCCACTCTATTCTTTTAGTCCTAATCATCTGACATCTGCTGTACTGTCTGCTCCCTGAGTTCTGCATAACTGTTGTTGGGGCAGACATGTTGGGACAGGCCCCTTTAATGACAACTTCCACCAGTTGAAAATAATAAAGTTAATGGTTTTGGAGGAACGGTAACTTTAAAAAGAGAAAAGATGGATCTGTGCTTGTACATCAGACATATTCTGGATTTACTAGGAGGTTGCTCTGTCCTCCTGCAACTCCATCTTTTCCCAAGGTATTTTGTAGAGTCAAAGGAACGATGAAGAAACATTTTTATTACCAAGACCTGATCACAAATTGGGTTCTGTTGCATTAGCACAGTTTTTACTCATAAAAGATGTAAATTCAGGACAGCCCTTTGTTTTTCACTCTTATTTTAATAAATTAATTTAGTAGCTAATAAAAACGGGAGGTAAAGATCTACCATGTGATCCAGCCAAATCACAATGACCTTTTTTGACAAGAACTATCAAAAGTACAGCGTGAGCACAGCTCATATGAGACCTCAAAATTTGTTTGCTTTTGCACCTAATACCAGAACTTAAACTCTGTTCTCCTAAGGCTGAAAGGCTAATGTACTAATTTACAGTGTCACGCAGCTGCTTATTTGGTTGAGTTTTCTTTTCTTCTCACAGAAGGTTAATTTCCATAAAAAGGATTTTCATTCGACTGGTCTTGTTTAAACAAGATTTTACGGGATTTGGTTTCAGTCCTGGTGATTGGTGTTTCATTGCAGAAAGAAAAGCAGCAAAAGGACAGAGAATGCTTTTTAATTTTTTCACTTAACAAGCCTATTAATGGCCTTTTTTTAAATTATTTTTATTTTAAAATTTATTTTTATTAAATGTATGTGCATGTCCTGGGCTAGTGGAGTGTTTTCCTCTCTGTAACACCTAGCAGCACAGATAAACCTAGAGCATTTTATCATTCTGGTCTTTGTGGTTCTTTTCAGAGGATGCTTATTAGAAGATAAAACTGTGTTTGATGACAAGCATTAGCTGCAAAATAGCTCCACTACTACTGTCCTGGCTTCATAATGATCTAGTGAAATACCTGATTTCCAGGAGGTTGCTGCAGAAGTTTCCCACAGCCATGAGTTAAAGGTCTGGTGACAGACATGGAATCACCCTAAAAAGACAAAACAAAATTATATTTGTTGGTAGATATTCATGTGATCAAATCATACAGTCCTTCAAGAAATTTGTTTCTAATGGTTTGTAATCACAGCTATTAACATTGATTAACAGTATAAGACAGATGAAAAGCTGTTGATTGTCATTACTCAGATTCATTTGGTTCTGGTCTCTCTAGCATATAAGAATCAAAATGTAGAACAAAACTTTCCATCAAGAACCGGTAATATAATTAAAACAGAGGAAAGAAAAATCTCAGAGCAGTAAACAAATCCATCTTCTCTATACTGGATGAAATCCAAGTTGAATTCAGCGTACAAGCCTCTAAAATGTTGCTAATTTAAAGCTCTTTGCAGGTGAGGTTAACTGATGGTAGCATTTGCCCCTGCAACTCATTTAGAAATACATCTTCATTTGGCACAATGCAGCAGAAATGAAAGGCAACAGCACTTTGTGAGTTTTACTGAGCAAAAAGGTTTAAAGAAGCTGACAAACGTCATAAGGTATTGTTGTACCAGTTTGTATTGATTGTGCTGGAGGGCACCTCCTTGTGGAAGAGGATTGATTTCTTTGTGTTTTCACAAAGAGATTTTAATAGTCTTTGTACTTGCTGTCATGTTGCAAACACCCACAAGCAAGACACATCTGAAACCATAACTGTAAAAGATCAGCCCCTTAGCCTACAATAAGCATCAATTAATGCTGTATAAAAACAACTCCAAAACACTTTAACTGAAAAAGGTTTATCTGAGTTGTAAGGTTGTGCAATACCAAAGAAATCAGTGCCATGCAGGAATTAAATTAGCTCATCTTCAGAGACAGACAGATTAAAACAGAGTTCTCAATTTCTGATTATTTGTTAAGATAGTCAGATTCTTCCTTATACTCACAAATGTGAAAGCTGTTAATTTCAATCATTTGAGTCATTGGATAGAAAATTGTTCCTAGAATTTTCTCTTCTCTGTGTTTGCTCAGAAGTTTGGTGTTTCTTTCATTTATCAAAGTAAAACATTCACAGAGAAGAAATGACTCACTGGTTAACTTTCAAATTTGGATAGAGAAAAACACCGAGCACCATGTGTGTTTTTATGTATTATATATATAGGCATGGCCAAATGACTACAATAATCCTATAGTTTATCACAGATCAATATAATAGTAGTTCTCCATATGGATTATCCCTGTAGAATTTAGCAGAGTTGAAGCCATTAAGTTTCTATTAGCTTTAATGTAATATGAGAATGTTGGAATGTAACCCAACAGGAAATATTTATAAATTTTGAAAAAACATATTTTTCAGAAATAGCATAACTGTAGTCGTTATCATTGGATGTGTCATAAAATTTTTATTCTGTTCTTTTGGGCTTTTCTACAAGGTTATGAAATCTTTTCCTTCTAAGTAAGTCTGCATCCTTCAGGCACAAGTTCTTTTGGTTTATAGTGAAATGTCTTCAGCAGCTCCTCCAAAGAACCCACAGTACATTTGTTGTTTCTTATGCCTGTAGTAGGTGATGTCTCCTTCCTGAGTTAGCACTGACAGCTGGATCTGCTTGGCTACTGCAGGAGCCGTAGTTGCATCATGAGTCTGCGCACTGTGCATGTCATGAGGAGACAAGCTCTATACCCCAGCTACTTGCCAGCCTAAATATCATATCCTCTTCTATTCCTCTTGTATGTGCAAATGTCACCTTTTTTTTCTTCTTGTGTATTACCACAGGCCTGTGAGAGAAACGGAGGTTTTGTCACACAGCTGACAGTCATTGCAATTCTCCAATCCTTGCTATTCTGCTTTGACTTGTAGATGGAGCGTTGGCACATCCATAAATTAGTTGCCTAATGTAAAATAGGGAAAATATCCTCTGTTTTGTCTTAGCAGTTACCAAAAAGCTTTTTGTATTTTCTGGAAGAGTATCTTGAGTTGCAGCTGTTGTAATGCAAATTATAGATTAAAGACAAATCAACATGGAGGTAAATGAAATTATTAGGACTGTTTCCACTGACGTCTGTAGTAGGTTGGTCTGAGTTAATAAGATTTCTGAAGTAACAGCTTTATTTTACTTTTACACTCATGTGGTATTTTGTGAAGTGAGGTCTGGAATCTGTTTTTTACAGCTGCACTAAAAATAGCAGTGATGTAATGTTCTTTGGAAATACTGAGCTTTACCGTGGAACTTATAGTTGGAGTTTCTAACTTTTCCTAGTTCGTTCATTTTAGTTGCAGCTTTTTCTCCCAGCATATTAACACAGGGAAAACTCAATTGCTTAAGTGTTGGGAAAAGTGAAGAATAAAGGAACACAAAGACGAAAAATGTTGGATGTTGAAGTAAAAAATGTTGAAGTAAAGATGGCAGCCATTTAAAATAAATCAAATAAACCTTCAGTAAGTTTCTTGTTTGTACAGAACATTAAAGATGTGAGGCTGAAAGAAAAGTATCTTAATTTCACTGAAATATATATTTCAAGATATACTGTAGTTGTTATCAGGACCATCAACACTATTTTTTTCCAGAACAAATATACAAACATAGAAAAGACTGCTGCTTTTTTACAATACTGATGAAAAATAGTAGAGAAGAAGTAGGGAAAATGTGGAAGACAGACAAAGAGAGAATGAGTTAACATGACTTTGTGAATCAGCAAGTATTGGCAGTGCTTCTTAAAATCTTAACCAGCTGGAAAATGTTGGATCTAACATAAGTTAGAATACAGAATATTTATATTACACTGGATAGCAGAATAAAAAAGAAACTGTATTTACTGATGCTTTGATGATGATGAAGTGAAATTCTGAGACTGGTAGTATGCATATAAAGTTATTTGAATAGCGTATACTGTATATTATGTATTGTATATTTGCAACTTATACATAGGGGACAACTACTCTTTCCTCTAAATGTGTGAATCTTAATCTCTACTGTAAGACAGAGATAAGGCTTTCATAGTAGTTCTGTATTCATCTTCCCTTCAGCTCTTTTTGGGAATGGCAGGGTAAGCTCATTCAAAAGGGACTAACTGAACAGTGGAATAGTAGCCAAGTGACGAGTTTATTCTTAGTGCAAATCTTGTGCAAGAACTTTCAATTTATCGTGAGATGTATTGTTTTATATGTATATATGGTACAAAAGTTTTTAAAAGAAAGATTGTATGTGAGAAAGTTGCCTACATTTTGGGATAAATCTGATCCAAAGCACTTGACTCAACTGAAACAGTCAATCTTAAAAGTCAAGTTAAGATGTTTAGTGATCAACAGCATAATTCTGTCACTGAAGGAGTACAGATGCCTGATCACGGAAGTTTATAAAAGTTATGGAATTAGTGACATAAAAATATTGTACATGGTTTACCTCACCTAGATCTCTGCTATTTGACTGTTTCATGCCGTATATATTCTACTCTTTTAAAAATGTCACTATTTAACTTCCAAATCTGTCTTTGAAAATACTGTTGAGTAACTGAGAAAAGATTCTCATACAAATATGCTGTTTTATTCTTAGAATTATCGTGGAATAGGTAATGAGAGCTAGGTAATGAGCTGTAATTGCACAGGTGATACTGCATAGAATTTAACAGCTACTATTTCATGTCTGAGATAAATGTCAAATCTTTTCTCATCCAGTCATGAAACATTTCATGTAATCTTGTACAGAATCAAACACATCTCTAGTGATCTGTTTTTAGTACCTCTACACCAGTCGAAATACAGCAGGATTGTGTTTGTAGGACCTGGCAAAGATCTGTATCTTATATCAGCAATTATATTTCTCTGACAGGAAAGCAGAGCGATGGAAATTACAGGTCAACCATCTGAGAAAAGATGAGAAATGAATGAGCCCAACAGCTCAGCTCTTAACCCAGTGCATATAGGTGGAATGCTGTGTTCCTTGTCAGTTTAGCTCTTTTGGTGGCATGATGTTATCAGTGATGTAGTGTTTTCACACTTAACAGTGTAATGGTTTGTAAAAATTATTGTAATTGTTAAATATGATATGGTTCGCATATTTTTTACATTAGTATGAAAGAACAGCTGATGTTTGTTTAATATTTATCAGGAAAAATATACTTTTGTGTGTGTGTGTGTGTGTGTGAAAAATTTGTCAAATGAGGGAGTGGCCTCAAGTTGCGTCATGGGAGGTTTAGGTTGGATATTAGGAGAAACTTCCTCAAAAGAGTGGTCAGGCACTAGAATGGGCTGCTCAGGGAGATAGTGGAGTCCCTGTCCCTGGAAGTGTATGGATGTGGTACTAAGGAACATCATAGGTTAGCAGGGAACATTGGTGGTAGGTGGACAGTTGGACTGGATAATCTTAGAGATCTTTTCCAACCTTAATGATTCTATGATTGTGTAAACCACAGATGGCTAGGAAAAATGAATGAGCCATAGTGCTCTTGTTCCCAGAGACTTATCCTTTCATTCCAATTTTATTTGACTTACTTCACACGGCTGGTCATGGTATTCATTTCTCTGTGCTCTGTGCTCTGGCTCCAAAATGTGAGTTATATTCCTTTTCACATTGATTTGATATTCCTAAATGAAAAGTATTATTTTTGAACATGGAAACTAATTATTTAGCCTTTTATGAAAACTACAGCTTTCTAGAAGTGGCTCCAGTATATATTGAGGGAAAAGCAATAAGCGTCCCAGAAATACTGAAAACTCCAAGCTTACTGACTTTTGGAGCCTGTTTCTTGATGTCCATAAGATGTAGAAGTGTGTGACCACAAGGGAATTTAGGGGACTGACAAGTAGAGGATGCGTAGAGGGATATGCTTACTTCCCTTGAGAATACTGAAGAGGTAAACAGATGGAAAAAGAAGTAGAATGAGTGGCAATAAAGTGAAGAAAAGAAGAAAATGGTTGTTCTATGAGTAGAGCTAAAGAAAGTATAAGGGTTATTGGAGTAGTAGAGATTAGGAGAATATATAGAAAGGACTAAAAATGAAGGGAAACAAAGTTAAGAGTTGTAAGTGAATAAGAGGCAGATGCTCCTTATTACTAATTTCTTTCTGAACCATTAGCTTTGCAACAGTTTGTATGGAATACAGATTGCATTCCTTATTTTTCAGGATACTGGTTGTCCTTTGTGTTGGGACAAATTATCACCTGAATGAATACATTAGAGCTGTACCAGAAGTTGTCAAAGCTTTTAAAAATGGAAGTGCTCAAGTGAACATCAGTTATGTTCTAACAACGCTTGGAAAAGTTGAGAAGTGTGAAAATGAGATAAGGATTAATGTAGTGGGAAAAGCTTATGGGATATTCTACTACATGATGAATGGTTTTATGAAATAAGAACTTTTTGACAGATTGACTCTGTTTGAATGTATTGGTATAGCATTTTGGAAAGTGTACAGCACGTCTGAAATTAAAAACAAAGTTTGCACAGATTTTTGCCATCTTCATTCCTGGGTTAATGTTTTAATCTACACAGACCAATGAACTGAACTGAAGAGAACAGAATAGAATAGGATAGTTCAGCTGGAAGGGACCTACAGATACCATCAAGTCCAACTGCCTGACAGCTTAGAGCCTTGCCTCCTCAGGAAGCTGAAGAAAGAAATGCAGTTGCCTTGCAACAGCAAGTGCTCTTAGCTTCTCCTCGGAGAACATGCCTTCCAGCCCTTTTGCAAGCTTTTCTGACCTCCTCTGGACATTTTCAGGTATTTTAACATCACTTTTATATTGTGGAGTCCAGAACTGCACACAGTATTGAAGATGAGGCCACACAAACATTGAATATAGCAGGAGAATCACCACTTTTGACTGACTGACTATGCTGTGCTTAATGCATCCCAAAACGTAGTTTGTCCTCTTGAAATATTTTTTACCCCCAAAATCCAAATACTAAAGGATTGAAGCTCTTGAGTAGAGGTTGCAGAAGAAAAAGCTCAAGGTTAAGGTGTTCTAAATAATGAATGTTGATTCTTTTTTCTTTATTTGTTTTTATTGTTCTTTTGCACTTGTTAAGTAATGATGTCTTAGAATTTTGGTAATTAAAAATAATTTGCTTCAAAAATTTATATCATTTTATCTAAAGAAAGAAAGATCTAAAGTAGATTTGTAGTGAAGGTTCTTCATTTCCAAAGGGAAAAGATATTGCTAAACTGAATGCCTGAGGAACTAAAGAATTTTATTATAGAGAGGATAATGTGTAGGTAAGGTTAAAAGTTGTCTTCTGTGACAGTGTGGACAGGTAGGACAGGATGAGAGGAGCTCATCTGAAAGGATTCCAGAATTAACAGAGCTTTAATATGAGACCACAAGCCTACAAAGTATGGAAGAATAAGTATTGCAATAAAGATGTCTATACTTTTAATGTAAAAGGAACAAGCAAGTTGTCATCTTGAAAAATGGAAGCCCACCAGTCCTGTCATTGTGTTGTGCTGTGCAATTCCACAAGATTTTTTAATTGCAATGGAAGTAAAGAAAGGAATTCTCAACACTTGTTTTTTTCTACAGCGGTCAGGAGACTGGGGAATCTATTACGTGTAAAAAGACTGGAATGAGATTCAGTGTTGTCATGGTTTTGACTGAGATAATTTTCTTTGCAGAGGCTTGGAGGATGCAGTGTTTTGTAGTTTTGGTGATAACATACCAATGTTTTTAGTTGTTACAAAGCAGCACTTGCACATTGCCAAAGAATTTTCACCTTTTGTTGCCCTGCCAGTGAGGAGGTGAGAGTACACAAGGAGCTGGGAGGGGACAGACCAGGACAGGTGACACAGACTGACTAAAGGGATATCCCATGCCACTCCTGATGATATTGGAAACGTCATAGTAGTCAGGTGAAGTCCCTGATGACTGGAGAAAAGGCAACATCACATGCATTTTTAAGAAAGATAAAAGGAACTACCAATCTGTCCATCTCACCTCTGTGCTGGGAAAGATCATGGAACAGATCCTCCTGGAAGCTATGCTAAGGCATGTGGAAGACAGGGAGAACCAGCATGGCTCCACCAAAGGAAAATCCTGCTTGGATTTTTCTGTTGGACTTCTATGGTGGTGTAACTGCATCAATGGACACGAGAAGAACAACTGATGTCATTTCTCTGGACTTCAGTCAGGCCTTTGACACAGTACCCCACAACATCCTTCTCTCCAAACTGGAAATATGTGGTTTTAATGGGTGGATTTTTCGATGGATGAAGAACTGGCTGCAGGATTGAATCCAGATAGTGGTGGCCAATGGCTCAGTGTCTGGATGGAGATCAGTGATGAGTGATGTGCCCCAGGGGTCAGTGCTGGGATAGATACTCTTTAATATCTTTGTCAGTGACATCAACACTAGGGTCAAGTGCATACAGCAAGTTTGCAGATGATACCAAAATGTGGGTTGCAGTCGGCACGCCAAAGGATGGGATGCTATCCAAAAGGACCCAGACAGGATTAAGCAGTGGACCTAAGAGAACCTCATGAGGTTCAGTAAATCTAAGTGCAAGGTTTTGCACCTGGTGCAAAGTCCACTACCAACACAAGCTGGGGAATGAAATGATTGAGCACAGCTCTGCTGAAAAGAACCTGGGGGTATGGGTGGATGGTAAGCTGGACATGAGCCAGCAATGTGTTCTCACAATCCAGAAACGCAACCTTACCCTGGGCTGCATCAAAAGAAGCGTGACCAGCAGGTTGAGAGAGGTGATCCTGCCACTCAGTTCTGTGCTGGTGAGATCTCACCTGCAGTACTGTGTGCAGATGTGGAATCTTCAGTGCGGAAGAGACATACACCTGTTGGAATGCATCCAGAGGAAGGCTATGGGATGGAACGTCTCTTCTATGGGGACAGGCTGAAAGAGCTGGGGCTGCTCAGCCTGCAGAGGAGAAGGCTACAAGGTGACCTGATAGCAGCCTTTCAGTATCTAAAGGGGAATTACAGGAAAGAAGGGGACTCTCTTTAGCAGGGTCCATTGTGATAGGACAAGGCAAAATAATTTCAAACTTAAAAGAGGGTAGATTCAGATTGGATATAAGGAAAAAGTCTTCTACAGTGAGGGCGGTGAGGCCCTAGCACAGGTTACCCAGATAGGTGGTGGATGACCTGTCGCTAGAGTCTTTCAAGGACAGGCTGGACCAGGCTCTGAGCAATTTGATCTAGCTGTGGATGTCCCTATTCCTTGCAGAGGAGTTGGACTAGATGTCCTTTAAAGGTTCTTCCAACTCCGAGGATTCTATGATTCTGGGGAAAGTGAGCAATTGGCTGCATGGTACTAAGCTGTCTGTGGGGTTAAGATGCAACAAACAGTTACAGCAAAAGGCCATCTGATTAGCAACCATAAATATGTTGGGAAAGTAATAAGAAAAAGGTCTTTAAACTAAAGCAGGTTTGCAACAGGAGCAGTCTCTTTTCTCAGTTATGAACTCTGTTCCTATGTGGCCTACACTATTTGTTTAGGGTCCCAATGGAAAAAAGTGACATTTTCTAGGGATACATCCACCACTCTCCTTGTGTAATTTATAAATGCATTATAGTATGTATGATTCCTAATGTGAGAAGGCATTTGGCCTTATCATCAGCAATGTTTCCTAAATACAGAAGATTCAATCATAGAAATTCTAAACACAGAATAGGACAGTGTTGTTAGTGGTGGAGGAATGCTGCTATTATGAATAAAGTTTTTCAGGTGAGTCAGTCTTGTAGAATAAGTCAAATACTGATTCAGTGAAATTCTGCTAAAAGATCTCTGAGACAAAATCTACTGAAAACATCATAGGATTTAAAATATAAAAAGGGTCTTATAAAAGGGAAGTATTATGATTCTGAAAGTTGTTAGAAGCTGCTGCTAGATAAATGAGATGGATTTAGTTTTAAAAGTATGTACCTGGAAATTAAAGACCTGCTATATTAACCTACTGATTTGTTACCCTTTGTGTAACTGTAGAGCATTCTGTGGAAAAGAATGTATTTAAATGGACCATGGGAACTAATTTGTAACTAAAACACTGATGATATTTTTATGTTTATTACTACTTATCATTTCAGAATAAGATTAAGCTTTCCACAGAACTCATAAACATTTAGTTTGTTGTAACTACAGATTTCAATGGTTGAAAAACAGGCTCATCCATCTGTTGGAGACCAGCAAAACAAATACCTTGACTCACCTGTATAAGCTGGCTACTCTGAAAATGTGCTTCCAAATAAGTACAACGAGAACTGATAGCAATGCTCATTTTTTAGACAGGATGTCAAATTTAGGGTAAATGATGCTAAAAAATAACATAAAATGGTCTCTAGCTTCTGTCAGTGCAATAAAATGATCACAGCAGTTTTTTTTCTCATCAAAGCAGATGGCTTTAATGATTCTTCAAGCCATGCTTAATTCATCTGCAAACAGCAGAGATCGGTTCGCAAATGTGTACTGAAAGAGAGAGATGTTACTGTTCATAAATGCTCTGCAAGTTTGTTTTGCCCCATCATTAGTGGCAAATGGTGTTTACTTAAGATAAATTATTTTTGTGAACAGTCTCAGAGTCAGTGTTGCAGTTGCAATAAATTACCTGTAAAATGAAATGAGCATCACCTGGTTAATGTGGCTAGTACAACTGACTTGATGGAATAAGTAAAATTGTCTATTTTCTTTTGAATTAAAATTGCATTATAAAGATGATTGCTATTTTTTTCCAATACTTGCTTGCTCTGTACTGTGGAGCTGAACATTTTATTTTTTTCTCATAACGTTCATTGTTGAGTTTTTCATTGATGTACTATTGTGTTTTTTTTAATAACAGGCAGTGAGAACCACACATATGTGTTCGTAATTTAAAAATAACGTTGTTTTTGTATAGGATCAGAAGCAAGTTCAGAGAAAATCAAGTGAAGAAATATTTGTGTACGATAGCTTATAGGAGGGGAAGCATTAATACATACCAAGTAAATGAAAACATTGATTCTGACTTTTTTTATGTCCCTAGAAGAGGGACTTCTGTTTTTCCTAAGTTATGTCATAGGATATTGATAGGAGAAGAGGAAAAATCTCAAGTTGCGCCAGGGGAGGTTCAGGTTGGATGTTAGGAAAAACTTCAAAGAGTGGTGAGGCACTGGAACAGGTTGCCCAGGGAGGCGGTGGAGTTGCTGTTCCTGGAGGTGTTCAAGACATGTGTAGGTGTGATACTAGGGAGTGTAGTTTAGTGAGGATATACTGGTGGTAGGTGGACCGCTGGACTAGATCATCTTGGAGGTATTATCCAACTTTAATGATTACATGATCTTATGATCATTCCTCCATTCACGTTGTGAACAATAAAACAAACAAACAACAACAACAAAAATTACATTTGATTAAACAATGGAGATACTTCTGAACAATGAAACTCAGTTCTGAAGAGGCTTTCCTGTATTAAAAAGTACTAGAATTATCAAAAGCTGGCATGGCTCTGGGCCATCAAGAAACTGAAATTTTGGTTTCTGTCTATTTATATATATAAAAACTACAAAAATAAAGTTTTCTTTTCCAGAAAAGGCATTTATCACTTAGAGATGTGAGTAATGTACTCAATTAGGCCATACAAGACTTGTTTTCTTTCTAAACTGATCTTACTTGAAGTTAAAATATGTTTCAAGTTTTATGATTGATGGCTTACCAGCTAAGCCATTTAAAATATAGCAAGAATAGACAAAGGTGTTGGGATGACACTGACTATAATAAATAACACGAGATATGTGTTAAGAAAACTGTGAAATTAGATATTGAAGAGCATTGATGCTTGGGGTTGTAGATGTTCTTGATTTCAAACTGAAATTATAAACAAAAGAAAGTTGTATTGAATCATTTAAAAGAAAGTTGGTTACAGTTCCCGATAAGAACACTGTTTCTTCATCTTGCTAATCCTGGACAACATAAGCACTCAAACTCAAACAAAATCAAACTGCTGAAGCACTACTGCAATTAATATGAATCATTCATTTCCTTTGTATATCCGTTCTCTTGGAAGGCACTCCTGACTGAAGGTGTTGTGAAGTGCCACGTTTTCCACAATGTTTGGGTCAGAAAAAGAAGCTTCAAGCTTTGCCTGCGTGGAAAATTCAGGTATGTAAAGCACCACTAATGTCAGAGGTGAGGGCACTTGAGTCAGATTCACAAACAGAATTTACTGACCACCCTCATCTGAATGGGTGGTTAAGCAAAAAGCCTTTTCTGTTTTCACAGAGGGCATATTTTTCTGTCTTTGGGTTATAGTCCAGAAAATATGAGCAGAAAGAGATAAAAAAATGTTTATATGCCACTATACAATTTTCATTAGGCAGACGTTTGCAGAGAGATCTTCCAGATAACCTTCTTGTTTCACTGTTAAGAAAGAATATTTTAAATTCATCCTTATTTCAAAACCTTCCTCATATAACATTAATAATGATGCCAGTTGCCTGGAAGGAACATAGCAAACCCCTAGCTGCAAAACTGTGACATTTTTGAGTCACAGCAATTAGTTCAGTTACCTAACACAATACAAATGAAAGCAAGAAAGAATAGTCCAGAACAGAAATAATCCACATCATGCCTCTCAATTCAGACAAGGGGTCAGGGTTATAAAGATTGTATTCAAGATGTCAGCAACTGTGTTAGAGAGCATAATTTAGCAGCGACGTTCACGCTTAATGCCAGGAAAGCAGCTGGCACCCTACAAGAAATACACTTGAATAGAACACAGTTCAAGACATTCGAGACCTTTTGAGAGGTGAAAACCTAGATGAAAATGCATCCTCAGATTATAAATGGAGGATCTGTCTAGCACTATGCTGGTGACATTCTGATTTAAAAAAGAAAAAAAGAAAAAAAAAAAAGGCACAACAAAAAAGTACAGTTGGAAAGTGGGAGGAGGGGACTGAATCCTCCTAAACTGTGAGTTTCAGTAATAAGGCTTCACTAAGAAAAGTGCAGCATAACTAAATTTAACATACATTCTAGAAGAGCAATCAAATCATATAGCCAGAGCTTCTGTGAATAATTCATGTGAAACCTGATGAGATAAAAGGACTGACATGAGAGAACACCATAAATAACATACTGTAAAAAGACTGAAGACCAAAGATCTAGTCTTTCATCAGCCGATACAAGGCAACATCCCCCTTTGGAAATGCTGGTTCTTCTTTGCTCAGTCTAGTCAACTTGCAATTTCACAGTTTTTAGTTGGGAAACTGACAGAAGGCAAATTTCCCAGCAGACAAATTTAGTACTGCTAACTTGCTACTAACTCTAATTCTTGCCAATTCTCTAATTTTCTCAAATTGACATTTTGCTGAACGGCATAATAAATACAGGACCTTCTTTCCATTCCAAGTAACTGTGTGCACTGCAGCAATTGCTCCTGTCTGATCGATAATCTATGACACCTTTAACTATTTGTTCTCTTGGGCATATCTCAGCCTTATCTCAGTCTCACTGTTTTTCTTGTTCTATCCATGTCTGCAGTACATCTGCTAAAAGCTGTCTCTGTGTCTCTTCCACTGCAATGTATGTGGGTCACTCTGAAAGTAATGCCTCCTAAATGCTAAAACAGATACAAAGAGCACAATAACACTTTTTGATAGAGAAAACTCTTGGCTACAAAACACTACTTTTCAACACAGACACCACCTTCAGCTATGCATTTTCACCAGCAATGAACAAGAGCCTGCATAAAAATCTGCACCATCAGAAGTGACCCACTATTGCTGTTGCCACTGCTGAAACACACCACCTACCACCTCACTGTGTTCACATCCACTGGTTGGTCTCCCTAAATGTTCAGCAGGTGTCAGTGAATGTCAATGGGTGCCATTTTTTCTGCATGGAGGAATTAAATTCCACTCCTTTGCTTCATACGCATTTCCATGTCAGATGCCATTTTGTCAGACTGCCCCTCTGCCGCCAACCGTTGCACAGCAACAAAATATAAGGGAATACTAGTGGGAAGATTCAACCTCTACTATCATATCACCAACATCCACTCCCAATATTGTGGGCCAATATAATAAAAATAAGAGGCATTACTTTTGGAGCAGCCTTCACAGCTTTGTTTTTATGTAAGAGTTTTGTTTGTGGCATTATGACTTCCTTTTTGTTTTGTTTTTCCCCTGGCAGTTGCAAGAATACTCGGGCAACCTTTCTCAACACATCCCAAACTGCTACAGGGACAATGTCTGTCATTGCTTCCCCTAATCAGAAAATACACTTATGTTAGTGTAGTTTAGCATAATGATGATTGGGAAACGTCATTACATTTTAAACGTGTTATGCTGCTTCTCAAGCATGTGCCTTAATCTGCATGCTTCCAACAATGTTGAGATGGGATACAAGTATGGACTCTTGCTTTCTTTGTGATGAATACTTATATACAGGAAATAAGGGAGCTTGAACAGGTTCCTGTGGTTAATTAGGGGACCTGGATGTGTTGTAGCCTACTGAGTGTACTTCCACTGGTGGGGAAGTGTCAGGTCAAATGGAGACCAGAGTGGATTGTAAAAAATGCAGGTGCAGTATAATTCTGGGCTGTTCTTGTGCTTAAATTTAAGTATATTTATGTTTAATTATATGTTTCACTGGACAAAGGTCAGGATGCTCAGCACCATGGAGGCTCAAAATGCTTATAGGATTTAAACTAGATCTAGTCAGATATTTTTCATTAACATGCTAATTCTGCTGAAAAATGCAATTGTCACACGAAGAATGAATAAATTTTTGCAAGATGGTTATGGTGGTGAAATCAAAACTACGTGTATCATTATGGTCCGATAAAAACATGTTTTTAATTAAGTAAATTTATTATTTTATATAAAATTTTATTTATTTATTTATAATAAATAAATTTATTTTGAGATAAGTTTAATATTAAATAATATTCTGTCAGCATCATGGTAATGATTGTTCAAACAGCTCACATTCACATTGCCTGGACAGTTTAGAGCATTTCTTTTGTCCAGGCTGGAAAGTGGAATTCCACTTATCCCAGCTTCTTACAGCATATTCAGAAATCCAAAAAGACCAGGAGGCTATCACATGGCTCTATGAGGCATAAACAAACTAGACATACAGATCCACAGTAGGAAAAATGTTTGCTAACTTCACCTCTGCTTGCTGTAATGCAGTGTCATAGTGAAATTAAGTGATCAGAAGCAAATAGCTTCACTTCAGTACCACAAAATAAATAAATAAATAAATAATGAGTTTGTACTATATTGTATGAGTAATTTTGTTTCAAGTTTTCACCCATTTTGAGCTGTGATAAGAAGTTCTAATACATGGTTCCTGGCTTTAGAGGATCTCCCCACTCCTAAAGAGCTCTCAAAACCTTTCCTTTCCTGGTCTGTCAGAGCCATTGTAACTCAGCGAACTTTTTTCTAGACCAGCAAAATGGCCTCTCAAAGCCCATGTGGATTGTTGTGGTGGGCCAGTGGGCCAGTGTCTGGCTCACTGTGATGTGGTGGTAAGCCACAGTGTCCCGAGAGGTACCAGACTTTCTGGAATGCAAAGCTGGCATTTGTCATTTTAGCCTCCTTGTATGTCACACTGAACAGCTCTGCCAGCCCCATGGAAAAGGGCCAGAAGCAAATCTTTACTAACTATTGGTTTCATTCCTCTCACAGTTTCCTTAGTTGATTTTTTATTTATTTTTATTTTTATTTTTTTTTTTTGTCACTGAGGGTATTTCCTAGGCTTTCTATTTATAATGCATGTAATGTCCCCTACTGGTGGTTTATTCATGGAGTGGAGTGGAGTGGTAAAAAAAATACATATTAGAAGCAGACAATATTAGCCCTGGATTTACTGGTTGTCTCCAAATGTTATTGAGTAATTGTTTCTTTTGCCTGCAGGCTCTGATTCATTACAAACCAATCCAAAAAACAACCTTGGATTTCAAATAAGTAAATGAGGTCAGAAATATGGCATGAAGTGTTTAAGCCAATAGTGGAGGAAATTACTTTATTACAAAGTTAGGCTGATATTTTCAGAGACAAGAATTATTCCCATTAACATTGTTGGCAATCATACAGCCCAATCACAAGCACGTAACTTAGAAAACTTCCCCCTTTGTGGGCAAGTGTTCTCAATGAGTTTCTAAATTTATAGAAGCCCCAAAAGCCCAGTCTCTGTTTTGCTGTTAACATCTACAGTTAAATCCCAAAGGTGGGACTCCAGCAAGCAGCATTTTTACTAGGCCAACAACATTCAGCAAAAAAATATTAAAGTGTGTAATATTATACATTCTTATTTTTACACATAATTTTCATGATTCCTTTTTAGCTCTATTCCCAGTAGATGTCTGAAGCACTATCGCTGTAATCCCTACTGACTAAGAAAACATGCAGTAGATTAGGCAGTAGTAATGATTACCAAGTGCAGGGCCCCTGCTGTTAAACTCAAATGACAAGCTCATCATGAGCTCTGTTTCTGATGTTCAGCTGCTTTACTTCATTATCCTCCGAGAAACAAAGTTGGCAAGTAACCACTCTGCTCTGTGAACAGACTGACAACATAACAAGAAAACTCAAGACTTAAATCTCGATTTCCAGAAGGTAAACCCTTCCAGAAAAATGACTTATTGGTTGCTATTTTCTGTTTATAACTAACTTCCAAGGACAGTATGAAAATTACTTAAATAACAACAACACCAGCAGGTTGTCATGACCTTTCATTATCATAGCCATTCTCTCTAGCTCTAACAGTGTTGTCTGAAATATGAACATAAGTCAGGCTTGCAGTGCTGCCATGTCTTGGAGTTCATGAAGCAGAAGTTCCTTGTTGAGCAATTGTGCACTTGAATGGCAGAAAGTTACAAAGACTGTTAACATGCCAGAATGAGAAAAAGTTGGAGAAAGAATCTCTCATGTGGATTTATTCTGAAGAAGATCCTGTTTTCTCAAGGAGGTGAGGTCTTTTCTTTTTGGTATGGTCCCTTCCATCAATTCTCTGTAGATAAAATTCACCCCTTTACAAAGGCAGAGGTGCCAAGCTGTCTGTAGAGAAATCTTGAGACAGAGAAACAGGCAACTCCTCCGTGTTTACTGTTTTCTGGTTTTGAGGCCTCAATCTGTCTGCACTCATATGAAGCAACACTAGGTACATTCCAGTGGCTCCTGAAACATTAATCCCATATTCATTTACTGTAATTTCTTTCTGGGAGGAAAAATGTAGGAGATCATACTACGCTCAAAATTAATAAATAAATTTTAAAACCACACAGAATAGTCTTCTGAAATCCTCACCTCCCTCTGTTCTGGTTCAAGCAATAAAAAATATGTGAGTCATGAATGATGCATATGCTGCACCTAGTATCTGGCAGCATGGTAGCACTGATTTGGCATTTCAGCATGAGGGCCAACACAAAGATGCTATAACCAGGAGTGCTGAGGTTCCTCGCTGCCTCCTAGGAGGCAGAGATTGCTACTTGCTGATAACGCCTAGCTGGCAGCAAATCTCCTTGGGGACTGATGTAGAATTGTCCCGAATCTTTGCCTGATTGGTGTTCTGGAGCAATGGCTACGAGGAGCTGATCTCATCTACAGAGGTAACATGCACAGTGACATGTAGGTGGAAACCAACAGTGCACAACCCCTTCTGTGAGTGAGAATAGTGGTGTGCCTTTGCTGTTGTTGTCTGGGTTTGGCCAGGGTATCAGAAAGGCTATTTTGTTTGATTGAGTGAAGGACAAATATTTGGAGTGAGATAATATTTGTCTGAGAAAGACAAATAAGGTGTGGATGATGAGGTATATATGAAGGAAGATAGGAAATCTGTGTAAGTCATGCAGGACATGTGGGCAGGACAAAAAATCACCAGTTGAAAGCTAGGAGGACAGAGAAGGCAAGATATAATAGTAGGAGGGAAGAGGGAAAGTGGAAGTCATTACAGAGAATGGAATGTGAAGATTCATGAGGGTTAAATACTGGAGTTTTCAATATTTTTTGGAGTGTCAAAAAGATAATAGTGAAGAACCGTGAAGCATTTCTGAATGCAGAAAGTTCATTTTTTTGATTCACTCATTCTTTTGCATTCCTATGTTGGCTTTAGCTATGCTGTTGTAAAGATGATCTAACGGTAACTTCAGATTAGGAGAACCAGCTATTATTTCCTATCAAAATTTCTAAAATCCTCTCACTGAAGATTCTTCATTAGTTCGATCGCTTCACCTTGTGTAGTAGTACTTCAAGAACTGTATAACCAAAGTAAGTTCTCTGACATCAAGATTAGATGCAATATTGTACTACGTACCTGTGAAAGAATCTCTCTATTCTCTCTATCGTTTTTTAATCTTATTTTCAGTGTATAGTTCAGATTTCTAATAAGTGCAATCTGTTAATCCTATGCTACATCCTTGCTATGTGTACAAACAAAAGATAAAGCAAAAGGAGCACTCTGGACTGAATACACAGACCTGCTTGTGACAGCTGCACAACTTCTTCCTGCCAAGTCCAGTCCTATGTATTCATTTGAAAGCTGGTATGTGCAGACTGCTTTGCAGTGATAATAAACATATTTCTGGTAAGAAGAGGAAAAAGTAAATGAGTTTCTTCTTGAAAGTTTCTCAACTTGGTCATGAACAGTGCAGTCTTTTGCAGCAGCTTTCTAAAATGTTTTGCTTTTAAGAAGGTTGTCCTGGTTTCAACTGAGATAGATAGAGTTGATTTTTTAAATTGTGTCTGGTATGATGCTGTGTTTTGGATTTGGGAATTACAGTGTTGATAGCACACCGATGTTTTGGTTGTTTCTGAGCAGTGCTGCATAGAGAAGGGGATCTTTGCTGTCCTTGTGGCACGCACCAGGACCTGGGATGAGGGAAGGAACAGGGTGGAGCTAGGACAGCTGGCCTGGATTGGCCAAGGGGATATTCCATACCTTGCGACATCATGCAAAGGCTGTAAAGCTGTAGGGAGTTGTCTTTATGACATTGAATGGCTGTGTGTGCTAAGCTGCCTGCCAGATTAAACCACAGCAAAGGCAACTTGGGATCCTGACTCAATATTTAAGTTACTGATATCCTTCAAAATCCATAGATTTTTAATGAGAACTAGTTAAAGAGCATACATTATTCATAAGGCATCCTAATAGGCATAAGCACAGGCATGCTGGTAGAATTAAACAAGGTGTTATGAACACCACTTTTGGATTACTGGTCAATATCAGAGCAGATGATATACTTTTAAACTTAACTTTTGAGTCTCTGAAAGAGTTCCTCCTATTCCCCTTCATATCTGTTCCTGAAACAGCAGGCTGTACACTTACTTACATGAGGAATGCATTCCTGCAAATTCACAGGTAAGCTTGAAATCTTTGGTGTGTTTTACCTGGTAGATCAGGGTGCTGTTAGGCCTTACAAACCTGCCTGCCTTCCCCCAGCCCTTAAAATAAAGTGGTATTTTGCTAGCTCATCTGTGTTTCTAGGTCATTCTTTGGTCACAGAAACACCAGCACAGGTGAGAAGGAGGGAAGGCAGTGATGAAGAGGAGAAGGCACAGTGATTTGGGTATGACCTAACAGTCCCATATTTTCGACCTAACAGGGAGAATTGCTAGGAGTGACAGCATAACCCCCCACACATAGGCAGCTCCCAGGAATGTGGTTATCAGGATGGGCAAACATGGCATGAATGTAGAGTGCAGCGTGGCAGTTGGCACAGCAGTGTTCTCAGGGAGGGAATAAGGCAGGCTGTTTTCTTCCCATCTGGGAGTAGCACTCTATCACAGCTGTTTGTACAGACAGGGTCCTGTACTTTGCTTGCAGGTTCACAACTAGGGGAAGTGTTCTTGATCTCTGCCAGTACAGTGGTGGGTGTTTGCCGGAGGGTAAAGTCTGGTGTCCTTCAGGGAAATCCCTGGAGATGTCAGATGCATTCACCCAGACAGAACTGGTAAGAAAGGAGACTTCAATTCAGGCAGTCATTTGCACCATGAGCCTTGAACCTTCTAGTGAAAAGGTAAATAGCTGAACAACATGCACACAGGTGGGTGATCTTTTACAATAGGCTGAGCTGCAAGAAAGAGTTAAAAGGCTTTGTACTATTAGAGGTGCTGAAAGGGAAAGACAGGTTTTTTAAGAATCATACACCAGCAGTGGACAACACTGAGAAGGAGGCACCTTGGTCTCTGGTGACCTACAAAAGCAGGGCTCTGCTTCTGTCCCCACTCTCCAGCTTCACTATCAAAAATGAATACAAAGCTCTTACCAGGCACCCAAGTCACCTGTGACTAAGATCTGCAAGAAGAAACTGTACTGGCAACCTGCAGTAGATGTTGTAAAAAGAAATGCTGAGTGCTTATAGTGAGTGTCTCCCTATTAAGAGGCACTGAGGCTCCCCTCTGCTGGCCTGACTGGGTGTCCTGAGGGATTTACTGCCTCTTGGGAACCAACATCCAGGACATTGCCAAGAGAGTGATGAAACATGTCAAGAGCACAGACTACTTATACACTATTGCTCTTTCACATGGGCATGAATGACACTGGAAGGTGGAATATGAGCAGAATCAGAAAAGACTATAAAGAGAGGCAAAGGGAGTGAGGGGAAAAGACTTCCCCTTAGTCAAAAAGGATCTGATCAGGGAGTGTCTAGGCAAATTTGACACACATAAATCCATTTGCCCTGATTGGATGCATCCAAGTACTGAGGGAGCTGGCAGAAATGACTGCCACACCACACTCTATCATCTTTGGATGGTCATGGAGAACAGGGGAGTTGTTTGAGGACTGTAGGAAAGCCTGTGTCACCTTCCTTGGGAAGGTGATGTTGGATGTCATTTCCAAACAAGTGGAAGATAAAAAGGTTATCTAGAGTACTCAACATGGATTCACCAATGGGAAGTCATACTTGACCATTTTCGTAACCTTCTATGATGTCGTGACAAGCGTGGTAGGTGAAGGAGAACAGTTGATGTTGTCTACTTCAGAAAGGCTTTTGACACTGTCTCCCATAACATTCTTGTAGGTAAGCTTAGGAAGTGTGGGACAGAAAAGTGAACAGTGAGATAGGTTGAGAACTGACTGACTGGTAGAACTCAAGATTGTCATGATCAACCACACAGAATCTAGTTGGAGGCCTGTAGCTAGCGATGTTCACAAGGACAGCACTGGATCCAGTTTTGTTCAACTTCTTTTATCAGTGGTCTGGGTGAAGGGATAGAGTGCACCCTCATCAAGTTTGCTGATTATATGAAGCTAAGGGGAGTGGCTGACACACCAGAAGGCTGTGCTGCCATTCAGTGAGACCTGAACATGCTGGAGAGCTGGGCAGAAAGGAACCTTATGAGATTCAGCAAGGGCAAGTGCAGAGCCCTACACCTGGGACAGAACAACTGCATGCATCACTGCAGGTTAGGGGTTGTCCTGCTAGAAATGAGTGGAGGGTCACAAAAATTAGTCGGAGCCTGGAGCATCTCTCTTTTGAGGAAAAGCTAAGAGAGCTGGGACTGTTCAGCCCGGAGAAGAGGAGAATGAAGGAGGGTCTTATTAATGCTCATAAATATCTAATGGGTGGGAGTCAAGTAGATAGGGCCAGGCTGTTTTCAGTGGTGCACAGCAACAGAATAAAGGGACAATGGGCACAAACTGGAACATAGGTAGTTCCAACCTTGATAATTCTGTGATTCTGTGATTTTGTGATTCCATGCAAACATAAGGAAAAACCCAGAAAGGAAAAAACAAACAAAAAATGAAAGGAAAGGGAAAGGAAAGGGAAAGGAAAGGAAAGGAAAGGAAAGGAAAGGAAAGGAAAGGAAAGGAAAGGAAAGGAAAGGAAAGGAAAGGAAAGGAAAGGAAAGGAAAGGAAAGGAAAGGAAAGGAAAGGAAAGGAAAGGAAAGGAAAGGAAAGGAAAGGAAAGGAAAGGAAAGGAGAGGAGAGGAGAGGAGAGGAAAGGAAAGGAGAGGAGAGGAGAGGAAAGGAAAGGAAAGGAAAGGAAAGGAAAGGAAAGGAAAGGAAAGGAAAGGAAAGGAAAGGAAAGGAAAGGAAAGGAAAGGAAAGGAAAGAGAAAAGAAAAGAAAAGAAAAGAAAAGAAAAGAAAAGAAAAGAAAAGAAAAGAAAAGAAAAGAAAGAAAAGAAAGAAAAGAAAGAAAAGAAGAGAAGAGAAGAGAAAAGAAAAGAAGAGAAAAGAAAAGAAAAGAAAAGAAAAGAAAAGAAAAGAAAAGAAAAGAAAAGAAAAGAAAAGAAAAGAAAAGAAAAGAAAAGAAAAGAAGATACCACAAAAAAAGAAATACCACAGGAACTAAGCTAAGTTGTTCTGGCTTCTATCCTCCCTCTTTTTCTTCCCTTCTCTCTCTTTCTGCTTTCTCACTCCACCACTTGAATGTATCATACTGTGATGCTGGTCGCTGAGGTGCTGCTTCACCTTCTGCAATGTTGCTTGATCTTTGATTTCCTGTGAAGCACAATGAATCTTACATTAGAGTGTGCAGAGTCAGGTGGTGCGCCATCTGTTCCCAGGCTCTGAAAACACTCAGTAACGTAGAGTAATAGAAAGCAGCACAAGTTTCATCAGAATATTCATATTCACACAGTAACAAACGGGCAGATGACTCTGTTTTCAAGCACAGAAAAGCATTTTAGTTTTCCAACAGTTACCTATTAAGCCTAGTATGTTGAGGTTTTTTTAAATAAAACTTTATTAAAATATGTTTAATATTAATTAACAAAGCTCAGTCATAAAATATGTTAACAAATTCATACTATTTAGGTGATTTGATGTTTTGGAAACCATATGACATAGTCTTCAAAGTAGTGTTAATTTAACTGTATTTAATAGCATTTCTGCATGCAGTGATGAAAAGATGGCTGGAACAACTGCAAAACTGTAAGACAAACATACTGAAGTGCAGGTAATGCAGAATGTCAGTGAATCCCTTGCTGATCCCTATCCTTGCTGATCCCTATCCTTGCTGATAACTCTGTTTTTTCTGTTGCTTCTTTTTTTTTTTAATGTGCACTAACATTTTATTAAGAAAATATCATACGTACCTGGCTTGCAGTTAGAAATTTGCACGCTACCTTACCAAACATTGATTACAAATCAGAGGCTAGAACTATTTTACTTATTCATTTTCTTAGCCATAATTAAGGAAAAAACAAAACAAAACAAAACAAACAAACAAAAAAAAAA
Organism: Alectoris magna; assembly: GCA_030625065.1. Lineage (NCBI taxonomy): Eukaryota > Metazoa > Chordata > Aves > Galliformes > Phasianidae > Alectoris > Alectoris magna. The sequence goes on from CM060561.1 coordinate 122,299,866, forward strand.
AACTTTGAGTGCCTTACAATATGCTTATCCATTGTGAATAATTCAGCTGTAGACTCAAAGTTACTAAGACATATGTCTCTAATTCTTTAATGTTTCACCCCATGTTAATGCTAGAATAGCTTAAGTCAGATTTACAGGAACCCAAAATTGCTTTAACTACTTTGCTAAACATTGTGCTTATTATAGAAGAAACTAGAGGAAAGATTTATCACATTTTTAGAAACCATTTAAAAAGCTTCATTGATCTTCCTGCACTTTAACTTTCCAACATGCTTGTTTTGAAGCACTATATTACAAGAAGAATATAAAAGCTTAGGAAAAAAAAAAATGTTTCTGCCAGAAAAATGAGGAAATGAAGGAAAGAAAGTAGCAGATTTGTAGTTCAAGTTGGACAGTGTTGTATCAGTGCCCTCATTAATGCCTTCCATCTCCCAAAATACAGTGCCTTGTTAATAATAAAGTGTGTCTCATGGCTAAGTTCTACTTTTTCCAGTTGTCCTCATAATTTGATGAATAATCTTGAGAAAGTTACTATGGGCTACAGTTTAGCTAAATGTATGAGTAAGGATAATGATGATAGTAATTCCTACAGGATCTTTTACTCAGATATGGTCAAATATTTTACAACTATGAATTCAATTTTCTTCATAATTTCATAGAATCATAGAATGAGTTGGGTTGGAAGGGACATTAAGGATCATCTAGTTCCAATCCTCTGCCATAGGTAGGGTTGCCATCCACTAGATCAGGTTGCCCAAGGTCCCATCCAGCCTCGCTTTGAACACCTCCAGTGATGGAGCATCCAAAGCTCCTCTAGGCAACCTGTTCCAGTGTCTCCAGTGATATAACTTTGTTGAAAGATTACACATATCTAGCTAGCACTCACATCTAGATGTCTGGATCAAAGACATTGTACTAGCACAAAGAAAAATTTCCTGCCTAAAAAAATTGCTGAGCCCCTCAGTGTTGCAAACAGAGCAACAGGGAAAAAAGTCAGATGATTTAAAAAGCTGACACAAATGGAAGCAAAATTGATTTTGCATTGTCTGAGTTTGGAATGACTGATGTTTACATCTAACTGTTAGTTTGCAGAGGAGCTAGGACTTCTTTGTGGATAGGGAGAAACTCAGAGTATGAAAATAAAATGTAAAAGGAAAAAATCAGATAAACGAGACATGGCTTCTGATTTTCATTCTGGGCAGAGTTCAATGACTAGCTGGCTCAGCTCTATGTTTCATGTCTAATTAGGATCAATTAAACAAAAGATTTCTCATTGCTTAATGTGCAGGTATGTCCTAGATCTATGAGGCTTAGAAGTCCTGCAATCAGATATCTTAAGCTTTTAACCTTAGATAATTGAACTGTAAAAGATGCTTCCTTCCCATTCTTCTTGGCCTTCAGGAACATGCATCAGTTTATTCTTCATCTGTTAATTACTTATCTGAATATAACATTCTGACCCTACATTCACTGAACTAAGCAGCAATATTTCCTTTGAACTCAATGAGTTTGAGTGCACTGTTGCTGACTGGGGGGGTGGCATCAGTTCTCTCTGAACCAATGTAGTTGTCAGACCTACACTGTCTAATTCCAAGTAGACTGAAAAAAAGCAAACAGCTGATCTCAGATAAGCAGTAAGTAGTTCTTATATTTTTCCCAAGCCTACGTAGCAAGGCCTGTGAATATAAAGCATAGTGAGGAGGAAACTGAACTACTTCTAAAAGAGGAATTAGGAGCAGTCCAGCTGCAATAATTTCAGGTTGCATGCAGGCTAATTTATTTTGCTTTCAAGGCAAATGAGGGATGTTTAACTAGTCCAGCTTGCCCACAGCTATAGCTTGGCTGCAAAAGATTTAATCTTTCAGATGCAAAGTAGTGAAGCCTCTGCTCTAAATACAAGCTACCTGGGGCAGTCTGAATTTAACTATACTCACCCTGGAGGTCTGTGGCAGAGCAGAAATCGGGTAAAAACAGAGCACTATCAAGGTGATGGAAGCCCTCTGTTTTGGGCTAAGAAATTGAATCCTGTTTCTGTCTAAATCACACAGTCATACATGTAGATTGGCCCAAGTAGGGTTCTTGTGGCCCATGGGATAACCCTGCTTTGTTGAAGCAAAGCTTGGCTTTGAACATGCTTGTTCTCTTTCAGGTATGAAGAGTATATTCTAAACAACAGCGATTGCTAGGACTGTTAGCATTTTCCAGTAAGTAGTCTAAAAGACAGTCAATTTAAAGTTAACTGAACTACTTATTGTTTTTTTTTTATCTTTAAGTGAGAGTGATAGTGGGTGCATGAAGTTGAAGAGTAGCCTGTAAATATACAAAGTAGTTCTATAGGGGGAAAAAAGATTATCCATCAGTTCTTTCAAGGTGTTTTGGATGTCAGCTTCCCTCAGGATCTACTGGAATTGTGTTATGTCATCAATTGTTGTGGACTGGGAAGTCTATATGTAAAAATCATTAGGCTGCCAAGATATTGATAGTGAAGGCAACACAAAGTGAGTGTATGCATCTAGGAGAACCTGAACATATTACAGGAGTGGGGTAGAGTTTGGAGGGGGAGCTGCAATAGTGTGACATTGGGCTTGCTGCATGTATCTGTTTGGATTTAAACCTTTAACCATGTAATCTTTCTCTCTGCTTCTTTAAAAAAAATGCATTACCACTGCAAGTACAAACTTAAATTAAAATTAATGCTGACTCATTGACTTGAATAGGCAATTGCTCTAAATTTCAGGGAGCTGAATTTGCCTATGATGTTCACATTTCTTTCAGTGACAATGGCAGTGGTTTTAATTTAGACTTATACTATCGGGTACATGTTTATCTTTCTTCTACCAACTAGGATCTCCATGGAGAAATGTGATTTTGGCATAATAAATAAAGATAATTTTCAAAATGCCAGAAGTAAGCAAAGTTGTAGGCAGTCCCTTCTCAAACTAATTTTCCTATTTTATTTTATTGTTAAAATGTTATTTTTCCAACTTGTTTAGTATTAATAAAAAACTATCAAGTTTTTTTTTTTTTTTTTTTGGCAGCTATGCTCTGTGTTAATCACATTTTTACTGCTATACTTAGTTAAGACTTTACTAATAGTGCCATGTTTATATTTATTTTTTAAGTGTATTCTTGTGTTAAAGGCAGTTTATTAAAGAAAGTGACAATGAAACATTTTGAGGCCAATATATCATTGATATATATGTTGCTCATCTGTCTTTCTAATGTACTACAGAAACTTGCAGTGATAGATGCAACTTGAAATTATCCCAGAGCTGAAAACCTGCCATGTAGCATTTTTCAGTGGGTTGCATGATAGAAAATGTTAGCAATCTCCATTGCTACATATCAGGCTATACATTTTGGTTTAGACTTACCAGGCTGGATGTATTCAGTCTGAAACATCAGAATGGTTTTGTCTGAATGACAGTTTAACATATATTTCCTTGTATTCAAACTACTGCTGGAATAAAACCTGCTCAGTATGAGATTTCTGATTTCAGAAGTACGTGCTAGGATCATTGCACTAGTATCCACATTAATACAACTGGCTGACAACCATCTATCTACTCAGTGACTAAAAGAGCTGAAAGTTATTTACTTCTTTTGACCAAATTAAGTCAAATGTCTGATGTAGCACTCATATACTGGAAGGTAAAATCACATGAATTGTTCATTAATCTTCAAATTATATCTCTTAACAAATAAAACCTTGTTTTGTACTCTACTATGTGAGCTTAAGGACAGAAGTGCATGTAGATGTAAGACAGCTGTGAATATATCAGTCAAAGGTTTTACGCAGAGTTGACAAAAAACCTTATTTGTCAAGTTATGTTTCCTTTATCCAGCACTAATAACAGGTTTCATTTGCATCAGCTTCAGACAAGTAAGTGCAAAGCTGACACTGAGATTCTGCCTTTCCTGGCGGAAAACAAGCATGTGAAAAAAAAGGAAAAGAAAACTCACCAGATTTAAGAAAAATTCTAACTGAATGGTGTTCATTTTGCTGAAGAGTCTTCTTGCTCTGTTTTTCAGACAGTTGATTTTGACTTCTTTTCTGACCTGTCATATCATCTTTTCAGAAGACACAGCATGTCTTGAAATTGACACTAAAGTGTAAAACCTGTAATGCTGAGATAGAGCAGCAATGTGCAATATGCTGGCAATGCCTAATAACTTGTTAGCTCTGTAAATTTTTATGCCTTCATACATGGGTGGTAGCTTGCCCAAGGTAAGAGAGAAGGGGTACCTTATGAGGTAACATGTTTTGATGCTAATAGTGCCTACAGTTATGTTGGACTTTTTGGGCCTAGTCTGAAAATATTTGCTGCTTATTATACTTGAATAGCAAGTGGGATTCTTTTTCAAAAATTTAAGCATATAAATGCCTTTTGGCCTTCGTGTGCATTTGTAACTGATGTTTAACAAATACCTCCCTTTCCCTGTACTTGCTTGAACTATTTTAATGGCTCAGAGATGTGAATTAGCATTTTCAGCTCTTTAGTAGTTTGAATAGCATTGGATATGAGAGAGAACAAGAAATATTTTTTTTTCACAGTTTGTTGAAGTGCTATAGAAACGCTTTAGCTCTGGGTAAATCTGACAAATATATAAGCTGGAAAATTTGTTGAACATGAGCATAATTTAGAGTTCAAAGGAAGGATCATTCCCCTCTTTTTCCCTCTTCCTACTAACAGCTGAGATTAATACTATAGCAAACTGGAAATGACAATCCTTTCATATTTAAGATAAATGGAATAAAGTAAGGAAAAATTGAGCAAACTCTTCAACTTGGTGATTGTTCTGTGAAGTTTTCTGCTTATTTGCAGGGATACTGATATTGCTCAGGTACCCCTATAAGAAGTCTGATGACCCAAGAGTTGTATATTTTTCTGTATATGTACATATTTTCTGAAGTGAAAAACAGAAATAGTAGATGATTTAACAGTACAGTTGCCCATATTTTGTGTGGCCAGTGAACAACATTGTTTTACACTTAAACTCTTTTTTTGGAGTTAGCATCTCTGGACATGACCACCAGCAAAGTAAAACACCATTCCTCTCAAACACAAATCATTTTGAAGGTAAAGTAAGACTGTTTTTCTGCTTGTCCTCCTGTTGCAAACTACACCTTATACATCAGATAAAAAGTGTAATTTGCATGATAAAACAAACACAAGTTCTAACAGGAGTTCTGTTATTTCAGAACTATGAAATTTACATCGCAGGAAACAAACCAACTTTGTTTAACTTACAGGAAAGGCATGCAATAACATAAGTTAATAGTACCTGGAATAAAATAATGCTGAGTTTTTCAGGAATAACATATTATTGTAGGTTAATACTCTCTCAGTTCATAAGCTTTTAACATCTCCGCATGCCCTGCTGTTCTCTGCCCAATGACGGGTTTTTTGGATTGTTTGTTTTTTTTTGTTCTTTGCAGACTCTTTAATTGGAAAATTGTTTAATAAATCCTCACATTTTATCTCATCAAAGAGAGACATAGCGTGTGTAAATATTCATTACCACTTCATGTTTAAAACCACTTCGATAAATTAACTTCATAACCTTTAGAGAACAGGAAGAGACAGGAAGCCTGGATGTATCAGAGACAGTGCATTAAAAAAAAAAAAAAAAAAAAAAAAAAGGAATTAAAGGAATTAAAAAATGTATCTCAACACAGCCATTTGAAAATGTACTTAGAAAGATTTTGATTGTGTTTAGTAATATAAAGCAGATTCACATCAGCTCTCTTTGATGGGAAGACTAATTATCCTCCTGAGCTGTCAATCTCACTCTTCTGTCAGTATAAGTTAGGCCACTGACTTTATAATGTAAAACTAAGACCACAGTGTATTTAAGTTCTCTGGAAATTTATTAGCCTAAAATAATGTCATGGAATGGGAAAGTTTAGCTGTGCTATACAAGTTACAGATAATATCTGCATGTTTCTTGTTCCTCCTATTTGCATACCAAGTACTTGTCATCCAAGAGTTTAATGATAGCGTATTTTAGCCCAAATTTGACAAGGCCGTCTGGTCTCACTTCATGAAAAATGCTGTTAAGATTATTTTCTTAACTCACTTATTTGATCAAATTGCTCTTTCCTCCACATCATTTCCCATGGCTGTTGTATGAGGGTTGCACTGCTTGCCTTCAACTTTGATGTCTCTATGCCTCTATATCCTTCCTATACACATCTTAGTAGCCAATAAAGACATCTTCACTGGTCACATTTCATATCTTTTTTCTTTCTCTCCCTCTGCTTTTCTTACCACGGAAAAGCTCCATTTAACTGGATACAGGTTATTTTATCATCCTTCTTTCTCTTCCTTCTTAGAAATCTTTTTTTTTTTTTTTTTTTTTTTTTTTGTGGGGAGGGGAACATAAATCTTTGTAAAACAACTGGGAGTAGCTATCATGTGAATGTGCTTCAACCTCTATCAGTCTTAGTGACCAAAACTGTCTCTCTTTTTTCCTGATATTCCCTCATTTGTGTGTACAATCAGTTGTCTCTTATCATCCACATCAGTATATGATACATAATGTTCACAAAGCTGGCTGCAGAACAGAGAGAAAATATCTAAAATAATTGTAAATGGAATGGTAAGGTCATGAATGGAAATCTTATGTACAGTGTTGACGCGTCCTTAAGTTGTAAGCTCTCTGAAGCTGTGACTATCTTTATGGCAGAAGTAGCACAGTTTCAGTTTGTAAACAGGTCTCCTAAGAAGAAAATATGAATAATTATTAATACAACCAACAGAAAAACACATCCTGTTTGTAGACAAGTTGATTAGCAGCTGTACAGTAAAAGCGGAGGTCTTGTCTGCATGAAGTGTTGAAAAATAAGCAAATAACATATCCTACATCACTTTGTACCAGCCCACTTCAAGGTTTGCTTGCGCTAACACTTAACAGCCTATGCACATCATGCAATTTCTTCTGGTTTAATTAGAGATCTGTGAGGAGTGAATTCTCTTGAGATAAAATCTTTGGCTTATCCTATCCACTAATTATCTGCTGCTTCTTTGAACAGATATTTGATACAAGAATCTACTGTTCTTGAGTAGGAAAAAAAGTTATTCTGACCTTTGATGTGACATAATACATAGTGAATGAATATAGAGAATATGATCAAATGTAGTTAGATTGGTCTTTGGAGTGCTCAGGTATAAAGCACATATCTGAAAATAATTATATGAGGATTTCTTGGGAGATTTCTACCTTAAAAAATAAACAAATAATATCAATTTAGTTGCAAACCACTAGATGCTGTTATTCGCAAACCAGTGAGGCTTGCTTTCCTAACTAGTTTGGTTCATTTCTATTGCTGAACAATATGCCAGGTGTTTTACAATATAACGAGGCAATATTGGGCTTCTCTAATTAAACACTGTAAATGAGAAATATTTCAGGTGTCATTTCACATTAAAAGAATTCTCATAAAATCTAAGGAGGTGAAAGCTGTAAAATAATTATGAAAAGTAATAAGACTGGTCAATGTTAGAAAAAGGACAGTATTGACACAGTAACAATTAGCAGCATTTAAGCATTACTGTTAAGATACTATCTATCTGTCAGTTCTGGAAATGTTTGTATTTCCACATTTTCCTCTGTTATGCTACTGAATGAATCAGGTTTCATTTTTGCTATAAGGAATATAAGCATGGGGCCCCTTTCTGCACTATAATAGGCAGGACTGTGATGTTGTGGTATTGCAAATTCTTCTTCAGAGGAAGTCAATACAAGAAGGTAGCACAACTTGTGGCCAGCCACCACCTTGTTGGCTGGAGTGAAACTACGCAGCCTGCTGTTCAACACTGGTCTTGAAAGTTGTGTTTGCTTCGTCCTTAGCCTCATGCTGCTCAGCTGTGCAGCCTTGAGTGAGGTGGGAGGAAGTGGGGCCCCTTGGGCCTGGTGGCTGCAGCAGCTCCTGGAGCTGCCAATTTGATGCCCCCTCAGGCTGAAGAGGACATGGTCCCTCTCTGCTCTCCTAGGGGAGTGCCTCTAACCGCTAAGCTATTACGTGTGGTTCCTCCTTCAGATTTATTTTTGAAATAAAACAATGAGGTCTACTCAAAGAGCAATTCCTTAAGGAGAGGATTTCAGGCTTGGGGTCCCCAGTAGAAGGGGAGTGTCTGTTCACAGCCCCGACCTGGGAACTGAAATTCCAGAAGAGAAAAGGGATTGTAGATATGATTGGCATTTCCTATTAGCTTGAAATAGAAAATTCCCAGCCTCTCAGGATGCTTCCCTTTACCATACCATTCTGGGGGAATGCGTTATGGAGGTGCCAAGTTTTCCACCTAAATGGCACTGGGAGAATAAGCATCTATGTCCAGTTTTGGGCCTCCACGTGAGAGGCTCATGGTACTTGGCACTAGAAGTAGCACAAATAGTAGCAACGGTTTCTAGCCCTGGGTCATGTTCTTTTCCTTCACTCTGATTTATTAATTATCTTGGATCTGATAAAATATGACTCTTTTCAAAGGGCGTGGGAAGAGGACATTAAGATATTAAGCTTTATTATTAGATGGTTTCAGGTTGTTATTACCCTGAAAATTGAACTCTTTTTACATGGCAGCCACAAACTTCATAAATTTTTGACCTCTCCTTAATAAGCAGTACTTGTGTAACCAGGCAGAGGACCAAAACTGTAATTTCACATGTAGGAAATCTCCAGCCAGACACCTTGCATCAATTTTATACTGGTGCGACTTCCTAGACTTGCAAGGAGTTGCTTCTGACACATTCTAATCAGATGAGATCAAAATCAGGCCTATAATATAGCAAGCAGTTCAGTTTCCTGCCTGCACTTCTCTGTATTACAGTCTTAATTATGAAGTTAATGTTTTTATGAGGAAGATATGAATAAAATTCTGTAGGAGATCTTGTGAAAGAATATTTTCCTTTAGAAAAAGTATATACGTGAAATAAAATAATAGACACAATCACTTGACTAAATACCAGAATGAGGTATTTAAGTAAGTATTTCTACAGTATGAACATTAGCTTCAATATTGCAGTGGATTTTCATTTGTCTCTCTTCCCATATGAATGATCTTGCATTAGTTAGAATTAGAAGTTAGAATTGCTCTTCCCTGCACCTGATTTCTAATGTTGCCACTACGGAGGCTGAATTTTCAGGAATGCTGTTTTACATAATTGGCATATAGGGAAATCATAGCTTCCCAATGAACAGGGACAACCAATGACATTTTTACAGACAAGGCCGCTCAGCCTGATAAAGTGTAGATATCTACATTGAAAAGAAGGAGTCAGAGAGTCTGCTTTCCATCACTGCTTAACTCTGATGGCCAGAATGAAAACAGATAAGTGGGACAGCAAATCTTTAGCTTATTGATTGAAGACACTGGCATGGTGCATGTGAGATCTGGATTTTGATCTGTGTTCACTGGACTGTCTATGCCTTGTTACCTTCAATGGTGTAAGTAGATAACAAACAGATAAACAAGACCTGACCCTGAGAGCAGGGCCTGATCTTCTGCTCAGATTAGCATCAGAGGCCAACAAGGACTGCCATTGCCCCACAAAGCCAGGATGCTCATTTAACCATGTGGTTACTGAGTGCCTGAATGTTGCCAACAAGACAGCGTGTATGCTGCAGGAGGTCCCAGTGCATTTGAGACTGTTCCTTTATCCGGAGATGAAGTCATATATCTGAACCCCTCCCCAAACAATGCTGAAGGAACTGAACCGCATTTCAGTGCTTTATAGGAAGGACTTGTGTAAAAGAGGCAAACTCCCTAGGAATTTTGTGTTAACCAAAAGGGCATTTCTGAGGATTGCTATAATGCAGTGATACCTGATCTCTTGATCTTGAAAGATCAGAAATAGAAAATTTGGGCTAGACTCTTGTAACGAAGTCTTGGTTCCCTACTGAGTTTACAGGAGCATAGTCCCCTGCCTTGCAAGCCACCAGCCTGTCTTCAGAAATAACATAGGGAGACTGGATATCTGCCTATGTACTTTTATTTGCTTTCATAGGGTGAAGGGGCATCTTTTTAGCCACTGGCATGCCTACATTTCATTTATTATTGTGGTCTTGGGTATAGCCTGGTGTTAAACCTGATGTTTACATTTCAGCTGAGATCTAAGAAGCTACACCTTGGAACAATATTACATTCTGCCACTGGAAACTGTGCAGTCTGTAATAGGCTGAGGTTAATTTGCCTTGTTCAGTTTACCTGGAGTTTGAGCCAGATTGCTCTGAGCTACATGAAAGTGTCTCTGTGTCAGTCTGAAGTTTGTAGCAGAAACATACTCAGTTGCAGAATCCTCCACAGACTGAATTAAGTTCCAAACTGTTGAAAAGGAGACTCATGAATGATTATTTTAGTGATAACACTTCTTGTGTTATCACTATCTTGTGTTTTGAAAAAATCCAGTCACCTTTAGAGATGTTGGACCTACTCTAAGGAAAAATAATTTGAAATAAATAGAAGCTCTTTTACCACTGAAGAACATTCAGGAACAGAAAAAATGTAAGAAGAGCTTGACAGAAAAAGAGATCCCGATTCTGATAGACTTGATTAGAAATCCTGTAATTGGGTATCATGTCAATTATCATGTTTCTGGCAGCAATCATTGGGAATACATCTAAATCTCTTTTCTTTCTTTCTCTCTGAACACTGTCATTCGTTTGGGTGTCTATTCATGCATAACGTAATAGCCCTGGGGTGCAATTAATTTCAGCATCTACAGAATTTAGCATGACAAAAAACAGTAGCAGTGTCATCTGCTTACACATTTTATTGAAAAATAATAATAATAAAAATTAATCAAGGAAACAAGTATATTAATTAATTAATTGTTTACACATGAAACAAATTATGTTTTTCAAAAATACGTTCTACCTATTCAAAGTTTTTGGATATCATTTGCCTAGCAGAAAAGGTGTCCGGCTCTTGGAATAACGGACGGAAGGTAACTCCAAAAGTAAGTCAAGAGTAATTGAAGTTGACTGTCATTTTCAGATTGTTGCTTAACATAGCAACCTAATTTATATGCTTTCTAAGCAGATATGGAAGAGATGTTCTATAATTCAACACATGAAGCAGCAGTAACAATTTTCCTAGTAAAATAAAGAAAACCCATCTAACTGCTAAAATTTCAAGCTTTATGTTAACAATTTAAAAAATGTCATTTTTAAAAAAAATCTTTATTTTGATTACCTGTGACAGCAAAAAAGTCCTGGCTCACTCAATTTAGAATTTCTTCCAAAAGAAACTAAGTGATGAATAGAAGACTATTGCAAAGCTGAATTACTTTTCCATTTATGGAGAATATAGCACTGACGTAGCGGGCTGGTTCTTCTTGACTTCTTGTAAAAGAAGCAGTTCTGTCCCATGATGCCCTCCTAGGTGTAAAACCTACCATTATATCAATTTTCAAAGTTTTCAAATTTTTCTACTATGTCTGTATTAAGCAAAGCAGTAGTTGAGGAAAGAACAGAGAACTGTGATTCAAAACTTCTCAGATTTCCTCTTTCCACCTCATTGTCAAGGAGAGAGTTGTTTTCCTTCACCATCCTGTCAGAGACACTAAAGAGGTGAGTGAGTTCTGTCAGAACTACAATCATTTTTCCTGCTATTGCCATTACTTGTAAGAGGATGTTCTATCCGTATAAGCTCGTATTCATCTCCCTTCCTTTCTCAAGACACAGGAGGCCACATAGACACGTTTTTTACTGTTCCTAGCAGTCATGGTAGAGCTAGTAATCTCGCATTCTTTTTGGTTATTATATGTAACAATTACTTGCAAGGGCATTGGAAGTTGCTCAAAACTGGTAAGAAAGCAGCTCAAACTGATCACTGACCTAGTGCAGACAGTTTAAAAAGTTTTAAAAAATTGTCATTATAATAACAATTATAATAATTTAAAAATCAATTAAGATTCAGGGGTTTTCTGAAGGGTTATGAACAAGCCAATGACATACAATGTAGTGATACTTCTAACTCTACTTTTCATTTTTATTAAATGAAGAAACAATTATTGCATGGTTAGCTCTACTAAAACTGTAAGGGCCAGATGGAGCTCTTCACTTGAATAGTGTGAAATACAAAGACGTAAGTAAATGATACAATAAAAGCTTGTTAATTTTCATTCTGCTAATCTGTCCACTGCATAATTAGCACACAAAAAGACATTCTCTTCTCAGCTTCTGAGCAAGGATTTGATGTTTCACTGTTGTGATTTTGAATTACTTACTTTGCTAGTTTGACAAGTTATAATACAGAAAATGGTGTGTGAGATAGCATTATAATTATTATTTTTTTTCTATGGCAGTATGCATTACATTATTGTATTACTGTGTTATAAGAGGAATATATATTGTCATAAATTGTATGGATATATTATCAAAAAGAATATTGGTGTAAACAGTAATTGATTTTTTTTTTTTTAATATGATTTGTTTTTCTTTTTTATAACTACATAGGTTGTTCTGAAATAATACCTCCTATTTATTTTCATGGAAACTATAACAGATGCAAAGATCACAATAACACTATTTCATAGAGAAAATTCTCAGCTACAAAACACTGTTTTTCAACATAAGCATTACCGTTAGCTGTCTATTTTCACGAGTGATTAACAAGAGCCTACATCCTGCACTTGTAAAGATCTGCACCATCAGAGGTGACCCACTGTTGCTGCCATCTCTTCTGAAACACACCAGTCACCGACTCACTGTGCTCCGCTGTTAGTTCTCTATAAGCATTCATTATCACTGACGTTGATAAACGTCAGTGGGAGCAATTTTTTCTGTAAGGAAGAATTCAGTTCCACACCTTTGCTTCATACATATTTCCATGTCAGACACCATTTTGTCAGACTTCCCCTCTGCTGCCACATGTCTCACAGAGACAAAATGTAACAGTATGTTGGTGGGAAGATTCAACCTCTACTGCCATACCACCAACATTTGTTTCTAGGCCAACATGATAAAACAAGAGGCATTACTTTCAGATCATCCCTCATATTGCCCTGTCAGTAAATACAGCCACCACCAGAAATTTCTCACCTTCCCAGTTTTCAGCTTTTGTCCATGCAATTGTAAGACTATAAGGATGAATGAGTGTAAAGTTAATGACACTGACAATAAGGGCAACTAATTTACCCATGTGAAAGTCCAATTGTCATGCTGTTATAAGACCTTAATACTACTGGCTTTAAACCAGAGTAGTCTTCTTCAAAACCCAAAATATTTTAATTATTTTCATTATCAGAGCTTCCTTCAGGGAAGGGGTCTGTATTCACAGCTCAGATTCTGGTGGCTCAAATTTTAGACTTAGACGGGTCCTTCAGCATTTATCTGATTTCACCTGAGAAACAATTATATAGAAAAAAAAAAATAAATCAGATAATTTCAAGATAAGTAAAGCCTGAAATGTGAGTCTAGTTCTTCCATGGCAGTTACTCAGTGATTCATTACAGTTTGCCTCTCATTTTCTCAAGAAAAAACAGGAAGACGGTGGGAAAAACAATAGAATTACTTGTCATGGCTGTATTATAAAGTTAGTTTAAAAATATAATGCTGCGATTATATATGAGGTAAAACCTTTGTAAACCATCAAAAAAATGTTTTCAATACCTCTACTTATAACAAATGATGGCAGGAAATTTATATTTTGTCTGGGCTAAACTGTCTAATTTTCCAGTTGGAGTGGCATTTTGAAATCACAGAATATTCAACAACATAGGCAAGAAATTTAATAAATTACAAAGCATCTTCTGATATGTTTTCAAATGCATAAGGCCAGTGAATATCAATAAGGCTGAGTTCTCGTCATTTCTCTAGAGAGCCAAATGCACTTGGCTTTCTATTAGTATATGTCCTCTGCTAGAGAAGCCATTGACTGACAATGTCAGTCTTACTTGCTGTCCACACTTCATGCTTAAAAATGTTGTGATAAGATAATCCAGTCAGTCCAAATGCCCTGAGATCACGTACTGCTTGGGAAGCATTTTCACCATTTTGATAGAAGGTAGTATAGGAAGTCCACAGGGTGCCTACTATTATTAGTAACTTTCCACATGTGATTGGAAAAGGGAGCTTGAAAAAGTCTGTTCTGTTATGTCAGCAAGGTGCATTTTTTTTTTTGTTTTTTTTTGTTACTGAGTCAAAATTAGCCTCTGTTGGTTCCAGAATGGGAATACCCACTCAAGGGCTTCATTACAAATTTCATGCCAAATACTGTAGTGCTCTTAGGGCTCTATTCAGATGAAATTATACACTGACTTCTACAGATCTGGCTTTTGTACCTAGATGAGGCATTCAGCAGGGAAACCACAAAGTGTAAAACCACATCATTATTGAAACAAGATGGTGTCTTCCTGGATGGGCTATATGTGTGTATGCACATATACACATATTTTACCTTCTATCAGTGATCCAGGAGTAACAGCACTGTGGGAGAAGTTGTGTTCTCAGGTACAGGTAGTTATAGGAAATGTGGCTTAATTTAAAAAAAAAAAAAAAAAAAAAAATGGATCCTCTCTTTCAGCTAGTTTAGTGACGGTGTATTCCTTTAACCGTTGGCACAGAAGCTCAGCACAGACACTCTCATTCCCACATACTTGGATGAGATGCTGACCTATTGTACTCAAACGTGATGCACATACTGATTCTCAGCATGCCAAAACTCATGCCCATCTGCTAGGATGGCACCATGCCCACTACCAAGGTGGGACACATTCTCAAGAGTCCTAGGTGCCAATTGCCTATAGATTTAAAAGGATAGTTTAGAGAATACAAAAAGTGACACATACTTTGTATGTGCCCCTTATGATGCTACAAACTAATTGAAACATTGCCTGTGCCTGGCAAAATTCTGCCAATTCTGCCTTAAAGAGATTATTATCAGAAGTACAGTTACAGAAGCATTTTGTAGACAAAATTCTATACACAAAAAAATGTTCTTAATTTTTTTTTTTTTTTTTCCCTAGGCAGAGTCAGCAACCACAAGATAGAAGCTCCTCAGAGTTGCCCTCATTTTTAAAAGTAAACAATTGGAAAACTGTTGAGGACATGAAAGCCAAGAATCAAATATATGGAAAAAAAAAAACAAAAAACAACACACCCACTGCTGGAACATGAAGATTCATACAGCTGTGTCTCTCTTTCCTCAGCTCTCCTTGCTTTATTTTGGAAAATGAAGTTTCTTTCAAATCAAAGTTGTTGCACACAAAGCTCAATATGCAATCAGTCTGATTTGCAAAGAGACTATGCGTGTACCAAAACAAATGCCTATGTTCCTCTTTGGGAAAAATAAAGAACTGGAATGGGGAAGAGGAAGAATATAATTCTCAGAATATTTTAACTCATTTCACCTTTTTCTTTTGGCTTAGTCAACTTTAAGGATAGAATGTTTCAGTTTGCTAAAGTCTTATGGACATTAAAATCTTCTGAGTCTTTATAGAAGAAAATAAATACCATACTTTGATAGTTGATGTCTGGATAACAATACATTTACATTAGAAACATCCTTCTGGGGTAAACATGAAAGATGGGAATGGGAAATCGCATAGGTTATGGCACTGCTAACACATGCTAGGGGTGTATGTAGGGGAAAGCAGTGAAAAGTCAGCACTGATAGAAGTGAGATGAAGCAAATACAGATGAATTTTTTTGCTGAGTTGTGTCTGTGTTGCAAAATCACTGTTACTCAGCACCACCCAGATCACTGCCTTCTCTGGTTCAGTACTAAAATAGTTATGCCCCCAAGGGAATCAGGCATGTTTGACATCCCAGTCACTCCTGTGGGAAAAGTGACACTCCATAGAGAGTCAGTTAAATTTGATGGGGGGTCTGTTGCTTTGCAGGAATGTGTTTGGTTCTGGGTATGTACAGTTACTTTGAGTGCCTGTACCACAAATTGATACTACTTCTGAAATCTGAAGGAGCTGAGCATTTTCTCAGTATCACACAGCTGACTGAAGTTATTCTTTTTAAATCTACTTTGCAATGAATTTTGGTCAAATTAGTATGTTATTATTTTCACACTGAATTCGAGAATATTATCATTTATTCAGGTTAAGCATTTTAAGTTAGGATTTAGTTTGCATACAAGCACGTTTCCATACACATTCATACACTCGTCAGGGGAAGAAAGAAGGAAAAAGATTTTGTTTTCTGCTATGGATTTTAGAATAAATATTGAAAAGTTTAAACTGCACATGAACAGGATGATGTAGAATCACAGTATGGCTTAGGTTGGAAGGACCCTTAAAAATCATTTAGTTCCAGTCCCTTGTCATGGACAGGGTTGCCACCCACCAGATCAGGCTGTCCAGGACCCCATCCGACCTGACCTTGAGCACCTCCAGGGATGGGGCATCCACAGCTTCCCTGGGCAACCTGTTCCACTGCCTCACCACAATCTGAGTAAAAAATTTCTTCCTAACATCTAACCTAAATCTCCCCTCTTTTGATTTAAAGCCATTCCCCCTTGTTCTATCACCGTCTATCTGCCCATATAGAAAGTTGGCCTCCTTCCTGCATATGAGCTCCTTTTAAGTACTGGAAAGCTGCAATGAGGTCTCCCCAAAGCCTTCATTTCTTCAAGCTAATCAAGCCCTTCTCCCTCAGCTTTTCTGCATGGGAGAGTTGTTCCTTATAATTCCAGTGCCCTAAGCCCAAGCATTTAATTTTCACTTAAACCCATTACATTAAAAGGGAAAGCAGAACCCCAAATGTCTAATCTGTAAATGTATTCAGGTTAAGGCTTTAGCAAAGAGAATGAAGAATCCCTTAACTCCAGATAGTCTTTCACACATGACATATAGAAAAGTGGAACATGTCCCACTTATCTACAGCAACAGGGGAAAAATCAACAATTTTATATCTCATTGATATCTTAATGTGGCTTAGAAAGTTTCAGAAACAAGTCTCAATTTCTTCTAACTCTGTTGACTGCATTGTACACTTCACATTTTTAAATTTTAAAAGTATTACAAGCTGCCTTTCTGGATTGGTTGGTGTAATTAGACATTAACACAAATTATTGAGCTCAATTCAGGATTTACTGGATGAAATGTAATGGCCTGTAATTTACGCAGGTCAGACTAATGCTCCCTTCTGGCCATCAAATCTTAAGAACCTGATTTCCTCTGAAAGCTTTTGCTCTCATCAGAACATTATTTATAAAATAAACTAACTGGAATCAGAAACAAGTTTGAAAAGAAACTGCTTACTTCTGATTTCTATTTCAGCTGCCCATCTTGGTGATAGCTCAATCAAGATACAAAAAATAATCTGCACATTAAGCATGTATACTTAGCTAATTTTACAAATAGCTTTGAGGTTATATTTGTTATGTCTGGCTTATATATAATGAATGGGTTTATTTTCCCCTCTTTCTTCATCTTTGCTTTCCTGCAAAGCAAAGACTGTGCAAGTGTCCCATACTTCAAATCAGGTCATGCTATCTGCACAATTAACTACTAGATAAGAGCCAAGCCCACTAGGTAGATGACAGCTGCTTGAATTTAGGTTGACACCTTTAAACAGGAATAGAGGTAGCAAGCATATCCTATGCTGGGATGTCTCCATGGGGAATATGGTAGATTAGCTAGCTCAGTATGTAACTTCTGTTGCATAAATACAAACTATTGAGTATTTTATGGACTTGATTCTTTGAAGAACCAGAGTGTCAGCATCTCCAGATCCCTCCCACTGAATGTGAGGGAAAAATGAAGACAGCTGTGTTATCTGGAGCATTTCCTCACATTTTCTGCTCTTGTGGATTAGGTCAATTGCTTGTCATCAAGCTAATAGGAGAAAAGTCTTTTAGATGTTTAATTAAGTACATAGAGAAAGGAAGAAAATCAGACAATGGACAAAAAGAGCACAGAAATTGATCCACTGTCTAACCACAGTGAAGTAGAACTGCAGGACTGAATTGAACAGCAATAGTTTGTGACTGGATGAACTCCAGAAGGAACACAGACATTAGCATGAAATAATTTAACCTTCAATAAGTCCTTCTTTCTTCCTTTCTTCCTTTCATCTCCTTCTCCGTAATGCACAGTATACTGAGAAAAGAGTTCTAGAGCTGAAAACATTCAGAGTAAATCAAAAAAGTGTGCCAGATTTATCTTTTCAGGCCACAAGTCTTTCCAGAGTCTACTGAGAGAGTAGTGACAGACTTCAAAAGACCACAACGAAAAAGACCAATACAACTCAGTGTGCTGTCACTTTAACCATTGCATTCAAGTTAATTGTCTCAAAAAATAGTTAAGATTTCCTAGGTTGTTATGATATATGCAGTGATGAGTTAGGAACTGGAACATGACTATTTACCTTAAAACTTTGTGTAACTCATCCTACTAAGGCTGGCACATCTGATGCAAGTATTGAATTGATACATGGCATGCAGTCTTTGGCCTCAGGGTTTTGTGCTCTAAGGAAACAAAGAGGGAGGGAAAAAGAAATATTGGCATTTCCATCTGAGTGAATTAAATGTAAGACACTGACATTCTGAGCAGTTAGCAAATGACCATGCGGGAATAGGTGGCAACTGTAAGATTTAATCTATTTCCAGACTTTCTATCCAATCCAGCACCATAGTTACTCATTTCATCAGAAAAATGTGCCAGCAATGAAGTCATATATTATGCTGGTAGGAGGTTGAGAATGTAGACCTTTATGCAAGAAGTTTTGCTGCCACTGCTAGCATACAATATGATTTCAGCAGAGATATAGTCTGAATTTTCTGCAAAATTCCTTAAAAATGAAAGAATGACTGACTGATGATAGCTTTTTATAGCCTCCAGGTTCAAATGCTGAATGTATCAGTCTCTGAACTCTTACTTGCTGCAAGAGTTGCTTAGAGCTTTAGGTGTTTTGTTTTTCTGTCTTTTTTCCTTTGTAGAACTGAATGAGAGAATAAATCTGAATAGCTTAGCAGTCAAGGGCATAACCAAAATATATATTATGGGTATCCTAACTGTTAATGGCCATGACTAGCTTTGTTAGTCCTCATAATTTTCGGCATGCAACAGTCTTTGACTGATACAGATTAGTCTGCCTTGGTTTCAGATATACAAAACAAACTAAGAGGTTTTATTCTATATTAAGGAAAAAAAATAAAAATTCTTCAAGCCAGAACAGCTTTTCCAAATAATTTATTCTTTATTTGACCAATATACATCTATTTTTTTCCATGCAGCTTACTATTCTAAAAGCTGTAATACCAGTATTTAAATGCATTAGTTTTAACTCCATAGCAAATGGAAGTACTACAGAAAATCACATCTCACTTTTGGTTTGTACATGAAAACCTAAAAGCAACTAAACTTTGTTTTGCTAACTGATATGAATGAATCATTTCTAGAGGATGAGGGTACACTTAATGTGTATGTGATTAGATGCCTTATTTACAGACTACCAGTTTTCTTTGTTGCTTCTAGTTTCTCTTTCCCTCTATCTTTTTGTTGGATTGCCTCTCCTCTTCCTACACTTCACTACCCCCAGTCTACAGCAATGAACAGTGAGCATGTTTGATGCTGATATTTGCAGTAGGAGACATTTTTCTCTCTTACTCAGTAATGAGATAAGGTGTGAAGAGTTATGAATTTAATATCACTGGGGAGGTATCTACACCAAAGGCTAGATCAGTACTGCTAATTTGGATCCCAGTAACATACCTCAAAAGAGAAAGAGGTGCCAAATCCAGTTCACCTTATTAACCCCTTGTTACATCTGCTAAAGGTGATTATTTCTCACTCTTTCTACTGTGGTGAGACTGTACAAATGGCTGCTGCTTTTTTTATGGTAGGTAAATGCTTTCTCTCAGTGTGTTTTGCAGGAAAAACCTGAAAACCTGGATTCTCTTGTGTGTCTGCTGTCCAATGTATAACACACAGGGAGATAGTTCTTATAGTACAGGATTTGGAAGAGGACCTCTGGGGACTCCTTGGCTACAGCTTTGGGCTGGAAGGTGTGATTTCCATAGTGCTGAATGTAATTATAGTGCAATTATATCAGTGTTGTCGTAGTAGCATGAAGGCATCTCTGCTCCACACTGCTTGTAAATAGTCATCATAGAATATACTTCCTTAAAAGCATTACATGCTTTTTTAAGATGTTAGTAAAGCAATAGAGGAAGACTCATGTCAAGAGGAAGACTCAATGGGAAATAGTGATGTGGTAATCAGACTTGGAAAGACTGGCCTTGGCAGCACATTGCTCTGCTACCAGGAGTTGGCATGGTGTTGGGCAAACTAATGGGTCTCTGCTGTCAGAACACAGTAGTGAGAGATGTGGACAGTGAGCAACAGGCAAGCAACAAAGAATGTCTCATGCAAAGCCTGCCCCAGATACAAATGGCTTTGTGTCTGTGAATCTGGGGGGGGGGCGCTGAGAGCTTTCAACATACCATACATAAATTGGCCCCTGAATACTGAAAAGTCTATATTTTCCACCTGAAATTGATAAAAATAATTTCCTAGATCCAGTTTCCTGTTGCCTGTTCCTGTCCTGTAGGCATATCTAACAGCTGCTCTCCTGCAGACAGAATATTGCAGCTGTGGTTAGGGAAGCTATGACAGGAGAACAGGAAATACGGGCTGCATACATATGACAGGGAACAGAGGTACATCTTCTAGGCATTGCAGTGCATGATGGAACGGTGCACAAAGTAGGAGGCATGGTACTAAGTATGGGAACTGGACAGGTATTCAGGCTGTGGGACTCTGTTCTTACCACAAAAGGCAGGCACGCACCTTCAATTTTTGCTTTAGGAATGATTATTGCTAGCTCTGGGGTAATTACCAAAGTGATGATGATGATGATTATTATTGCCATTTATTGTCAGTAAGACAGACATTTCTCTTTTATGCCCTCGCACCCCTTAGTTGCCTCTTCAGCAGCAGTATTTTCCAGTTATTAGCAGTGAGCAGGGAGGCACAGCTCTTTTCTAGAAGCTGTTTCTGAGACCTCAAGCAGCTTCCTGGCCTGATGAATACCGCTTCTTCGCTGTAACCCTGAAAAGCTTGTTGTAAGTCATATTATGCTTGGACTCCAAAGCCGGCAGCACAGCCGGTGCATGGGGCTTTCTCCTGACCTGAATTTTCTGATGAAGGGCCAGACATGTTCATAAGTGCCATGCTGACAAAAGCACGGGAAGTTCTTCATCTCCCTTCTCAGCACTGGTGGAGGGGGCAGCCTGATGAAGGAGGAGGAAAGAAGAGGTAGTAGCCAAAGGGGATGAAGGTCCTGGCTCTCTCCATGAATTTATGTCTCTTGGAGCTGCATCTTGGTAGGAATGTAGCAGACTTGAAGGCTGTAAGAAGCATTCTGTGTCTGCAGCCATGAGGAGAGACACTTGAATTAATTTGTAGATAAATGAAATGGAGTATGAGGTAATCAAAGGTCATGATTTTCCAAGTCAGTATCTTAAGGTTTGCAACCAAATCTGTTCTAAGCAAACCAAACAGAGCTTTTACATCTTGAGTCACTGCTTTGTGCAAAAAATCGTAGTAACAACACATGCCTTAAAATATCACAGGGAATACATTCCCCTGCTAAGATACAACTTGAACTAACAATCTTATGCTTTCTTCCTTGGTTATAGTAACAAAATAGACCAAGATTTCCACATCTTTAAGAGGGTCTTTAAGAGTTTTGAAAACGTATATAACAAGTTAAAAGCTTTTTTAAAGGCTTCTTCTGCATATTTTAAGGTAGTTATAATCCCCAAATATGAGATCTAATGGCAATTTCCAATGAAGAGCATATTTTGTCTTTTATACACCTTACAGCTATTGGAAGCATATGAATATTTATCTTTCAAAATGCTAGTTAGGTTAGGGAAGGAAAAATAATTTCCACAATTTGGGTTCCATTTTTTTTCCCCTTTCTTTTTCTTTATTTTCTTAATTCAGTTTCATCCTCCATACTTTCCACAACGAATTTGGATCTCGGTCTAATTGAAAGGGAACCAGACTTTTTCTTCACTACCTGCAAGGAGGTCTTGATATTTCCTTTTGTTTTGTAACTGAATCTAAAATGTGACTTTATACAGATTCCTTTTGTCAGACTTCCCGAGTATTCTATCTAAACTGATCTGCGCATTTACAGTGAAGCTTCATTAAAGATCAGGCCAAGCAGTCTTTAAAAAGTACAGGGTTTCAATGATAGACAGATGGTGGCTTTCATGATGTCAGGAAGTGTCAAATATTATGGTTGGCTGCAGAATGATGGCTACTTTCCAAACAGATTGAGAAACAGACAGAAAGAGCAAGAACACCATTTGTTGTATTTAGATACATTGTGAACAGAAGGAAGCAAGACAGAGCATACTTTTACACATCTTTTTTCCACTCCTTGTGAAAACAGTTTAAGATTTGTTATGTTATATTAGTCCTATCATTATGCAAAACCATGTGAAAGCCAGAGATTTGAAAAAAATGTTTCCATTGTGACTTTCTGTGTTTTTATTTGCATTTCCATGGGTAATTTTTTTGACATTATAGACAGACAGAAATATGTGATTTCTCTCTCTCTCTCTCTCTCTTTTTTTTTTTTTTTTAATTATTTTTCCCCTCCCCTCTGGAGCAAAGCTGTGCTATTAAGATAATGTGCAAAAAATATTATTTTAATTATTTATTTTTATTAATTTACATGCTCTTCAGAGCCCTTGTTTGGGAAAGCACTCAATTAAATATTTAAACTAAAATAACAGCTTCCGTGTTGAATAAGGGTGCTTTTGTTCAATATCTATGATGACAATTCTGGAACTGAGATTTACAGTGGGGCAGTTTTGAAATATAATAGGTGTCAATAGCTAAGTAGCAAGGATCTTAGTAAGAACGTTTGAAGGTCATGCAATGGACTGTGTATAGATAGGTAGCTTAAAATATGCAGAGCATGAATGGTATTAACAAATCAGAGATGGCTGACGTTTCTAAGGGATGGCACAATAATTTTTTTCCTAAAAAAAATTAAAAAGATGGAATTCTGTTCTGGAATATTTTTCCCCCAGGGAATTCAGTGTGAAAGACGCCAAAATGCAGAATAAGAATAGAGACGGGATAGGGATAGGGATAGGGATAGGGATAGGGATAGGGATAGGGAATGGAAGGGTAGGATAGGATAGGATAGGATAGGATAGGATAGGATAGGATAGGATAGGATACGGTAGGATACGATAGTTGAGTTGGAAGGGACCTGAAAAGATCATTGAGTTCATCTGCCTGACAACTTGTTTTATAATGTTTTTCTTTGAAGTCTATCAGGCCAGCAATTTTGTAGAGCAAACTGTTCTTTATGGCTGTCATCTTGAAAAGTACACATCCTATATGAGTTTTATGTCTCCAGTACAATTACTAGAGTGGCTGTCTGCCCCTGTGTCTATAAGGAAGAGCAGTAAGGATCCTCCTTCTATACACACATACAGATTAACCAAATAACTCTGCAATTGCTGGTCCCTAGGCAGGGACCAGGCCTGAAGAAACACAGTGTGTAACCTGGGAAACAGTTGAATGGAGCCCAAAAAGTGGGGTGGCACAAGCTAGCCTGTGCTTACTTGTGGCCTTGGTGAGGATGTCCTATTTGTTAGGTAGCAGAACAATGGTTGATTAAAGGAAAGGGAAGGAACTAACCTAGGTGAGAAAGGGGAAAGAGGGCCCTGTATGGAGGAAACATATAGAAGCTGGGAACTAGGACAGCTGCCCTGTGTGTGTTCATTCTCATTTTATTTATTTATGAGCTTTTCCATGATGCTATTTACTATCTGTATGTAATCAATCCTTTCTTCCTCATTGCTCTTGCAGAAAATCTATTTGTTTCTCTGAATTATCAAAATACTTAGAGAGAAAATACATGTTTATGTTTAGAATAATTAAACCCCTGTAAAAATAAATTACCATATTTGGGAATATTCTTTTTACTTGTTCTCTGTTCAACTGTGGACTAGCAGAATCCATGGAACCATCATGTGAGAATAATTTTACACTTCCAAATTATATCAACATTTGCAAACAGCATAGCAATTACAGTCCACAAGGAACCCCCTTAACCAGAATCCTGTTGCTCTGTGGAAAGAAAACAAAAACTGTAGATTGGAGCTTGTTCTTGGCTTGTTAAAGTGCAGTTTTTGATAAATGGTGCACAATAGAGGAGCTGCATTTTTATATTTTTTCTGCTTTTGCCAAATTTGCTGTAGGACTCAGCAGTCCCCTCTTGGAATACTGGATACATTTATTGTTTATGTTTTCCTTAGTTTGATACTTTTCTGTCATTGTAAGAATGTGATGTGGGTTGCAGGCAGTTTTTATCTAATTCATTTTTGTCTATAAACAAACACTGCATGAATAATACAAAAAAATGTCCACAAATAATCATTAAAGCTCTAAAATGAATTATCTTTGCATCGTCACAGAGCCCATTCATATCCACTTTTCTGTGAAAGATCAATTGAATTTTACTTTTAGCAAAAAGGTTTACAGAAAGCAATAATGTAAATTCTGTTTGCATGAGCATTTATAGAAAAATGATTTTGAGATGGAGCACACAAGTGTTTGTACAAGAAGTGCTGTTTCTCACACTCATTCAGTCAGAGAGGACAAAGAGTATGACCTGATTTACCAATCTCAACTAAGTGATACAGCTTGAATTTCAAATATTTGCAATCAGTACACAAGGTAAAAAATCAGATATATTTGTTGAGTACATTTAAGTTAGAAGATCATAACTTGCTGATGGATATTCCATGAGAAGAAAAAAAGGCAAGTTTAGTCTAAGAAACTACAGGTGAAGGATTACTCAGTCAGTGCTCTTGGCAAATATTAAATGAGTGGCACCAAGGTTTTAATTCAAACATATGACAAAGAAAGCAGCTAATGGCATCTTCCTTTTTTTTCATCTGAAGTACTATAAAGCAGAGGGCTAGCCCTTCTGCCAAATTGCTTTCACAGACATGTGACTTCCTCATTCATTATTTTTACTCAAACTGCCTTACTTAAGACGAAACTCTCCTTGACTTTGATCTTGTTCTGAGATTGAGTATATGGAGGTTCATCTTTATGGCTTTACCTCAGGTACACTTGGGGTCAGGGTATTCTGGGATAAACAACGTATGGTTGCTCCCGCAGTACCTACTCTGAGTAAAATCTTTCTCTGTGGACTGATCATTCATATCATTTGGACTTTTTTATTTAGCATGCGGATGCTGATCAAGATTTCAGTTTTTTACTTTGTTTCGCAGTGGTTAGTAATGAGATGATTTAGTGGTTGCATCAATTCTAAATAAATATTGCAAGTAATGCTACAGCAGCATGCTAAAAGATACATCAATAGATTTTGGATAGATAATGAAATATCATGATGATTGGGCCAGGATTTGGCAATATCAAAAACAGTCTCTTTTCTTGACTCCAGTTTAGTGATGAAAATAACTGAATTTAACCTTTTTTCTGTGAAAGAACTTCTCTCGCAAGCTGTGAATTCAGTATGATACAAGAAAAAGAAGTGCTGAATGAGTCTCTGAAAAATGCTTATCCACTTGTGGAATATGCAAGTCTTCTATAATATTTTTAATGTGTAAGTCATATATTCTCCATTGCGATTGTGGACTCTCCAAATAAGAAAGAGCAGCAGATAACTTTTGACACTGTTATATTAGTCATTATTTTATATTTAGTCAAAAAATCATGGTTGTGATTCTACTTCTAGAGAAGAGTTTTAAAGCTGTGATAAGTACACCAACAGCGTTAACTGTAAAAGGCTGTGAAAATATATGTAAAGAGTTGGTTCCTCAAAGGTCTCTTGCTTGTGACTGTGGTCAGTACTTTTATTAATGAGCTAGATAAAGGACCAGAACCTGCTTTTGACCTTTGCTCATCACAACGCTGTATGTAGCAGTAACTATGCTGAAGTACAAGGTTAGGAAGTAAAGCAATCTTGACAAGAAAAGAAAGAAACAACTTATGAAAGCAAAACAGAAGAAATTAATCAGGAATGTGTGCAGTGTATTGCACTCAGGCAAGAATAATCAACTATATAAACAGAGGTAGTTGAACTTGTTCAGGATCGGTTCGGAAAATTATCAGGAAACAGTAAACTGAGCATTGGCCAACAGTATCATGCTGTTGAAAAGAGGAAAATATTACACTAGGTTGTGTGATAAGCTGTCTCACAAAATACAGAACATGTGAAGCAAACTCTGTTGTAGTTAGAACTGACAGAGTTTTTTTCTTTTTCTAGACCCAGTTGAGTCTGGGGAATTCTGGAGAGATGGGAACCAGGATAAAAGCTTTTAAATTAATTCAAGAAAATAATCTATCTATAGGGAGGATAGGACAAGAGGTAAGTTTAATTTCCTAAGCTTAGCTTAGCTTTTTATTTTAAGTTTCCATCAAGAACAGTAAAGCCTACACAGCTTTCCTACGGATGCGGTGGTAGTGAGCTAATACTTACCAGTTGAAAAAGATAGATGTACAAGTGCTTCTCTCTCCTAAGGAGCAGGAGGCACTCGGATACCTCTCAAAATCCCTTCAGACTCTAGTTTTTGCTGGCTGTGATGACTGTCCTCTTCCAACTTGAACATACCAGGGTACAGCTGAACATTATGAAGCTTTTGTTAAGAGGGACTATCTGCATTAACAGATATTGAAGGTAGCTCAATTTCACATTATCTGATTGCAAAAGAAATACATTGATTAAACAAATTCAGAAGTTTTCAGTTTATCAGCTGCTTTTTCTGAGAGCTTACTTCCTTGCAGACTCTTTCAATAGCTATCAAGTTTGTGCAAAATATAAATAAATGGCTCTCCATGAAAATGGTGCCATTCTTTATGGAACTGCATCAATGATAGGTCAAATTTATTTTACTCTGCAGCATGATTTTAATATCATTCTGGCCTGGTTTAGGCATAATCAAGTCTTCTGTTGAAAGAGCTCTTGTAAGGAGCAATTAAGCATTAGTACTTTAGCTAAACCCCTATTAAATTATATTTTGGAATTTAAGTATCTGGGAATCATCTTAAATCTCAGCTTGAATTTTAGGTGGTATTGTATCTGCAATTTATATTGAGGTACAAGGTAATCTGTTTGCATCTTGATTTAGTATTTATAGCCTGAAATGCTATTTTATTATTAAGTGTTCTGTATAACTGCTAGTAAGGCCACTAATAGATTAAGGTACCATTATTTATGATTACAGCTTCTGCTTTTCAACGAGAAAAGAAGCTGAACATTCAGCAGGCAAATTTTAACATGCTTTTTGAAAGCCTTGAAGTAAATCAAAGCTGGCTGGATACTCTTCAGCAAGCCTGAGTAGTGATACCAGCCCTTATCTTCACTCGGAACCCATAGAAGGCAGTGGACTCTGGACTGCTGTAACACAGAAGGCCCAACATGGGTTTTCCTTTAGGCACAAGTAGGAGGGCAGTATCTGGAAAAGATTTAAATAGTCTCCCCCTTTCCTTTTATGTGAGCTGAAGGGATTAGCACTAAGTGTGCTCATGGATGAGTTGATGTGTTTGAGCACAGTGGAGCACATTGTGACAATGAATGGTAGTTCCACTTGCTCCAGAAGTTGCCCTACATTAGACCTGCAATAGCAAGTTAGCTAGTACGTAAGTTAGATTGATGCAGTACTGAAAAGGCAGAAAATGATGGTTTGTGTTTTGACCAGGATAGATCCCATTGAACAGTAAGTTCAAAATAACTTAAGCACAGGAAAATCTTTATGTATGTAATGGTTAATTTGTTTCTAGATTTATTTTAGCATTAGATATGTCCAGTCTTTCTGCTTTAAAAATATGTTCAATTTATGTCAGTATCATTCTGATCACTGATGAAGCTTGCAGGTTAGTTTCCTCTTCAGCACAGAGATGTCTCAAAGCATTAGGCAAATAAGTATATAAAAAATTTAAAAAAAGTAAAGAAAAATAAAGTAGTGTTGTTTACAGCATTAGAAAGACAGGCCCTCTTCATAAATCTCTCATGTTGTATAGGTTATGCTTATTTATTATGTTATTGGGGTTTATTTTTTCAATGGGAACAAGTAGAATTCTACTTGCTAGACCGTCTATATTATTGATAACATAAACAGCAACACGGGCAGGCTTAGAAATCAATTCAACAAAGGCACCAATATACAAGTTTGGGGTAGAAAGAAATACGCCCAACTTTCCTAATCTGCTTAGTCAGGAATTTCTTGTTTTCTAGTACTTGAGCTACCTATGTTAAGTCACCAAAGTGACAACATCTCTAGAGGTTATTCTAATTTCATAGCTGGGAATTCTAGTTCTCTTGTCCCTTATATTCAGCTTCAGCTTTTATTTCTGAATATCATCCTTTTTTTTTCCTTAAATCTATTAATCTTGATCCTTTTACATTTTCAATTAAGATATACCAGCATTCTAGCTACCTAGGGACATGGGATTGAGAACAGGGGAAAAAAGTACATCGTCCTGATGAATTTACTAGTAGAACAGCTGGGGAGAGGCATAATTACTGTAGTCCTATCCAAGCTTAACATAGATGCAAAACACTAAGGATGGCATTTAGCTGAAACGTTTCTCTGTAGAATTTCACTGCTTTACTTTTATTCATAGCTAAAAGCTTAGCTTATAGCAACCTGTGCAATAGTTAATGAAAAATGAAAATTTGCATTACGTATTGTCCTTTAGGGTACAAAAAGAAAAAGAAAATAAGAAATCATCTTTGCCTGCAAAGATGGTTCAATTCCAGCTGCTGCATTTAAGGAAAGAAGTGTGTGCAATACATATACATTACCAAAGTGCCTGTGTCCCCATAGAATGGATGAAAGTATGTTTTTTGGGCATAGATCTCTGGGGTTTTTTTTGGAGGATAGATATGATAAATTTGCTGTTTGTACTAAACTGAACGGTAAGAATGGTTTTATATGCAGTATGCAAACTGAGTGATGACATCATTCATACATGCTATTGGGAAGAGATAGATCAATGGATTATTCAATGAGCTCCTTACTTAAGTAGTTTAGAAGAAGATACCAGCAAATGATTTCACTGTGGGAGTCACCCTTGTCTTTTGTGGCTTTTGTTCCTGACTGTGACTGTCACAGCTGACACAGCAGTAAATAGTGGTCCAAGGAGTGAATTTCAACTTTCTGAAGAAATGTCGAGTGGTTGATCCCTGGTTAACTACTTCTTATGTCAGTAAGAAAAAATTCTACATCCTTACCTTAATGGAGGGCAATGCACAGCACTGCCTGTATCAGTTTTTTTCTCTTGTGCCTCTCAGAACAACTTTTGCATCCTTATTTCTGTGAACATAAAGTGGTGGTGATACCATAGAATAGAATCATAGAATCACTCAGGTTGGAAGGGACCTCAAAGATCATCAAGTCCAACCACAGCCTAACCATAGTACCCTAACTCTAACAACCCTCTGCTAAATCATATCTCCAAGCACCACATCCAAACGACTCTTAAACACATCCAGGGATGGTGATTCAACCACTTCCCTGGGGAGCCTATTCCAATGTTTAACCACCCTTTCCGTAAAGAAGTGTTTCCTAACGTCCAACCTAAACCTACCTTGGTGCAACTTGAGGCCATTTCCCCTCGTCTTGTCTCCTGTCACCACTGAGAAGAGACCAGCCCCTCTCTCTCTGTAAGCACATTTCAGGTACTGGAAGAGAGAGTAATAAGGTCTCCCCTCAGCTGCCTCTTCCCCAGACTAAACAGCTGTAGCTCCCTCAGCCTCTCATAATAGGGCTGATTTTCCAAGCCCTTCACTAGCCTTGTGAAGGTCCTTCTCTGGACCTGCTCCAGTACCTCCACATCCTTCCTGTACTGAGGTGCCCAAAACTGAACACAGTACTCGAGGTGAGGCCTCACCAATGCTGAGTACAGGGGCAGGATGACTTCCCTAGTCCTGCTCACCACACCATTCCTGATACAAGCCAGGATGCCATTGGCCTTCTTGGCTGCCAGGGCACACTGCTGGCTCATATTCAGCCGACTGTCCATCAGCACACCAAGGTCCCTTTCCATCAGGCAGCTTTCCAGCCACACCTCCCCAAGCTTGTAGGGTTGCCTGGGGTTGTTGTGGCCAAAATGCAGGACCTGACACTTGGCCGTATTGAAACTCATGCCATTAACCTTGGCCCATCGATCCAGTCTATCCAGGTCCTCCTGCAGTGCCCTTCTCCCTTCTAGCAGATCAACACTCCCTGCCAGCTTGGTATGTGTCATCTGCGAACTTACTGAGGGTGCACTCAATCCCCTAGTCAAGATCATCAATGAAGATGTTAAACAGAAGCGGCCCCAGTACTGAGCCTTGGGGGACACCGCTCGTGACCGGCCGCCAACTGGATTCAACTCCATTGACCACAACTCTTTGGGCCTGGCCATTCAGCCAGTGCTTCACCCAGTGGAGCGTACACCTGTCCAGACCATGGGCAGCCAGATTCTTCACGAGAATGTTATGGGGGACAGTGTCAAAGGCCTTACTGAAGTCCAGGTAGACCACATCGACAGCCTGACCCTCATCCACCAAGCGGGTCATTTGTTAATCGCCTCTAGCTTAAAGTCCACTATATTTTGTGTGCAGTTCTCAGGAGTTGTCCTTTGCCATCAAAACTTCATAATGTACTGGCCATATTTTCTACCAGAAGAATTCAGCTTTAAATGCACTTTCTCTAGTACAAGTATAATGCATTGAGGATGAACTTAAAGACTTGGAGAATAAAGTACATAAATATATGAAAAGGATTTGGTTTTTTTTGTTTGTTTTTAATTACTGTTGCATATCTCATATCTTTCATTTGCTATGTGGTATTCAGCAGCTTTGCCAGAGTCCCTTCAATTACTTTGCTGATACCTCAGTTCAACATGAATGGTTCCTATCTGTAAATACATTAGACTTACTAGCAATGCCTTCTTTCCAGAGTCAGCAGTTGACATCATAAGCTTTCTACCATTAGTATCTACTTTTCAGTTTACATTTTTTTTTCTCCTAAATGCCTTCAAAGAGCAAGAAGCAACTCTCAAGGAAAAACTGTACTGTGTTTCATCTTCTCCTGGATGCCCTGAACAAGGTACCACTCACTCTGAATAACAATAAGTAAATGTTTTTTTGAATTCCTTAAATCCTTTTTATAGAAGATCAGGAAAATATGTAAGAAAATAGATTAAGAACAAAGAAAACAAATTGTAAAATGTGAAGATATGAAACAAACACACATCCCTGAGAATCCCTAGGCCAGAATCTGACCATCAGACACAGAAATTCAGTGTTCATATCAGTGCTCCATCCTTCAGGTGTTATCATTTGTATAGTATACCTTCTTCATTATCTCTTCCAGAGCATCTCAACCCATTCCATTTATACTCCTGGGGACCTTGGTTTTATACGGTATTAGCTTCTATACAGGTGAAAATGCAGACTGATCAATATGGAGCTAGACATCTGTAGAAAAGGAAATTTGTAGAAAGAAACCATTCTTAGTTCATTTCCATCAAACAGGCTGTGCCTCTTCTCTGAAACTATTCTTGACTTTTTTTTTCCTGAGACAGACTATCTTCCATACTCAATGTCTGTTTTCTGTATAGAAGGGCAATTCTGGCCAATATTATTGTTAGAGCTACAAAAAAATATACTAAACTCCAGATGTGAGTTGTGAATGTGTTTCACGAAGTTAATGATACCTGCTGTATTACCATCTTCCTGTAGGAACCACACATGACATAACATTAACAGAGATGACAGATCTGGTTATGAATTACACTTCTAGGATAAGAGCAATCTTTAAATCTCATTTCTTAGGGATTTCTATGTCCCAGCTTGTGTCTGCTTTCCTTTCATACATCAGTCATGATGTCCTTCCATAAAATGTGAGATGCATTTAAGATTAGTCCCTTTGCAGTTAGCTTTGCAAAACAAAACAAAAATCTGAGCATATATGCAGACATAAAATATACCAATTGCCACCAAAGTTTATCATTTATAGCCAAGGTGGCCTTATGATTTAGGAAATGACCTGGCACTTGGGAGACCTAGATTTAAACTCTATCAATGATTCTTTATTTATTTCTGCTGCAGAATAACACATGTGCTACAAATTAGTGACATACTTATGCGGTTTGCTGAGTCCCAAGCTACAGACCTTGGGCTCGTTCAGTCAGATTGTGAAATCTTTTACTCAGCTTGGTGAGCAGTTTCATATATAAATAATGCCATTGATTTTAATAAAGTTAGTCTTGATTTTAATAAAGTTAGTTGTGATAGTAACCACTTGCCAGCCTGAGGCCAGTATCTCATCTCTCTTTGTCTGTAAAATGGGATAATTTCTTTGCTGTATCTCTCAGAAATCATATCATATTACAGGCAGGTACATTTCAAAATCTTGCTCTCTTCAGCTGGCCAAAATATTTCCACCAGATTTCTGCATACATTCTTTGAGCAGATTGATTGTATTTTATTTTCATTCATTGGATGGTCACATAAATAATGGTGTACTACCATACTTAAGAAAGATGAATGATATGATAAATGATTAGATAATTCATTGCAGAGAAATATGATCATTCTGTTTACTACGAGTTTAAGACATATTCAGGGGAAAAAAAACTTCACATCATCCATAACACCAAGCCAATGTGCTTTGTGTCCTCTACTCCAGGACAGAAGCTATCCTGCCAAGGGCTGGAGGAATAATTTTAAATAAAAAAGTAATTAATTGCATTATTATAATTGTTTGTTTTTGTTTTTAACTGTATCTCATTCAATCTATTACTTATTTTTTTATCACTTGAGCTTTTTTATCATTTGAGCCCAATCAATTGAACTGTGTAAGATAAGCTATTCTGAGCTCCTTCATGTTCCGTCTCTTGATCAGGCAATTTCTGAAAGAGGCACATTATAGACTAGTTGTATTTAAATAATAGAAAAACAGAAGAAGTAAAAGAAGAATATCTCAAACCTGAATCAAGACTTCAACTTCACTTGGCCCAGCCTTTTATATGAAATACATGTATACATATGAGGGCGACTCTGAAATTATTACCTTTGTTAATACAATGGCTCATGATGTCAGAGGTAGATGTTGGTGGTATGGCAGTAGAAACTGAACCTTCCCACCAATATTCCATTACATTTCATTGCTGTGCAGCAAATGTCAGCAGAGGGTAATCTGACAAAATGGTGTCTGACATGGAAGTGTATATGATGCAAAGCAATGGCACCGAATTCCTCCATGCAGAAAAAATGGCACCCATTGACATTAATTGAAACTTGCTGAATGTTTATGGGGACTGAATAGAGGATGTGAGCACAGCAAGGCAGTGAGTGGTGAGTTTCAGCGGTAGTGACAGTGGGACACTTCTGCTGGTGCAGATTTTTATGATTGCGAAATGCAGGCTGTAGGTCATTGCTGGCAAAAACATGTAATTAATGGTGGTGCCTTTGTTCAAAAATACTGTTTTGTACTGAGAATTTTTTCTATCAAATAGTGTTGTTCTCTGTAACTATTATAGTTTCCAAGTAAATAAATAGGAGGCGTTACTTTTGGAGCAGAAAAAGTATTCAACATAGAATGACACAAGTACATTAATGTATCATGTTTGATATGATTACATTATTTCACTGTCCAATTTTTTCTTCTCAAAATCAACCAGGAGTGGCTGATTGCAGAATTGTCTTGCAAAATCACTACTTATTCCTTTAGTGCATCTAAAATAAGCCTTTTCTTGCACTATTACTATTTCTATTAGGCCCAGATGTTGAAACTGTCAGAATAGAATCAGCCATTAATCTGTCTAATTAAATGCTCTAGTCAAATACAGTAATCACTTGAGTGAACCTGGACAATTATGTTATAGAAAGGCTGGAATTTAAAAAAAAAACAACAAAAAAAACCACCAGAAAGACTGGCACCACAAAAAGAGTCAGACATCATGGATGTGTTTTTGAAGTAACCAAATTATCTTTGTGAACTTGACTCACTCCACTAATCTTTTAACAGTGTTAATCTCAAGGCTTGTAAAGAAATTTGTTCCACTGTATGCAGTCATGTGCAGCCATTCATCTCAAGTTAGTTGGGCCAGTGGAATCTTTTGTCAGACTGAGCTCCTGTTCTCTATTGGCCTCTAGTACCTAGCTTAACTTTGCTACTCTTAACTGCATTTGTTCCACTCTGTGCAATTAGGCTTACTCCATCCACCCAGTCCGCTTGCTCTCATGTAGGACTCCAAAATGTCACAAGTGATGGATATTTGTCAGAAAGATATGAAAATAATTGAATATCAGGCTGCCATGAAAATAATGAGAAAACAGCAGCCCCAGTACAAAAATCTCCACAGCATAAAATAGTATACAAGTTTGTGTAGAGGATACAAGAGAAGGCTGGGTATTGATGCTCCTCCTTTGGACTGACTGAGTAGAGAAGTGACAGAGCATAGTTTTTTGCCTGTCATACACCAGCCTTCTCAGCTTTCTTTTTTTTTTTTTTTTTTTCCCCAGAAATTACTTGCCTCCCTTACCTTGTATGCAACAAGGGAGATAAGTTTGTTTGTTTATTTAGATATATATATTTGCAGGGAGAGAACAAGAATCTTTGGTACAATCCTCAACTTTTGGGATCAAGACTGAAGTTTTCATTTGGTAATTATGTTAGCATGGGCTAAAATGTGCTTCCAAGGGTATGGTGCTAAGGAAAGACAAGATATGCCATCACCTTCTCTGTGTGTATCTGCCTGTGATCTCTTCCTGGACTGAAACCTCATCAAAGTTTACTGTATTACTATAGATCTCAACTGTGATAAATATCCATTTCCTTTTTCAGAAAAGGAGATGAGAGTGGAGGTTTCTGAGACTTAGCTAAGCAAAACTGTATCTGAGATAATCCAGTGAAAAATATGAATTCGAGGATATTTACAATGAACAATTAACCTGGTAATGATTCAGTGTAGCCTTGTAACCTGGTGTTAGGAAGGCAACTCCGGAAAACTACTCTTCCACCCATAAATTCTATGTAAATGTTATTACTGTATAAATTAAAGTATTCCAGGCAAAACTCATGCTGGCATGCCATTGTTATCAGATGAGTTTTGCCTGCTTATGCTGTGGTTGATTGTACCCCATGGTTCCATATGCTGCTTGCTGAGATTTTGCCTAACAAAGAACAAGAAATGTAAAATTTTAATCTAAAACCCAGGCAATGCCTGTGAAAATCCTATCCTGGTTGAAAGGGACTTCTGAAAGCATTCTGATCTAATGTCCTGTCAAAAGGTTTGCATGAGGTTTGGGAACACCTAGGACAGAGATTATACAGGTCTGTTGGGCCACGTGCTGTTCCAGTGCCTCCTGTACATAGTTTTCACAGCTTAATCTTTCAAGTTGTATTCTGCAGTCACTGTTCCTTGATAGTTCATCTGAGAGAAAAGTCCAGCTCTGTCATCTTTGTAGCTACTTTTCAAGCCACTGAAGTGGCTGTAGTGCAGCATATTCTTTTCTAAAGACTTTCTGCAAAACAAGTATTAGCTAGAGAAGGTTATTCTTCTGAACACTGAGAAAATATGTGAAACTCAGGCCTTAGCAGGGTCTTCAAAACCTTACCTTTATTCTCTCTGTATTCCAATGTTCACTTCAGGCTGCTGTGTTTCTTTGCTTGCACTACGTGCAGATTTTACTTCAATTCTTTCAGGGACAAATTTACCCTACAACTTAATCATCAAGCACACAATACGAAGTGGTTCATCATAAGCATTTGTGACAGTCATTTTAGTGATTACATATCAAAATAGAGCATTTGGAGGGAATTACATGGAAATTAGTCTGCTACTGGGAAGAGCTGGAGAATGCTATTAATTGCATTGATGAATAAGCATTCCCAAGTGTCTCTTGGGAAAATCATGGTCAGACAGAGAAGTTTGGGTAAAAATATCTGAAATGCCTCAGCTGCCTAGCACATCTTCTATGCCTTCCTGCTAGTACTAGTCTAAGTGGAAAGAGAGCCATGCTGCCAGACAAAACTACTGAGACAAAAGAAGGCTGCATGTCACATTTTTTTTAGACAGTTGTCACCAGGTGATGCTGTTCATATGTTGGTCCCTAATGAATAAATAACACATATGCTAATGTGTATGTAAATATATTATAATATTTTTATATTTAAGAAACAACTATAGTAATAAATGCAGGAACTTCAAGATGTCTGAGTTTGTGATTTACACGGGGCAAACAAAAGCATCAGCTTACTCTCTCTGCTTTTCAATGAGAACTTGTTCAGTATTTAAAGGTCCTTTTGATTGTTCACTCAGTTTTAGTTCTTTAACTCTTAAGCTAACTGTATAGAGTTATTTTGTAGTCACTCAGTTCACTCAGTTTTAGTTCTGTAACTCTTAAGCTAACTGTATAGAGTTCTTTTGTAGTCATAGTGGAAAATGAGCACCTACAGAGAGAGAGACCTACCTACACTATTTTAGATGATAGTTTCACAGAAATGAAAGCACCCAAACTTGTATCATTAAGAAGGTCAGTCACACCTTCTACCACTCTCCAACTTCTTATTTTCAGATTTTGACATCTTCTCTTTCATGTTACTGTATGTAACTGTGGGCTACATCAGGGAACCAATGGTGATTAGTCTTTTGTTTGCCAAGATAATTTCAGTCTCGGTCAGTTGCCTGATCTGTTCGTAACTCTTCTGTACTAACAATTAGGACAGCACTAGAAGTGAGGATTTACAATGGTAATGAGCAACCCAAAAGGAGCAACCTTAAAGAATGATGCTAGGCTAGGAGATGAATCACCATCTGCACACTACTGTTCTGTTAGCTTACAATCGGAGTTGCACCAGCTGCTTTAGATGATAGTAAACTTACATGAAATGAACTCTGCTTGAAATAACCACGATTCACACTTCTGGGGACTACTTTTTTTCTCTGAATCAGGTAGCTTGATCCACTGATTTGTAGCATCTTGGTACCTTGCACGTTTTGAGGGCTTTGTTTTTTTCCTTAAGGTTTAAAATCAAGGAACTGCTTAGAATGACTTCTCACTGGTATCAAAACCAAACAGAAAATTAACAGGAAAAGGCAGAAGTTTGACCAAATGGGCAAACTTTACCCTACATGTACACTTACAAGTTAAGGAGTGATTATTAGGTACTTTCATGACCTTCACAACCAGCAATCACAGAAAAATAGAGCCTGTTACATGACAAGTTCTACAAAACCACAATTGTGATTATTTTACAGCTTTTTACTGGTGGGCTTGTAAACACTTGAATACACTTGAATATTGATCCTCTTTTTTTTTTTTTTTTTTTTTTTTGGTGTAGTTGCATGAATGACTACATCAAATGTATGGGTAGGTAGGAACATCGTTGCCTCTTTTGGAAGAACTCATGTGATATCACTTTTTTAGTCTGTGTACAATCCTGTTTCTGTGTACATAGGAGGAATCAAGTTAAAATAAATAAATAAATAAAATAGATACTTACTGTTAACAGTCATAACTCAATCCCCAAAACTTGTATACTTAAATTTTCTCAGGGCCATAATGTCATTGCTTCTATAATGTTTTCAAGTGTTGCTTGTCATACATCTATGTATTAAGGTGTTTTTTTGTTTTGTTTTATTTTTAATATTCTGATGATCCTCTGACAAAATCTCTTTACTCACAGAACAGCTGGAAGCAGTGCTATTGTTTTAGCTCTTTGTTTTTATGACTGTATTAGCTCTCCTAAATAAAAAGGATTTTTTCTACTAAAGAACATCATGAAAGTACATCCCAGCTTGAAACGTTATATTATAAATGTGCCTGATACTTTCATAATGTTTTAAATTCCTTATTCATTGTGAACAAGTGGAATTGTTGTAAAAATTATCAAATACATGTATTGCAAAGTTATTTGAAAACACAAAATAGAACAGCAAAGATAATAATAGTGAAAGCTAAATATTATAGTAGCTATAATTTTTTTTTAATCTTTAATCTTTACAACCAAGAGTAAGAAGAGTGAAAATAAAAAGCCGTCAAAAATATAAAACATTTAATTTACCAGTTCTTGCAAATTTATCATTTGAATTGTGATAGCTGATTCTTTACTGAAAGTCTCAGTAAAGAAGTTCACAGTCTGATCCTGTGGTACGTTGCTTTTATTTAAAAATGAAGTACATTCTAGATCTCATTGTTGTACAGAAAGGTCTGTAAAAGAGAGCTGGATTCAGATCATCATACTGGAAACCTACAGTTAGATATGAAAAGAAAGAGAGGAAATTTAATGTCAATTTTCTGAGTTTTGAAAGGTTCTCTAAAAGTTAGGGTTTTATATTGAAGTACTATGAATATTACTTCGGGTTCTAAACTGTAAAATACTGGAATCTAAATGCAGTGTTAGCCAACTGCATTTTTAAGGCTGAGGGAACGCAGAAGGAAAATCACAAGATCATATAAAAATTTAGGTTATAAGGAGTTTTGGAGACCATCTGGTCCAGCCTTCTGCTTGGATCAGGGTTAATCTCAAATTGGATCACGTTGCCCAGGGGATTGTCCAACCAAGTTTTGAAAAGTCTCCAAGGACAGTTTCCCACAGCTTCTTGGACAACTTGTTCCAGAGCTCTTAATGTTCTTTTTTTTTTCATTCTTTTTTTTTTTTTTTTCCTTCTCCCCCTCCCCCCTTAAATCCAGTTGCAATTTCTCTTCTGCCTATGGCTCCTTTCCTTTCACTGTGCACCCTTGTGAAGTATCGTATCTATATTTTCTGTGACTCCCCTTTTGGCAACTGTGTACTCAAACAGTTGCCCCCATAGGATTCAGGTTTATCAAACCCAGCTTCCTCAGCTTTTCCTTGCATGTCAGGGGCTTCAGCCCTCTGTAAATCATCATCAGCTTCCTCTGGATTCTCTCTGGTCTTTTGCATTAGGGAGTCCAAAACTGGTCTGTGGACATGACCTCATAAGAGCTGAGCAGTAGGAGATAATCACTTCCCATCAGCTGCTGGCAACACTCTTGTCAGTACAGACCATTCTGAAGGGAACCTTGCACTCTGCAAGGTGTCCAACACATTTGCATTCAAGGTATTGTCTACTAGAGCCACCCAAGTCTGCTGATACAAACTGGCTTTTGTAGCCAGCTATCTCTTCTGTGTCCTTAGGAGTTCTGTGGCACACATCCTCTGCAATATTCCCTTTTCTGTCCTCCCTCCAACATCCTCCACATACATCTCACCCATCCAATGGAGGAGAACCACAACAATTTGTTATGAAGAGTAGATTTGCTCCTCATTTCCCCTGGTGTCTTGCTCCAATTTATAGGAGGAAGAAGAGGTCCTTTGGTATATGTATACCCAGCGTGAGATTAAGAAACAATGGTTCAAATGTTGGTCCTATCAGTTTATTACAAATCTTAATTGGGGAGATGAGGAAGGGGAAGATGGACGATTTAGGGTGATGGGGAAGGGAAGGCAGGCGATGATAGAAAAGATAGAAAGAGGCAAGAAGTGATGTAAAGTGGGGATAGTCATCACCAGGATCCAGCAGCGGTCCTGCTGCAAGATGTTCCAATGGTCCGAGGGAAAAGTGCAGGGGGAGAGAGCAGCAGCAGCATGGCCGGCCTTGGGCAGCAAGCGGGTAGCGAGAAGAAGCCACAGGGTAAGTCCGGGAGCAGGCAGCAGGATTCAGGTAGCAGGTCTGGGAGAGTCCGTCAGCGAGCAGGACTTCCGTTGTGAGGGATCTGATGGCAGACACCTTCTTGTTCTTCTTTAGCATGCAGTTCTCAGGTCTTCTTCAGCATGCAGGCATCACGTTGTGAGGAATCCCTTTGACAGAAACCTCTTGTTCTTCTTCATCATGCAGGTCTCAGTTCGTGAGGAATCTGATGTCAGAAACCTAACTTCATGGTCACTGATCCCTCTTTTATCCTCCCTTTTTCTTGCCTATGTTACATCCCTGGGTGCACCCCCTGAGATGGCCATCTTCCTCGAGATAAGCCCACACAAAAGACTGCTTTCCAGCCATTAAGCTGCGGTTTATCTCTCTCTCAATTTGCCCCTGGCCTAGTCCATCTGTGTCCCTCAGACAGGATTTCTCAACCCTTGACAAGGACTTGCTTGGACTTGTTCATCTGTGTCCTTCAGCAAGCTTTGAGTCAATGGTATAAAAGAATAATCTCTTACATGTGGTTTACTTCAAGAATCTGTATCAAACCATTGCAGATATTTATCATGTTCGAGATCTCTGTAATTTCTATGACACTATTAATCTGTAACTACATACAGACCTTGCTGTTCCCTAAGCTGTATTAGTATACACATACATTTGAGATGAATCCCAGGTAGCCATGTTTTCTTAAATAGAATATAAGATCCTTGCCTGCAGCCCCATCTTGTATCTGACTCCTTAACCTGTTCTCCCTCACTCTCCCCAGCTTTGGTCCCTGTTGTCCTAAAAATGCAACATATATAGGGTTAAAGTCACAGATACAGAACAAATGAAACTCTAGAACAACAGTTGAACAGCACTTGTACCCATACATTGTTAAATTAATTTAACTCATAAAGCACTGAATTTTGACTCTTTCTACCTTTTTTTTTTTTAAGACAAATATTATAATATGATGAAAAGAGACCCAAATTTATCTCAGATACAGTGGTAAAATACCTCTGATATTAGAGCAGCTATGCCAGGTCAGAATCTGATGTGATGTGTTGAATAAGCAAAGGGAAAATAAAAGGTAATACATTATATATTAGAAAACGTATACTGGAAACTATTATTCTATGCTTGGAAAGCTTTGGGCATTTTTTAAAACGATGAATATCTATGCCATTTTCAAAGATGATTTAAAACAAAGTTTACTTGCAAGCTGTAACTTGAGACTGTTGTGAGTTATACCACTATTTTATTATTCTTAATAGCACCAAGTCAATCCATAGATATTTCATCCTGCAATTTTCTTCTGTTATGAAAATGCATAATGTTAATCTTTGTAATACTTTATAAACTGACCATAAACATTGGTTTATGGTCAGTTAATCATTGTATTACTTTGCTTTAGGTAATTTAGTACATTACCATAATGTAACAATCTACTTAATATAAATTTTAAAGCAAGCACAGTGTAAGTAAGTTGCAGGGCATTAATATATTATATCTTCTAACCAGAAATTCAGAATCACAACTAAAGTTTGGATGTGGATCAGATATTTTCTGCTTTGACTGAGTTAGTGTTTAGCCTGGAGGAATATTGTAATTTTATGATGGTCACTACATTATTATTTACTATTACAATAAACCTTATAGTTCATTTAGAAGTCCCAAGAGGATTGGCACAACCATTGCAATAATCGTGGTACTGCAACATCATATGAGAAAATATGCTTGAGCACAGCATAGTGCTCAACTGTAGGGTACTTTCCACAAACACTGAAACATATAAAATCCCACTAAAACCAGTGAAGGTTTTAAAACTGTTTCTAGTAGGAGTCCAAATGAGCGACATTAGTGCTAAGACATGACATTCATGATTGTGTGAAATAAATGAATACAGTGGATGGAGGATGATGTCAAATTTGTATGACCTTATCCTTGTGGAAGTTACTCCCGGGAATTTTAAACACTAGGTGTATTGTTAGATAGTGAATTAAATATAATCTGAACTGGTGATCTCACCTATATCAACTACCAGAAATATGTAGGGGACCACTCTGTTTCTTAAGGAAATCAGGCAGCTGAAACTAAATAAACTTTCAGGCAAAATGAAAGACCTTTCACCATCTAAAAACAAATCCCCCCAAAACACTCGTAGCATTACTTATCACTTTGAATTGTACGAGTACGAGTAGTGACAGCTAGTTTTCATTAAGTATTTCTCGATTAAATCTCTGCAAGTGGAAGTGACAGAGAAAAGAGCACAGACACAGAACACTCCCCAGGAAGAGGAAAACAAGTGCAGAACACTGAGAATATGAGCCTTAGAAAAAAAAAAAAAAAAAAGAAAAAGTTAAATATCATCATTAAAATGATCTCAGTATGATTTCTGCTATGGTTAGAGGGTTAAAAAGGAAAACCTCTTCTTCTTCTTCTTCTTCTTCTTCTTCTTCTTATCATCATCATCATTATTATTATTATTTTGTTAAACAGAAAACAGGTCTCATTTTCCCTATTTTCTACTGTATATGCCACAACTTGAAGGCATCAAAATTTACTTCCGTGTTCTGCTTAAAATAAGAGTTGTATTATACATATCAGGAGTACTATTGCTTCTTTATGTAGCCAATAATGACTACTATTCTGTTTTTTTATTATCATTATTTTTGTTAATATAGCCTGCTCTATAAGTGAACTGATATATCACACAGTCACAGGTCTTCATTTTAGCTTGAGGTTTTTGCATTTCAAAATGATGGAAGTAATTTTTACATCTGCAAGGCTAAGCCTCTGCTGAAACTGGTACTGTTTGCAATTAAATAGAAAGACATAGTAGAAAATGGAACCAATCTCTTCTGACTACTACATGGAGAAGAATGAATTTTAGATATTGTGCTTGATTGGTGAAGACATGAAGCTGGCAAAAGCTTCATATTAATTATAAAGGATAATATACTAGAATTAACTTAGTCTTTCAAAGAAATACCAACAATACTCATAGAAATCAATCACTTTCAACAGAAATAATTGCTGCAAGGTTTTGACTGCTCTTGAGCCCTGAACAAAACCAAACAAGAATATTTTTGCATTGCCTTAAAATAAATGGAGAGGTAAATTGTGACTCAAAGATACAATGAGTTTCCCAGCTTTCCCTTTCAGTGCCTGAGCTCTTACATGCTGGTGCAACTAGGTCATGCAGTGCAAGATTCCCTGTTGTGGTTATTCTTTTTATTCACCCTTATATCTCCCCTGGGTATTAGTAATAAAGGAGTGTTTTATTCTTTTATTCTCCCTCCTATCCTGTATAGCCATGCAAACTGGGTCAAAATTTTGGACTATAATTTATAAAATATCTGTGGATCACTGCAATACTTTGTAATCTACATAAGTTTGATGTGCCCAGAACTGCATGAAGATTGAAAGCATTTTATTTGGGAGCAGGCAGGGAGCAGTTCGAAGTGGAAAAGATTTTATTTTTTTAGTCCTTTAGGAGAACCAAAACACTAAAATGGTTTTCACTGTAGTCATGTTTACTGCATGTGTGTCACTACATAGCAATATTAACAGGGTTGAGATAATCAGTATGATTTCATAGTTTAATGTAATGAGATTACATTAAAATTTAGCCACCATTCTGATTTCCCAGATTCATTACATTTTATCTGGGGCTATTTACATTGCTTCTCTGCAGTAAATTTGGCTATGCATTTCTAAATGTATCCTGAATTTTAGATTTATATGAGTGTAGTTTTTCTCTGGAACAGTGTCTACATTTGATTTTATTAATAAGACAAAATACAGCTTGTTTAATTGTTTACTAAAATAATTATAACCAGTTAAAGTGCGCTTCTAACATAGTCTCTGCAAATGTTCAGTTTTTTTAAAAAGTGGTTATTAAAAGAGGAAAACTATATATATATATATTTTGTTTTGGCTCTAATATCCATTTAGACAAAGGTGAAGGCTGGGCACTATTTTGCATCTACCTCATCCCCATTTGAAATAGTTTTAAATGACATGAAAGGAAAGATTATGCAAACGTTAAATAAATAGAAATGTAATCGAAATAAGATACAAGCCTTGAGTAGAAATACGATGCTGCTTTCAGTTCAGTCATTAGAACAGTGGTAATAGGAAAAGTCTAGATGCTTCACATAATCCAAATGAAAACTGGATGGATTCAAAATCCAGGACTAAAGGGGTAGACCAAACATATTTTATCATTGTTTTGCCTCTTGCTCATGTGCATTCACATAAACATTGCTGAAGATGATGTTTAGCTAATAGAACTCATACCAGAAGGCCATTTTATTTATTTATTTATTTATTTCGAAAGAATCCACTTCCCTTCCAACAGATATAAGTTGGCCCTAATTGCTATGGGTGGTGGGCTACTGACTTAGTTGATAAGCCTTTGAAGACTGAATATTCATCTCATGAATTTGTGGTTGCAAATATCTGCTTCTGACGAGAGCCAGATAAAATCTTGCATGCCTGTGTAACTATAGAGGCTGGAAATAGAATTGATCTGAAAAATATTTTTTTCCAGTGAAAAAGTGTCAACTTTTTGAAAAGAACTAGTGAAAACAGACATATTTTAGTTAGAAATGATACAATCTCATGGGGGATGGAGACTGGAGAACAAAATTTCCAGTTTCAAAAAATCTCCAAGTTTTCCCTTAAAAGAGCAGTTTAGACAGTGTTGTAGATCAGAAATTACAATGAACAAGAAAAACAGACTTAATCTACCTCTCTTAGCAATTACATGCAGGACATCATTGCCTATAAAGAATGTGACTTATTATTGAGAAGGCTTTGAAAAACAATCTTGGAGGCTGAACATCATTCTCCATTCAGAAAACTGCATTGGCCTAATGCTGCTATCTCAAGAAATGAACAAAGGGCCAACTGTCCCCAACTTCCCCTATGTATTTCTGCAAATTAGAAACAAAACTGGCATATTTTTGGAGCAGCATCAATAGTCTGAATCCAGATTTTTATCCCTGGACCTGAAAATCCTTCAGAAACTACTGTGGCAGTTCTATTTCCAGCAGAAAATATCAGAGCTAAAGGAGGTCTCAAGGCCTAGGATTGGGGATAAAAAGAGAGGAGTGAAAATGAAGATAGTTCTATCCAGGAAAGAACACAGGTTGTGGCTATGCCTTAAGGAGTCAATATATCTCGCTCCATTGGATATAGTGCTGGATACAATGATGTGTAGCACTGCAAGGCAATCCATTCACAGGTGCTAGTCCAATGCATGTACATTTCTACACGGAATTATTGTCAACTATAGAAACAATACTTTTAATA
Organism: Alectoris magna; assembly: GCA_030625065.1. Lineage (NCBI taxonomy): Eukaryota > Metazoa > Chordata > Aves > Galliformes > Phasianidae > Alectoris > Alectoris magna. The sequence goes on from CM060561.1 coordinate 122,344,791, forward strand.
CTTTATTGTAATAATTATTATTATTTTTAAAGGAGGAGAAATGAAACTCAGGGTATGTGATGCGCTCTGTCTGCTAACTACAGATTTTCATGAAAATTTGATAAATACGACATTTTGGCTTGAAACATGTTAATATTAAAACCAAGTTAAACCCTCTAAATCTGAGATAAATAAGATAATCAATGTACAACAGCCTTTTTCCCTAGAACTTCCTGTGTAACGTGGGAAAAATTTATCTAAATCTAGCTACCTGGGTATAGGGAACCTCCTTGGTCATATCAACAATATAAATTGTGTTAAGTTTTTCAATTTATTCAACCCATTCTCCACGTACTCTTACTGATATTGGATTTTTTCGTTCCCTGAAAATCCTAAAGTCTCTCTCTCTTCATCTCTATTCCCTATACGTTATGGCAAAACAAGCTCTCTTCTCCAGAACATCCAAGTGGAATATTTTAGCAGTTGTTCCCTAGCATATGCTCACCTATAATCACTGGATCTGAAGTAATTGTCTCTCTTTCTGCTTGTGATACCAGTCTCTCACAGTTTTCCTTGTGAATCCTCTTATTAGACACTGGGCTGTGTCTCATATATTCAGTACTTGGTTCTTACATTTGATTACAGGTACTTGAATTGGGCTTTCTGTAATCGGTGCCTACTTGCCCGTAAAAGTCTCAGCTGTAATAGCAACACCATTTCAAAAAATGGGGCTTATCAGACACAAGGGCAAATTTCTTAAAAGCATTTAGATGAGAAAATGTAACATCATCTTATCTCATAAATAAATAAATAAATAAATAAATAAATAAATAAAGAAAGAAAGAAAGAAAGAAAGACAAATGAAATTATTTAGAAATTGCAAAGGGCTACGGATTTTGTCATCGACGGAGAATTTCTGCCCAAATACATTCAAGCTGTGAATACAGAAAAAAATAGTTTGTAGATGCTCAGTAGAAATTTCTCGGTTTCACAGCAAATTCTCTTACTTTTCCAATCCCACTGAGCCTCCCAACTCTTGTGTGCCCGACAGTTTGCACATCACCAGAAAGCTGAAACATTTTCTTACATTATAATATATTATTTCTTTTAAAATAATATCCCTAGAGACATATAATGGCATGCAAACATGTGCCACCAGTATTTCTTCTGTAAGGAAAGGTGGTGCTCCAATTTTAACTTACATAATAAAACAAAGGTATACATACCAATCAGAGTTATAGAAAGGACGGGAGGCAGAAGGAGGTAAAAGAGAGACTTCTGAAAAGAAATTCCAATCCCTGTCCTAAGCAAGTTGCCAAGCTGATCACTTCATGTATTACTACGACACTATGGTAGTGAAGTGAGAACAACATTGTAGAAAAATAAAGTTCTTTTCTTTCTCTCCTTTTTTTTTTTTTTTCCCCAAATGCATTCCTTTCATCCAAATAATCAAATTCATGATAAAATCATATTATGTTCAACTATAAAGAAGAAATCTAATGTAGGGAACTGTATTGTTGGGTCCTGAATGTAGAATGTATTGAAATGGGCCAGCAGTGTGCTCATTATTAATAAATTCCAAATAAATATGGCAGCTCTTTTGAAAGAATACTTTTCTTGTTAACTTGACAAGGTAAAACCCTCCCCCTTTAATATGGTAAGGTCTAGGTCTACTTTTTATATCACACAGTAAAAATGAACTCAATTTTACAGTATTTTATATTTTCCCTGATATATCTTAAAGCTGCCATGTGTGTGTGTATGTCTGTGTGTACATATAATTTCTCAGTGCTCAAGAGTTAAATCCTTGCTTCACAATGACAGTAGCAATAGCATTAGTTACATCTTTACATTCCATGGAAAATAAAGATTGTCTATTACTTTCAGTAGGCACTGGGAGGGACTGTGCATAGGTCACAGTGTGTAAGCTAGTAGGATCGAAGGCATCTGCACAAACAGCCTTGACTGCTTTTTAAAGGCTAAGCTGCACAATTTGTCTTTCATTAAGAGCTGTTGTGCAGTTTTGTGATTTGTAGCCAACTTCGCTGAGCTTCCAGAGTGTGTACTTCTATTTTGAGATCTTGTCAATAAACAAATAAGACATATGCTTCAGTGAGTCATCTTAGCAGAGCAAACTATCACAAGAATCAGTTGACCTGCACTTCCTTCCTGTTACTGAATCTCTCTCTACCTTTTCTTGTTAGCACAAAGTGTGCCCCTAAACACCTCACAAAATAGAGAAGCCAGGGATGGGAAGACAAGGTCTCTTTCATCCATATGGCTTTATTTGTGTTCTGCTGGCACTGTTATAGTCATACAGTAACCAACATAAATTTTTAGTTTTATTATCACCTCTAAAAAGAGACAGAAATGTGAAAATTGAAGCCAGAAGGTTTGTATCACAGGATTAATTAGGCAGGGCCAAGTGGAGTCACACTCCTCCTGGCAGTGAGTGCCTCAAGAAGGTTCCTGCCTTCAATTATGGAGCGCACAAAGCAATTAAAAACCCTGTTTCTTTTTCCCGAGGTGTTACTTGTTTCTTGATAAACCTCTTCTCTTTTTTTTTCTCTTTTTTTCTTCTTCTTCTTCTTCTTCTTTTTTTTTTTTTTTTGTTTCTCTTCTTTAATTCTCTGGAGATCTGCACTGGCTTGAGGTATAATCTACTAGGGTAGATATTCATGAAAAATTGATTTAGCTGGAACCTAAGTGCAATAGGTTTAAAATAAACCTGAAAGGAATGAACAGTGTGTATCTTGGCTGACATTTTATTGGCCATTTTTTTAATACACATACGCACACCCCAACAGACCAGATAATTAAGAACTCAGATATTATGGATCTCCAGGAAAGAATTTTATCGCTGGGACATATGAATCAAATCAGTCAGCCACACTATGCATTTCCTTAAGTTGTACTGCACTCTTGATTAACCTTTTCCTCAGTACTATATATGGAAGTTTTTGAATGGAGGGGTTGTGTGCACATGTCAGTTTTAAACATATATTTCAGGCAGCTGCCCTCTCTTGCCCATTAGAAATTAGTACTGTTTCACCTACACCTAGTTTATAGGATGTGATAGCCTTTTGCTAGATTTACGAGCCTCTTTGCTCTCTTGGTATTACCAAGAGTTCTGCTGCCATCACTGCCTCTGACCCTTTCTACTGGGACTCAACATCTGATTTTGTGCAGCTGGACCCACATGTTAATACTTTTGCCACATTCATTTCAAACACTAGCTAACTCCTTCCTCTCTAGTTATTCCCCATGATGGATAAATAATTCAAAGTATGATATATACTATGGTGCATATCTGGTTTGAATAGTGCTCTATCAAGACGTGTTTGAGGTATAACAATGATCTCATACTTCCTGTTGAGGAGGGAGAAGCAAAAGGATATTTAAATCAATAGAATAAGGGAGCCATAGCTGTGGCGGTCATAGTACATGTGAGATTTCTTTACAGGTATTATGTGGAGGAAAAGAAAATAACTATACAATTTGACATTACAAGGATACAAATAATGGTCATTGGTTTGTTATTGTTTCTAACATTGGAATGCCTATTTTCCCAGACTTCCTCATTAATGCTGCTTAAGAAATAATTATGTTAAAAAAAAAAAAAAAAAGGAATGACAGATTTTTTTCTCCCATTCTGCACTTTATTTTTATTATTCCCTAGTTTAAATAGAACCCACAGAAGAATGAGAAAATTCTTTATAAAGGTCATTAAATAAATGCTGCTGGAACAAATCTTTAAGCAGGATCATCACTGAAATGAGAAGTTATGCATATGGAACACTTTTACTTGTAGTACAGATTAAACAGTTGGCAAAATAAAGCTTCAGATTGCCAGACATTATGTGTCACTAGAAATCAATTCTGACAGATTTTATTGAGCCTTTTACCCATATTATTGCTGTTGTGTTTTTTTTTAATTTTTGTTTTTGTTTTTGTTTCAGTTGGAAAAAAAAAAAAAAAAAAAAAAAAAGAAGGGCAGAGGGTTGTCTTTATCATTACAGGTCAGCCCACTTGGCAAATGTTATCTTGTCACATGGCATACTTTCATACTGATTTTGATTTAATGTGCAAAACACGTTTATCAGAGATGAATGTCAAGAAGACAATAGTTTCACATTTCTGAGACACTGCCAGAATAAATAAGTCACACTCTTTCATGATTATTTCAGGACATTTTAAAAGTTTCAGTAATTCTATCACGCACATAAACCAAAACAAAACAAAAAATTTTTTTCTTTATTTCTGTTCCAATTTTACTTTTTTCTTGATTTATGAACTGCCACTATCTGAGGGAATAGAGCAATATATATTCTTAAAATCTGTTTATTATCTTATCCCAAAGAAGTTTCATGACTGGTATAAAAAATTTAGTGTCAGTGGATTTTGGAATGGGTTGCCAAATAATCTGTAGCCTGTCTTCTTCACAGATTCATATCTATTCTTACACAAAAAGGTAGAGCAATTTTGTAAAGAACTATTAATTTGTTTTGTAAAGACAATTTTGTAAAGAACTAGTAATTTTCACATCATCAGTTCAATTTACTTAAGATGATATATATATGTGTGTATATATATAGTAACATATATAAGAGCATATAAGAACAACCACACGAGAGGTATATAAAATAATACATGGTATTTATGTTGCAAAATTGATTCTGGTATTTATTGTCTTATTGCAAGAACTAGCTAGGATTAAGCTGCAATTCAACACTCTTAAAAATTATAAAGGAAAGTTTTCATATTCTTCATCCATAATTGGATTGGACCCCACTGCCGTGAGGTGTAGCTGGGGCCAGAAGACACAATGACGAATCAAGGGTAGAAGTACTCTAGGATATTCATCAACAAATAACAAAATAACAAGCTGGAAAACAGGTTGTGGGTCTTCTATTCACAGCTGCAGCTGGGTCAGAAGTGAGCTGAGTATGGCGTGTTTCACCCACTAACATCAAGTCTTGGTTTTATAAAAGTATCATTGTACTTAGAACTGAGGCCTCATTGTGTGAAAATGATCAGTCATGCCGGTTTTCAGAAATAAAATCCACATTTTTAGGCATCCTGCTTACTTTTGATCATCTTTCTTCCTCTCCCTAGTTTTTCTCTAGGCAGTTTTCAAAAATGAAGTTCAAAAAGCTCATTTTGATTGGATGAAAATCATAAAATTGTTAGAGTTATGACTTAGTCTCTCTGGTTCCGGCATAAGGTTGCAGTCTTAAATAAATACACATCATCTTGTCAATTACCCTCTGATGTCTCATACTGAAGAGATATTATAGGACAAATTATTAGGGACAAAAACTTAATAAAATACTCCCCCATCCTCCAAAATAAACCAACCAAGCACAACCAACTGACAGACAAGGATCAAACCAAACCAAACCAAAACAGCTGTTCTTCTGTAACTCAGTTCCTGTCCATGGGTATTGCATCCTCTTAGGGATATCCAAGTGTCCTGCTCCCAATCTCCTGTATAAGAACTTCCAACAAGATCAGCAACTGTGGAGGGATTGCTCTAGCCAGCTTGCTGTTCCTTCCTGAGAGACCAATGCTCCTCTGCTGTTACATGAGAAAAAGTATTCACAATGGCATCAAAATAAAGGTCACTGGGGGCATTTGCGGTGATCGCAGTGGGCCATGAAATGGAAATGTGAAAGTATATCATATGTATATATGCCTGTATGATGTGAATATCTTCATTTTGCTTGTGTTTCAGGATACAATGAATTTTAGCTTTCATATATCTACAAAGAGGTACAGTCACTAGTCCATCCTTGCACTTAAAAGTTCAATATGTTGATTACGCATTTATGGTATGTATGTTGTAAATCTACTTAAATGGAAATACATTCTTCTTATTAATACTAACAAAAGCAGTGTTCATAAATTAATCGGGCATATTTGCATGCAGATGAACTACAAACACACCTGTTGTTAGATCTTTTTTATTTCTAGGTAGCATTTTTGATAGGTAAAGAGAATGACTCTTGTCAGATTTAGCAGCTGTTATAAAAAGGATCTCTACCTGTGCATATCGATGAGAAAGGGACACAAACAGAAGGAAGTCAGACGTTCAAGACAGTTCAGTGGGAGACTGTTCCATGCTACTTTATTTCAGATATCGATAAACATTCTTGAACTAAAGATCCTTAACAATAAGGATGCAAGCCTTGAGTTCACAAAGCTTGCTTTTTGTTACAAAACAGTAGAGACTTATGGCAGGCAAATCTACAAAGTATTTTACTTCTTGTAATTTTATTGAGAAAAAAAATCAATGTGCCCTGGGTCAGTTCAGGGACAATTTCAGCATGAAAATAATTACAATTTTATCTCTTATTCTTTCTCAATTCCAATAAATGAACTTTGGTATAATTATTTGTTGAAGATAAAATTAAGCTACTACTGAATTGAGCTACCTGATTTGAAGATTGTCATGAGCTGAGAACTGTCCTGTTTGTGTGTAGAGAACAACATCCATACTCAAAAATACTTCTAGAAGTATTTTTGAGGACTTGACCTTTGTGATACTCTTTTGTTTCACTTTTTAATAAAGGAAAATTAACACTCCAGTATCACAAAAGGCAGTTTGTATAAGGTTTACATCAAGCTACAGAAATATTTACTTGACAAAGTATTTAATAAATCAGACATCATATTGGAACCCTGTTAGATAACTTATTTCTAAAAATTAGGGCCATTTCAGTATGTACTATTGTATATCAGAAATACTTATTCTGAGTCAATAGAACATAATAAAACTGACTTTCAGAAAACTGAGGAGAGATGTACTCCATGGGCTATTACAAGAGCACACTTGGAACTGTGGTTCTAAGATCTCCTCCCATGATTTCACTGATCTTTAACACAAAAACTGTCCAGGAATTTCTAGTAATAAATTTGCCAAACAAAATTATTTTCACACTGTTGATTTGGGCAATAAGAGTTGCAATCAAGCACAAGACATACTGCTTTGTACTCCTGTCTCATTCTCCACTCTTAATGTTAGTTGATTACTTAAAGAGGCTGGAGGAACACACCAAATCACAGTAGCTTTAATACAATTAAGCACATTTTAAGAGCCTCATTGAACTGCTGAACAAGCTATCCAAACTTTGCATTCTCTAGTAAATATTTCTAGTATATTTTGATGGGTGGGAGAGCCAATCATAACCATTATCAGACTCATAGACAGAATGTTTTGATTAAGGACAATGTTTAACAGTGTTTCACTGTTGGATCAGTGTTTCAGTGTTTCACTAGGGATCTCTAATTACAAAATTAGATATCTACTACCTGTTATTAATATAGCTTACTTCTTTAGGCTTTTTGTGCACAATTATTTGCACGCTCTTAGTTACTTCTAAGACCAAAACTAAGCCTGGTCCAAAAACTGCAAATTTTGAGATGAGCTAAATCAGTCATTACAAGTCCATGGTAATATAAAGACTTTTTGGTTGCTTGAAGAACAGACCAGATAGTTTTCAGTTTCTCCTATTTGTAATTTTTAAGTTCTTCATATAAACCACATTATTTATTTATCATCCACTTGTGGGACTGTGTTATTATTTTACATTAAATCTTAAACTTAGATATATCTTGATTTCTGTAGTCCCTGATCAGAATATGTTTCTTCCATCATCTACACTTACCTTAACAGTGCACTCAGATGTGTTCACAGCTTCAACTTTATCTCTTGATGTTAAGTGATGACTAACACCACATTTTAACTGTCCATTAACTGTTACCACCAATTTAAGTTCTGGGAAAAGTTGCCTTTATAAATGAACATCCTTCCTATGCTTTTATATAAAATACTATTGGTCTAATAATAAAGCAAGTCCATTTTCTTTAATAAATTAAACAGGATTTTCATTGTCCTTTAATAGCAAGATAGGAAGTCCAAAACTTATTCTTAAGCCCTTAAATTTAGGGGAACATTAAAATAGATGCAAATTCTCAAACTTAACAGTATTTCCAGTCAGTTATATAGAAAATTTCACTAAAAGGCTAACATAGTATACCACAGTTTTTAACTAGATACAGATAGGTCAACACAAGCTAATAAATTTTGATTGACTGATTGTTCTTCATTGGGGAATGAACAAACCGTAGTGTCATGAAAAAGAGGCATAAAATAAACTAAAATCTTAGCATTAAATGGTTTATTCTCATGTAGGGACTGTCTGATGGACCAAAAAAAATAATAACAATAACTTTCCTAAAGGTTTTCATCAGAAAAATCAATTGGACTGAGACACTAGGGAGTTATTACTATTTTTAAGCAAAAGTTTTATTGACAGGAATTTGCTTTATAACTAAATGCCCTATAAAGTTTTATTCCACAAAAATAAATATCACAAGGAAAAGGTGATCTTGAGTTACATCTACTTCTTAAATGCAACTACAGAGTCAACTCATGACACCAAAAAATGACCAAATTTTCTGATTTTCACTAACATTTAAACAAATTTTTTTATATATTCAAGCAAAAAAATGCTACAAACAAAGCCAAACCTTACCAAAAGGAACAAGTACTCACAACATATCTGATAAATAATCTTTTTTGTTTTTTTTCTTTTTTTTTTTAGTGTGTGTGTGTGTGTGTGTATGTGTGTGTGTGTAGGATTATTTAAAAATATGCAAAGATTTATGCAAGTAAATAAAACAGAGATTACAAGTATTGGTTACCCTATATGGCAGTGCCACAATTTCCAGTAGACAACAAACAATTAATTCTGTATTAATGAATAATGAAGATATATATACATATATATTATTTATCATGAGAACATGCTTGTTATGAAACCATTGCATAAACAACTGTTGCAGGAAAAAAACAAACAAACAAACAAACAAACAAGCGAAAACAAAAAAACCCCACAGGCCTTAGAAAGTCTTTCCACAAATTGAGATGGGGAAACCTTAGAGTGTCCTTCCAGCACCTGAAGGGGCCTATTGGAAAGATGGGGAAGTGCTTTTTACAAGGGCAGGTAGTGACAGGATGAGGGGAAAGGGCTTTAACCTGGAAGAGGGTAGATTTAGCCTAGATATTAGGAAGAAATTATTTACCAGGAGAGTGGTGAGACACTGGTTGCCCAGAGAAGCTGTGGATGCCCCCTCCCCGGAAGCATTCAAGGCCAGACTGGATGGGGCTGTGAGCAACCTGGTGTAGAGGGAGGCATCATCAGATTTGGAAATGGATGATCTTAAGGGTTCCTTCCAAAGCAAATTATTCTATGATTCTATGATTCTAAATGTAAAATTATGTATATATTTTAGGGGATAAATTCATCACTTTAATAAAGGAAATACAAAGATTAATACTGATTTGAAAAGAACAGAACTTCAGAATAATTATCTGTGGAATAAATTGTGTGTATGTTTTTAGATATCAAAGCAGATGACAATGAAGAGATAATACAAAATATACCTAGGGAATTTTCAAAAGGAAATTTTTAGCTTATAAGCCTTGCTTCAACAGAACATTACTAAGGATTATTATTTACTCTGCTAACTTTGACACCTTGGAAATTCATATAACTGGAACAAAATTACTCAAGCTGCATTTAAAATTTTAATGTATATTAAAAGAAAAAATGAGTTTTTTTGTTATATGTGTACAAAGAATTGCAATTGTATAATACAGACGCTAAAAATGGTGTTTGTTAAGGCTTGAATATTGCTTCTTGATGCCATTTTTTCATAATGGTTGTGACTATAACTAAAATAGTTACACATTTCTGTCTTTCTTGTTATCATACAGAGACATCTTACAGAGTTTTGTCCCATATTCTTCAGCTTACTGTTGACAGGACAGAGCAATCTGCCTGCAAAACTGTCAGCTTCAGCAGTTTTCCAAACAGTGGTGACATTTCTATTTTCACAGAATCACACAGAATCACAGAATGACCCGGGTTGGAAGGGACCTCAAGGATCATGTAGTTCCAACCCCCCTGCCTATCAGGGCCACCAAACATATACATTTACTAGATCAGGTTGCCCAGGACCCTGTCCAACCTGGCCTTGAACACCTCCAAGGACGGGGCATCCACAACCTCCCTTGGCCTCCCCACAACCTCCCTTCCAGGGCCTAACCACTCTCCTAGTAAAGAACTTCCCCCTAACATCCAACCTAAATCTTCCCTCCTTCAACTTGGATCCATTTCCCCTAGTCCTGCTATTGTCAGCCCTTTCAAAGAGTTTACTCCCCTCCTGGGTGTAGGTTCCCTTCAGGTATTGAAAGGCTGCAATGAGGTCACCCCGCAGCCTTCTCTTCTCCAGGCTGAACAAGCCTAACTCCCTCAGCCTGTCCTCATAGGGGAGGTGCTCCAGCCCCCTGATCATCTTTGTGGCCCTCCTCTGGACCCTTTCCAAAATCTCCATGTCCTTCTTGTACAGAGGGCTCCACACCTGGACACAGTACTCCAGATGGGGCCTCACAAGAGCCAAGTAGAGAGGAACAATCACCTCCCTATCCCTGCTGACCACCCCTCTCCTGATGGAGCCCAGGATCCCATTTGCTTTCCGAGCTGCCAGAGCGCACTGCTGGCTCATGTTAAGTCTCTCGTCCATCAGGACCCCCAGGTCCTTCTCTGCCGAGCTGCTCTGAAGGACCACTCCTCCCAGCCTGTACAGGTGCCTGGGGTTCTTCCGGCCCAAGTGCAAAACCTTGCACTTTGCTGTGTTGAACCTCATTAGGTTCACCTGAGCCCAGCTTTCCAGCCTGTTGAGGTCCCTCTGAATGGCGGGAAAATTGAAATTTTCCTTTAAGCAAACTTGAACCCAAGCTCCCTTTACTACCACAGTGCCTGGAAAGGCATGAGCTGTGCTGCAGATAAAGATGGTAGGACAAGAGACATGGGCCAGAGTCTTCTCTTTTGACAGTTATGCTTTTATTTTTAGCATCTTTAGCATTTTTAGTTATCCTTGATGTTTCTGCCCAGCAAACTCCTTTCCCAACTTGCAGTAGTGTTGTGCTGTCATGAGGTGGACAAAAGGGTCAGGATCTCTTTTGCAAGGCTGCACAGTGCAGGAATTACAGGCAAAGGAGCAACAGGTGCCCACACTACTGCACTAGAGACATGCTCTACTTTAAGCACAAGTATAATGCCAGTTATCTGCAAATAAGTGAATAATTGGCAATGGATATTAGTGTTTTTACGAGCTACAGAGAATGAGTTATTTTATGTATGTGGTGAAATAGTTCTGCTTTATTTCAGGATTTTTTTTTCTCTTTTCATGATATTTCATCACTTCTCATTTCCCTCAAAATTAGATTGTAAACTAAATTGTTCATTCTTTATTCCAGTCTCACAGAAAAGGAAAAAGAAAAGCCAAGTATGAAAAGCAAATCTGCAAAATAAATATTGCTGGTGTGTACATAATGCATAGACTTCAATATACTTTTTATGCTTTTTAGCACATAGTTATGATATATTGGTTGAAATAAACTCAGTAATGTTGACAAAAGAATAAGAATGTTGTTTAATATGTAAACAAAGCGAGTTAGATATGAGGTTTTGAAAATGAGACTTTTTTTTTTTTTTTTTCCCAGAGATTAAAAAAAAAGAAAAGAAGATATTTTCTTATCTTCATTCCAAAATGTGGAAAATAAGTAAATAAAAAGTGACAAAGGATAAGCTTCTGAAGTGCTGGTAAACTTTCATCAGTTGGATAGGAACATTTTTTTTCTCATTCTAAGATGAAAAGTTTATCTTAGAATTGCTTAATCTGAAAGCTTATACTAAGCTAGTACCAGAACAAATGCTAGCATTTAACAGTAAATCACAGGAAAAAAAAAGGAGTTGAGTTGGAATTTTATAGTTTGCAGAAAACATGCATTTCAGAATATTTGCTAATTTGAAGATTACTGGCACCTGTAATATGTTACACTTCTTTGAATCTGCAGCAACAGTATTGGCAATTTTATCAAAACCTTAAGGAATGTGATGGCAAAGGCACAAGAACATTGAGATGGGGGAAAAAAAAAGAATAATGACATAGATAATATTTTAAAAATAGTTACGTAGTCCACATAAGTTTTAGTCTGTTAAGACAATAACCATGATATTATCTGAAATAATTATCTTCACCATAGTTTCTCGCACACTGTAAGTGTAATAATAGTGTATGCTAGATCAAAAGGGACATTTTGGAGATTGGAACATGGAAACTCAAGGAGAAATAGTAACATATTTAACCAAGGAAGCTCTCTTCTAGAGTACTCTGCTGATTAACAAAGCTGTCTGTGAAATTCATGATGCTACCACAAACTCAGACTGGCAGAGGATAAAATGTCCATTTGGAGATCAGTAAATTTACTTTGTGGGCGAGAGGAATGCTTTCTGTCACTGAATAAATGTACTGTGAAATATATTAGAACTTAACTTACATTCTGCAGGCATAGTCTTTTTCTTTCTTTCTTTTCTTTCTTTGTTTCTTTCTTTTTTTTTTTTCCAACCAATTAGTATTTCATTTTAATTGTATGCCTGTATAATGCCTTGATAATATATGAGCAAGCTTATGGAAAGTTGAGAGAGAGATCAAAAACTGTCACTTTGCTAACAGACAGAGCTCTTGCTATTCTTTTTTTTTTTTTTTTTTTCCTTAAGTAAAAGGCAAATATGAGGTCCTCAAATCAGAAAAGCTGTAGGAACAGCTTTGTTCTATTCTCATTAGCATTACTGTAGCTGAGACAGCAATTAGATCTGGATAAAAAGTTTGTAATTCTTATAATACAAAGTACTTGCTAGTGACCACTTTGCCCACCTGGGTCATCTATTTTATCAGATTATTTGCTCCTGGTAGGTATTGTATATGTCTGTTGGAAAATCCTGGTGAGAAGCTCCTTGCAGCTCACAAAAATACTCATTAATGAAATGTAATGCAGATCCTGTATTCTCTGCAAACTATCTGCCAACTCTTTATGTTGTAATCAAGTTTTAGGTGAAGGTTAGGATCCACTGAAAGATAATTCTCTATCAGAAAAATAGTTAGAATCAGTATCAGTTTGCTGTCAATCACATGTCTAAGACTGTAACTGAAATTATAAATTAACTTGTTAGACTTAATGTATATCTTTATTGCCCCAGCCAATTTTTATTTTATTTTATTCACAAACCTTGCATTGGACGGTTATACAAAAAAGCCTACAAGGGTACTCTTCAAGTACTCTACCAAGCCTACTCTGCTTCAGGGTTGACTAGCTGAATCTGCTTGAGCCAAGATGTCCCTCATCCCAGTCCTTTGACAGGGGTCTTGCTTCTTGATCCTTCTATGTTAAATACAGGAGGAAACCACACTGATAGAAAACCAGTGACAGAATATTGGAAAGATGCTTCAATCTCTACTGCCATACCACTGCTATCCACCTCTAAAGTCATGGGCCAACATAATAAAATAGGAGGCATTACTTTTGAAGCAGCCCTCATAGACTGAAGGCCCTTTCTAGCAGAACTGAAGGATGGATTTTGGTCAGCTCATTGAACACCAGTATTTTTTCATTTACTGCTTTTAGACCACATGGACACAGCAAAGTGACTAATTAAGGTCTTGTCCATCTTGTGATAGGACAACTGAACGCATCTAGCATGATCAAATGAACGTATAGGTGATCTAAAAGGCTAGTTTGGGGTGTTCCTTTTCCTTAGTGAGAAGCACAACAACAATGTATCACTTTAGAAAAAGGATGAAATAATCAATACTAGCCTTGCAATATATTGTTAAGCTGAAGAAGCCCCTTAAAAAATAAAAGAAATAATAAATAAATAAATGACTAGTGCTATAAGAGAAATAAATACACTTATCTCTAGTGATCTTCATGAACTCTGCATAATAATATAGTAGTAAATGAACTAATTCTTGAAAGCAATGGCATATTCTTGGTTACACACATGCTGAATTTTGTGCAAATACATCAGCAAGAATTTTAGTGACTGTGTCTGTTCTGGAGATTAGTTGTTTGTTGTTGTTGTGTTGTTGTTGTTGTTTTAATTTTATTTGATCAATGTTGGAGAGTATAAAATGTCAGAACTATTATTTTCTATTAACTGTATCTGGCATTGGCATAAACAGTCAACTTTGCCAAAGAGTTAAGTGGATGAAGTGAGAAAAAGAGAAGACAATGTTTGTTAAAGTTAGTAAAAACTTTACAATCTACATACAAAAAGATCTCATTTGCTTGCACTTTTTTGTTAAAAAAAAAAAAATAGTTTATAAGAACAAAATCCTTTTGATATTGTTAAGCTAAACAAAAATAATCTCACACATGTAAGGGTTTGAATGTCTGGCTCATCACAATTTTAATTGTAAATCCCAGGAAATGCAGAATATGAAAATTAAATTAGGAAGTGCTCAATGGATTGCAGAGTAGTAAATTTTATTAAATTTCTTTACAAAATAACATTTGGAAAATAATTTAATAACAAGCTGTATGTGCCTTACCAAGGAACAATGAGAAAGATTCAAGCAATTTTTCGTATATCTAGAATATTTTTACAATGTCTAGGGGCTTAAGCAAACTCTAGCTCAAGAGAATTGATCAAAATCTATGGACTTTTAATCTTATACATTGCCTGTGTATCAATTATTAAAAATTTTATTTATGATAAATTACAGCAGGATTGTTTAACTTATATAAACACTTCATGATAATATCATAAATTGTTTACAACAGCTCTGAGGGTTGTAATTCAGTGTTTGTCACAGACAAAACATTCAATTTCAACTTTTAAGAAACGACATAATTCCAGAACTGTATAGACTTGTGTAGTGTATTTATCAGAATTTATATCCTGTTGTCCAGGTTTTTTTCTAGTGTAGAAATCCACATTTCAAGAAATGGGCAAAATATGAAATTTGAGTATGCTTTTTTTATACATCAAGTAAGCAGGACATCAACACTGCAGAAAGAATACAAAATTTTCAATAGTTCGTCTTTGGAAACACAAAACAAATATCTTTTTTTATATACTTACACTATAGATATGAAAAGAAAGACAACTTGAAAAATACATTTGCTATTATCTTGGAATAACTCTACAATATTAGATCTTACTGAAATTAGTGGGACTTTTGCCATTTGGATAAGTAAGAAGAGGATTTCTGATTGGATGGGAAGATGATATTAAACCTGAATTTAATCATTCCAGTCAAATCAATATTGCAGTATTGCCTTTTCTACTGCAGTTTAATGAAAGACATAACAAAGAGAAAAACATGTCAGTCTTCCTTTCAGGTCAGTTATTATCATATTGGGCAACTGTAATGTTTGCAGAGGTAGACTTCCAAATCCTCCAAGCCTACAACTTCTAAATCCATTCCACTAGCAAACTGTGGCAATGTTTTTGAAGTCAATTTGCCACATTAGCCTACTGAGCCAATAGCAGAACTACTTCTGATATAAGTGACAAATGCACGATAATCTTCCTTCAGATTAAGAGAAAGTTACAGTGTTAAATGGCAAAATCCTGCTTTTTTTTTTTTTTTTTTTTTTTTCTACAGGTAGATGTTCAAAACAAGCCACAATTTTCAGAGTCCTTAGCTTTTGTTCATGAAACAGCAAGAACACTCCTCAGATTGATCCACTTGATTAATATAATTAGTATGAAAGACTATATTACAAACAGAGAATTACCTAATGAATTATTTGTGACACTGTCACAGTTTACACCCAATTCAAGAAACTTTTTGTTTTTTAAAGATAAAAAAAAAAGAAAGAGGAGGAGGAGGAGGAGGAGAAAGAAAGAGAGGAAGAGAAAGAGAAAGAGGAAGAAGGAGAAGGAGAAGGCAAGGAAAAACTTTCCTAAATCCTGCAAAATCTTGATTTTTAGTCCCTGGCATAACAAAATAAATAAATAAATAAAATATCAAGTGAGATATCTTGTGGGTACCACCTGCACAAGCACAAAATGATAGCTCTGAAGACACTGATGTTGTCATCTGTTCAAAGGAGTGCGTCATGCAGAGGACACTCCCCTCACTGTCCTAGTCCCTTACTTAATGCCTGTAAACTTCTCTGTGATACACTGAGTTTCCTTACATTCCTGAGGATCAGCAGAGAGTGAAGGAAAGCTTTTATTTCATGGCTAATTTCTTCCAATATCCTTAGAATGACTTACCTCACTCACATTCTCCTAGCAGCTATGGAGAAAAGAGAGTTGCAGATGAATCAATATTTCCCATTGGTGGGTACACAGATGCAAACATCATAGCAACAGAGATACAGCAACATCTTCCTGCAACATTTTGTTGATGAACATGATCATCTTAGCAGATTAACAAGCATTTGGCTGGACCACCAGTATGGACTGAGAGCTGATGGGGGTCTTTTAGTCAGTATTGATCTGCTTCAAAGAAAAATACTATTTATTTAATTAGGGTTACTTGATGGGTCATCAAGGAGGAAGGTTGCCTGCCTTCTGTGCCCCAGATAGGACAACACACTGTCACTGTCTGAGATACAGTTGAATTCCTGGCGTGTCACTCAATCAATATCTACATGACATCTAACATCAAAGTATCAAGACATTTTGGAGGTAGGCACATGATAACTCCTTATCATTTGGGGCTGGGTTTTGCTCAGTTTTCAGACATTATTTTAAGAGCTGTACCTGAAAAGCACCACCACTGCCTGTTATACAAGTCACCAATAAAAAAGGTAATGAATTAGATCTGTAACTTGTTTTAATATAAAGTATAATATTGAAAAATTAATAAACATAAGAAAAGTTCCACAAAAATCTCAAATTTGCTATCATCTTTTTACCTTAAATAACTTTCAGACATAGCTTCTTCTTCCCCCTTCCAGTCCCTCCCAACTTGTCATTATGAATGATGGACTGTGATACCCCCCCCCCCAAAAAATCAGTTGCATAGCAAAGATTGCTCCCTCTCCAAGGAGTCTCAGGTTCCAGTGGAGAAGGATGTTCCTACCAAAAGTTGCTGCTCATCTCAGCTGATTCCAAAAAGGGGAAAATGTGATTAAAAAATAGCTATCGTGTACCTAAAACAGTTATTATATCCAGCCTCTTAGCTGTACTAGCGATGGAGTCAGTCCGTTGTCTTTTTTTCAGGCAGATGAGAGCTCACTAAATACTCACAAAGGTGAGATATAGACCAGTTCTGCAGTTTCTAGGAGGTTGCTTGTATACTGCATGTTAGCATCAAACAGTAACACCATAGCAGTGTTAGACCACAGGTGGGACAAGATGCAATAGACTATGGGAGTTACACTGAAAACTGTTTTCTACTGTAGCACTGTGTGATGTCTGAAATTAGCTATGAGGTGCAACCTCAGTCTTCAGTCTTTGACTATAAATTCCCACCTCCCATTAGTGAATATCCAGACAATATCCTGAGAGGAAAGAACTTTTAAAAGCAAATGAATGAAATGGAAAACAGAACCATCCTCATTTCTTCTTTGTCTCTTCAGCCTTTCACATCCTTATGTATTCTGTGTTGAAACTAAAATCAACTATGCAGTATTTATAGTGATGTTACTCTCCTGATAAAGTATTACAGAGGCTGTGGCAACAATCTAGGGCTCAGCAGGGAAGCTGTAAGACAGCTATTTTTGTAATGTTTAAAATTATACTAAATTAATAAAAATAAAATCCCCTGCTGGGCTTCCAGTTTTAAATAGCACATTGTGGTGTAAATGATCAGAGCATCAGGGTTCTGTTAATTTAGTACATATTATAACAGTGAAGACGTTAAAAGATCATGGCATTTTTCATTATAAAACAACTCTCTGTGAACTGGATGAATAATTTTAGGTTATGCTAGGAATTGCTAATATGTGGTCAATAGGAGAGAGGGAAGCAGGAAACTTGTATATGGAAATGTAAGGGTTGGAACTGTTTGAAATTCTGACAGGAAGGACTCTGATCCCCAGATTTGAACAGTCTAACTTATTAAAACACTACCTCCTAATATTAGAACAGTCCTTTAAAAATGATAACTATATTTACTCTTTTATTAAAGCAAGAGGAAAGATTGGCTTATAAAGTAAGAAAAAGAAAAAAAAGTTGGGGGGGGGGGGGAGGGGGCGGAGGGAAGGACTGCTTTAGAGTTGGAGAATTTTTATTGTCTTATACTTGGCTGCAAAGTGGTTTTAAAAACCCCATCTCAAAGGTAGTTACCACCTAAGTCTTTTAGAATCAGAAGAAAAATGCCCACTAACTTCACCCACAAAGAACATACAGAGGGAATGAGTTAAAATCATTTAGTTATATGTTGGACAACATGAGATGTAAATGTGAGTGCAAGACCAAGACCTATACAGAATAATATAGAGGAAGGTGATGACATAAGTTTTCACAGATAGGAGTAAAAACTGCAAATATTCACTTGACAGAAAACGCACATACTATCTCATTAAATTTCCCCCTGATACTAAAAACCTCTGTGCCAATTCATTCCTGGCTGAAAAGGATCAGAGTAACTGTAAGGAAAATGTGCCTAGACAGCAACTAAGCTGTCTAGTAGGCTTTGATGAAATTAGATAAACGGATAACCATACAAGTGCTGTGCATGTGCATATTACTACCACCCACAGGTGGAGCTGTGCCTTGAGCAGAGAGAATAGGACATTTCTAAGGGAAGTACAAGCAAGATCAGGCACTCTGGGTCATCTCTTCCTCGTGGCAGTTTTTCTCACTCTTTAGCTTTAAAATGCCAAAAGCTGCACGTGAAAGCATGGAAGAAGACTTCTGACTAGGTCTGCTAGCATTTCTGTTTCCTCACATCTGACTTTCTTTTCAAAAGTACTGTTTGTTAGGTAATTAAAAGATGATATAATTGGGTTAATTATTATGTTTACAGGGGGTTGGAACAAGGTGAAAGACACTAGTATTCTTGCTGAGCTAGCTGACATAATGCAACCTGAAATAATATGTTGCTACTGAAGTCATGCAAAAAAAGCCCCTAGAGCAAGTACATTGAGACCATGTCAGCCTTGTGAATAGTATTCATATTGCACTGTGAAATACTTAATATCTGTGTACCTTAGAATATTGAACCAGAGACTAGAAGCAAAATGACTGCAACTTCTTGAGATGCATTTTAGACAGCAAATCATCAAAACAGACACTCAAAGCAGCTCACTTTTCCTAGACAACCTGAGCTTTAGCAAAGCGCTTTTTAAGCCAGATCAAGTACTTTGCTGGCTCACTCAAGCTTTGATAAATTGTGAGCTGATTTAGCAAACCTTTGCATTCAATAAAAATCATAAAATTTAAATCAGTCTTGCTGTAATGAACAAAACTGAACTTGAACTTCAATATTTATTTTTTTCATCGCTAAGTATCAAATTTCCAAAAGCTGGAATTTTTAATAGACAAATGTAATGTTTGGATAAAAGCTTTGGTAGTGGGGACTGATTTACATCCCCCTATCCACCATCCTTGTGGCACCTCAGAAGCCCAGTTTGTATATGGAAGAATAGCTAACAAAATATTAGTCTGAAGAAGAGAAATAATTTGAAGCTGGATTACCTATACATCATGTCAACATCATGATTATGGGCCACAATTTGTTAAGAAGCTGAATATGACTGCTAGTCATATTGTGCATGAAAGAGCTCTGTCTGATTTTTGAGTTTTGCTAAACTGCCAAACCCAATATTTTTCTGAAACTGAATTCTGTTTTATTAGCCAGCACTAATGCTATTTTTATGTAGCCTTTAAAAAATCTAGACTTCTGCAGCTTCACCACTGATTCTGCAGAGATGGTTTGGTTGGTTGTTTTTTTGTTTGTTTGTTTGTTTTCCTATTAGGTAGTAGTTCTGTGCTTCCTTTTCAACTGTTAGTGTGAGGAAAGTGCATTTCCCCACCCTTCCCTGGAGGACTATAGAAAGGATACAGTTTTATTCTGTAAGGTATCCCAAGGACAAAGATCAGAAAGATAACATCTATACTAGTGAATACCCTGGGACAAAGTCTACTTTCCCTGGCCCAGAGGCCATGTGGCATGGCACAACTGATGCTCACATAGCTTTGCTTCTTACTCGTTGGACCCAGCTGCTGAGATCAGAGTCCTTGGATGGGAATTCTCACTTCACTAGTTGTGCTGTGCTCATATCCTGCCACTGAGTGTGCCTATTGTTAAGCAGTGTGATAAATAAAGTGCTGGAGTTATCTTTGTGCAGTTTATTAACATAATAAACTTGGAAAAAAGAAGCAAGTACAAGGAGGGAGAAAGACACATGCAGATCCCTAAAGTCTTAGGTAGTTTTTGTTTTACATATATCTCTTGACTCATGCTTCATTTTACTCGTGTTTCTGGTAAGATGTCTTGTAAGATCCTACATTCTTTTCCAGAAAATCCATGTCTAAATAGGCACCCATTCAAATTTAGCTAAATTTGCTTTTAAGAAACATCCAGTATTTGTGATTAGTATTTGGAATGGAAATAATATTTACTGCTTTGAACACAATAGCAGGGAAAATATTGATGCAACGTTAAAGTTTAGGCTAAACATTTATGAACATAACTAGGTAAAACTAAAAAAGCAATAGGAATAGTTTGGTCCACACCCTGACTGCTTTGATTGTGAATGCTGTCCTTTATCATTCGTGATTGTTGCTCATGGAGACCATAGTCTTTGTGCCCCAGAGCCTCCTTTTGCTAATCACTTGCACAGTGTTTGCCACACTTTGTATACAACTGGAATATAAATAATTGCAAATAAGACATGCTCTTGTGAGCACACAGAAGGACAAGAGTCTGTATTTTTTCAGCTGCAGAAATCAACTGCTGAAATGCACAGATGCATGGAGGAATCAGTTAACACCTTAGCCTGCAGGCACACACTGTAGAAGAAAGGAGTAAACTGTGTGATAGTATATTTAATCTTCATAAAATATGACTTGATCTTAAAAAGACCTTTAGCCCAGATGTTTCTTCCCAAAGTTTTGTGATGGAAGTTTCTGTCCACCTCACAGGCTGATTGCATGAGTCTCCACCATTATTTTGAAGCACTTTTTATTCACTTTTCCAACTGTTTTTTGAAACTGCCTCCTTCCTTGTGCTGGCTTGTATTCATATGGATTCCCTGTTATTAATCACAGATAATGTTTCTTCTTCATACTTGACTGCACAACCAGACTAAAATGGACATTTATTGAACAAAGATGCAATGCTCTTCACTACAAGCTCATATGCTGCTTAGGCAGATTCCGAAGCCTTCCTTCCCCTCTCTACTGCCCCTGTCTCCCTTTGACCGTAATTTATTAAGAACAGCTCTGTCCAAAATCTGAAACTGCAGCTCAGCAGCACTAATTGCCACTTCTGTTATTAAAACTGTGATCCACGATCCCTTGATGCACTCTACCAAAGAGCAGCAAGACAAAGGAATTTTGTGCTCCCTCAAAAAAAAAAAAAAAAAAAAAAAAAAAAAAAAAAAGGCAAAAAGCTGCCACTTCCACCAAAAACTCTTAGAAAAATCCAATAAATACAAACAACAGCAAGCAGTGAGTATTTACATATCCTGGGGTTGTGATCCTGGAATTTTATTCATAGTTTGATGTAAACAATGGGAGGAATGTAAAGGTAGCAAAAATTTAGAGAACAAATTTCAACACACCTGTTTGGTTTCGACAAATTCAAACTCAGAAAAAATATTCTAAGGAAACATACAGAATTTTAGATAACCCAGATTCTGGACAATTGCAGAAACAATTACAAACAAATATTCAGATTACATATTAAATTAAGATCTCCTTGGAGGCAGAATCGTATGAGACATTTACATGCATGAAACATGAAACATGCATGAAACATTTACATGCATGAAACACAAGACTCACATGGAATTATTGCTTCTGCCACACTAGAAGTAAGAATAAAACGTCTAGACAGAGCATAGTAAAATTCTGTGGAAATCTGAGATAGCCCCAGTACTTTGTGATATCTCTAGAATCTGTTTCCAAATGACAGTCTATTTGCAGAGTTCTTGCCAAACACCAAACAATCCCAAACCCTTTGGGAAGTAGTTATAAAAATGAGTACTTCATTTCTGTATAGACATATACAGTAGGGAAAATGTTCACCTGAAGTGAAGAAAGGAAAGAGATGAAAAGGACTGTAAACATATAGCATCCAGAGAAAGATAACTTCTGGATTTCTACAAGGATCGCTGCTAAAATCCATACTGTCCAATGTACTCACAGGTACCACAACAGATGATGAGATGAACATGTATATTGATAACACATTCATATGAACATGTATGTACAAAGGAGATTGTGAAGAACTGAGAAAGGACAGGGAGAGAAATGAAGGATAAAGTTCAGTGCAGATGAATGGTACAATGATATCCTCTCATCACTGACTGCTGGCTGGAAAGGTGAGCATCCCTTACAAGAGTACACTCTGCTGCCATATCTCCTTTTGCCTCTGCTCAGCTCCAGGAAAAGATGCTTTCCTTCACTTCACCACAGACCCATACCCCAGCTCCTCTCCTGCCCTACATACCTACTTCTGCTCCGTGGACTGCAAAATACTATTCAGCTTATGCTGTGGCACTCTCCCACTCCCTTCTCCCCTCCAAAAGCAGGGCTATTGTGCTGGTACAAGTTAAAATTCTTTGAGTTGGAACTCAAGAATTTTCTTGTAAAACGAGCTCTTTCGGGAAGACTAAAAACATATTTAACTTTTAAAAGTCTAGATTTTTTTTTTTTTGTAATATAGATGAGAAATATATTCTTATATATATAAAGCAGTGAAAAACTCAGGCTGACTAGGAAAGGCAGAAATAGAAAAAGCTTCATAAAGGTCTCTCTGCCAAAATCTCTCCCTGATTACTTTGTCCCTGCATGGAGAGTCTTTTGCAGCCTAGCTACAGTCAACTTGGTGGCTTTTTGATTTACAGCAAACTGCACGGTAGCCTTTGATATGTGGGAACTTATTGTTTCTGCCATCTCTAAAGCCAAAGCTGTTTCATCATTGGCTTTCACAGCAGTCTCCAACTGTCTCCTCGAGACTCAGAGCCCCAGCTCTATTCTGTGACCCTCTCCTGCTTGGCTTATTCTCTAAACCAGAAGTTTCTATCCTGATACTCCCTGAGAATGAAGGAATGTCTTTACCTAACAAATCACAGTTTCTTTCCTCCCTATGGCATGCTCTCACTCAGTTGGCTTTTCTTGTCCCCGAGTCCAAGTTCTGATAATGTCCTGGATCTACCCGAGCTGCCTGCTTCTTTCATAGCTTCCTGATGAGTTTGTCTAAGAGGTGCTGGAGCTGTAAACACAGCTGTTTAAAGCACACTGAAGCTTCCAGACATTGGAAGAGGCAAAATTGCTATGCAGGAAAAGGATATTTCTGCTTTCAAAACTCTGAGAGAGAGGCAAGGTAGAAAAGGGAAGGAAAAAGGCAAGAGGCAAGCCAAAAGCAGAGCCCTTTCATACAAGACACTCTGAACACCTAAATCTTTACAAAAAATGTAGGACAAGCATATTTTTCATTAACAATGCATCATGGAGATGAAAATAAAGACCATCAGATGTTAAGGTTTTAGACTTAGTTTCAGTGCACAGGTCAGAGAAAGAGGATACAACATTTTTTTTCATCTAATCCATAGCTGCTCTCTTAAGTAAATAAGACTCACCATTTTTCCCCACTCAGAAGTCTCCCTCATAAAAATGGGAAGCAGCTTTGTATGCTCCTATTAAAATTTTCATAGAAAGCCCTTGGAATTGTTACTAGCATTCAAGTCTAAATGATGTAACAGACTTAGACCTTAGTTAAACAAGTTAAGACCTTAAGCCTTAGTTAAACAGCTGCATAACCACAGATGCATCCAGAATGTTCGGTAGCCACAAGTTATATGAGACCACCCAATATGTCCCATAGGTTACCCTTTCTCAGAAGAAAATTTCACACTGTAGTTTGCATTCTCTGCACTAGACTTGGTGACCTCTGGGAGAATACAAATATATAAAGATGAGCCACATTTGCACCAAAAGGGATAATTAAAGAGAGGAAGGAAATTAAGCAAAGAAAAATACACTGCAAATTTCAGAAAATCTATCTAATAGTGAAATAAATGGATTGAGGGATAAATGGTCTCCCAAGAGATACAACAGAAAGGCTATCTGCTTGGATTAGTACTAAATGGAATGAACAAAACACTAAAAATTGCATTGCAAGAAATAATTTTGCACTGACAGGGGAATGGTCAAGATAATCTAATAGTACTGTTCATTTCTAACCCACAAAACTACAGGAGAAATTATCACGAACAACACTTTTTGATTCTCTCACTTTAGCACTCTCCTATAGTCAAACTTTTTAATCCTACCAAGAAGTGCCTGTTATGTGACATGAAACTGCTTCCAGTCCATAATGAACTGAAGAGTCTATGATATACTTTGGGAGGAGCAGGTCTCTACTATCCTGAGGATTTCTAGTAGTTCTAATATGTCAGAGAGAATGACTGTTCTAGCAGGTGTGATGTTCTAGCAGAAAGGCTGTGTTTTTCTTCTTTTTTATTCACTGTTTTAAAAGGAGAGGGCTACAGAAACCTTTGCTGTTTTGAGGAAGTTGTTCCAATTGCTTTCAAATGCAGTGCTGGACTTAGAGAATCTGTTGACAAAGAAAATATAGATTTGTAGGTTTTGTTTCTGTTTTTCAAGGAAGCATGCCTCTTGGGAAACAGCCTTATGACAGCAGGACAGAGGGGTGACATACGTGTGAACATATGTCACTACCCCCTGGGGTAACGTACATGCAAACATATGGCACTGCCCTCCTGGTGCATATTAGTTGTCAACAGACACAGGAAGGACCTTGCCCTGGTTATGTTTTCTATCATCCATATGGTTTTCTATTGCTCCTGATAGCAGATAAATTACAACTACTTCCAAAAATTCTGTCTAATAATAGTTTGTATTTATTCCAAATATAGATGCTTACTCTTTCCCTTTGGTACTTCCACAGAATTCATTGAGAACAAGAAACGTCTTTTCATTTAACTGCAGGGGCCCTGATGAATTAAAAACAGAGGAAGGAGAGTTGTCTGCAAGCACACAGCCAATGAGGGGAATAGCCAAAAGAAGACATGCAATTTAACCTCTGTAATCTCATTTCCACGTTATCTATGCACCACCGTGGTCAACAGAGGGAAATAATATAGTGGCTCTAGAGTTTCCCTGAAGACTTCTCCAGAATTATGATGTATCAAAAGAACAGTTGTAAGATAATAAAGTGAAATCAATTAACATAAAGATTCTTCTTCATCCAATGAGAAATTCATCTACTGGAATTTGTTATGGTCAAGGCTCCACTGGCAAAAGATCAGATCAGTCTAGATAATTCTGATATTTATGTTTTCAAGGACTAGTTGCATAAACCAGGAAGACGGGGAATCTGAGGAGTAGTTAGAAGTGGTTCTATATTTGCTTACTTCTTTACCGTCTTTTTTCAGAAGTAACACCAAATCCACAGCTAGTCAGTTCTGTTGCTATAATAAACAAATCTTAAAATGCAAGCATCCAAAATTTGGATTTGTGTAAAAGTGTCGTTGTAAATTGTGTTCCAAACTCAAAATACATGAAAATCTTACAGCTGTTCTTTTCCATAAAATTAACCTCCTTATCTCTTCCATTCCTCATCCCCAAATGTCAACCAAACCATAGCAGTTAAAGCATCTTCCAAATATACTGATTGAGCCATGGCTTCTACTGAGAAAATACAAGATCACAGAATCATAAAATCATAGAATCATAGAAACATAGAATGGCCTGGGTTGAAAAGGACCACAATGATCATCTAGTTTCAACCCCCCTGCTGTGTGCAGGGTTGCCAACAACTAGACCAGGCTGCCCAGAGCCACATCCAGCCTGGCTTTGAATGCTTCCAGGGATGGGGTATCCACAGCCTCCTTGGGCAACCTGTTCCAGTGCATCACCACCCTCTATGTGAAGAACTTCCTGCTAATATTCAACCTAAATCTCCCATGTCTCAGTTTAAAACCATTCCCACTTGTCCTATCACTATCAACCAGTGTAAACAGTCATTCCCCCTCCTGTTTATACACTCCCTTTAAGTACTGGAAGGCCACAATGAGATCTCCCCAGAGTCTTCTCCAAGCTAAACAAGTTCAGTTCCCTCAACCTTTCTTCACTGGAGAGGTGACATATGCATTGCACTAAAACAAAGGAGAAAAATTTATCTTGAAAGGCAGATCTCAGCATAATGATGTATTTAGAGATCTGATCTCTCTGCTGTTTGAATGGTGGGTACTTGAGCCATATCAATTCATAGAATCATAGAATGGCTTGAGTTGGAAGGGACCCCAAGGATCATCAAGTTCCAAACCCCCTGCCACAGGCAGAGCCACAAGCCTCCAGATCTGGTACTAGATCAGGTTGCCCAGGTGGTCTTGAACACCTCTAGGGATGGAGCACCCACAACCTCTCTGGGCATCCTGTTACAGCACCTCATTACTCTCTCTATGTATAGAACTTCCCCCTTACATCCAATCTAAATCCTCCTTCCTTGAGCTTTAAACCATTCTCCCTTGTCCTATTGCTGTCTACCTGAGTAAAAAGTTGATTCCCCTCATTTTAATAATCCCCTTTTAAATACTGGAAGGCTACAATGAGGTCTCCTCACAGCCTTCTCTTCTCCATGCTGAACAAGCCCATCTCCCTCAGCCTGTCTTTGTAGAGGAGGTGCTCCAGCCCTCTAATAATCTTTGCGGCCCTCCTCTGGACCCCCTCCAACAACTCCACAACTTTCCTTTATCTGGGGCCCCAGACCTGGATGCAGTACTCCAGATGGGGCCTTACAAGAGCAGAGGAGGATCATCACCTCCCTCTCCCTGCTGGCCACCCCCCTTCTGATGGAGTCCAGGATACTATTGGCCTTCTGAGCTGCAAGAGCACACTGCTGGCTCGTGATTGGTTTTTCATCCAGGAGCACTCTGAGCTCCTTCTCCAGTGCTACTCTCAAGGAGTTCTTCTCCCAGTCTGTATACGTATCCAGGATTACTCCAATCCAAGTGCAAAACCTTAGACTTTGCTGTGTTGAACTTCATGAGGTTCACACGGGCCCACCTTTTGAGTTTGCTGAGGTCCTTCTAACATGTCAACCACACTACTCAGCTTGGTGTCATAAGCAAATTTGCTGAGGGTGCACTTGAGCCCATCATCAGTGTCACTGATGAAGATGTTGAATAGCACCAGTCCCAAGACAGACCACTGGGGGATATCACTCATCATTGGCCTCTGCCTGGACACAGTGCCATTCACCACAACCCTCTGTCTACAGCCTTCCAACCAGTTCCTTATCCACTGAATAGTCCACCCCTCAAATCTGTATCTCTGCAATTTAGAGACAAGGATGTGGTAGGGGACCATGTCACAGGCCTTGCACAAGTCTAGGTAGATGATACCAGTTGCCTTCCCTTTGTCCACCAATGTCATCACAGATGTTGAATTCTTGTAAAGATTTTTCACAAGTCCAAAAGATTAAGGAGAATAAATCATAACAAGTTTAGGAAAAAATTAAAATGCTATGGACTTGTACTACAATTCAGCTTAGGTGATCTTGTGGCCCTGAGCAGTCTTTCAACATTGCATGCCATGAAATATATTTGAATTCTTCTACATAGAAGGTCTCAGAACAGTTTTTGATGGAGAGTTCGTAATGTGATTATTATAAAAATGCTCTTGTGCAATCAGACTTCAAAGCCCTAGATCCTTAGGATGTTTTCAAAAGCATTTTGGTGGATCAGAAATTCTGCTGCTGTTGTTAGCCAGATTTAGTATAGTAATTAAGAATGGGCAAAAGATGAGCATTGGATGCAAAGGCAAATGATGCATGGACAGAAAGATTTCTCACTTGCAGTCAGGAAAGGATTTTGTAGAATCATGCTCAGTGGCTATTCTAAACTAACTGTATTCTTAGCAAGTTAAGAATACTAACAAAAAAAACAACAACAACAAAATCAACCTAATAAACAGAAAATTCTTAGGACTCCTTGATGGTATTGTCTTTTTCTTTCAGGTGAACAGAACATTATGGCAGGAAACAATGATAGGCTAATGCAAACAGCTTATTTTGCCTACCTTTGTACTTCAGTACAGTAGTTCAATATAACCACATTTCTCCAAAGACTCGTATTCTGTTATTGAAAGGTAATGGTGGGAACTAACTTAAGAACATGTAAAATGCAAGATTTTTTAATCAATGAGAAGCTATTAATTTAACCAAGCCTTCCTGTAATAATATTGAGACAGACTGGCTGCCTGTTTTTACATTATAGCTAGCTTTGCGATCTGTATGGAATCTAATGAGGTGTGTATATTTTGTGAATTTATTGCTTGAGAGTAGTCCTTAGGAATTTAATGTTGCCAAAAACACAGTGTATCTCCTTTATTTTTTGGGGGGTTGTTTGTTTTCTTAACTATGTCTGTTTTACCAACCTGATCTCCTTCTATGATCTAGCGATCTGCCTGGTAGTTGAGGGAAAGGCTGTTGACCTATTCTACCTTGACTTCAGCAAAACCTTCAACACTGTCTCCGACATCATTCTTCTGAAGAAGCTGGCAGCCCATGGCTTGGACGGGTACGCTCTTGGCTGATTTGTGTTTATAAGCTTTAAATTGCCTTCCTGACAAAATATGCACAAGCTGAAAGCTTCTGCTCATGAAGAACTGTGATAGATTGCATTTTATTTGAAGTTATTATGAAAAGCTGTTTGATTTGAAACAACAAACCCTTTAAATGCCTCTAGAAATTATAGAGAGAGAAAGGTATCCCTCCATCACCACCATCAGTGTGACAATAAAAATCTATTTTTTGGAACACACACACACACAAACACACCCACATGTGCACACTCAAGGGTACCTGTGATCAAGCATTAAAATTTATAGAAAATGCAAATATATTGATTTTTGTTTAGCTGGGTATTACATAGATGCCTGTTTATTCCGAAATAGACTCAGTGTAACTAGTGATAGGGCTAGAGGGAATGGCTTCAAGTTGTGCCAGGGGAGTTCCAGATTGGACATTAGGAAATACTACTTCTCTGAAAGAGTGGTCAGGCAGTGGAATGGGCTGCCCAGGGAGGTGGTGGAGTCACCGGCCCTGGAGGTGTTCATGGAAAATTTAGACATTGTGTTGAGGGACATGGTTTAGTGAGACCTATTTTTGATAGACAGATGGTTGGACTGGGTGATTTTGTAGGTCTTTTCCAACTATGATGATTTTATGATTCTATGACTCTATGCTATTGTATCAATTAAGATACAATATCAAGATATTGTATCTTTAGATACAATATTAAGATATCAATTAAGAGGTGCTGGCTCTTTCTTGTCACTGCATATGAAACTCAATTAGATTTTCTCAACTTGATCGCATTTAGCTCAGACCTGATGTGACCCAAAGCATCAGTGATCTAACCAAGATACATGCTAGGGGAATAAGAGTCCTGTGCAAGACATATTATTTGGTAGGCTTATTAAAGTTGTTTTACACGTGTGGCCCAGTAACTATATACATATTTAGGTGCCCAGATACAGTGAGACTGTCTATGTTCTTGACCCTACTTCATATCTGTAGTTCACTAAAATCTCAAAAGAAAATTTTGGAGAAGACAAATATATTTAAGACCCACAGAAACTCAGTAGGCCTTTCTAATCTAAAAAATATGTCTTAATCCTAACTTCATGATGCATCACTGCTGATTTCAGTAGAATTAATTCACAATTGAAATCCAACACACTTTTTTTTTTTTTTTTTACTTTTTAAAATTGTGGCCTTCTCATATTCATATTTTATAAAAAAAATTGACTAACCTCTGGAATACAGTACATACTCTGGAAAAACTTTTCCTTTGTATATGGAAAAACAAAGCAAATTATTGGTGTGCAGTTAAAATATAATCAGTATACATTCCTCACTCTTGAATAGAGTTGACGGAAAACGAGTACTATCTTTTGTGAAAATGCCAAGATATTACAACTTGTTTTTTTTTTTCCTTCATTTGAACAAAACAAACAAAATACAGATAGATCCCACTTCACCTTATTCAGGAGTATGGATTTGAGTAAGACAATTTTGTACATTCTCTTGAAATTAGAGACATAGATGAAATTTCTATAGGTTAGCTATCAAAGACAACAAATTTTCTGCTGTCAAGTAGATACACATCATTCCGTCATTTCACTTCTTTTTAAGTTCCAGTCTGAGAAATGAGCTCTTTGAACGATGGAAGTGATGGAATTGAGACCTCTCTTGGGGTCAGTCTGCTCCAGTGGATGTCATCTCTCTTCTCACATGGCAGCAGCATAGACAGAGCTAAGGAAAAACTAAGACCTCAGTATATTTAAGGAAGTCACATATCATACAGTCTAAAGATGCATTAAATTATCTGAATATATTAGTTTGGGTACCTTGTGTTATTACTTATATACTACAGTTATTTCCATTTTAGTCTACACATCAGCAAACAAATATAGTTTAAAAAAAAAATGTTTAAATTGTTTGGAGTATTGGAACACTTACTTCTGTTTGATAGAAATAATGAAGAGAACTTTGAATTTTTTCAACAAAAAAAAAAACTAACATATTTTTCTAGTATACATCAAGTGTATAATAGCTAAAGCTGACACAAAATTATTTGAAAGTTGAAAGAATACTTAATTATGGGCTTCAATTGTAATCAAAGGAAAAATTTCATCAAAGTAAAAGGCAGTTTTACTATAGTCATATTTTGGGCCTGAAGTTTATGCTTTAATTTGAATAAAACAGCTTATGTGATTGAAGTTTATGCTTTTAAAGCCTCAGGTAAGTCATTTAATCTCACTTTTCAAGTGAGAATAGGCTGATCTATATTCTGTTATGTATCTGTATATTCTGTATGCATCTATATCTATATTCTGTATGTATCTATACCCATTACTTACGATTAATTTTAACTTAAAAATAGGGAAAGAACTCTGTCAGTTAGTGATTTTCTGTACATGGTCTTTGAAATCTCAAGCTGTTGAAGTGCCTTCTAAAGGTGATTCTAAAGCTTTCTTTCTTAAAAAAAAAAAAAAAAAAGTAACAAAGAAAAATAAAGTGTGTTGCCACATCATTAGGCTACAGCTCAGTGTAAAACACTTTCCTTTGCACAATGTATAGAGATCTGCAAACTGTTTAAGGTGTGTACTGTTAATTTGCAAATTAAAATGTACATACAATCTGAATCTTAGCAACTCCAAAATTAATTCAGTGGCCTTCTCCTTTTTTTATGATGTGCTGTTAGTTTCAAAAACTTCTAATAGAACATTTATAGAGATGCTACAAATATTTCGTCAAAAATATGTAATTTGGTATAGTGCATTGATTTTTACCCCTTTATATAAAGTGAATATAAAAACAAAAATGTAAAAGGACTTAAATAATCACAAGAGAAATAAATATCAAGAATAACCTATGGATGTGTTTCATGGGGAAAGGAGACCTGAGGTGACTGGATATGTACCCACTAGCTAACAGTGTATGACAAATGAAACATATTTAAGTAGCCTAATTTTCTTTCTGATTTAATAGGATCCAATAAATGGAAACTGTATAGCCAGAATAATGAAAAGAGCACAAAATTTATCTCATTTTGTTGCGTCCTCTCTGTGTTCTTTTGTCCTTTGATTGCACTGGTGGATAATATTATTTTGTTCCCAAGGAAATATGTCCCTTTGATTAGGTTGCAGATATTCTCTCATTTGTCACTGTTCTATCAAGCTATGCCATGTAACAGCAGGAACCCTTGATTATTTAATTGCTTGTAAGAACTCATTAAATCTTACTATCAATCATTGGACATATGGCAAATATCACCCAATGGCATGAGAGGTTTTAACAGTGATCTGTCACTGGGGCATACCCTTTCTTTAGTATCACAGGCCCTTTGTTTAGTTCTCAGATCATAATAATTTTTAATTAATATTGATTTGCAAAAGTGTTCATGCAGTAGCCTAAATCTGTGGGTACAAGGATAACCTTCTAACAGAAACATTTATAATTCCATATGAACAGTCAGAAACCCCATATAAGAATGTTGAAGCATTTTACAGTGTTTTGTAGATGGTATTAGTATAATAATAACCAAATTTATTCTTCAAAATGGTTATGGCTCATTAAGAAAAATACATCACGCAATAGGCATTGCATCAACACCTTAATGAAAGTCTATGAAGTACCTATTACAATATGAAGGAACACATTTTATCGAAATATGGAACACCATAACTCTAGCCAGTAGAGGCAGCAACTTATACAGCTATTTATTTTGCCTATAACAAAGAGGAAGTAAAAAAATTAGGAAGAAATCATGTCAAATACTGTTCAGTTTCTTCACAGATGCCAAAGTTTTAGAGATTATATATAGAGAGATGGATAGAATTTGAATCATGAAAAAAATCTGTGTAAATCCTATCCTGGATTTACAGAAGCAAAATTTAGACTTCATTCTTTGTAATCAGAGCTCCAGTGGCAGTTAATTTTACCTAAAGAGACAGAAAATAAGCAATGCCCTAAGGACAAATAAAATTTCAGTGGTGAAATTTTACAGCCATTGTCAACTGAGCTACTTCATATTTACAACCATAAAACTTAGAGTAACATTTGAACTTCTTTTTATGATGACAACTGTTACTTCCCTGGACGCAATATCTTTTAGTATTCTTCCTTGTTTTTGTTTTGCTTTGTTGTTCTTTGTAGCATTTACTTGAAAACCACATTATTAGAAAATCAAAGGAAGGCAAAAACTCACCACAAACAAAAAGTAACAGCAACAAAAACCCAAACAAATAAAAACAAACAAACTCTAACTTGATCAATACATTCAACAAAGCACTTGCTTTTACCTTCCTTATTTTGGCTGTGCTCTTACTTGGAGAGAATCCTATGAGATCTAAGCAATTACGTTGTAATAACTTTGTTTTTTACTTTTTTATTCTTTTGACTGTGTTTATAAAGCATAAAGAATAATTCAAAAAGACAGAAAAACAACTGGAAGTCAAGCTTCTATTCATGTATGCTGTATGTGACGCATTATATTCTTTATTTGATGTGTGGCTCTGTATCTTTTTAAGATGATATGTAAGTTTTGTCATAGCAACAACTTAGGTTTGGGAATCGAAGGGTAAATTCTAAAATGTTATTTGAAGGTTCTTGGAATAAATTTTTGGATATGGATCACAGCTGGTGTCAATTTGGTTTGTGGTTTTGGTTCAGTGGGTGAGCTATATAAAAGATGAAGTGGAGATTTCAGTCACCATAAATAGTAAAAAGCTACAGACACTTTGCTTTAAAATAATAGAGTGGAAAGGAAGTTGTGAGGAGAAAAAAAGAGCAGCAGGACCTAATTACCTGAGATACATATCTGCTTTTAGGCATGGAAATGATGAAGAAAAGAAACAGAAAAGGAAAAGTGACATTTTTGTTTTGTTAATATTTCAGGCTGCATTTTCTTTCTTTGTAAACTACTGCCTCTATATGTTTCTGAGTATCCATCTCTGTCATATTAATAGTGGTATTGTACCAGAAACACATAGGTCACTTGTTTTATGGTATGCTGTTTAAGTATTAAGGCACTGTTTTTGCTATCAAAAAATTACCAGTTTCGTGTTTTCGCAAGTACATGTTAAGATTCCCATGTTTTCATACAGTTATTTTGATCTAAAACATACATTTATAATCTTAATTTCTTAATGTTTGACCTTTTTCCAAAGAGGATTTATCTATGTCTAAATAAATGTATGCAGAATAGAATTATAGAATAGCTTCATTTGGAAGGCACCTTTAAGATTATCTAGTTCCAAGCCTTCCGCCATGGGCAGGTTTGCCAAACAATAAATCAGGAACTAGATCAGGTTACACAGGATCCCATTTAACCTGGCATCCACAACTTCTCTGGGCAACCTGTTCCAATGCCTCACCACTCCCTGAGTAAAACATTTCCCCCTAACATCTAACATAAAACTCCTCTCTTTTAATTTAAAATTGTTCCCCTTTGTCCTATCACTATCAGATTATGTAAAAAATCTGTCTACCTCCTGATTATAAGCTCCTTTTATGCACTGGAAGTCTGCAGTGTGGTATTCCCAAAGCCTTCTATTTTTCTCCAGGTTGAACAAGTCCTGTTCTCTCAATCTTTCTTCATATGACAGGTGCTCCAGACCTCTGATCATCTTCACGGCCCTCCTCTGGACCCACTCCAACATCTCTGTCTTTCTAAGTGCTGGGGCCCCCAGGCCTGGATGCAGTGCTCAGATGGGGCCTCACAAGGGCAGAGTAGAGAAGGGCAATTACATTCCTCTCCTTGCTGATCATCTCTTGATGCAGCCCAGGATACTGTTGGCCTTCTGAAGTGCAAGCACACACTACTCATGTCCAACTTTTCATCCACCAGAACCCCGAAGTCCTTGTCCTCAGTGAGTTCTTCCAATTTAGAAATAAGGATATGGAGCAGGACCACATCAGAGGCCTTGCACAAGTCCAGTTGGATGACATCATTTGCCCTTCCTTTATCCACTGATGCTGTCTCTCCATCATAGAAGGCCATATAGAAGATTGGTCAGGGACGATCAGCCCTCGGTGAAGTCATGCTGGCTATCTGGGATTACCTGCTTGTCTCATGCCTTAACACGCCATCTATGATCTTCCCAGGCACAGAGATGAGGTTCACCAGCCTGTAGTTCCCCAGCTCTTCCCTTCTCCCTTTCTTAAAAGTGGGAGTGATGTTTCCCTTTTTCCGTCTACTGAGGACTTAACCTGACAGCTTTGACTTTTCGAATATGGTGGAGAGCAGCTCAACAACCATATCAGCCAGTCCCTTTGGGACCCTGGGATACATTTCACCCAGCCAGACAGAATTGTACACATTCAGTCTCATGAGATTGTCACAGACTTGCTCTTAGAGTGGGAATCACAGAATCACAGAATCACCAAGGTTGGAAAAGACCTACAAGATCATCCAGTCTAACCATCCACCAATCACCAATAGCTCTTGCTAGACCACGTCCCTTAACACAACGTCCAAACATTCCTTGAACACCTCCAGGGTTGGTGACTCCACCACCTCCCTGGGCAGCCCATTCCACTGCCTGACCACTCTTTCAGAGAAGTAGTATTTCCTAATGTCCAATCTGGAACTCCCCTAACACAACTTGAAGCCATTCCTTCTAGCCCTATCACTAGTTACACAAGAGAAGAGGCCAATCCCCAGCTCACTACAGCCTCCATTCAGGAAGTCGCAGATAGCAATACAGTCTCCCCTGAGCCTCCTCTTCTCCAGACTGAACAATCCCAACTCCTTCAGTCACTCCTCATTAGGCCTGTGCTCCAGACCTCTCACCAGCTTTGTTGCCCTTCTTTGAACATGCTCCAGGGCCCCAATGTCTTTCTTGCAGTGAGGGTTCCAAAACTGGACACAGTACTAGAAGTACAGCCTTACCAGAGCTGAGTACAGGAGGACAATCACTTCCCTGTTCCTGCTGGCAACTGTGTTTCTGATGCAAGCTAGGATGCCATTGGCCTTCTTGGCCACCTGGGCACACTGCTGGCTCATGTTCAGCAACCCATCAAGCAATACCCACAGGTCCATTTCCTCTACACAGTCTTCCAGCCACTCTGTCCCAAGCCTGCAGTGCTGCGTGGGGTTCTTGCAGCCAAAGTGCAGGACCCAGCATTTGGTCTTGTTGAACCTCATCCCATTGGCTTCAGCCCAGCTTTCCAGCCTGTCCAGGTCCCTCTGTAGGGCCTCGCTGCCCCCAGGCAGATCAACACTTCCAGCCAACTTGGTGTCATCTGCAAACTTACTGAGGGTGCACTCAATGCCCTCATCCAGGTCTTCAATAAAGATATTGAAGAGGGCAGGCCCCAGCACTGACCCCTGGGGAACACCACTCGTGACCGGTTGCTGGTTGGATTTAGCTTCATTCACCACCACTCTCTGGGTCCGGCCCTCCAGCCAGTTCCTTACCCAGCCAAGAGCGTACCCGTCCAAGCCATGGGCTGCCAGCTTCTGCAGGAGAATAGTGTGGGAGACAGTGTCAAAGCTTTGCTGAAGTCTAGGTAAACCACATAAACAACCTTTCCCTCATCCACCAGATTGGTCACTAGATCATAGAAGGAGATCAGGTTGGTCAAGCAGAACCTGCCCTTTGTGAACCCATGCTGGCTAGGCCTGATCCCCCGGTTGTCCCGCACATGCCGCGTGATCTCCCTCAAGACAATCTGCTCCATAACCTTCCCTGGCACCGAGGTCAGGCTATCAGGCCAGTATTTCCCCGGGTCCTCCTTACAACTCTTGTTGTAGATGGGAGTCACATTGGCAAGCCTCCAGTCTTCCGGGACCTTACCAGTCAACAAGGAGCACTGATAGGTAATAGAAAGCGGCTCGGCTGTCACCTTCGCCAGTTCCCTCAGCACTTTTGAATCTCATCTGGCCCCATGGACTTGTGGCAGTCCAATTGGAGTAGTAGGTCTCTCTGACTGCTTCCTCCTGAATTGTGAGGGGTTTATTCTGCTCCCTAGCTGAGACTACCAGGTCAGAGAGTGGAGTACCCTGAGGATAACTGGTCTGATCTTTAAAGACAGACATAGAGAAGGCATACAGAACCTCTGCCTTTTCCTTATCCTCGGTAAAGGAAGGATATTCCTCCCCTGACTGTACTAAATACAGATTATTCAGGTGTGTGTTGTTCTGTACTAAGTTAAACTCTGTTTTGTTCCCATGCAGGGAAAATTGAGCCCCATAGCAAGACAAAAAATCCTTCATGGCATATATTCAACAGTATCTAATATGTGCTTAACAGCACTACGGTAGTCCAGAGGATGTAAAATAGTCATTATCAGAACAACTTTCTTGGAATACTCTGTTAAACGGTCTGAATGTTCTTCTTAGCAGTGCTAACTATGAAAACTATCCCAAAGAGCAAACCATAAACCATGGCTCAGGAAAATCTTTCAACGAGTCAATGAATATCTTCACTTTACATAATGTTTTGTTTTGTTTTGTAGTTTACATAAATACTTTGATGCAACAATACAGACACATTAATTGCAAATTTCAATGGCTTTATAAGAATTCAGTCCATAATTTTCATCCTGATTCTTCCCATATACCTTATGAGTGTAAGATGTCAAGCAAAATCAGATCTTCTGTTTTATATTCTGAACATACTAAGACTATTTGTTTTTTTCTCTTTCCAAATTCAGAGAGACTAAGAATTTCTATTTTGGCCCATAAGCCTATAACTTTATCTTAGTGCTACAATTTCTGCAGGGTTTTTCAACTGACAGTACATTTTGGGTATCAAAGATGGGCTAATGAAGTACTGTTTGATATCATAACATTATCATAAATACAGTTAAGATTGAAGTTATTTTTAATTAAAACCAACCAACCAACCACCCAACACAATAACTCTCAGATTTTGCATTATCATCTCAAAATAGTTGTTTCCTATGTCCCAGCACAATTGTTTCATTATTGTCTAGAAATTGGCCAAACTTCTTTTCTTTTGTATAAAACAGAGGAATAGGTCTTTGCCAAATCATTGGAGATTATGCAAAGTACTTCCTTAGCCAATAAGAGCAACTGGAAAAAATATATTACTTTCCTGAAAAAAAAATATTTTAACTGAACAACCTCACAGACTTAGTCTATAAACGAGAGCTACAGTACATTACAGTAACTCCTTTACTTCCAAGATACACTTGAACCAAAAACATCAGCTCAGGAGTAATTAATGTTGCTTTAGGGTAATAGAGTTATATACGTCCATAGTGATATTTTGGTGGAAGTGTACTGAAGACACTGTGAGATTTTGCCACAAAGTACAGAAAGTCTTCCAGGAAGCAAATGAATAAGCTTTGCTATGTAAGTGTAGAATAAAACCCATTAAAACCCATTAAAGGAACCCAAACTGTAGAGAAGAGGTAGAGGAAGATTGATTTGTTATAGCTGTAAAGGCAGTACAATGTCCATTTATTAATTAAAAGTACATTTTATGTATTGTGATGTGATAAATAGTTTGACTGTTTAGGTTAATTCCCTCAGAAATGCGCCAAAGGCTATTAACACTGATAAATTATGCACTACTACTTTTTACATTTCTGATAGACAGTCTTCACAAATATGTTCCGTTTTATTTTCAGTTTTAAAGACCAGTTTTGTCTAATTCTATTTGACATTTGACTATTGCCACTAAAAGCTTCTTAGCCAGAGGAAAAAAAACCTGAGCTTTCACAGTTTTAACTCTGCTCTTTTTCCTTATTTTCCTGTCAAACATATATAGATATGAAACACAGTTTCCTGTTTTGAAAGATTCCACTAAAAAGAAATAATGTAGTTAACTTTATACTCCCTTGAATTGATACTCCTTTAACTTGAGGATCACAAATCAAGTAGCTCCCGCATAGAAGAAATGTTTAAATTATGATAATAATATTTTTAGATATAAAGAAAAAGAAAGAGAATGCTAAAGGTATACATGCATGAATAAATCTATGTATTCCCACATCAAAGTCCCAGGAAAAATATATTCATCATCTCCTTTTCTTCTTGTAGAGTATTAAGTAAATCAGCTATAGGTGAAAATCATTTTCAGAGAAATTCTGTTTCTTTGAATATATAATGTTTTAGGTCAAATATCTATATTTTTACATGCATATGTGTAAATACAGTGTCTGCATTCTGATATAGACATATGTATATATATTCTGTATATTCTGAGTGCTTAATACGAGTCTATTTCGGAATAAACAGGCATCTATGTAATACCCAGCTAAACAAAAATCAATATATTTGTATTTTCTATAAATTTTAATGCTTGATCACAGGTACCCTTGAGTGTGCACATGTGGGTGTGTTTGTGTGTGTGTGTGTTCCAAAAAATAGATTTTTATTGTCACACTGATGGTGGTGATGGAGGGATACCTTTCTCTCTCTATAATTTCTAGAGGCATTTAAAGGGTTTGTTGTTTCAAATCAAACAGCTTTTCATAATAACTTCAAATAAAATGCAATCTATCACAGTTCTTCATGAGCAGAAGCTTTCAGCTTGTGCATATTTTGTCAGGAAGGCAATTTAAAGCTTATAAACACAAATCATATCTCTGGGTTTTAACCACAAAACATTTACAAAGTACTGACTTACCACCTACAGTGTCTCAATATACAGCCAAGAAACAGAGCATTCCACCTGGAATAGTGGGAAGGAACATGAAGGAAGGACTGGGAGACAGTGTGTGTTTGTTTTCTTAAGACAGGAGAAGTGTAGAGGCATCAATTTATGGACAATACATGGATACAATTCCTGATTCTCAGTCATGAAGACAGAGAAAAAGACATTTATTTCCTTGTGTTTATATCACAGTGCTTATTGGATATAATAATTAAAAGAGTCATTTTGTTGACAGACATTCCTGAAATAGGTTTCTATATCTAGGAAGAAGATCTCTGGACCTCTTATTTACCCCTTTTTATGTATGCATTCTATAATGGTGCTTGTGCACTATTAACTACATTGACCAGAACCACAACTGCTATAATACCATAGTATCATCTCTGCTTATTTGATAGTTTGGTTTAGTCTGTTTTAAAACAAACAAACAAACAAACAAACAAACAAAAACCCAACAAACAAACAAACCTAATGCATAAAATGAGTGAATCTTAGAAAGAACTTAAAGAAATATTTACACCTGTTTACCCGGGGAAAATTGGAGCACAGAGATATTCTACTGTTTACAGATATTGCAGCAATTTAAGTGACATACTCAAAACAGTTTAAACTCTCTCAGTGGAGTAGCTTGCCTTGATGTGGAAAGATTGCTCTTTCTTTTATTTATTTATTTTGCAACTCCTCTCTTAATATTTCCTATCTTGGGAATATTGAAAGAATGGCAAAGATTCATCTTTCCAGAGAACTAGTATTCATAAATTTATTAGTCATTGTACAATCCTAGCTGAAAGGAACTTCTGTAGGTTGTCTGATTAAACCACCTGTTTGAAGCAGGGCCAACCTAGAAGTTAGATCAGGTTACTAAGGGTATCATTTAACTGAGTTCTGAAGGTCTGGTGAAAAGTCCATGACATGTCTTGGCAGCCTGTCCATCACTCAGTTATTCTCATTGTGAAATCTTTTCCCTCCATAAGTAATTTTCATTGTTGCTGCTTGTGATCACTGCCGCTTGTCATTTCATTGTTCCTCTCTGAGAAGAGACTACCTCTATTTCTTCATAACCATTCATTATGCAAGAAAGCAAAGAAATCACCTTTTACCCCCCCAAAAAATAGGGTAACAGAAGATTATTTGAGATACAGTTAGTTATATTTTTAGAGAAAGTGTATATTCAGCGTCCTCTTAACATGAGACTACATTCTGACAATTACTAAATATCCTCCATTTTCCATTAAGATTAAAGGAAATTTCAGCTTTCAAATTGATGTTAAAACAAATAAATGGAAAAAATGATTAGTAATAGAAAACTCAAGTGACTACAAAATAGAAAAGTAGGTAGTCATTGTAATCTATAGTGAAGTATTCATTAAAAATGGCAGTTTTTTTTTTTTTTCAAAAAAAAATTCAAGTCAGCAAGTTGATTTCAAAATGACAGATTTATTGTCACCTATAAGTTGAATCTTTCTCTGGAAATTATACCTCCCCATAGAACTGGCTCTTTCCCACTTGTTATTCTGCTTATTTATTTATTTTTTTTCCCCCGGCCCATTTTTACTGTATGTGCCCTTTGGCTTTTCTAAATGACTGCATATTGATTCTGGAATTGTCAGCTGTTACTAGTTTTTTTGCACAATTGAATCAAGATCCCAAATGAATATTTTGTGTTATGAAATGTTTTCCAAAGTATTAAGCAGCCAACCAAAAAATGAAAAGGAATGGCTATTCTAAACTCTTGTCCTCATTTAATTCCAGCAAATTATTTTAAAAATTCTAAAAAAAAAAGTGGAGCCTGGTGCCAGCTGGAGTGTTTTTAAAACACATATAACTCTAACCTTTCTAAATCTAATCTAAAAATATTTGTGGCTCCAATTCAATTCATGGTGATCCTGCCATGGATATGCAGGAGGATAATGTTTAAAATAATAATAATTCTTTCCTCTTTCAGAGAGCCAAGTACAGGAAAGAAGAGTTCAGAGGACGTCAGAAAAAGGGAGAAGGCCTGAATTCATTCAGGTTTGTTTTTTTTGTTTTGTTTTTTTTTTTTTCTCTAAAGTTGAGAAACATACAGAATTACAGAATCAGTATATTCACGGTGGAAGTTCTGAACTAACACAGATGGGCTGATAAATAAAGGAAAGAAAGTAGTCAGATAAAACTAAGCTACTTCCATTTTGCAGAACGTAGCTGCACAGGGAAAAGACAGTGACTTGTTGCCATGAGAGCAGGGATAAGGATAGCTGGTACCCTGGAGGCAGCAACTGGGGGACAAAAACAACAAAAAAAGAGGGATAAATGTTGCATGTATATGGAAGACACTCTCTCATGTTTCAAGAAGCCTGATTTGTCTTATTCTCAGTTTATGTAATAAGATATACGAGGTGAATTTGTAAAATTCTGCAGAAGGAAAATATTAAGAAACAGTTACAGAAATAGTTCTTTTTTTTTTTCTTTCTCCTAACCAGTTCAGAATTCAAAGCTCTCTTTCCTTTGCACACTTTTAAAAATACACGTGGTACAGAAGATGCAAGGTGAATACCTGCACTCAGTAGCATAGTAGCATAGATATTTTGTGGATCGCTAAGGAAACAATGGATGCTTTTATCCATGGGAACAGAAGATTCACAATTTCTTGCCTTAATAAGCCATAGGCTGGCCCATAGGAATGTAGTAACAATTATAATACTACTAGGGTTTAACTTAGGAACAGGTACTATTTCTAAAAACTTTGCTCAATATTACTTACTGATAGTTTTCCATAAAATATAGCAGAAAAATTCATGTCATATCCATGGACATAACAATGGTTCAAAAGGAACAAAGTATGCTTTAGGATTTCAGCATGTTTTTTCTTAGTTTTAATGTAAGTTACTTCTAACTATGTTGTCATTTCCCATCATCCCAAGGAGCAGGCATTAAAAAAATATATCAGCTGAAGGATAGACCCACAAAGGGTATAGATTATTATATTTGGTAGCTTAGTTACCAAACACCAAACTTTGGATCTTCTGTCCCATAATTTACCTGCAAGATCCTGTTCTCCTTTTTGCCCCACAAGACAGTCTTGCATTCACCAAATCTTTATCACCTTATGGCATGATCTAGTTCTTCAAAATCTGTGAGCAAACCCCCAGTTTGTAACCTTTTCTAAAAGAGTAAATACATGAATGCAAGTAGGACTTTTCAGTGCAGCTAAAAAATAAAACTGTCCGTTATATGCAAAGCGCATCTTTAACGATGATTAAAAAGGAGCTAAAAATCTCTATGGGAATTCTTAAAACACTTATCTCTTAGGCCCTTATTTAGTTTTGCAAGTCTTTGTTGTTTAACAAGCTAGAGAAATGGGTCATCTAATGTTATATTAATCAGCAAATTAATATTTTAATTTGATTTTCTTTATAGTTGAGATGCTTGCGGCATCTTCAGTGTTTTCTCTCTCTACATGCTGATGTTAAGCACTATCATTATCATAATGTACCTTGGGGTTGTGAGATAACAGGGTCCAGTGATAGCTCTATTCTTAGGAGAGTGGGAGGTTTGTGATGACACTTATACATTTTAAATGACATATGGAGGCTCTCGTGTAATGAAATGTCTTACAGCTGAGTCATAGGCTTTTCTACATTGCACTTTTCAGTTCATATACTGGAAATCTCAGTTTTAAGGTCCAAGAAGGTGATATATCTTGTCAATCTTTTGATAAGATCTTTATATTGTATTGAATACCTCCCTCACTCATTTATTTTTTTAACGAATAATTGTATTTTGAAGACTTT
Organism: Alectoris magna; assembly: GCA_030625065.1. NCBI lineage: Eukaryota > Metazoa > Chordata > Aves > Galliformes > Phasianidae > Alectoris > Alectoris magna. The sequence goes on from CM060561.1 coordinate 122,387,749, forward strand.
TCATAAATTACAAGAGATGACTATGATCAGATGAAAGAGATAGAAAAAAAGAAATTAATCCATTGTTTGAGATGTAAGTAAGTTCTAGTTTAATATATTTATTTCAAATAATCAGTAAGGCAAATACAGAAGAGATACAAACTTTTATTTAGGACTGTGACCTCTAATTACTTTTTGAGTTCTGCTTGGAAAAAAATCAGAATTTGTTTTGGGCAGATTGTCTCTGCCCTTTCTGCATCTATACAACAGATGACAGTGAAAGCTTTCTCCTATTTGCTGTCTTATGTATGACCTTATAACAGGTCAGAATAGTGCTGACGGAAATGGTCCACAGGTCACTCTTAGGTGAGTACAAAGGAAGAAACAGTCTTTGTTCCTTTTACCTCCTTAGACAGTCACAATCTGACCTTCTCACCTTCTCCTTTCCCTCTAGACTTCATAATTGAGGATATTTACTGCATCAAAGATCTCATGCCCCCTCCCTCTGTTACAAATACACAAATCACTTGTTCCAGTGCACGTTCGCTTTGGTCCTATGGTAAGTTATATGTCAGAGAGAAAAATATATGCTTGGTGATGCTCTCACCTGTCAAGGTCAAAGAAAATCACATTTCATATTACATTCATTTTACTGGCCATATTTCATCACATCCACTGCAAGCAGATATGACTGTAAAGTAGCCAATTCTTTATAATTTCTTGAGTTTCATTTTCTTGGTAATGCAGTCATTCACAGAAATACATTCAAATTCAGGTTTCACCTATGTTCACAATTATTCTCTTACAAAACTGGTCCAATGGGAGTGCAAGCGTAGTAACACTTTCCTTACCTTCTTCTCTCCCCCTTCTCCCTCTTTCTTTTTAAAAATAACTTGAGTCTTGGAATGTGAGATGACATCTTAAACATTGCACAGTGGTGGATATAGGCTTGAGGACCCAGTCATGGCTCTGAATATCTCACCATGCTTGGCTGTGGTTGTAAGATTTTTCCCATTTCAGGATATTGTACCAACATTCCTGGAGATAAGTTTACCGGGCTTCAACCAGCCTGAAATGAATGTTTCAGAGACCAAAAATTATGTGTGGGCCATTGGCTGGATGATCCTTATCAAAATATTGTGAAGTTAAAACTAATTTAAGAATCTAAGTGAATGTACTTGTACAGCAGTAGTTTATATGTAATCAGATATGAGATTTATGAAAAAAATAGTGGTGATACAATGAAACCTTTTTCACACTGGTTTTGATTGGTACTGGTTTTCTCTGAGGGAAGTACTATTCCATTTTTTTTTTTTTTTCTTTTTAACAAAAGCTTGTAAATAGGATAACAAATCCATCAGTAGGTCTTCAACAAGGATGAAGTTCTGAGCCAAATCCAATATCAAAATGCCTTTGAATTAAAAAATAGGTTTTACTCCAGTTTTAGCATAGTAGACTTTTTTAAACAAGGTGTTTGGCTTCACTGTGAACATTTCTTGCATCTCCATGATAAGGTCAGTATTTACTAGCATCAACAGAACTTGCTTCTGCTGCCAGTTACACATCACTGAAATTTGCAGGGACAGGTTTGATTTCCTATATGTCGTTTAAGCCTCCACAACAAATAACATCTTTCTTCAGAGACAGTCTGACCAGCATCAAGAACTTCTGAAGGAGAATGCCGATGGACTATTTCAGCAGAGATAGAATAAGATGTCATAAAATTATAGTGGCTCCAGAAGTGAATATATGAAATGGTTTGCTTAAGGAAAAGCAAATAACCTAAGGGGCCTGGCTACAATCCCATCTTTACAATGAATACAAAGGCAAGTTAAGAAGATGCTTGCTTTTAGTGACTTAAAATATAGATTGAAATTCGAATTTTTCTGTCGCAAAAGCACAGTGACATTTTTTTCCTCTATTGATTATCATTAGACTTCAGTTGAAACAGTCCTGACTAAGATCAAAATCTCTCTGAAAAGCTGACTTTAATCCTAATGAAGTACCAGCACTATTGCACTGTGTATCATATAGGTATTTTTGGAAAATGAAAGTAAATCAATATTAATAATATAAACCAGAATTTGATTGATTTTGCCATTAAATTATGTAATGGTGAAAAGCCCATATCTAATGATTTTTTTTTTTTTTTTTTAAGTCTGTAAGTAACATATTAATTAAACTGGATACATGAAAATATCTGAAGACATTTGTAAGACTTACTCGGGTCAACCAATTTTTAAAAGTAAAAGTTATACCATTAATAAATTGGAGAAGGAACATAGTCATTAAGCAATAGGGATGAAAGTTACATGAAAGGATGATTATGAGAAATTCAGAAGAAAAAAAAGAATTTGCAGTCTCCATCATTCTCTGTCTCTTACAGTCTAATAAGTTAACTTATACTGACTGGCAAGAGAGGCGATAAAAACTGATAATTCTTTAAATGACACTAATTCCAGGATGTATGCAAAGCCTCACCAATGCCTTAGCATCTATCAAGGACATATTAAATAACTCAAGATAGTGGATTAATATTGTGTAACCGTCTTCAGAAATTCTAAACCATCCATTCCAACATCCTTACTAGCATTGATTATGAACCATTGAATCAGTACTTTATGTTCATTTCCTTTCATTTGCTTTATTTTACACCAGGGAGTATTTGCATTTGTACTGCATTCCTGCTTCAAGTCGAGCACACTTTAAAATTCATACCTGCCTTAATGCAATAGTAACTTTGCCAGCTTATTTTTATCTTGAACAACTATGTCCACCCACTCTAAATAACAAAAATGCCTGTGATTTGATAACAAAAATAATATATTAGTAGGTAACTGGGATCTAATTTCAAAATTATCAGCTAATATATACAAATAATGTTCTAGTAATGCCTTCCAAAAAAAGGTTAACAAAATCAGCACCATCAAAGTAAGGAGTTAGAAAGCACATTACAGTAATCAGTAAATCATTTTGAAAAAGAATAAAAATCACTATACAAAAGTGAAAACCACTAAGTCAATCCTTATTGTCAAGCCTAATGTGATCCAATGTACTGTAGTGAGGGAACAGGAAGGAAGTGTCTACACCACATGTTGAATTAAAGGGAATCAACCAGCCATTTACTTTCATTTATTTAGTAACCTTCATGATGAGATCATCAAATATATCATCTCTACAGGAGTCATAGAAGGCTACTATCCCATTCTCTTTATATTAGCCCACCCTTTCCAGTCTGATTTTACTGTCAGACTTTTCAATCTGTTAGCATGGGTTTGGGTTTGTTTGCCTGTTTTTCAGGGGGAAGGATGTTTCTAGTCTTTACATGTAGAAAAATATGCATACAGATAATATTCTAGCAGATTAATGTTAAGTGACTATAAAGGATACTTTTACTGGATGTCTGAATATTACAGCAACATGCTTATAAGTGTAAAGCTATTGTTGGTTAACCAGGTTAACTGTGGCCAATAAGAAATTATTTTACTACAGGGAGTAAATAGAAAGAAGCAAAAAGTTTCCTGATCTGCAAAAACAAAATGAAACACAGACAAAAAAATCACTGTGTTAGGCATCCCCTTGGTATGCAAGTCTTCTGCAGTTGAAGTAATTTTCTGTCTATGATGGGTCAGACAATCTACATTCATCTTTCTTCTTTCTCGCTTCCACAGAAAGAACCTGAGGCAACAGCCTTAGGTATAGATTGATATTCTGTACTTACCTAAAAGTAAGTGATCTGAATCATAATGGGTAAAGAGACTTCTGTTCCCTAAGATGGTTATTGTGACTAAAAATCACTGGGACACAAGCATCTAAATGACTCAGTGGGGATCTGCAGTTCAAGATGAATGATCTGTCCTACCTATCATTGATTTACTAAAACTTACTCAAAGCGTGTAAGAACGTCCACAAATATTTCCTTTTGTCATTGTAGTCCCCTTAGTATGCTTCTCTGTCTAGACAACACTTCCTATTGTGGTTTTGTAGTGAATCATATTCACTCTCCAGGTGTTTATGTGTGTATTGGAAGCAACATATTAAGTACTTTCTCTTTTCAGTTTTCTTCATCTTCTTCAAATCTACAGGAGTTCTTGTGCATTCAAAAACGTATTTTTTCTCAGCTATGGAAGTCAGTACAAGTACAGATATTACCAAACTTTGCAAATCTTATCTCAATAGTATCAGAACACTGTGGCAAGCATTGAGTTTCCTTCCTTGTTTGTATACACATAGTTAGACTAAATTCGCATTTCATATTATCTTTAATACTTGCACTCCTACATAGCTTGAGATGATCTATTTATTGAAATATGAATGGGATCGAAGAGATATTACATTGAAGGGATTTACTGATTTATTTAGGAACTGTGCTTAAATTATCTTCTCATAGGAGTAAACTGGTGGTATGAGTTCTGTTCCTTAACTGCTTTCATGAAAGCAGCAACAAAACCTCAAATTTAAAATTAAGTAAAGTCAAGAATTAAACAAAATAAAATTTAGAAATGCATCATGTTTTTGTAACCCAGATTATTTCATTGTGGAAGAAAGCCACAGGTTAAGTTCTTTATTCCTATTTTGGAATAATTTCAGGGGCTTATTTCCTCTCTGAAATAGCTTCTTGTACAATTCTTTGTAGTTTTAACTTGGTACTGGTGCTGACTACGTGTAACTGAACAGAGTTGGATTTTGAGAAAAAAAAAAGTTCATAGAATTTTCAATTTTTTGATCAAACAAGGCCAAATTATTTTATTTTTTTTTTTAACATAGAAAACTTCCAATTAGTGATAAGTGGATTATTCCTAATGCATAAATTATCTAAAATAGTATACTATGTTATTCTGTTCCAGACTGTTAAAGATCTCGAGTTCCTATAAATTTATTCATTGTTTTGATTAGATATGTGAAGTTCTCGTACTGAACTTCAGTACATGGGGTGATTTGCTATTTACTTTGTTCACAATTTTGTAGAGCAAAACTGCTGACTAAATAATTTGTTTTTGTTTTGGCTTTCTAAGTAGACAAATAATTTTTAAACACACAAAAAAAATAATAAATATTTCTCAGCCAATAAAAAGTAAAGAATAATTCATACTCTCTCAGTGATTTCTAATTCCTTTCTTCCTCATATTTGTGTAACAAAAGATGTATCAGTGAATATTCAAAAATAAAAAAATAAAAAGAACACAGGAAGAATGGATATTCAATTGGTTACTTAAAAGTCTTCCATTAGGTGTCAGCTGATTACATTTCTAAACATTATATCCCACAGTAATGAATAAAAGACTTCCTAATAAAAGGAAGGCTTTTTAGAATGAATGTTATGAGTACCTACTGAAGACTAAGGTTAATTTCGTGCCTTGCATGAGCACTCTGGTTGGTAGATACAGAAAGAATTTGATTTAGGAATGGGTCACAATCCTCAGACATGCAATATCCATCTGTCGTATGAACAGTCATACTTGAGAGTGAATGAAATTTCTCTGCCCAGATCAGAAGAAAATAACTGAGATTTTTTTGATATTTGATCTCTCCCCCAGCTGTGAAGACCTATTGAAGCAGCTCTACTTATAATACATTTGTCAGAATGCTAATTGGAAAAATGACTTCATAGTATGAGTCATACAATCACCTCTGTGGACCTCATTAGATGTAAATGAGCAGACTGAAGGCCTGACTGAAGAGCAATCACTCTGAGCACAACCATATGTTGGTGAAGAAGATCTCTCAGAAACAGGCTCATAGCCAACTTTGGATACTTGCAAATGACTAGATGGAAGATGGAGGTTCTTGGTGACAGGAAATACATTAGAAATACATATGTACAGTGTTCCCCTTCACAAGTAAGGACAATTTAAAAATATGTCTTCTTTTGAAACAGCAGATTTTCTAGCTGGCAATTTTTAAATCACTTGCAATGTTTTGAGGACAGTGATTAGCTGTGTGGTTCTTTGTAGGACAGGTCATAGAACTGATTAGAAATGTTTAGGAATGCAACACATTTTTTCTATGCAGTGAGGTCATTCTAGACAGATGTGAAAAGTTATCAGCAACAGTCATAATAAATTATTAGTTGACAGTGAGTTACCTTGAGAAACTAGCTTGATGGAGCTTCTGACCTCCTGCTTTTAGAATTAGATAGATCTGGGTAAGGGCTTTAGTAGAAAATGAGAGCTGTTTCCCACCTCACACTTAAAGATGCGATCTCCAGCTACAGAAGTAGTGCAAAGAGAAAGACAATCTATTGCTTCCTTTACTTATTTATTTATTTAAATCAGAGAGATTCCACTAGTAGGATAGCAGATTCAGAATGATTCAGGGAAATACTATTTGAAGACAATTCACAGTAAACAGTACTTGATAATGAAAGCCAGATAGAAGCAGTGAGGAATAGTGATCATCTATTGAAGTCATCTAAATTTAATATGAACTTGGAATGAGGTTTGGGCTGACTTACAAATTTTGATTAACAAGCAGGGAATTAAATTGCATTTACCTTTTCAGAGAAGTGAAAAACAGAGAACCTTGTCATGAGGATTTATGGAATAATCTAATCTAAAAGTAATTGAGCTACAAGATTTTTGTGATTATAGACATGTTTTACCTTAAATGTATATTTTTGAAGCTGCAGATTAAAGGTGTTTATGCAGTTTTGAAAATCTCACCAGTTTGACATTTGTGAATTTTATGTCAGATACTCATATATGACTGAGCTTCAGAAAAAAACACATCTTGCTTCTGAGTTAATGTGAGCTCAGTTCTTCCATTTGACCTTGAAATAAACAAGCATGAGGCAAACGTTTTCTAAAACTGACATCTCACTACAACTAAGCAGAAATAGAATAAGAGACTTTTGAAAATCTACATTGTTACTACAACATCTAAACTAGCAGGTGAGGTTCAGAAAGCTATTTTAAGTAGAACTGAAAACAAGACTGAAAATCTTGACATTCCCATCATCACTTGAGACAGAGTTACATCTACTCAACTACGCCTTTCTGCATGATGAAAAATAAATCTGAGACACGGCCTCGAAACACCAACCCCCCCAAAAAACCTCTGCTCATGTGAGTTATTTTCTTCTTACAGAAGTGTTTCTATTGCTTGTCTCAGAGTCATAATTGGTAGCAAAGAGGTGAAAACCATCTCACAAAAATGGCCACAATTCCTAAGCTCCCATATAAAAAGCATACAAGTCACAAACAATTTGTAACAAAACAAGAAAGAGCCTAGGAATCAAATACATTGGCCACTGAGAAAGAGAGGCCTCACATCCAACAAACACATGGATCTAGCTATATTTTACTTACCCAGGAGATAGAAACTAGTGACGAGAACACGACTGAAACAAAAGCCCTTTTATTAATGCATATTGTAACCTATGTATTTGCACCAAAACACCAGACTTTTAGAAGTTCCTGCAATACTTTCATGAAAGTATTTGGGAAAACTTTTTTTTCAATTTTCGTAAATCTCTGAACAGTTCCTAAAAGAATCTATTTCTATTGTTAACTATGGATTTAAATATAGTTAAATCACTAAAATGACTGTTATCATCTAGGCAGGTACACATTTCCAGTCTTCTCTTTCAACTGTAACAACTTTCATAACTGATGGTGTATCCCAGACACAGTATGGCTAAATGAGAATGTTTGCATAAACAACCTATACAAAGGAAATTGGGATCAATTGCTTAAGTCTAAATAATGTCTCCTCAGGGACATAAAGATGTTATCACATTTACAGATTACTAGCTACTTGAAATGTGTAGCTTTGTTCTTGGATCCTTACGTAAAAGACATATCTCATTTCAACCTGTCAATCATGAAGCCTTGATCCCATAAATAGGGTGCCCCAACACCAATTTGGGTATGCTCTCACTGGTTGGTCCAGGGGTGCTAGCTGACATCTGACATCATGGTGGAGAATATGAGAAGGTGACAACTGTCCCTGCTGTGGTTTATCAGTGAAAAAAATAATCTTTATCAATACTGTGCCTTGTCTACATGGCCAGTGTTTGTTTCTTCTCCATTTGTTTATGCTTATATTTCTCATATTCTGCTTGGCTAAATTATACAGGTAATCATTGTTAAGCAGAGCTGTCCTTTCTTGAAGTGGATATACATATTCAATTTTAATATCTAATTATTTTTCTCAGTAATCAGCAGAATTTATTGGAGAATGTGTTATTTTCTACACATAATTTGCCACTCACATACCTTTAGTTACGATAAGTGTCAATAAAATGGAACTGTGAAGTGAACATTTTGAAACACAGGTTCCAGCATCTTCAATGTTTTGTTCAGTTACAATATTTGCCACTATTCCTTCAATGAAAATAACACATTCCAATTGCCTTTTCTCAAAACCCTTTTTCTCATTTATCTTTTTTGTCCTTTTGGCAAGAAATAATCTTAATGATGAATTTCCCCAACCTTTCATCAATCAGGAGAAATGGTAACATCAACATGGTTCTCTGAGTTAAAGTTTTAGGATTATTTGTTCCCCAAACTATGTAACATATAAGAGTAGGAGGTAGTTTTCAGTTTACTAGCTAGCCTTAGCAAATTTCCACATTGTTTTTTTTTCTGGAATTATCTAGTTTTTAATAGCTCTGCTTATATTGCCACTTAGACAACACAGATCTGTCGTTTGAAATCAGCAGGTGGAATTTAGCCCCAATGCTACAAATATGTGGGTCTCTACTCAGTGCACTGTGTCTAAATTTCTAAACTTCTGACAGTGTCAGTATTGTTCAAAGCCCTTGAACCAAGTATAAACTTCCATTAAATGGAGAAACAATCCTGTACACAAAAGTGGATCAATTTTTAGAGACTAGCCCTTACAAATAGTCTCACAAGTCTCACATTGCATCAGAAATAGAAAATGAACTCTCTCTCTGATTTGAAGTTTTCTTCAGCCTGATTGCTGTCTCTATCAAATTTAAACAAATAAGGAAATAAAATGCAAGAAGCTAAAAAGTCATGTACCATTAAAGACATTAAGTAGTTCTTTCAGAAATGCTAACTTCTTCACACAGCATATACTGTGGTTTTAAATTAGAATTAATTATGCTATTAAATTGACTGAAAATCTATCATAATACCTCAATAAATCTATTTTAGATGTAAAACACACCCTTAACTGTGAGCACACAAGTGATGGTTTCATAGTGTAATACAGACATAGACTACAGAATTAATGTACTTTACAAGTGTTCATAACATTTCTAAACTTTCGCAAATTAAGAGACACCAAAGTATTATTTTGTTATACAAACAAACAAACAAGCAAAAAAATGTATCCTTTTTCAAAGTTTCACAGATCATCCTGCATTCAAAACAATGTTCCTCTTCACAACCTTGGCTAAATGCTTCCAAGTTCAAAATAATTAATTTTCTGGTAGGCCAACTTATTTCACAGATCTGCAAAATGCCTCACATAACTGGCAGGCAGATACTACAGTTGGTATTACGTATTTTCTCCCCCTTACCTGTCTGCTTGTTAACAAGTCTACAGAAGAACCAACATAGCACATGCGCAAATTTATCTATGAAAGATAAAGTTCAATTCATCCACTTTCAATTCATTCACTGCATGGAAATGAAAAATACTTAAATCTTGCTCACCTTAGGACTTGTAGATTTATATATGGCGTATGTTTCTACATGCATTGTTTAACTGCTGTTTTGGAGTAATTTTTGATAAAGTTTAATTACGTAGTAGTAATTCTATTGATATGTGAACACAGATTTCAAAAGTCTTGGAAATACTTGTTGTAGTTAATAAAAAGTGTTTTGCGACATTTTCTTTTTTTTTTTTTTTTTTTTGTTTACACATTACAGAACTACCCCAAACAGCCACTTTCCACAGCTAATGTCAGTTGGTGTACTTCCAGACCTGTGGTGAAGGTGGTTTGGTCCTGTTCCCCAGCTGGCTGCTAAATCCTGCTCCTTGCAAGCTCCACTCCCTACACCCAAGAACTGCTGCACACATGCCTGCCTCTTTATTCAGCTTCTCCTCTTCCATCTCCCCAGCTCCCTGCCCTCACGTCCCCCAGGAGAGCCCACTGGTATTTATTTGGCAGAGCAAGAGCAAGGTTTGATGAGCTCCACAGATCTGGAGCTACAGTACAGGGCTCAGAGTTGGCTTTAGGCTGCAAAATTCCACTGAAACCAAGGGAATTTCTGCTGAGAGGAAAGCATCCAGAAGGGTTTTCAGAATCAGGAGCTTACGTACCACATAAGAGCAGAAGAAGGAAAATAAAAATCTTTCCAATGAGTCTGTTTTCTTTGTAATATAAATCCATATAATGAAAGAACATTCACATCATTGTAATTTTCTAATGTTTTATACTTTTGTCTTATTTTTCATAGCAGTATCTCTGATTTATCCACTTCAATTTTTTATGTTCTTTTTTTTTTTTTTTTGTTCCCTGTTTATTATTGGCATATATTTTTAGTATTTTTCCTTTTGATTTTTTTTTTAAATTGACAAGATTTCATCTCTGTTTGTTAAAGAGAACCAGCTGTTTTCTTCAAAGATAATTTTCTGAAGCTGTTGTATGCCATAATTACACTGCAATTACACAGCAATATCCATAAAAGAAAATGAGGATTCTATGTGTCCTTCTGACTCATTAGAAGTTGCAAAAATGATGGATGCTGTCTTTCTAGTTTGACTATTGCCCTCTGTTGGCAAACCCAAGTCTTGTCATGTCAAGAAAGAACGAGAGGTTTTCTCTTATTCCCTGCTTTAAAAGTGGATAAATTTCAGTTTTGGTGATGGGAATAGTGAAACAACATTGAAGTTGAAAAATGTTTTCTAGGTGCATATTATAGAGAGCATTTTGAAAGATGTTAGCAATAAATCAACATCATATGTATTCTGCACTCTATTTTTCAGACATTCTTCTTTTTCTTACAGGTCAATTATTTGAGCAATTGTTCTCCTCTTAAATCAGTCTCATATCCATGTAATTTCCATATGAAAAACTTCAAACAATTGCTTATTTTCAAATATGTAATCAGATTCCATTTAGTTCTGTTCAGCTATTCTGAAATGTGTTAGCTGCTAAAAATCAAGAATATGCTTCTATGGGTTTGGAATACCTAAGACTTTTATTCTATATATGTGGAGATAAATAAAACCAGAGACCTTTTCTTTCTTTGGATCAAATCTATTTCAATCTGAAACAACAGTCCCAAAAGACTTTCAGTTTGAAATAAATTATCAAATTTTTGAGATGGCAGAAGATAAATTTAGACTGGGGGAGAGTGGTAGTGAGGGAAAGTTGGACGGGTTTTTTTGTATTGCTTTTTGTTGTTGTTGTTGTTAATATTGACTTGGGAGAGCTATTCAGTTTTCTAGGTTTATTTTCTAGTTAGGGTTTTGTTGGGTGATTTTAAAAGATTTTGCATGGTAAGCCTGAGCCAAGGCCAAGAGAGGCAGTGAAATTACCTGTACTCACTTTCAACATACTGTTGTGCACTCCTGTCACAGATGACACTGAATCATCTCTCACCTTGGCTTGGAAGAGAGTACTGGATGGGGCACAATGTAAAAAGAAAAAAAAAAAGAAAAAGAAAGTTTCATTAAGATCTTGTAAAGCTTGATGTGAGTTGTAAGTCTGGAGAGACCTATCAACACATTCTCATGCATTCTTTCAGTTTTGAACAGAGATGGATACTGATAAAATTTCAAAACATTTACTTTGGCTTGGGCAATGGGGAATATTCTGCTTTTGGTCAACCAAAGCACAAAAGTGATTATTAGTCTTCTAAAGAGTTTTAGCAAAGGGATCTTGTTTAAACATCAAAGTTAAGCAAAACACAGTTCAAAGAGTTAAAATAAAAAGTGAAATGAACACATTTTCAGTTATATTTCTAACTTGCTATAGCACCTACAGTGCATCTCTTAGCTTGCAGATTTTTTTTGGTAGATAATCAGAATTAAAGTATTTCCTTAAACTCCAGGTAATGACCAGATTTTTTTTTAAGGCTGACACAATCGCAGGACTAAATTTTCTAAAGTACTCAGGTTTTTTGGTATTAAAGCTTTATAGTTCAATTGCTTCCTGTTTAGCATCATCAAATTGACCAGAAATTATTCTATTTTATCACATTCCACTCTATTCCAGAACAAGTAATTAATATTTCTTAGAATATTTTTCCCATGAATTTAGACTTGCACACTAAGACACAATGAAATTAAAAACAGACCTACATGAGAAATAATTGAATTTTGGACAGATACTACTTTTTAATATGAGGAACTAGCTGTCTTTGTTCACTGCGAACGTACCATCAATTTTCTGTATTTGTGTAGAGTAGTGGTTCTTCCAATATATAAGACAATTGCATAATTGCAGGACTCAGCCTTTCTTCCATCTAGCGATTGTTGATTGAACTGTCTTGATTAGCTTTCAGTACAAGTCTTGACAACGGTTCTACAATCATTCCCCATGGCTCAAACCAAGTAGTTTGTTTCTTTTTTTATGAGAAATACCTGATGAAGTGTATTGTTGCAGTCACAGTTTTTAATCTGCTAGTCTTGTAGAAGCCACCAGTTTTCATGCTGAGTGATTTTTCTGCAGTTCCTTTGCAATTTGCTTCTACAACCACTTTTTATTCCATACTTGATTTTGGGGAGTTTTCTTTTGTTAGCTTTATTATTTACAGAAACAAAATTAAAGCAACAACAACACAAAATAATATATATATATATATATTTTTTTTTAACAAAAACTTAAAACATCATATTCACTGTTCTGTCAAATCTCAAGTAATGAACAAATAAGAGTCACTTACCTCTGCAAGTTCAGTTTGAATATATTTGGCGTGGTATACACTTAAAACATGAATCGATAGGAAATCATAATTCAACCACCAATGTCACAATACATTTTAAAATGCATCACAAAAAGAAAAAAAACTTGCACATATAAATAAGAAAAAAACATGCAGCGGTTAGATTTTTCACTTTCTCCACATCCACAGAATGTGAATTTCCTTCCAAATTGTAAATAATTAAAACATTATCTGTACAAACTTGTCAAAACAGCTGAAAAGAGGTTGATCCGAAAGTCCTTTTAACCGTCAACATCTGATGCAGAGCGATGTTACAGTTAAATGCATTTATTTTAACAAATACTGAAATGTGTTTACAGGCTTCCAATTTTACATAACTTCTCATTTTTTGTTGTCAAATTTAGTATACATCTCAATATAAGAAATTTAAGAAAAAGTGACTGGGAGATATACACTCTTGCTATTGTATAACGGATCAGTAAGGGTCTTCACTTCAGAGATATGAAAGGACACTTTATTGTTCTAAGTATCACAAGCATCAGGGAGCGGAAATTCAGGCTCACTGCCAAAGTAAGTGATGTTTTATATTTTTCACTGGTTGTACTGTGATTAATATACAAGTAATAAAGTTTTTCTGGAAAACATCTTATAGAAAACAGTGTCGTCTAAATATTAGAAACTCATTTTGAAAGAGTGCTTCTGTATCCCCATACCTGAAACCCTCAGTGGAAGTTGTTTGAAGATGTGAGCAGTAAAATTAAAGTGCCAGATGCTTAGCTGATATATGTCAATTGACTTGGAACAAGTAAATGCCAATTTTCACCAGCTGAAAATATGGTGAAGATCCTCCCAAATAGTTACATACCTAAAATCTGTCATTTATACCCATAAATTATCTGCTTATAAATGAAAGATACCTTTTAACCCCTCTTAAGGGGAACTAGCAATGATTCTTCCAGATGTATGACAATGTATGTGTTATTCAACAGTTCAAGATACTCTAAAATGTTTTACTTTACCTTTTGAAAGTACGTAATTCATACTAATTTTTTTTTACTATTTCTGCCATCAGATTATTTTCAGTTTCTTTCTAAACTTTCTCTTGCACTGGTGTGTGCTTAATGATGCTGTATGTATGTACATTACATTGCTCACCAACACCATTAGTTTCATTATTTCTGATTTAGAGTTAAGATTTGTCTTTCAAATTCACAATTTCTGTCAACTGCAATCACTTTCTGCCTGTCTTTACACATAAGATCAATGCTTTTAGAGTTCAGGTTTCTGTGAATGTCATCCTGAACTTGATGGTATTCCTGGTTCTTTATTGCCTTCCGACATATCAGTACACTTATGTACAATTTTTCTCCAGTGCCTGAGGCTGAGCTGACTGAAGTGGTCCTTCAGTTGCATTCTGTCATCAGTGTGTTGACCATGACCTTCATGGTTTATTTATGATCAGGAGGTTATGTCTTTCTTTACTCTAGCAGTGCTATTATACTGTAGTCCTTTACAAAGTTTCTTACTTCTGCAAATTGCAAACTTACAGACTCCTTTGCAATATTCTCCGGGAAATAATGGGAAGCTGGCCTGAACTTAAAAAACAAACAAACAAACAACAACAAAAACATAAAAACATTAAAAAAAAAAAAAAACCTCACAAACATTTCTACATATATATCCAGTGTTCACATGGCTGGCTGTCCTGTAAAATCAAACTAATAATGAACTGTTCTCTTCACCATGTCTGGATCGTATCGCTGTACGAAGAGTTCTTAGACAACGTCTTACTGCGAAGCCCTTCATGATCTGGTAACAAATCTTCTCAATTACCTATCACCAGCCTCAAAGAGTTATGTTCTGCCTGGTAGATATTGAACATTTCTATAAGCTGTAACTGTTGAGTTATGTAAACTTCTGCGTAGGTGTCATTAGTGTTTCAGTCTATGTATGGAGCTAAGTGCATTTGAAGTTTCACCTGTGATTTTGCTATTTTTTAAAATTACGTTTACTTAAAGTTGAGGAATAACACTTCCCAGGGCAAAAGCCCTCAACAAAATTAATGATGTGATTCATGTCAGGAAATATTATAAGATAAATTTACTTTCTAGTGTATTATTCAGATCAGGATTTTGCCATCAACAGAAAGGGCAAGAGTGAATAAAGTCTGGAGCAGATATACAAGTCAATTGTCCGCTCAAGTAAATAAAAATGAATAGTTTCTCACACTTGCATTTTCACACAAATTATTTAAGAAAAATCTATTAAAAAATCTATGTTAATGTCCTAGAAAAAGAGACTTCCTTATAAATTGTGTTTATGAAGCTAGTAGATCATATCTTAATGTTGACTCCAAATTATTACCTTTGGGGATGTTAGCTAACGCAAGTGCTAAGACCTTTACCTAAGCATTTTTTCCACATGCAAGTGTTTTTTATTATCTCCTTTATGTCATGTTTTGTGCAAGTGCTCTGCATTCCCGTTAGCAGTACTGAAAGTAAGCTAACCATCAACTTAAAACTAAGTAAGCTGGCCACATCACTGCTGTGCTTTGTTCTATGCACTTTTTCAAGTTCATAAGTGTAATGACCTCTAAATCTTGCATTTCATTATAGAGAGCTTTTCATTACTTTTTAAAATGGTTTTACTCATATACTTTAATACTCTGCTGAAGACCTGTAGCACACACTTTGATATTATGCTAGGTCCAGTTCAATAGGAAATTAGTAAAAAATAACATTTTTTAGTAGGTTTAAAAATAGAAGTCTTCCTAAAGTCAGGAATATACATTAAGGTTGTGGTCTGGCAGCCTAAACTCACTTACCAGAGCATATAAACCCATGATTGTACCTTTTCGTGGGTTAGCAAAATCCCACTGAAAGAGATTTCAAGTAAAATTAATGTATGTTTTTCAATTGTGCCTGGAGAAACAGAATCTGCAAATCAAAATGTCATGCAGAAGAAACAATCAATCAGTTCCATCAACAGCCTCAGAAAGGTCATCTGCATACTTGGCTTGTCACTAATTCCTACTCCTTCTCTTCCTCATTCAACATTCAGCACAGATCACTGCTAATCCTGTTACAAGACTTGTGTGAATATGTTTTTCTGAGGATGAAGGCCATACCTCTTTCTAGAGCAGCTTCCACACATCTCTCACCGGAATACTAGAAACAGATCTGTTCACCTCAGCTTATAGATTTTTAACTTCATCTGAGTAAACTCATCATTGGTTAACTGTCCCATACCATACTGTCTGAAAGCAAAGTATTAGGAGAGATCTGCTTATCTGTAATGTGGATGTGATTAGTAATGCTGCTTTAAACTCTTCTACTTTATACACTGAGAAAGTAAAGCAAACCAACCAAAAATGCATAATCAGTCAATATGAACATATTTATTAACAAAGAAAAATTGAATGTGACAAGTCCATTAATTTGTCTTAGTCCAAAGTACATAAACACAGCTAATTTGTAAAGCTGTTAATACACATAACGTTTACTGTCTTATTTAATAATCTAATGTATTCAAAAACTTTAAGGAGAGAAAAAGCCAATAATATTTGACGATTCATTAGTCTGAAAGTCATACATGCTCTTCCTTGTTAAAACAATTAAAGCTTTGGTCGCAGATCCTTCTTTGGTTTTATTGATTTGCCAGAAATCATAACTTCAGCCCATTTTACACTTAATACTGAAGTACTTTGAACTAAGAGGAAGATGGCACAGAATAATTACTTAACCTGTTTATATTGACTTGGTCTTTCAGTTTTGTAACACAGATCACTGTTCAAACACTGTACTGTGATATAATGTGGTCACAACAACTGCCATTCACCTTGCTGAGAGCAAACACAAGACTTCTGTAATAATAACTTGAAAAGCTAATAGGAACTAATGACAAATCATTTTTTTGTGCAGATTTCTCAGGGTACAGTGTTCTATACATAGTTGCTTTGATATATTAGTCATCTAAAGAAGTAGGTTGCTCCAAAAGTTATGCCTTCCATTTATTTCCACAAAAACTACACCAGATATAAAGAGCACAGTAACACTATTTGATAGAACAAATTCTCAGCTACAAAATGCTATTTTTCAACACAGTCACCACCATTAGCCAAGTATTTTCACCAGCAATGAATGAGAACTTGTACTCATAAAAATCTGTACCAGCAGAGGTGACCCACTGTTTCACAGCTCCAGTGACATAATTGTTAGGAAAATGTTGCCCACGCAGTCCACTGGCCCAAACAGGTGGAAGTTAGAAGGTGCCAAATCTGGGCTATGCAGTTGGTGTGATAAGACAGTCCTGCCAAGATGGGCTATGCACTCCACAGTCTTCAAACTGGTATGGTTCCTAGAGTTATCATACTGCAAGAGAAAGTTTATCTTCTTCTCTGGTCTGACCCTGGAAGTTTGAGCCTACAGCTCAGTCAGCAGTGCAATGTAGCAGTCAGAAATTACTGTTTGTCTAAACTACAGAAAATCCAGAAGGATCATCTCTTTCCTATCCTAAGACAGTGCACATCACTTTACCTATGGAGGGCTGCATCTTGAACTCTTTCTTCGATGGGGAGTTCACATGTAACCATTTCTTGGACTGCACATTTTGTCTCTAGCTTACTGCAACACCACTTCTTGTCACAAATAATGATGAGATCCAGGAAACTGTCACCTTCAACCTCATGTTGGTTCAATGGGTCCTCAGAAATGTGCAAACAATGTTCTTTCTATTTCTATGTTTGCATTTGTGAGACCCATCTGGCATAAACGTTGTGCTTTCCCAACATTGCCACCATCATTTCCAGTGCATTGAAGAAGATATTCATTTCTGCACACAGTTGTCTAGTTGTAATTCACCAATTTGTGTGGATGAGCTGATTGAAATGCACTTCAAGTTGTGAAGTGACTGCTGTGTATGCTGTCCAGAACATGGCTTGCCTTTCACAACACTGTCACCACTGCTGAAATGGACCACACACCAAATAACTTTGTGCACATCCACTGTTTGATCTCTGTAAGTGTTCAGCAAGCTTGGATAAATGTCAGTGGGTGCAATTTTTTCCACACAGATGCATTCAGTTCTACACCTTTGCTTTTTATGGACTTCAATGTCAGATGCCATTTTTTTAGACTACCCCACTGCTGCCATCTGCCACATCATAGCAAAAAAATTTAATGAAATATCAGTGGAAAGGTTCAATCTCTACTGTTGCACAACCCAAATCTGCCTCTGATGTCATGGGCCAACATAATAAAATAGGAGGCTTTACTTTCAGAGGAGTTCCCATATTTCCAATTCGTAGAAGGTAGAAAGCATTACACACAGTGTGCCACTTCACTGTCTTTGTAAACCCACTCCAAATACACTCTTGAAATATACCTTGCAGTCACTAGGTTTTACTTATGAAAGGGTTCTATATTTTACTTCAGTAAGCTCTATGTTATGTCTCAGGCACATGAAAAATTCATGACTGAGAGTTGCTGCTCAGGAAAGAGGGAAAGAGAAGCCAGAGCCACCATGGATAGTTCTGTAAAAATCACAGGCTCAAAGTTCAACAAATGCCAAAAAAGAAAGAAAAAAAAAAAAAAGTATTGGACATCATCATATCACTTGAGAAAGGATAGAAAATATCATATTGTCACTACAAGACTGCACAGTAGTGATCTCTGTATCAAGGACATAATGGAGTTAACGAAGGTAAAAAGATGAACAAAAAATGGTTGAGAAAATGGTGCAGGTGTCTTAACAGGTGTCTTTAAAGTCTAAGAAGGGTTAGGCCTTTTCAATTTGGAGAGCTAAGGATGAGCAAGGATATGATATGAGAAGGGCTATGATGAAGGTGATTGAAAATATGAATGCAAAAATACTGAAGATTTATGGCCTTCTATTGCCTGTGCCGAACAGTGAGCAAGACGGACTTATGGATCAGCTCTGCTCAAAAGCACATAGTTTTACAAATCTAGCTAGAGCCCTCATATAGATTTGTTCACAGAAAAAGTCTTCACTTGATGATCACTCTGATGCTTAATGATGTGTTTGCTTTTCACAAGTTGTCACAGTGACAGTAATAGGTTCAGAGTAACAGCTTTATTCACGTTCTGTAAGAAAAGACAAAGCTGCATGCTCATAAGAGTCATAGATTATTATCTGTGAAGACATTGTCATGGCCAGGTAGATAATTAAAAGCTAAATCCTTCAGAGAAGGGCACAC
Source organism: Alectoris magna (assembly GCA_030625065.1). NCBI lineage: Eukaryota > Metazoa > Chordata > Aves > Galliformes > Phasianidae > Alectoris > Alectoris magna. The sequence continues at coordinate 122,406,748 of CM060561.1, forward strand.
AAGTATTTCAAACATAGCACTAATCTATTTGTATATTCTGATAGAGATTTGCTCATGTGAAATTTTCTTCTACATATTCATTTTGCAGAAGCAGCTTTACAAACTGTAGCTAACAGTAAATCTAGGTAAAAATAGGTAAAACGTGTATTAACTGAGTTGCAGGAAAAAAAACAAAAAACAGCTATGGCTTAGAAGGAGATGTAACAGCAAGAGAGATCATATCATAATAACTAAAATGTTTTCAATTTCATTTGGTTTGTGAGTTGTATATAAATAGGAGCTAACTTAAAAGAAAATTTTGTCTCATTTGATATAGTAAAGATGCAAAAAACTTCTGATGAATATTGCAAATTCTGACAAAAAAATTCTAGAAAACATTTGTAAAATGATCTTAAGAAATTTCAGTTATTAAGACTTACTTTGTTCGGCACATTTAATCAGTCCATGCATGGAATAACATCAGATCTACAAGAATTGGAAGTGCATGTCTTATTCTTGCCTTCCTTGTCTTTTTATCAGAAAGAAAGTAAGTTACAAAGTCATTATTTATTTCTAAGCTTGATTGCAAAGAATTTATCATTTCTAGCTGCATCCTTTTCAAGGGCTATTATCATCCTTCTACACTTGAGTTTGTGGCTTGCATAATTGTTTGGCAAAATTATGAAAAATTGGAAACATGCCTGTAGCTGAGGATCTACCATCCATAAAAACTCATTCACAAAGACTTTCATTTCAGTTTTGCCATTCTGTCACTGTCTAAGACAAGATCATCGAGTGGCAGATCACTTAGAATTAAGACCTTCTCGGACTCTAGGAGACTGTTTGACAAAGCTTTCACTGGTGCTGGCCTACTTGTACTAACCCGAGTCTTTCTTGGGTTGTGTGAAATGTTTGATTAGTTGTCTGCAGAACAGTTATGCCTCTTGGTTTCTTATATACAACTTCCCAGGAAGTGAAACTGCAAGAGTATCACAGTAAGCAGTAAGTCAGACACTTTGCTTCAAGCATCAACAGCATGGGTCTGGACACTTGGTTGACAAGTTTATCTGACTTGGTCAGAGCAACAACTTGAAGATTTTCTATTCAAATTGTACCCTTTTTCTCCTAGGTAATTTGAGGCAGAGACTTTCAAAATTTTGAAGAAACATTATTTTTTCCATAGTAATAGTTTTAAAATATATACATGTATTTTTTAATTACTGCTAAACATATCACTATAGGAAGAAATATTAAAGTGCAAGGAGTGTGTATCTGGTACCATTCAAAGCAAATGTAAAGCTGTTTTTCATAGATATCAGGTAAAATTGTTCTATCAGGACAAACAACACATCAAAGTAACGACATAACAAATGCATACACAAGACTTCAGGGGACTTAGTTTTAATATAGGGTTTCTGTGTGCACTTTGGAGGAAGCAACACCACCTGTTAAAATGTACTGTTTGGGTTAGTCATATCTTAGAAGTTAATAGGGAATTAATCATCTGTACACTAGGGGAGAGTGGTTTGATCAATACAGAAAGTATAATCTTCACTAAGGCAACACATCTAACAAGTACATCTTGAATAAAGTTCCTTCATGCACTGACTCATTTTTCTTAAACATGAAACCAATAAGCATTAGAATCCTTTTGGAGTGCGGGTGATCTCAGCAACACTTCTGACTGGTCTAACCAAAGTGTACCCATCTATACATCCACAGATCTGCAATAAGCACATCTAATACATTATTAACATGGAGCAAAAATAATAATGGACCAAGAATTAATCTTTCATGAACTCTATGAAAGTCTGATGTTGTCCTTATTAAAAAAAAAAACAAAACAAAAAACCAAAAAAACAAAAACAAAACAAAAAACAAAAACTTCCCTCTCAATCAAGTAACTATGAAAAAAATCATACAATTTGAGGCTATTTCACTGTGAGAGCAAATACTGTAAGTAAGTAGTATTTTCACATAAATTAGTTGATGCATTGAAGAAGGGAGTTATTATATCTCAAAAGTGTGACACAAATCCATAGATATCCTTTAATTCCCCCATTTTTCTTTTTTTCTTTTTTTTTCTTTTTTCGTTTTTTTCTTTTATAAATACTTTTAATAACTGGGTAGAATCTTAGTTGGAGTAGAAACTGAAGGCTGACAGTAAAACCACACTTTATTTAGTATATCCAAGTGAACACTGCAGTACGCTCAAGTTATTCTCTGAATTGTATAAAGGTTATTAAGTAGTCAGAGGAGTTACTCTGATGAAGTTTCCCTGGGTCTACTAATAGACTCAAATACACTGTGTCACACTCTCATGCACATTGCATATTCTATAATAATAAAGAAAGAGGAAAGAGGTGTAAATGTTGAAAGTTACCTAGAGGGTAACAAATGAAAATGGCAATAAAGCTACCACATTTTAAAGCTGTTTCCATACTTCCATGCTTTCTGAAACCATTTCACCTAATCGAGACTGCTTTGGTCAAAACAGACTGCGTATATACAGATGACTTGCTCTGCATTTTTCCATCCGGAAAATAGAGGGATAGAGAAAACAAAAAAGAAACCACGTCTCAGCTTGGAAGTTCAGAGCTGAACTTCTGCCTGCCTCATCAAGACTGAAACTCTTCACCCTGCTTCCACTGAAGTAGGTAAAGCTTCACTATTTCAGAGGAATCATGTTCTGTCTGCTTGGTTTGACATATTAATGATGTAGCTTAGAAATACTGTTACATGCACGTTTAATTACAGATACGTCTATTACCATCTCCAGCGTACTCTAGGTTTCCTGCATTTCTAGTGCAAAACATCCTAATGGAAGCTTGATGCCTTTACCAGATGTTTAATACATTCATCTCCTGAAAGATATTTTCAAAAGCTTACCTACAAATCCTGTGCTGATTTTCCCCTGACTAACTCCTACATTTATTCATCTTTAATAGAAACATGTTCAAACAACAAGTGGGTAGTAGCAGTTCAAGGACAGGAAAGCAAATACTTGAATATAAACACAAAGGGGCATCAGTTTTGTTCATACATTGTTTAAGATTTAAGACAAAACAAACAAACAAACAAACAACAGCAACAACAACAACAAGAAACCAACCAGGAAGTGGTAACAGAGACTGAAACAATTGTCTCTGATCTTTCACTGTGAAAAAAATTATTTTATGAAAACTGTGTGGCACTTTCCCTGTGTATTCACCCTGTGCAAGGACAGGTAACCTGCTCATCTAGAAGTGAAATATCAGAGATTGCATATTATGTATTCAAGAATATGCCAAAATTGATAATTTAACTGAATAGCCTGAACTGTTAATTGTCATTTACCTGGTTTTATAGTAACAGACAAGAAAAGGCTGGAAGCTTTGAAGACAGGGCAAGGTGAACAATCAAATAAAGGAACCACCATAGATATCCAGAAAGGAAAGCTATTTCATGTCAAAAGTGGCAGAGGTGATGACTTTGTTCTTACAAAGCAAAAGAATTTTATGCCAGAGAAAAGTAAGGATCTTTGGAGTGGGGGAAAAGGGATAATAAATATTAATAATAATAATAAAAGGCTATTGTTGAGGTTTAGTGAAGATAAAGTTTTGACAGTGTAATGGATAAAGAGACCTGGATAAAAAGAATGCCAGTCGTAAATCCCAGTTCACTATTCAGAAATTTATACAACAAATTATCTCAGTATCTTACTGTCTTTTACTGAACTTTGTATTACATAACAAGCCTAAGATCTCTGTGCCAGTACTGTTGGGGAAATGGATAAGAATGGGTTTTAAAAGAAACTAACACTTTAGAGAATCTAAAAGGCCTACTGTGAGCAGAAGCAACCCTCCATGGATGGATGATTTTTTTGTTCCCACGAGACAGATGCTGATACACCACGTGTTTCACTTTTTCAAACATAGATATTTGTGAATATTAATCACTCTATGCTAATTCTTAAATATTTAATGGTCCCAAACAAGTCTCTGTAATGTATTCCTGAGGAAGACTATGGCAGGATTGCACAGAACGGGGATGCTCATCTAAAGAGCTAAGTCTGCTGCAGCTCACAAGCAATTCAGAACTGTTTTAGTACTCAGGCTCTGTTACATGACAGGCAAGGAAAGCTGTGCTGGAATTGCAGAAGCCAACTAAATCAAATCAGCCAGAAGAAATGAGCACTGCCATTCACTCAGGTACACAGTGGGTGCAGTGGCTTTCAGGTCTGTGAAAAACAGAGCTTTTTGGAATCGTGATGACTGGCAGCACCTGCCATTGATGGAGTGGATTTATTTTTTTTGCAACAGCATAGCATCAGAACGCTTTATTTTTTTTTTAATTTTTTTTTTTAATGCAGTGATATGTAAACAGCAATGTGATACTTAGTGACAAATTATAGAAAGCAGATGCATGAGCTGCATCCTGCAAACACAATGCACAATACTGAGATATGACTCCACAGTTACCGAGTTGTCCACAGTACTGTGTAGTCCACTAATACTGAGATATGACTACACAGCCTTATTTGTGCGTATCTATAGATAGCTACTGTTTCATTTTGTCCCAAAATCTCCACTAAACTAGTAAAGCAGTACCATGTTATTCCATTAAGCAATTATGAAAGTACCCAGTAAAAAATGTAAATGGATGGAAATAAGTAACTGTTGTCAAAATTCTTTTAGTTTTAATTACTTAAATTACCACTAGTAAGAATGTGAGAGACAAAAAGTCAGAAGATTATCATCTTGTCAGTGTCTTGTCTAGTGATATTTTCAGTCCCACAATCATCTTCACTATCTCATGCTGTGAAGAGCTTGTCTTGTCAAGTTGAGGTTAACAAACTCAGGAAGTGATGCAATATCTCACTACTCCTGTTTTCACAGCATCAGATAATAAATAGTAACTATCATTTGCTGATAATTCTGAGTGTGTCTCTTTAAATCTTGTACCCTGTATAATCTGGTTATTTTTTTTTAAATACAATTTTCAATAAATCAATATCTTAATGCAATATGTCCTTTTTATTACAGTATCTTCACTTCTGAACAGATTCCCTTTTTTTCCTGACCCTTGTTTCAGATTAAGGCTGAGCCACATAATTAATATCTTTACGCTTAAAAATGAGCTCTGTATAGAGGAACTTAACTTGCATGCAACCAGGTGCAACTTAGTATATAAATAAAATCTAAACAGCTCAATTTTGTATCCAAACAGCATTTAATATCTGAGTTCATACTGCAGTCTGGTAAGCATCCTCCGAACACACCAAAACAGTCCACTTCCACATAACGTAGAAGAGTCACTTAGAACAGCTTAGTGCTATGAACCCTGAAATAAAACACCTTCCTTTTCTCACAGAGCTATAATCCAGAAGGCTGAGTCAACTCGAAGCACTCTATCCCACTGCCTGATAGCCTACAAGCTAGCAAAGTAGGAGTTCATCAACTTTCCACCTGAAATTTTGTTACTGTGAAAAATCAAACAGAAGAACGGGATGCTCATTTATAGAATCACAGAATCACCAAGGTTGGAAAACACCTCCAAGATCATCCAGTCCAACTGTCTACCTACCACCAATATTTCCCCACTAAACCACGTCCCTTAGTACCACATCTAAAATCTAATAGGAGAAGAGGCCAACCCCACATCACCACAACCACATTTCAGACAGTTGTAGAAAGTGATAAGATCTCTCCTGAGCCTCCTCTTCTCCAGACTAAACAATCCTAGTTCCCTCGGCTTCTCATAAGACCTGTGCTCCAGACCCTTCACCAGTATTGTTAACTTTCTCTGGAGATCAATCAGGGCATCAATTTCTTTCCTGTAGTCAGGGGCCCAAAACTGAAGATACAGCCATACCAGAGCTGAGTACAGGGGGACTGTCACCGCCTTACTCCTGCTGGCAACACTATTTCTGATAAAAGCCAGGATGCCATCAGCCTTCTTGGCTACCTGGGCACACTACTGACTCATATTCAGCCAAGAGTCGACCTACAACCCCAGATCCATTTTCTCCTTAATGTGATACATAACAATTTATGCCTTTTATCTTATGGCAATACGATGTGAAATATAGAAGTACAACTTTGAGAGTTAATCCAAATGCTTCTTTCATCCAGATCCCCTGATTACTAGACTGTACAATCAGGTGTACATTTAGTTCATTCCTGGGATCTAACACATAATTGATTTGTTTCTAGAGGGAAGGGAATTGAGCAGATTTCTAATCTCTAGTACTGTCTATAAAAAGGCAATTGCACCACCACATCAGTTTTTGTGCTTTAAAGGAAATATATGAACCTTTCCTCATTTTTGTGAGTAAAGCAAAGATATTCCCTTCTGACAAAAAGTTTCTGAGACTTCTGGTCCTCTAAACACAGAAGAAAGGCAGGATTTACCACTTAATATTGTCATCAGAAACTCACTAGGTAAAAAATTGGGTCATTCGTTGGAATATTGCTTAATCTTAATCCCTTCCACCCCTTCCTTACACAGGGCCACTAACAGCAAGTCCCTCATACTGAGTGCCGCATGCCCATGAAATCAATGCTGTAGCACTTGGTGCACTTTGCATTTCATTCATACAGTAGGATGAGATGGAAGTAACAGATCCTTCATACTAACCAGCTAAAAGTAGACACTCTTGTATGTGTAACTCTTCTGAAAGGCTTTAGTGGCTCACTTTAGTTCAGTTTTCCCCCCCCTCATTCCCACAGTCATCTCTGTCCAGACGTACAAATGAAGCTTGACAGAACTGTGTAAATCCTGAGACTAACAAGCTAGAGTTTCTGTCTTTGCTAGTTAATACTGCATTATTTTACAGCATGAAATCAGAGCCTGACTTCATGAAATTCTGTCCTTTGCCTCTTTATCCTCCTTCAAAATGGGAGTGAGAGAGAGCAAGAAAGTAATTAAAAGAAACCATAGAAATCAGAAGCATAATGTTCCTTTCAGCTTACTTTATGAATTTATACTTTACCAAGCATTAATAAGCATCTTGAAACGTAGCCAACATACATAATCTTAACTCCCGTTTTAACTTAATTTTGCTTAGTTTCTAACTGCAAGTGTTTTGGTGTTTTTTTCTTTCTCGTCCCCCTCTACATTTTAAGAAGTTATCTGTTATGTGCTTGTTGCATCAGAGTAACTTTACCGAGCTACCAAGTTCCTTTACAGATACAAAAGTACTATATCACCCCACAAAACACTTCCAAGCTTCATCATCTGAGTAAAGATATGACAAGGCTGTTTATCAGTAGGTAATAAGACAGATAATTTAACTGTACAAGCTCTAATTGGTCTAATTCACTAACTGACCTCTCACCACTTGATTCACTAGTACAATTGAGCTCTGATAAAGCCTTTAATTGTAAATTGCACACAGCTGTGAGCTGCTTCTCACGCTGGCACAAAAACACTATCATCGACTGTTTCATCTCTGCGACCTGCTAATTTGGAGCATATGTAACTGTTTTTAATGCTGAAGGCTTGACATACCACAAACAGCAGATGTTGCAGCTGCCCCTGAGACGCTTTATTTAATTCAATTACGTCTTTTGGAGATATGTAAAAAAGCTAGGCGAGATGAGAGAGGGCAGGAGAATGTTAAAAATGGAGCCCCTGGTTGAGGCCCAGGTGGCTCGATAGGCAAATGATTGGGTGAATGTCTAAATGATCTTTTTAATTGAGTAGACTGACGGCTAATCAGGGTCATGAAGTGTTATCACACTGATGAGCTGAGTGGAGCCCTGGGCTGCTCTGCAATTAATGCTGCTTTTGTGAAAGGAGAAAAAGGGAAGATAATGTATACCATCTGGCAATTGTTTATGATAAAAGCAGCAGTTTGCTACAAATTCAAGTTAAATGCTATTCATAGCATTATTTCTTATGCTGCTGCTGTGGAGGGCAAGGACGTAGAGCTCAGGTCTTTGTCTGACTTTCTCATTCTCTTTCAACAAGCAAAACACTCATTTGCTTCCACGTGTGTTGTTATTAATTATTTGCCTGCTTGTTAATGTATGGCTTGAATGATGCTCTCTTTGAAATGCCATGAACAAGTTCAATAATCTATGTTTTGGATGCTTCATGCCAAGGCATCTGATTAAGGGAAAACAAAAGAATGTCTGAATTTGTAGTTTAAAAACTGGAGAAAACAAGTCAGTTGTTTTGATTTTGGTGGGTTCCCCAACCTCCTCATCTCATTTTAAAGATCTTTTTTTCTCATGGCAGACACGTTTACATTTCAGAGAAAAGCATCTTTTGGAGAAAGAAGGGGGATAGCTGAAGTCTGTGAACACCTGTGCAGAGTTTTCTCTTGACATAAAAAGGCCAGATTTTACAAAAGAGAAGAATAGGCAACCAGCAATCCAAAGGACTCGATTCTCTAGCAAGTTATAGAGGAGTAGACAAATATTGATTATGAGATAGCACATAACACAAAACTAACATCTCTATAAATTCTCTGCTATTAGATACAAGGATGTAACTGGCGAAAAATGTAATCTGACAAGCATTCTTTAGGTTTTATCTTAGTTGTAAGCTGGAAATAATACTGCTGGTTGCTTACCTACAAGGAACATCTAGCAACTGATTTAGAGAAAATCAACAATATACAGTATCAAATTCTTATAAGTACCTGGAGACAAAAATATGAAGCTTTGGCTTAGAACTTCGATGCTAAAAGTTTCTTTGTTCCTCAGGGGTAAGTTCTGAGAGTCAAGTGTTCAGATTCCACTCCTAGTTGCGTCTTATTGTTTGCCATAAACATGTAACTTAACTTGTACGTGCTTTATCGAATGGAATCATAATTAGGAAATACCCAGTTTTACGTATCTTTATTTTAAAACTTAAGCTAATATAAACAGAGCGTCTGGCCTTGCTACACAGGGTGGAAGGAACTGAACGTTTTAAAGTTCCTTTGACGCTTGTAGGAGTCAGCAGTATTTTCAATGAGTTTTACACCTTTCTACCATGGGACTGAGTTTAAGCATTCCTATCTTGCATTGCTTTAAAGGATGGTGCTGCTGGATTATAGTGTAGTAAAATAGGGCACAGACTCAGAAGAAAAGAACATCTCAGAATCAGCCTCAAGCTTAGCTGTTAAGACTTTCTGTTAGCTTTTAGGTTCCATGGAGGACATGGAGACAAAATACACCACCAGCTTTTCATTTTCACTTGTTATTTTCTGTGATTACCAGCTACTGCATATTTCAGATACAATAACAGTAATGTTTATAGCCACCATGTACTGACATCCATGTACCGAAAATAAGAGTATCCTGCCACAAGGATTTCATTCTGTAGTGTTCATGCTTAAACCAGGCTTTCAAACAAACTTGTAGCTATGGTTAATTGTTTTAAGTTGTAATTATATACTACAGCCCCCTTATCAACTTCTCACCTTCTCCCTACTCTCTTCCAGAGTATGAACTGGCTGAGAATTTAGAACTGGCTGAGAAACTGTTCTCCCTCAATGAAGGAAAGTTTTAGATCTCTTAAGTTTTCTTTCCATGAACCAGGAGAATAACAATATCAAATCAAGTCAAAGGAAAACAGAGAAAGAAAAATAAATAAATAAAAAGAGTGGGGAGAAGGAAGAAGATCAGCATCATAAAGCACAATCCACAACAGGATTTATCTATGTATTTATCTAGCTATTTATTTACTTACTTACCGAATACTGGTGAAGAGATCCTGAACTTCAGCAGACATAACCAACATGGTGCACTGTACACAAACCCACTGCACCACCCCAAATAGGGCAGAAAAGAGAGTAATGTGATTTTGAGCTAGTATGCTGAAATCCTGAGCACGGGTAAGTTGTGTCAGTCCAAAAGAAGGATGACATAACCATATTCTTTTTAGATTTTAATTAGTCCATGCTACTCCATTCTATATATAAACAAGCAGTCGTTGCCTCTTTGTATAATCCGAAAAAATCCTAATTATTGGTAACAATTTAATTGATTCTACAATACATGGTGAAATAAGGAACTTTAAATTCCTATTTCTACCCAGATTCTGTTCACGAATTTAAATATTTTATATGAGCCAAGTGAATAGGGAGTCAGTGAGTTTGTCTTCTCTCAGTTAAAAAAGTTCCTTGCTTTATTGAAATAGTATAGTACATATGATCTTAAAAATAAATAGAAAAACTTCACTTTCAGCAAACTGTGTATTCTGAGAAAAACATTTCAGAAGAAAATTCCCAACTGTGTCTCTTCAACAACTGCTGTTCACAAGGCTACTGCGTCACTATTGTGCTGGTACCAAAAAAGGCTTTTCTCTTTTTTTTTTTTTTTTTTTTGTTCTGGACAACTGAAATAGAATATTGCCCTACATTATTTTTCAAGAAATGCAGAAGGAGAAAACACTGGGGAGAAATACCGTGATAATAATATGTTGTGAGTTGTGTTGGGAAGAAGTGCCTGCTGAGGGTGTTTTGACAGTACAGATAGTTATCAGATATCATAGCAGGCAGCTACTCTTGTTAAGATGACGGAATCAGACAGAAACGTTACTACTAACACTGTGCTTTAGAAGATAGCTCAAAATAATACTTAAGGTACTCCTTCTGGCACTTTGAAATCATTGTATTAAGCTCAGAATTATGGATGAATGCTGCTTTACTTTAGTTTAATAAAGGTATCACACTCCTTCTCTCAGACTAGTATTAGACACAATAAAAAAGACATATGATTTCCAAGATTTAATATGCTATTTGAGTTCTCGTCTGTAATCACAATTTCCTATTCCTTTTCTGATGTTTCAGATATAAAAAAGAATTTGTGGTAAAACTTCTACTTATTTTCAGAAGGGTTGACGAGTCCTATATTTCATAGACACATTATGAGATTGTATGTGAATTCTGCTACTTTAATATGGTTGTGGTGTGACAGATCTTTTTTCAGAATGACTGGGACTGTAAGAATAACCAAATTTTAATTTTGATCACCAGACCTAAGTATATATATATCACTTGTAATGAAATAGATTTGTTTCAGCTCAAACAAAGAACAAGAGAATTAATCCCTCTCAGCACTTTGGGCAGTCTCCTGGAAGTGTAAATTCACATTCCAGATTTTGTATCCAGGAACACTGGAATACTTTGTGAAACTTATTTCAATACAAGAGATCAAGAGAGAACTATCTGAAAATATTCCCTTCCAAAAAACTTGGTCCAGAGTGTTCTATCCAAATAAAGAATGCCAGTGCTCCCATTCACAGACTTGTCATGTGGTTTTTAGGTAGTATTACAAATATTTAACAAATGAAACTAACTTTTTTTGGTTGGTAATGGTATTTCAGCTTCCTTGAGCAGGTAATAGATATGCTTTGCATATAGCTGGGGAACAAAGCAAGATATTGTTTACAACCCATAGACCTGTCCTGTGGGTTCATCAAATGTATCCTTATGGCCCAAAAGACAAAAGAGAAAGCAGTCACTCTGGGAAGAAAACCTTCCTCTTTCAGTTCAGTGTTACTGACTGCCAAATCGTTTCTCCAAGTAGCGGGGTAGCCAATACTCTGATACTAAAACTACCACTGGATGTGTCTATGGGCAGTGCCAAAGCACTCTATAAGCAAGTCATTTCAGGAATATAATGTTCTTATACAGTGGACTGAATTCCAGGCACATAGGAAATCGCATTCAAACTCCTGCTAGATACAATATGTTCTCTAAAAGTAAAAACACAGCAAACAGGAAATGTAAGGTGGACTTGCACTGCTGCCCCTTTGAACATGAGAAAGGAGACATTTTTGCCATGTTTCCTTCCAAACTTGCTTAGAAATGTGAATGTTTAAAGTGAACGTAAATGCCACATGGTGAGGAAATATTCATGCTTTTTTTTCAGGTGCTTTACTAAGTTTGTTGGAATAATATTCTGGAAATTCTCAAGTCCCTCTGTTTAGTATGGACACCTAACTTTAGCGTACTTTAGGCTTCTGACTAGGGTGATATTCAGAACAGCTACAGCAGATTGTATGAACACTCCCCATGGTTCAAAATGCAAAAGGTAGCTTTGAAAAAGTCTTGGTTGCTAAGTTTACATATTCATCCAGTAAATTTAAATTGGGTAGAAAAAGGCCTATTATGTTTTGCTATGCAGAGTGTAATGCTAATATAAATCCAGGAACAAAAATATCCAACTGTAAACACAGATTGATATAACTCAGACATTCTAGTTGCTCTTGGAAACTTGAGTCTCACATAGGACTTATAAACTGTGTCATCATGACAAAAAACACCCGCAGATCCTGGAGTTTTCTATTGAGATTCTGTTTTAAGTTTATGCTAAAATAAAAGTGAACCATTTTCAAAGGCACTGTAGATGGTTAGATGTTTTACTCCAGACAAAGAGAACACCTGAGGTGATATTTTAAAAGATGGTTTAGCTATCTTGGGAACATTTCCAAAGAGTCTAAAAAGAGATAGGGAGAATTCAACCACTGATACCTGAGAGTGGATTTGTATCCTATGTAAGACAATTTAAAACTGTTCTGCCAAAAAGGCTATTTACAGCTTCTCACTATCCCATGGCCATATACTTCATTGTATTTTTCCTGTCCTGGAATGAGACAACATGCAAAGGTTTTTTGTGGGATTATTTTTAAGTAGGTCTGTAGGCACATGCATCAAGGAAGATAGGAATGCTTTGGTCTTAAGATACTTCTAAGGTTGAAGATACCAATGTTATTTCTAAATAATTAAAAAAAAAAAAAAAAAAAAAAAGAGGAGGAGAGTCAGGAGGATCTAAAATGTGGATATGTACCGAAAGAGAAATCCCAAGCTGATTCCCAAGCTGATTATGTATCTATCCTCAATTCTCAAATACATTGAATTTTTTTCCAAAGTTTCTATTTCGATTTTGTGGTGTTATATGTTTCAAGAGTAACATTTAAATCTTTTTAAAAAGTAATAAATTGAAAAAAAAAAAAATCCTAATTCTGAGAGGCATAACAGCATTTTATCATTACCTTACAAGACAACTCTCTTCTCATAATGGAATTGACATGTTTCTCCTCAACATTTCAAATTAAGCATATTAATTTTTGAACTCACCTAAATTTTAGTTTCCTTCCATACTATTTTAAATACTTTTTTTATGGAAAAAAAAAAAAGAAAAGAAAAGAAAAGAAAAGAAAGAAAGAAATGCATGGAATTATCAAAACAGAAAAGAAAGAAAGAAATGCATGGAATTATCAAAACATTTATTTAACATTCTGGCTTCCTCTTTTTTCTATTTATTTCAATGTGTAAGCTGATGATGATGAAAAATAATATATAAATATATGTTTCCCCATATAGATTCAGCCTTTCTTTGCATTGAATACAGTATTTCAAACTGCTTTCTATGAGTAACAGCTCATTTTTGATAAGGTAACTGAAGTTTAAAAAGTCTTCACTGCCTGAAGAAAGCATATTTGAGTGTCAGCTGTTCTGATATCTCTGTTCTGCCAAACTTTAAATCCAAAGTTTCCTTTCATATGCCTTAGATGAAGCACAGATACAGGTTGCTTTTACAATTTTGGAAATTACAACTGTTAATGTCTGAGCATAAAAATTGAATGCAGTAAAATGTAACAGTATATGCAGTGCTAACAAGGTTGCATAGTAACTCCTCTAGGAAACATGCTGTTGAAAGATATGGGATGTAAGCAACACAAAGCTTGGAGATATTCAACAGTATCACTATTTCCAAGAGGGCTAAGACTGGATTGCAGCAACAGAAGGCAATATCAACTCCTGTTGCTAAAAGAAATATGATCTGGGTCTCAGGAGACATACTTATGTCGAGTCACTTTCACAAGAGACCATTGGCAGACGCTATGAAATATTAGGTTCTGCAGGATCCTCTAGTGCAGAGAATGTATGCTCAATCTTTATTAGGGGAATCAAGCGCAAAGCCTTGCATGATTTCTTGTCCAGAATAAACCACAAAATATCCAAATTCACATTATGAATGCATTTTCAGGCAACCAGAGTTTAAATAAGTTTTCAAAAAATACTCTGAAGCAAAACAAACGAACTTTTAATGACAGATAATTTCTGTGATTTTCTCTGCATAGTTACCCTCCTCAGTTCCTTTTAGGGTTAACAATCAAGGACTTAACTGTCTGCCACCCTGCAAAGGGTCACAGTGGGAGCACAGCTCTGTTCCCTACTGTCACCATTCAACAAGGAGTTGGCTGGCCGCCCTCCCTCACCCCTTAGTCATCCTGCAGTCTGGGTTTGTATGATTTGCAGCGGTGAGAGAGAGCTCATGCTAATGAACCCTCCTCATCATGCGGATCTTTATGCCTAATTCATCAGGCACTTTAGAGTGTGATCAACTCATCAACAGCCACACACTGAATTTTTTAGCTCAAGGCTGGCGTATGCTCTCTTTTCTGAGCACAACTGTGGTTAAAGAGATTGAGTAGATCAACTGCATGTTGATAAATGAAACATTAACAAAACTTCAGCTTGCTGGCCTACCGCCTGATGGACTTCTTTCTCTCTACTTTCTGGGGTACTTTTTGTCCTTGATTATATGAAAGGGAAATAATGAAGAGAAGGAAGGAAGGAAGGGAGGAAGGAGGGATGAAGGAGGGAAGGAATGAGGAAAGGAACGAAGGAAGGACAGAAGGGAGGAAGGGATGAAGGGAGGAGAGGGGAGGGAAGGGAAGAGGAAGAGAGGGGATGGGACGGGAGGAGAGGAGAGGAGAGGAGAGGAGAGGAGAGGAGAGGAGAGGAGAGGAGAGGAGAGGAGAGGAGAGGAGAGGAGAGGAGAGGAGAGGAGAGGAGAGGAGAGGAGAGGAGAGGGGAGGAGAGGGGAGGAGAGGGGAGGAGAGGGGAGGAGAGGGGAGGAGAGGGGAGGAGAGGGGAGGAGGGGAGAGGAGAGGCTGATAAGCATTCTTTGGGTAAATAATCTTTCCTAGTGTACAGGTATCAACACATTAGAATTAATTAGAGAATTCCTGAATGCTTTGTTGGTTTTTGGGAAAGTGTTGAATACACTTCCTCTGTGATAGCATATATGCATACATGTCCTCTCTGTTTTGTCTGCTGTGTCTTTCTTGCTATATAGTACCTGACAGTTTGCTGTTTGCTAAGCTCTGGCTCCCTGGGACTCCTTGGAAAGATTTTCAGCACAAGCATCAGGCTCAAGGTACTGCCAAATTCACAGATACGCACAGAAAGAGAACAAATTTTGCCTCAGTTCTTTTACTGACTTTAGATCATGTACTGACTTTAAATCATGTATACTAATGTAGTAGACCTTGAGTCTTCTCATGGACTACTGGAGGCTTTAACATTTAATTTGGTAATTCATTGATAATTCATTGGAAAGGAAAGAAAAAAAAAAAGACATTCAGGTACAAATAAACAATCTGTAAAACTATTAGAAAACTAATCTGATTAGCAAGAAATACAAAGTACACCTAGAAACAGAAAGAAAAACTATCCTAGTTCTGTGACCTGCAGACTCTCCTATGACTTTGAAATGCAAGAATAAACTGTATTTGCCTTTAGTTTTTTGCAATTCAGCAAAATATTTACTGAAACAGAAAAAGAAACAAATCTAGACCAAATCTTATAGAACAATATCCCTGCTCCCCCATCCCACAAAAGCAAAAAATCCCACCAACCTTCACAAGGCAATGTCTGTATGAACTTACTTGTATGAACTGCATGTAGCTCTGGACTCTCCATGTTTTCTTAAAATGCTTATTTCTCAGTAGATTAATATATCCTTTGTTGCTGCTGGGGCTTGCAACTATAGCAAGGCAGTAGATCTCTGGAGGAAGAACTTCAGGATGTGCACTTCCCTCAGGGTGCAGACCTGGCACTCATACTTTGGCTGTTTAGCATGGATGAACAAGGACAAGATCAGAGCTATTCCTCAGTTTCATAATACAAGAATGTATCTGAGAGGGTAGTAAAGTTCCTCTCTTTGCATGGACACGAGGTTTTTGAATCCATCTAGCCTGCTTAATATATAAGATTATTATATATATATAAATATAAAATGCATAATAAATACATGTATGTATATATGTGCTCTCTATATAACTTCCTATATGAAAATTCCTTCACATCCTTCTGAAACTAATAATTTCAAGAATTTCTACATTGCCAAAGCACACAAACACCAGTCTGAAAAAGAACCAGGTCCCACTGATGAGGAGCTGCTCTAAATTCAGTATTTGATGATGGAAAACACATTCAGAGATGCTCACTGTATTCTCAGAATTTCCCTTCTGTCCTATTTGGGGTCGGAGTGCCCAACTTGACCAGCATGTTTTTTCTACCTGTTCAATTCTGACCGTCTTTCACTGCATCTTATTCCCTTGTGGAAGCATTAAGATTTAAATTGGTATATTTGGTAAAAGTTTTCCACCGGTCTAAGGAATTAAATCATCTGGTCAATTCCAGATGTCTGGACAGGTATTTCCATAGTCTTTTTAAGTTTCATAGTTTCAAATTTTATTCTGAAAGGGTTTGAAGCTGGAGCAAGAGAAGAGCATATGTTTTTCAAAACACCTAATCAAAGTTAAATAATTTGTTATTTATTAAATTTACTAATTATATATATATATATTACGGTGTGTCTTCTGTGGTTTAAAAACCTTCATTGCATTTATAAGTGCAGAGATTTTCAGTACGGCATTTCTAAAAAAGGCAGACAATATAGGGACCTAACAGGAAAATGTTTTACCAGTTTTATGTCTCACAGATCTCTCTCAATATGTTCTTTAAAACTCGAAATAACTTTTTAGAAATTTTGACTGCAGAAGATCCAAGCTGAAGCAGAATTGTTTGCACAAGTTGAAGAAAAGCATTTAAGTCTACTTGGAATCACTTCAGTTCTTTACAAATCTATTACATGAAAAAATCACAGCTCTAGGGAGCTAAAGTATTGTAACTGAACTGGAAGGTCTGACCCAGATATGAATTGTACCCATTATGTATAGGCCATCGATTGACAAACAGTTGAAAGTGTTCAGGCTAACAACAAGAATAGAAAAATAAAAAAAGTCCATTGGCCAAAAACTTTATAAAACATCTGAGAACTAACAAAGAAGCAAGTGCTGTTTTACTGTGCAGACATTTTCAAGAGTATTGCAGTTTTTATTTTGTTTTGTAACAACTTTAGTGAAATTAAAATAATAATAACAACAATAATAATAGTAATAAAGCACCTGGCTCTCAGATATACTGCTTCTATTGCAAATAATTTAGAAAGTTATGCAATGATTTTGGATGTATGATCTGGGCTTTTGGAGTATCAATATAGTCAGGTGAATATTTGCATCATACATGAAGCTTTTGCTAATGCAACATGCCTTGTACATACCTTGAACTTTTTTGTCTGACATTCATACAAAAATAAAATATTTATTTCCATTTCCCTCAATTCAGAGTGGAAATAAAAACTACTGGATCAGAGCAGTCCTTCCATTGATTTTAATGGGATTTCGTTGAACACTTTTAAAACAGCCTGGATTTTGTGTTCTAAAAATAAAGCAACATATGTTGAAAAATCCTACTTTTTGATGATTTAATACCTTCCTGAAAAATAATAGAAAAAAATGAAATTTCTATAGAAAAATCTCCTTCGAATTTTTCCCTGTGTTGCAGGGAATTTTCCTCTGTTGCAGTCTAAAGCGGGGAATGAACTGCAAGCTTTCTATGTGAGCATGATATCAAGCACCACAAATGTTCAGCTTAGAACTGTCAAGCCACACATAAAATATTGATACCTCACATTGGCAGGGTTAATACAGTGTTATTTTAATTGCAAACACGCTGTGGGTGATTAGTCAAACTTGGTGCGTCTTGAATCCTAAGATAAAGATGCCTTCTGGCTGGACCTCCTATGCAATTAGCACTATGACCCTCATGTGCTCTGCTCTGTTATTAATATGATTGGTCTAATAAGAAATATCATTCATTAACCTGTTGTGAACCATCTTAAAAACCATCTTTGAATAATAGACTGCATTTCTTTTTCTAAATCCATTTACTAGCAGGGACAGAGAAAAGGATGAAGACAAGCTTTCTCCATTAGACTGATTGGTATAGTGTTAAGCGCAATATATAGTGTATGAAATTATGAAAGAGCAAATTAAATAACAGGGCATATCTGGCTCATTAGTAATGGATGATCAGGTGCTCATTATGTTGAATTTCCACCCTGTTCAGAAGATGAATGCACATGCCAGAACAGAAATATGCTAACTGACTCTGCCTGAAAATAAACTAATGTACATCTGGAACTTCACTATTTTGCCAGCTTACTACTGTTTGTGCTTCCTTTCTTTCATTCTTTCCTTTTCTCTTCCTTTATTTCTTTTTTCTTTCTTTCTATCTCTCTCTCTCTCTTTTTTTTTTTTTTAAACAAGCAATGAGAATTTGACTATTTTTATTAAAATTGCTTTTACCTACATGTTAGTTATACAAAAAATGCAGACTATTATTAGCATTAGGTAACTAAATGAAAAACAGAAATGTGTTTTAGTAGAGGCATAATGTCATAACCTTAGGGCCAGAACTTCAGCTACTACAAGTACTCTGCTGGCTTCAATAGAATTATGGTTTTTACGTCAACTGAGGAAAAATAAAAACAGAAAAATAATATTATCAAAGGATAATCAGACTGTTAAGTGGAACTGACTTCCCTGGTTCAACATTTTGCTTAATAGCACTCTGAATTGAGTATTGCTATTGAGTTCTTATATGAAAGCTTGATCACTTCAAATTCTTTACCCACCTCACACACATGACATGCTTGGCTTCCAATATGTAAGGCAATCTTGGCTGTTCTTAAGACATGGATACATGCATTGCAGGGTGATTGCATGAGAAGAGTTTTGAGTTTATCTGAGCTCCATCACCGAGGAGAGGATGATGTTAAAACACTGAAAATAGGTTTCAGTGGGATGAAGGATGCTCCCTGGTCTCTGAACCCCTTTAGGAAGCACTCACTAGTGGTTTTGTAAAGTGCCATGTACTTTCTCCTGCTTCATTACAAGCAGCCAGCTGTGCTCTGTGCACTGGCATGAATGGTACTGGGGTTGCAAATGTGTGAGGTGCATGAGAAGAATTCTCTCCAACATGGCAAACTCAATGCTGAGACCTGGAAGATAAGCATAAAAGAAAAAAAAGAAGCCATCCTGCATAGCAGAAATCAGTGTCCCTGTTCCATAATCTACATTTCTTGCTTAAAGTGAAACTTTAAGTGTGAGTCCCAACTAACACACGAGCAAAATTTTTGTGTTTTTAAAGTGGATGAGCCTTCCCTCAATGAGAATATATGTATTCTAGTTATCCAGCACGGTATTTTTTTAAGGGTATATCAGAGTGATGATTACCTTTGACATCTGAGTACAAAACATTTGTTAAAGTAATAAACTGCATATCCTCATCAAACGAGCATGTTTTCACAGAGGTTTCCAGGGCCGCTTAGAAAGAAAAACAGACTTATTGCTTAAATTAAACATCGCAAATTATGACTTCTGCAGACATCAGCTGCTAATGACTTAAAACAATTGTTAATCATCTACTAACAACCCAGAGACCAGATCAATTGTTTGGAATTCTAGCAATACCAAAATTACCACTGTGTTGAATTATTAAAGATTTGTATCAAAGAATGAGCTTAAGTTGCTTTGGTCTTCTGTAAAAATTCCTCTGATCTTTGGCAATCATAATTTATTTACAGCTTCCATAAGTTCTCCTTCTTTTACAAAGAAATAGGTTTTCTTAAGTATGGCCAGGAGGCACTGAATTTTCATATGTAGTACTGTCTCTCACTTAGAAAGATAGTGAAGAATTGCTGACTTGAAGGTTCAGCAGCCAGTTTTTCTGTGTGAAAGGCAGGTTATCTAAACATTTTCTTCCCCTGAGAGAGATATTCATAATATTTATTCTAAAATACAAATATTAGGGCTCTTTGCTCCATGTGAATTATCCTTAGGTATAGTAAATACAGCTCAGGTTAAAATAAAATCAGAGCATAGCAACAGCTAATGTTTATACTTACAAAAAGTACATGTGGAAATTATTGTAGGAAAATGTTACAGAATTTATTAAAAACTCTCCCTTTTAGCTGGATAAGGAACATTTTAGCATTTGGACTTGAACCCAAGTTGGCTGTAACAGTGCATTGTGGATCCCACAGAGTATCTCTCTGTTTAATGTGGACATCTTCCCAAAAGTTGGGATTAGTTCATTTTGCAGAAAGTAGATTAATACCAAATGTCCGGGTTTATAAATTACACAGGACAGGATTTTCTTTTTTTTCTTTTTTTTTTTTTTTTTTTTTAATTCAGCTCCAATCTATCAACCAATGTCTTGACGGTCCTTTAGAGTCAAAGAGTGATAAGATCACCCGTTTATCAGTGTAACTTGTCTGTGTTAGACATATAATTACTTGAAGCATCTGGTCAGCTATAGCAAAAATGGAACAGAGTAAAGAAGAGGGACATACTTAATATACCATTGCAGATCATACTTAAAATTGCAATACAATACAATGTAGTGTATGACATTATTTTACAAAGAAATATATATAGAAATATACATTTTTATTTTTAAAGATAACTGACACTATATTATGGTTTTGATCTGATGTCCTTCTGTTGATAACGTGTTCACAATAGATATGTACAAAGTCTTGATTTTCTTCATAAGCAGGATATAGCAAATGTTTCAAGCAAAATGCTTGCCAAACTTTTATACAACTGTTCTCCCTTCTGACTTTTTTTGTTTAAAGCTGCTTTTACCCAAACAAATAAAAGGAACGGGGTTTTTAGTTGCTCTGCCTTTCAGTCACTAGAGAGTAAACCAAAAGGCTTCTTACTAATTTTGTATGGTCTGACTCATATTCTTAGCAGGGTTTGCTGATTCCAGAAGTAAGAAGAAAGAATCACAAGAAGCCTCACTGGCTATTTAGTTAGTATATTCCTTTATCAATCCTAAGTAACATGAAATGGCACTAGACTCTTTCTCAAACCCTTTTTCATTAACGCTCAGCATTTTTGTCCTAAGGATAAGTTCTGTTTTCTCTCTTTTGTAGATTTTCCCATACAGTTAAACAATTGGATTATATGGGAGTGTTGTTCTTAATTACAGCTTCTACTGCAATGCCCCTGGCCTGCTTATTTTTACTCTATAGTGCTGCTCCATGGGAATGGATGTCAAATACAAACACTTTCAGTTTGCTCTGTCTCTCAAGGAGTCTTACCTATGATAAGACAACCACAAAAGTGTTCACTTGTTTTCTAGAGCAGAAATCCATTTTTCACTGAATCAGCAGCTCTTGGCATGAACACATGGGAAAGGCAGGCACATCACTGAGAGGCAAAAGGCACTGCCTGCTGATAACCCCAAGCATTCACGTTGCATGCATCTCTATAACCTTCCCTCACTGTGCAGTTCTTTCCAAACTGCTAAGTCTTAAACCGGCATTATTTCCACTGAAATAACAACAATTAATTTTCCATTGCAAAGAAAGTTGAACAAAGCTGAACACTCTTGTATAAAAATAGTGTTCAGACAAGGAAGGCAGATTTAAATGTCTGAGAATCCTGTCAAATCAACATCAGTTATCATCAGATCACTCTAACATGTTTCTCTTTGCAATAATAAAACATATTTCACTTTCTGACACTTGCAGTTTTCCACTCTTAGAAAAACAAACAAACAAACAAAAAAACAATGCTACATAATTTTCAACTTTCAAAGACAGTAACTTCTCCCCTAACTTCCCTACTAAAAACCTGTAAAATTATATATATATATATAATAGCAAAATTAAAAATAAGATGCTAAGCAAAAGTTAAATAGCAAAGATGTCAGAAGACTGCATCTTCTTAAAAACATCCTCTCAAAATTAAAGACTTTAGAAAGTTAAGAGTGGCATATGAAGGTTAGAATGAATTCACTTTTAAGTGTTACCTGTAACAATTACTTCACTGTCCTTCAGCACTCAATTATGAAACAACTTATATGATTCCCTATCTTAAAGCTGAATTACATATTTAAATCCTCTTGTTCATGTATGCAAAATGTAAAAGGATACTTTTTTAAAATCCCTACAAGAGAATGACCTTCCTGAAGGTAGCTCCTTCAGATGCTGAAAAAAAATAAGAACACCTTTATCTCTTAAAATATGCAGATAATTTTAGGGTTTTTTTCTCTGTTCTCAAGAAATATATTTTTTAATATATGCTGTTATACAATTACATACAAAGAATTATATTTTATTTTACAATATGTAAGTACGCTACGTTTATCAAAAGCAATCCTCAACACTTTTTCTTTCATTTGGGAAAATTAAAAGAGATATTTTAGAGCTAACTGTGCAGTATTATTGTACCCTACATGATTTTAGCTGTGAAAAAACCAATGAGTGTAAGTTTTGGGGGAACGTTTTGAAAAAAGGCTCCCTTCATATTTAGAGTAAGTATAGTGCTTTGTTGACAATCAAGACAAATACTCTGATTAACCATGAATGAAATTAAAACTCCTCTGTCATCTCAAAGAGAACAGCCCTATTTGCTATTTTCATCCAGATAGCTCAGGAAGGTGAGGTTTTTGACCAGAATCTACTTTCACATACAATGAAATGCCATATATCTGGAAATCAACACAAGACCCACAAAAAAAAACAATAATTGAAATAAAAATCAAATTTTAAAAAATAATAAAGATATGTTCCTTCACTCACACAAAAACTCTTAAATCCATAACAGTTTTTTGCAGATTAGCTGCACAGTCAGTCTGCTGTGGAACACATTGCACTGGAGTTGAGACAAGTTTTAGGTGAGTGTTAATTTCAATATGAAGCAAAAACTTGTTCTTTCTGAAACTCAGAAACAAAGTTTTGTTGTTTTCTTTGTATGTACCAGTATGTAGGGGCTAGGAAACAGGCTTAAATCCCTTTTTTCTTTCTGTGGTGTTGTTGTTGTTATTGTTGTTTTTCATGAGCCAGCCATCTTACATTCTGTTAACTTGAGACCAAATACTCCAAATCGGGTTCACAACATGTGCTTAAGTCTGACCTTAATTACAGTCAATTTATACAAGGAGAATTGTAGGAAAATTTTGGACCAAAGTTAAAGCTTTTTTAACTTGATTGTTCTATGTCAAATGTTGCATCATGATGCAAACTTGCCATCACCATGTTGTTAAACAAAGATCATCTCATTTTGCTTAAATACAGATTACCAAGAACAGTCTTGCATTCCTATATATATGTATATTTTTTTTTCCTCTGAGGTATGAGAAATAAGGGTGGTCTTGCTTAATTGTAAAAAAAACTGTCCCAAGTAGAATACAGACAGTGCTGAAGACTTATTGCTTAGGAAAATCAGTAAACATGATTTTTGAGTTTTTATGAACTGATTAAAGACACAGAAAACAAGTGTTGGCCACGCACAACACTGAGTTCTATAAGTAAGTTCATCAAATTAAAAGGATTCTAATTTTTTAATTTTCCCCTATTTCTTCAGTGAGCACTATTAACGTAACTTCAGATAATAAGTGTACAGGAATACGACATCATCAAAGCCTCAGTAGTCAAGAGCTACTTACATTAAACAGTCTCTGGATAGGATGAGAGAATTCTGCTTTCAAAAATCTGCGAATGTCAAAATTCATCACAGACCCATTATGGGAATGGATATTTTCCTCCTGTTACTTATGGCCTTACAAACTTTTCCTACTATTATAATTTTGGTGAAAAGTTTTATTCATTCATTAAACTGAGTGAAGAGGAAGAAAGTTCCAAAACCCGCCTATGACAGTGTAAAACTAATAAGAAATTCAGGGAACCAAAACAAATTGTTAAAAACCTAAGAAAAAAAAAAAAAAAGTAAACTTAATTCAAGCTTTTGATCATTTTTTCAGCCATTTCTCTTGGGACTGGGCTTTACCAACACATCTCTCCAGTAGTTTTACTCCAAGGCAATATAGCATTACATTTATGATGACAAAGTAAATTATTCAATATAGAAATTCAGGTTTCAGTAATGTCTTTTTTCCTCTTAAATTTATGCAGCAGTATATATTTGCATGTTGCTATTTATCTGTCCAATGAGACTTTCTAGTATATGAGTGCCTCCTAATGAGTAAATATAGTCAAAATCACACTAAAGTGGTGTCTCTCCTTCCTTCTAGTTTCTCAGTTGATTAAAGCTACTTTTATTTTTTTTCCCAGTATCTATCCAACAGTTCTTTTTCTCAACTCTCTAAAGAAGTCCACTCATACACAATTTTTATCACTTCATTCTTAATTTTGATTACTTTATAGACAATTTTAGAACAAATCAAAAATGTACTTTTTCTTTCCTTTTGATAATGGTCATATCCATGATGGCTTAAATTTCCTTTACCAACAGAATACTTGGAATAGCTTTTGCCCTTTGCACTAAACTAGACTTATACATTTTTCTGCTAAAATGGCTTAAAACAAAAAATACAACTGGAAGATAGAAATATAAAGATCACCATTCCCATGTCACCTGAATGGGTTTTATGAAATTCTGGTTAGTTATTGAAGAGCCTTAGTTATTTTATCTCATACCCATTTGAGCATGTAGGATCAACAGCATGGAATCTAGGCAGACTCAGGATATAAATCCTTCCAAGGAACTGAGGAAATAACTATTTTCAAAATGATCAAAATATGTCAGTCTTTCCTCACATACCTCAATTTGTTTTCTTCAGGACCAAACTCAGGAGCTGTTTTCATGCAGATATTGAATTCCTGCAAGTATGGAATTATTTAGTGAGAAATGTTTGCAGGAGATGAAGACAGGTATTGTCATGGTACACTAGGATGGGACAGCCATTCTCGGGATGTGGTCTCTGAAAGTTACTGTGAGTTCTCACCAAGATGATTTAAAAAGGAGCAACTCAAGATTTTCAGTGTTCTGGACATAAGGAAGCATTGCAAAAACAAAAACAAAAAAAATCACAATGAAAGAAAAAATCC
Source organism: Alectoris magna (assembly GCA_030625065.1). Classification (NCBI taxonomy): domain Eukaryota; kingdom Metazoa; phylum Chordata; class Aves; order Galliformes; family Phasianidae; genus Alectoris; species Alectoris magna. The sequence continues at coordinate 122,431,707 of CM060561.1, forward strand.
TTATATTCTGCCTTATGAGAAATTCCTGGAATAGTTAACACAACCTGATCTACAGATGTACTTGCATATTCTAGAAGATGTTTAACAATACCCAATACCAAAATATATGCAAATACCATAGACGGAGCTGAATATACATATTTTAAAATAGAGAAAGATCATTCTACAACTAGTGAAATAGCTCTTTTATATTTTTTAAGCGAAGATATGTAAATTTTACTGAAAAATTATTAATTATTTTATCTTAACTCTGTTTAAATTAAATCTCTTCTCCTTTTTTTTTTATTTAATCCCCCAGAAGAAAAAAAAGGGAGGGTTAAGATCTCTAATCTTTATATTTTTCCTCATTAGTAAGTGGAGACATCAAAAATAAAAATTTAAAGAAAAATATTTTCACCTGCAGCTTTTTACTTGAAATATGGAATAAATCTTATTTGCAAATTTTAAATATTATTTCTTCTGATTTATCTTTAATAAAAGTTAGGCCTTTTTCCTCTGCTTCTACATTCAGTAAAAAAATACATTGCAGGTGATAGTCATCAAATGTTTCAGAATATCACATCTTAAATATCACATATCACATCTTGTTTTACAGTGTGGTTGTACAATGATGTTGTTTGACAGTGGTGGTAATCCAGGTAGCAGTACATCTACAAATAAAGAACTTAGCTGTAGAAATTATTCCAAAATAAATAAATCAGGGGCATGATTTAGCAGCAGGTTGTTAGAGTTAGGTTGTGGTTGGACTTTATGATCTTTAAGGTCTTTTCCAACCTAAGCAATTCTATGACTCTTTGATTCTTTTACTATGACTGATATGCAGAATGGAATATATGCAAGATTTTTCTTTCCTGGAACAGTCATTGTCTCCCAAGATCAGTCGATCTTTTTATGATTTTAAGATCTCGGGAACAATTCAGACAAAAGTAACTTCCTGCAGTTCCCCCCTCTGCTTCTTTCACTTCAAAATTATAGAAAGAATAAAGAAATTAAAGTACAGTCCTGCTGTTACTGTTTATTAAGTAATATCTTAACCTGGTAATGGCAAGAAATTCACTGCCTTGAAATAATCAGAAGCTCTGCATATATCTCTCCTGTATACTCTTGGAACAGAAGGCAAGGGGAAAGAGATGGCAGAGTAGTATGGTTCCCTTTTCTCCACATTTCCTATTCCTGGGGAAAAATTAAGTTGGATTATCAGCAGATGTGTGCTTATATAATACTCCTGCAGATAATATATGTTTCCTTGGAGGAATGGACTGGCTATAGCTCACTATAATTTTTATCTTCATCACCACAGAATCTGGGTGGGTATTTTTTGAGTGTATCATCAGCAATCATGTTAGTGTTTCATGAGACAGTAAGGAAACCTGATTGTTTCTGCAAGGCCATGAGGGCATTTATTTATGGCAGACTTTAAAACTGAGTCATGTTTTTTAAGAAATTATTTTCAATGAAGATTGATGGATTTTTTTTTTCTTTGTTTGTTTTCAACTAAGCAACAACAGAATTACAAAACAGAAAAAAAATGGGTATTTGAATTCAATGGGATGCCTCTAGAACATGTCTTAGTACTTTGCTCTAGCCTCACCTTCTCAAATAAGATGAACAGAAAATCACACTTTGATCCTCTCAGAAGTCCTTGTTATTAAAAACTAGGGGAAGGTGAGAATTTTTATTGCAATAGAAGCAAATGGAAATTATTTTAGGCTTAGTTTCAAGATGAACAGAAGGAGAAAAGCCCTCATGGGACAAAATCCATAGAACGATAAAATTTTGATCCCATATTATTCTATAAAAGCTCTCAGGCACCCCAAACAAGAGAAATGCCTTTGGAACCCTGCTAAAGTAGGGGCTCATTACATACAAAAAGTGGTAAATGCAGAGGTTCATTTTTTTCCATTAGAAGCATGTGTTCCCTCAGCACTGAAATGAAAGACAAATTTGAAAGGAAGCTTTTGTTATAGATGCACAATCTGAAAACGTTAAGAATTTTATAGTACTAATTGCGCCATGAAGTAAGTGCTGTCTGTCAGTGTTAGAGATGGTACCAGAGTCAATTAAAAAGTAGAAATCTTAGTGCTTCTAAAGACATAGAATGTGTTTAAGTCTCTGATTGTATGAATGAAAGTTTGGAATTGATTTACCAGTTTAAAGTAAATGTTCAAGTGCCTCAATTTTAAATTTCATCCACAAATTGGAAAATTCCCATTTTCATCAAGACAAATAAGACAATCTGGAGAAACTGAAAGATAATACCAGTAAGTTCAATAGATTTTTCCCTGTCTTGGATCTCATATCAAAAGCACTGGAAAAAGAAGTTTTTAAAGTATATCAGTCCCAGGGAAACTTACTGCATAGCTGGAAAAAGTCACCCTGAAATAATTACCTGTTTTCACACGTATGAACTTCTCAGATATTCAGCATCCACTCAAAGCTACTGTTTCTTCAAAACTATTCAGACACTCTCATCTTTAGATAATATGAAGAAAGAATTCCTGACTGGTGGTAGTTTTCTTCTGGAGTCATGACATCACATGATGAAGCAGCCAAATTTTTCTCTCTCATCCAACTTCAAAATTTCTCTTACTAAGAAACTATCAGCTAAGTTATCCTTCACGCGGCTGCACGGAGCCTTAGTTCCACAGTGAAAACAAGCTCATTTTTGTAAATTTGACCTTATATTATTACACATGTCATAAGTGCATTTACATTGTTTTTTGTTTTGTTTGAGAGGGAAAACCACAACTGGTTACTAAAGTTTCTATCTTCTGCCTGCAGTAGGTGATCTACACTAAAAGTCCTCTTCTTTAAAATATTAAATTTTTACTACAAAGTAAAAAATGTCCATGAAAAAGAACTAAGGCACAAGCCCTCAGAATTAGTCTCCACACAAATTAGTTGTACAGCTTGCTTAAAGTTCTTCCTCACTGTCAACACCCCTGCTCTTTGGAGAAGAAGGTAGCTGATGCTATTCAGGTTTTAAAACATCTCATTATGATGCTATTGCTAATTTTGACACTATCTTTAGTGATCAGTGGCATTGTTCATAGTTGCGAATGCATTTTTTTCTTTGTTAGGACCTTGGAAGATTTCATTTACTTCAGTAGAGAAGTGCAGAACAGTCACACAGCTGTTTGGTACCTGGAAGAGCTTAGCAAGAAGGTCCAGACAAATATCACTGCTTGGTGGCACATTTCTTTATCTACCAATACACAGCAGGAGAGCATTACATCAAACATACGTTCATGTTGAAATTTGCTTTAAGTAGGTAAAAAGACAAATGCATTTTAGGTATGTAGTTTACTCACAAATAATTATTCACTTATAATAATTAGCTTCACTAGTGAGATTTTAATAATTTCATATATATATATAAATTTTTAATACAAGTATTTGGCTAATAGAAGTGAAAGGTATTTATTTTCTTTTCGCTTGGCTTTCTTTCTTAGGATTAGTATAACGTGACAGATGGCTGATGTCATCTTTACTTGGAAGAACTCAGCTGGCAATAATAGCATGGTACGTTTCTGGGGATTTGCGGTACTGTATGTCATGAAGCGGTTTTCAACCAAAAAGAGTCCAAAAGGGAATTCCCAGAAGTAAATATCTGCCTATGATATCCTACTGAGTCTTGTTGATGCATCACAAACAGAAGGAAGCATAGAGTCTTTATAAAACTCCATAAATATTTACAATATTGTTGGAAATACATTGGAAATGCTACAGATTGCAAATGGTATGGGTCCCCTTGGCACTGTATCTTTAATTTCGCTGTTGAGTGAGAACAACAAAAACTGGTGCTTTATATACATCAAAATCTGTTATGTATATGTTTGAAGTTCAGTGATTTTTGTCACATCTGACATTTGTGTGTAATAGAGTGAAAGCATTAATATTATTAGAATATAGATACCCTAGTTGATTGTTTTTCATTTTGCTAATGATCACAGTGATGAGTAGACTAATGTCACAATCGGAGGGCTAAAGCTAATGAGAGCTTTCCATTGCACCGCTGATTAATAGTGGGTACCATACTGAAAAATTATCAGATTCCTCTTTTATGTAAAGATTGAAGGCACAAATGGACTGACACCAGTTTAAACACTGACTATCTACAAACATGTTTATAACCGTTTGGTCATAATTACAGCTAGGCATGATCAAAACTGTGAGAAAATATTTAAAAATATGTACATTTTATCAGTTTTCATTTATAAGGATTTGAATCAACTTCTGCTTTATAAATCTTTATAAATCTCTTTATAAATTTTCTCCATCTACCCTATGCTAAGTTGTATGAGATTTTCTATTCCTCTACCTAAAAGCATGTTGAAAAGTAGCTTTTTCTATGGGTGCAGGAATATGTCATTTTATAGCACAACATGTTTTATATATGAAAAAAAAAGATTTTTGCAATAGCTGATTTTATAATTATACGTTAAATAGTTTAACTCTGGTTGCTGTTTGCCACCACTTTATCAAAGAACAGGCTTTACTGTCTAGATTCCAAAGGGAGTGCACTCACTGACATCCATAAAACTCTAATGCTCTCAGACATATGGTTTGATTTTTGAGTGGTCCGATGTGGAGCCAGGAGTTGGACTTGATGATCCTTGTGGGCCTCTTTCAGCTCAGAATATTCTATGATTCTCTAACACTTCTTAAAGAAAATAGATATAAATGTAACAGTGAAGACCAGAACAAATTGCACAAATATTTTAAACAGTGATTTCTCACTTTAATGATATTTCCCACTCTCAGCTGTCAAAATAATAAGGAAAAGGTAGCATGGAAGATATTGGGAAAATAGCTCTTAAAAAAATGAAATAAACTAACATTACTTTTAAAATTCCATATTGTTAAACAAATTGTGCATGTTGTTTTTACAGTCCTCCTAAGTACTTTTCAAAATATATTCTGCTGGTTTTCTTTTAGCAAATAACATCATGTGGCTATGACAGGTAAAGCATGAGAAAACTTAATGTCTTAAAACAGATGTCTATACCTGTCATATTAGCCCTTGCTTATATATCTGAGAAATGCCCAAATAAAATATGACTGTGATATTTATATGAGTACTTTTATTCCTTTTTCATATCTTATTAGGGAATAAAATTAAATGGATGCACATGCTATGTTTAAGTTAAATCCTGATCCAACACCTTAATATTATAGCCAATGAATGATAATGGACCCATGATACCTATTAGTACCAATGTAGGTTTTGCCCATTATATGAACAAATTTGAAACAGGTCAACCTTATAATGGGCAGCATAATGCTGTCCTGTTCCAGTGCAGTTATGTTGATGGTGCATTGAAGAGACCATCATGCCCTGCAACACTGAAAATTGTAGGCTTGTAGGATTTTTAATGCTCTTCTTTTGTGGTACAGTGTATTTCTTTCCAAAGCATGATTAAATAATCATAAGAACTCCTCTAAGGGCTAATCTGCGTTATTTCCCAGATTTTCACCTTGGGGACATATTGTCCCTTGCCACTGAAACCTCAGGGACAGAAGGGTACGCCACAGGGTGGCACAGCAGGAAGCTGAGATACTGATGAAACACTGTTCAGTTAATGAAGGCATGGCCCATGGCCTCTGCTGGTATGCCATATGTTTGAAGAAATGCTAATGACTACAATTCAAATACCTTTTTCATCTTAACTATATGTAAATGTGTTTATAAATGCTCTCTTATAAATATACTATCACATTTTTAAAAGCTAAGTGCTAATGTTGCTTTCAACATCTATAATACACAATAATTAAAACTTTAGCAATTCTGCTTAATTATACCTTATGGGAAACTGTACAGTAATTTATAGAAATTAAGCACAAAAACAAAGAACAACAGAAATAAAGCAGCAGTGGAAGAACAGAATAATAAATCACTTAGATCATTAATTTACAAAAACGAAATCATTGTGAAAAGACAACTTAAAGCCCAATTCTCAAACAGCTGAGATCTGCAAGGGGAAGATCAGTTATAAAACTCAAGGCATCCCATTAAAATACTCCTTTAGCAAATTGCTTTATCTTCCATATGACTTTTTTGAACTGATATCATTTCTCAAGAAAAGCAAATACAACAACCATACAACAACAGAACTAGAGATTAGAGTAAAAAAGAAGTGTGTGATTTTAATTCAGTTCTTTTTTCTTTGCTTTGCTTTTGTTAAAACCCTGTAACACTGCAGGCGATCATTAGCCATAAGTGGCATTTTGCAGTGAATCATCTCCTCCACAAGTGGTCAAAACAACATCTCCACTGCAAAGGCAGAAATTCTATTCAGGAAGAGCAGTTGGTGACCAGGTTAGAACATGGAACAGAAATATTTTTGCTTCAAGACAGGATAACATGTTGCAGTCAACTATTCCAAAGAAGCCCACTCACAGTACAGACTAAAGTGTAGTATTGCTAACCTTTGAATCTGCTACTCATTCATTGCTTTTTGTTTCCCTTGTTGATTCATTTGTTTTTCAACTTAAGTTCCTGACCTAAGTCGTCAAATGCAAATGCTACTGTTAATTTGTACTAGAGAATTCAAACAAGCTTAAGATGAAGAAGAGTCAGCTATATTAATATCTCTGAGAAAGACTACTTACATAACATCTATCTCACACGGGCAAACGAATAAAACTTAACTACTGTCTAACTTCATTTTCTAACCCCAAATCCAGTTTAAGTAATATGGAAGCTAAACTGTAACTGCTTGTTAGGGAATTGTTTCAAGATAGAACATCTGTTTTTAATGTTTAATTATTTTTCTCTTACATCTTCAGAATTAAGGTGGAAAAAGTAATGCGAACCAGCCTTACTTGTCCAATTTCAGCCAGAATTGCCTATACAAGTGCTGTCTTACCAGTGGGAGATTTTTTTCTGCTTTCATTTTACCCGAAAAAAATAAAAAGAAGTTAAAAAAGGGGTCCAAAGTGTAACCTGAAATAACAGAGAGGAAAACTAAAAAAAAAATCCTATACTATTTTGCAATCGTCTTAGCTAAAAATAAGGCAACAATTTGAAAAAATATTTTCTGTCACTGCAAACATATATTGAACATTCCATGGGAACTCATGCCAGTCTTGTCATTGACTGATTTATTTAGCAAGATGCTGGAACCTATTTTACAATCATGCCACTGAATGTCTTCTAAAATGAGAATTTGAAAGTAGGCTTTACAGAGGAAGATACATTGAAATTAAATAAAACAGAAGAAAATATCAGAATATCTGCCATTTCTGGGACATTAAACTGCCTAAATCAAAGGAAGTTTTTTTCTCTACGCGCTCTCTTCATCCAGGCAAGATTTCAGTGAGGGTCAAGAATTTGCCCCTACGTATTTGACGCACATGTTCTGAATGTCTCATTTTTTAACCATTAACACTGAGTGGTCTGCAGGGGTGTCACTCCCTTCTGGAAGGCTGGTGAGGCATGGGTCTTTTGTTGGCCCTCTATACAGAAAAGAATTTCACACTCTAGCTGCACTTTAGTTTTTATTGACAAAAATGTAAAATATAGAGGACTGTAATTGAGTAGAGTGCATTCTTCAGCTTAGCAGTTCAGCTCCATCTTTAGAAAGTAGAGAATTACTTTGGCACATTCTGTGGAGAATTTGAGTAAAATGAATTTAGGTTCCATTACCACAGTTAACTAAATCTAGTCCTCTAAAAAGAAAAAGATATTCCTTTATTTCCACTTTATACAAAAGGAAGTCAGGAGGAAGAGACAAATGATTACATTTTTAGAAGGGGTAAGAAGTGAACTTGGTGATTTTGACAGAAATCAGAAAACTTTGGATGCCTGACTCTCAGATTCAGATCTAGTAGAGATTTAAACTTTTAAAATGGGATTTATGTAGAAATTAACCTGCTTCAGAACCAGAAAATTCCATTCAGTTCTGAGGATCTAACTGGTCTGTCTTCACCTATCTTACTATTGTTTGCAGTTTCTCAGTGCTATGAAAAATTATTTAACAAAACTAAGACATATCACATAATTCAATCTAATTCAAAGAACAGGTAAATAGTTTTCTTATATCCAGATGAACATATAATTTGTGTAGCGTAGGAGAAAAAGTAGTGATGGTGACAAAGAAAGATTAGTTTAGTGGAGGGCCTGAAGTATCTCCCTTGTGAGGAAAGATTGAGAGAGCTGGGGCTGTTTAGCCTGGAAGAGATTTATGAGAATTGGTTGAAAATGTTTTGATGTTTTGAAGAACACCGAGACTAAAGTATGATTCTGAGATTTGGTGAGGTGATCTTGGGCATTTGCAGGCAGCTGTATTCACAGTGCAACTAACTGTGCACTTAAGAATTACATAAACAGAAGGAAATATTGGCCTTTCTGGTCTTACTGCATTTCATCAGCCCTAAGCGAACACATACCAGGTACATCAAAATAGCTCTTACCTTATCTGTAAGAGAGAATTTTGAGCCTCAAAAGAACACAGGAGACATGGTGTCCTGAAGCTTCATAAAGCTTGGAGACGTGCTGTGCATTCATGAAGTAGCTGTAGCTGTAACCTCATATATCTTCAATTTCATTGTTGTTTCTGAGGTGTCCAATTCCCTTTGCACTCCAGGGAAGGAGCTTAGATACTTGCACCAGCAATTCCTCCTTGGAGGGCAGGGGCTAGTAGGTGTATCTGGCTTCATGCCATACTGGATTTTATCAGTAGGAGACAAGGAAAAATAATAGACCAAATCTTCAGTCTTCTACAAAAGAAATTTTATTAACCTACTCTATACTTATTTGTAGAGATGTTGAAAAACTGTAATCCTTGGGGAAAAATCTTGACTCAGCAAAGCAATACTTGGAACATCAGTGACATCCTCAGTGAAACATCTGGATATTGAGAAGTAACTTCTTTCTGTTTACTTATTTCAGAAGTATATACTACCCACTGGACTATTGCTTCTTGTTCCCTCTTGTGAGAGATTATTCTTTTATGGCATTGCCTCAAAGCTTGCTGAGGAACAAGTCCAAACAAGTCCTAGTCAAGGGTTGGGAAGTCCTTTGTCTGAGGGACACAGGTGGACTAGGCCAAGGGAAACGAGAGAGAGAGATAAGCTGCAGATGAATGGCCGTGAAGCAGTCTTTTGTGTGGGTTTATCTCAAGAAAGGTGGCCATCTCAGGGGGTGCACCCAAGGATGTCACGTAGGCAGGAAAAAGGGAGGAAAAGAAGGATCAGCAACCATGAAGTTGGGGTTTTCTGACAACAGATTCCTCACGACCTGAGACCTGCATGCTGAAGAAGAACAAGAAGGGGTCTGCCATCAGATCCCTCAATACAGAAGTCCTGCTTACTGACGGACTCTGTTGGGCCTGCCACCTGAGTCCTGCTGCCTCCTCCCAGACTTACCCTGTGGCTTCTTCCTGCTACCCTCTTGCTGCCCAAGCCCAGCCATGCTGCTGCTGCTCTCCCCTGCTGTGCTTTTGCCTCAGACCATTGGAACACCTTGCATCGGGACCGCTGCTGGATCCTGGAAGTGACTGTCCTCGCTTTACGCAATTCTTGCTTCTTTCTATCGTTTCTATTCCCACCTTCCCTTCCCCATCACCCTAAATCGTCCATCCTCCCCTTCCCCATCTTCCCAATTAAGGTTTGTAATAAACTGGTTGAACCAACATTTGAACCATTGTTCCTTAATCTCACACCATGCATGCATATATCAAAGAACCTCCTCTCCCTCCTATAAATTGGAGCGAGACACCTCTCTAGGTAAGAAATTGATTATGCATCATTTCTCCTGTTGCATCCTTTCTCGCAAACTATACCTTTGGGCCTCCTTCCATAGTGTATCTTCAGTATTTGATGCTCTTCAGACATGCCTCTACTGCTCAATTTTTCATTACTAGCACTCTTTAAAAACATCACTAAGCCTTGCTCAGCCAAAGAGATGGTGGCTAATAAAGCTAACGTTTGATGGCTGAATTAGATAGGCAGTATGACCACTGGAAAAAATAATTGGATTAAATTCCACTAAATTGGTGGGAGCACTTCAGTTTGATCATTAAGGTTAATATGCAGACATATTTTTGTTTAGTCAGTACAGCTAGACCAACTGCTATTGTTTCAGAGGAAAAAAATAGTACAATAGTTTGTTAATTCTGGAATATTATAGGAAATTATGATAGTAAATAATAATAATAATAAATTTTTGACCAAGCAGAATGAAAACACATTTTGAAATTTGTTATAAAACAAATTTTTTGGGGGTAAAAAAAGCATGTAGTGATCAATATAAATACTTTTTTTGATTATATAGAAATGTTTCAAAAATATTTAAGTTCATGATTATGTATTAAATCAGTCTTTAGTGAACTTAAAATTGGAAATAAATTTTGAAACAAATGTTGACTTTATTCTCCAATATACATGAAGAATGCTGTGAGAATGCTGAGTTTTGAAACTTTGTTTCAAAATAGAAAACGCCTTTCAAGGAAATTTAATCAAAATTAACTGAACTAAAAAGTTCAGTTTTGTCACAATGCTGTTTCTTGACTGCTGCACCTATAACTTATATTTAGAATCTTCCAAAACATTTTAATTTTGAAGTTGTTATACAGAAAATTCTGGTGCTAGAAGAGAATATTTTGAAAAATAAAAGCTTAAAATAGCTTTTCAAATTAGAATCAAAAGCTTTAAAGTTTGCACCTGGATATGGCTGGGAAATTCTTTCATGAAACGAATGGAGTGTGGAAAACACCAGATTTGTTAAATCTGTACAAAGAGTTGAAGTCTCAAGCCTTTCACAAAGAGAAACACTGCATCATAACCTCCTGATTGTTCAACAGTGATTGATTTGGTCTATTTACTCATACAGATCATATGAGATGCTAACTCTCTGGTAAAGGTAAGCTTACTTCAGCAAAGGTTGCTGGTGCCTGAACACTTTTTATTTATACTAGAAGAGCTGCTGAAAGATGAAAAGGTATAAAACTAGAAGATAGGAAGCAAATGCAATCTTGATAACACAGAATAAATAAGTACTCTATCATCTCTCTCTTTCGCTCTCTAATGTAGAAGGCATTTAAGCTATGGTTTAAAAGCATTTTCATGCCACCATTCCTTGGAGTCTTCAAACACACAGTACCTACCCTTGCTCAGCCAGAATTCATTTCACTATGGGTATCCAGAAAGCTAATATTCTACCAGGAACTTGCTATAATTTTAAGCTTGTGTACAATATGTTAACTAATCACACAGCTCCCAGATATTTGTAACATGTAGCACAAATCTGAGATTGCATTTAAATGAGAGACAGGCATGACTACTGATGTGTTGTTTGTTAGTGCTGCTCAGCAAGGAAAATGCTGCATTACACATTGCCAAATTCACAATAGTTCATTGGTTATGCTTCAGAGATAACAGAAAGCATACAACACTTAATCAGTGTTCACTGTTCCGCAGGCTATATTAAATAATAATAATAATAAACTGAGAAGTACTTCAGGAAAAAATAGGCTACAAAATTAATTATAAGTTGCAAATACGATGCAAATGGATGCAAACGACAAACAAAATGTGTATTTTTCTACTAAACATGGACTTGATATGAAAAACCCAGACTCACTGAAAAATGAGGGCCCACAGGTCAGGCCACGTATTATGCAAAGAGGTTCAAAACTAGAAAAATAGATCAGGATGTCTAAACATGAAATACAAAACTCTTTAAGTTGTTTACATGATTGCCATTGATAAATATACTCCAAATACAATCTCAGACAATTTAGAATTGTTACTTTTTATAAATATTCAATTAAAAACTGTTGAAAACAAGTATTTAGGACTTTCCCCCTATTTTTGAAAATGGATGCCCACAAAAAAAATATGGATTATTGAATTTGAAAGCACTAATAGTGACATCTCTGCAAACTATTGATAATGCTACTGAGTGTGGATTTGTGGGTGATTTTTTTCCTGTAAATAGAGGTAAAAGCAACCAGCTAGTCATTTTATGACAAAAGCACCCTTTATAAAAGCTGGAATTTAATATATACATTCAGTCAATTGACAAAAGTGAATATACATGTTTTCTAATCTATGGATAAAATATCTATTAATATAAAGAGAACAACAAAAAGGAATAGAAAATAATAATTCATCGTTACTGCAATGGATAACATTCTTTGCCTTTTCAATTTAAACAAACTTATCATAGATAAGTAAAATATGATAGATAATTTTGTGTTTAAACTTCTGATATGAATTATTTAATTAATTGTCCATATTTTATGCTAAAACACTAAACATATTTGTAGGTCAATAGGTATTTTAGTAAGAGTGTCTAGATGTTAAATTCTTGACACTTGTAAGCTCAACCACCGTCCCTCAAGTATGGTTTCATGAAACGCCTGTTTGTAAATTGCCTCTTAATTTTCAAATAAATGGATCATTGTTATAACTTCACAGTGAAAATAAATGGCAAAACCTCAAAGAAGGTATCTTTTTAGCGACACAAAAAAGGCCCATCTCCATGAGAGCTCCAGAATTACTTCCTGCTGATCAAGTCAAGAAAGAACATCAGAAAAACTAGAGGAAAATCTACTGAGATTTATTTTCAGAACACGTCTCAAAACTGATGTAGATTTTCAGTTCAAGCTAACTTAAAAAAATGACCAAAACCATCCCAGGAAGCTATGGTATTTGCCACAGAAATTGAATCTCATCTTGAAGCAAGAAGCAGCTGTTACTGAGAAAGTATTTACCAGGCAAATGTGTGAAGAAAAGAGATTCTAATCTGGCATATGATATTACTGAATTATTTTTAAGATGTCGGAAGAACAAAACAAATTGGCAGTAATGCAAGCTGTTGGAGAGAAATGCTGGACACATTGGAGAAAAACCATTAGAAGAATGCAACGGTAACAGCACCCTCCATAACAAGAGTGAAGGGTATAAGGCGTTCAGTGAAACTTGTCTTCAAGATCAGGAAGAGCAGGCCTGAAGAATAAAAAAGCTATTTGCTTTCAAGGATGAAATTCTGGATCAGAAATGTTGAAGGACCTAAAAAGTTTGGAAACAAAACTGGGAAAGTGTAAATGGCTACTACAATTTAGGACTTGTGCCTACTTAACCCAGATTTCTATTCTACCTTTGAAAAGTAGAAAAAAAGTGAAACTGGAGAATCTAAGATAGCTAAATGTATCCTGTACCAGGAAAGAGGTTCTAATTTTCTGTGTCTTAGATGATAAACAATATATATATATATATATTATATATATTATATATATTATATATATATATAATATATATATTATATATATATATATATATGTAAAATCTGAAGAAATAAAGTCTGATTCAAAAGCAATATTTTTGCAAGCTCTAGTACTCAGTTTGAAAAATTGAGGGGAATAATCAACTTTAAACCCGCCTCCCTTCAAAACAGAGATTTCTAGTATGTTATTTAAAGTCCACAGGCCAAATTGTCTACCAATTAACTCTGACTTCAGAGAATCAGCAAAACTGCAGCTGCAAAGAGTAGACGCTTGCTAGGATGAAAATTTCTTTCCAACTATGTGGTTTTGAAAGATCCTCACATCTAAGACCTCATTTCTGAAAAGAAAAAAAGAGAAAGGAAAAAAAAAGAAAATGATGAACTGTGTAGAAATGTAGAATCATTCGAATCAGGAGGGACCTTTAAAGATAATTTAGTCCAACTCCCCTGCAACGAACAGGGACACCTACAGCTAGGTCAGGTCACTCAGAGTCCCATCCAGCCTGACCTTGAAGGTTTCCAAGGATGGGGCATCCACCACATCACTGGGCAACATGTTTTCTTGCTTACAATTTCCCCTCCTGTGAAATCTTATAACTTTTCCTTCTACATAACTTTTGTCTCTGGTGCTTTTTTTCACTGTTTTTTTTTTTGTTTGTTTTGTTTTAGAAATCTAATCTAGATTATTGTATTCATGTCACAGTCCTCCTATGTCATTGTCTATCAATTAACGCTGAATTCAGAGAATCATCAAAACTATAGCTGTAGTTGCCTGAAAACTTTTGCTTTCTGATGTGTTCAGTGCTGGATTATATTATTTTGTTGCTGTATTCCTGTTTATGTAAAAATAACAGCTGATACACATGTGAATTTGAATGCCATACTAAAAAAGTCCAGAAGATGAAGTGAGAAAGTAAAAATGTATTCATGACACAGGAGATTCACAAGGTTCAGTAGGACAGCTCAGTCTGTAAAAGAAACTCAGAATTTTGGATGATTACTTAAGTTTTTTTTCTGAAGAAATTTAAATCTCATTTTCAGAAAGAGCTCAAGCACAGAGAGACACCTAATGGAATTATTACTTCCCAATTCCCTCAGAAAATTTGGAGCTGAGTGGAAATTAAACTGTGGATGACAGTTCAAATGTGTAATTTTCATTTTTGATGTCTACAGTAATTTAATTAAATGATCATAACTGTGGTAGCTTCTCTTTCAAATGCTTAGAGAAATCTTACAGAGAGAAGTTAATGTCCAATAAGAAATTCCCTTAAAATGGCATAGGAAAATAAAGCCAAATTTGGTGAACTACTAGAGCACTGACTTGCAAAAGGGTATCCACATTTGTTAGATTGCTGCAAAGTGTGTTAGGGACTAATGGAGAACATCAAGAAAAATATATGACAAGGTTGAGTGACATTCAACATCTGGGTGGCTAAAGAGCAAAGCTGTGAGAAAAACAAAGTGATTGCCTGGGGTGCAAAGATCCTGTCAACATGAAAATAAGTTAAAAAAACAATTTATTTTACTCTTTAAATTCATATTGAGGACTGTGTCATCATGATGTAACTGAACTCCTGAAAATCAAATCAATCAATTGTTGCAGCACTTTGTGGAAGAGCAAAAAGCAGAAAATAGGAACTTGACAGACTGATCTACCTTTGCCCTGATGTTAACTTGTCAACATTTATAACCCCAGAAGGGTAAATCAGACAATTTATAAATTATTCTTAACAGTGGTGACAGCTGCTGTCCTTTTTCTCACAATGCGTGCAAAACTCACTGACTTGACTTGATTTCAGTATTACCATTATTACTAAAAAAAAAAAAGTCACCTAGCATCATCTTCAAGAGATAGATTAAACAAACAAACAAGAACTGTTATAAATCCAGGAAAAACAAACAAAACAAAACAAAACAACAAAAACCAACATCTAGCGCTTTCAAGTGCTGGGGAGGTTTCATTCCACCACCAGCAGACAAATAATGAACTGGTTATTGGGAAAAATGACATTGGACAGGAGCATGACCCCTCACTTCTGAGGTCCAGAACCTCAGAACCTAGAACTGCATAGAAATAACATCCAATGCAGTGAAATGATACCTTGAGCCTTCTGGGACATTGGAACTTCAAAAGACTGTCGAAAACAGTGATAAACCACCTCTGCTATTCAAGGCACGAACAATGCTACCAACATCTCTGATTTGATAGTGAAGTCATAGAATTACGTGATATCCCAAGCTGGAAGGGACCTACCAGGATTACTGAGTCCAAGTCCAAGTCCTTCCTGGACTGTTCATTGAAAGAGAACTGAAACAAGTGAATATTTTCTTTGCTCCCTTTCCAGAACTCAGCAAATACTGAAAAACGAAAGCAACATTTTCTCTTATTTTGATAAGACAAACTCTTTCATTACCTTCTGATGAATTCTGAAGTGTAGAAAAGTCAAGAGTTAACTGGAAAACCCTCAAACTCAGCTTGGTTTGCTGTAGTGTGGCTAAAAGATGAAGTTGAAAGTCTTAGTGTCTTTCAGTCTTATTGGCTGAGTGGGCTGAAGCCTGAAAAGAGTGGAAGTCTATCAGTTCCCAAGTAAGGCAGGGGTCTTTCAAAACTTTTCAGGTCTTTCAGGAGTTCAGTATAATCTTCAGTGGCTATAACACAAATCATTTTTTACATTTCTCTTACTGCAAACTGCAGCTGTGTATTTTAAGGTTTTAGACACCTCACTCCAGTGTGCAGATATATTATTCATTTTACTGCTTTATTTCATTTCACTGCTGCATCTGGTCACTCAGGTGAACAAAAGGTTTCCAGTTGGATATGTAGCATATGTAAAGGACTTTGTTTTTTTGTAAATCTCAGATAAAGCACTGCGAATTAGATTATTATGTCTTTAGAGGTGAAAAGAACTAAAGCAATTGAGGAAGAGAGAATGTCTAGGTATGTTAAAGAGCAATATAACTAGGAAGCTCTAGAATTTCACAGTGTCCAAACAGTTTGTTGAGGAGGCTGGTAATTAGCATGAAAAGAGACAAGAAATTTGGAAGGATAAGCAGCACAGATCGATATGGAATACTAGCTGTCAAACTACAGAAAGTATTTTAAACTACTGTTAGAAGATGCCTCAAACATTACTCAGAAGAGACCAAAAAAATGAGTGTCTGTATGTACATATGTGTGGACAGGACCCTAGCTCATTAGAGTAAGAAAGAGAATGAGTGGCATCATATATAAGATAAAGCAATTCTTGATGCAGTTGTTTTGCTGCCCTTCTTACAGAAGACAAAAGTGAAAACTGTATTTGGAACTTGCATGTAAAATGTTAAATATTTATCCAAACAAGTCAGAATTGCTAGTCTAGAAAATATACAGAATGTTGCATCTAGCATTTGTAAGCTGGTTCTTCAGTACAAGCACAGTACAATTTCTAAGTGGTAAATGTGACTGTTTTCATCTTTATTCCCTGTAACTCCTAATTAAATTCAGGTCTGTCTGAAGAAACTGGATGTAAAATACAACAGTAGTCCTTCAATAGCTAGAAATAATATGCTTCCCCTTCTCTAAAAAGAAAGTGAGCTAGGAAAAGTAGATGCTTTGCTCCCACAAAAGTGTCAAATGTTCTTATAGCACGGAACAAACACAGGAGGCAGTGTGACCTGTTGCCTGACAGGAACAGAACAAGCTAGGTGGATTTGAATCCATATGGAATAGAGAGCTTTGCTGTTTGGAACTGTTAGAATTTCAGGCTCCCATTCGAATTCACCCCCTCAAAATACCTTTTACACTGAAATGCCACGGTCTCCTTTCAGTGGTAAGAAGTTATCTGAAAGCCTATTTGGTAACAATTAACAAATATGAACAATAATATTCTGGATGGACACAACATTCTAAAGAGAAACAACTGCAAATTCTTTTGTTAATTACATTCAAACAATCAAAGGCAATCACATACAGCACATCCAGTAACATATTTTCCAGAATAAATAAGGAAACAAATACACCCAGATTCCCAGTATGGGATTAAGCAAATGAAAAGCTGCAAGCATTTGTAATTCTTTTTTTTTTTTTTTCAGTTGAAACACTAATTTATGATGTTTGGTATAAATTAAGATTATGAAAACATAAAGATCTTTCATATACTTTACACATTTTCAGCCAAGCAGAACTATGTCTTTATTGGCTGTGTTTTGTAAATGTTGAACATCAGTCTTTTCTTGTACCTTTTTTTTCTTTCACCAACTGCTGAAGTCTTCATTTACACTGCACAAATTATCCTTAGCAGCAGGTAGGAAGCAATCAGCAAGGTGTAGTTGGCAATAGGTCTAATTTTCATTACAAAATGGAGAGAACCAGGGGACATGACATTTGTCCAACATAGTCCGCGAGGTCTCTATTAGGAAAATTGACTTTGGAGGACTGTCGTCTTGCTGATAAGACACTGAAAGAGGGAATGTGGAAGATAGGTGTTTTTTTGTTGTTGTTTGTTTGTTTGTCCTGTTGTTTCTTTTTTAATGATTTTTTTTTTCTTTTTTGTTTAATCATTAGAATAATAAAAATACAAAATTCAGAATTAATTTCAAAGCATTTTAAAATGCCAGGAAATGCATATGATTCTCTTGCTCTTAATTACCCTGAGCTTATCAGAATAAAAAACAATTCACAGCAACTCATCAATGAAACTATCAGCAGCAAACACGGAGGAAGAAAACATCAGGGTTTTTTGGATGAAATAAAATCTATGCTAATTTATTTATTTCACTCTAGTTAATTTTTTGAAGAAGTAATGGTATAAAACAAGGGCAGGGGGACAACTGACAGATTTTTACCTACATTTGGGTGCTGAAATAAGGTACAAAAATTCAGAAACTGAATGCCCCAGTGTCTCCTGAAGTTGATTTAAGCCCCCTAAAATTCTTAATTATCTTTTAAAGATGATTGTCTCTCCTCTAGAGGATCAGTGGCTAGAATTTTCCCCATTACATCCTGTTATTTCTTCTTTCAGTTTTCCTTTGAATAATCACTCTGGTGCCTCCCTTCAGTGAGAAGGAATGTTGTACACTTTAAAGCATTAAGTGAATGTATTACAGGGATTTTGTTTTCACTAGATGTGTAAATACAAAGAACTCTTTTAAACAAATGAATGCCCAGAAGGCTGTATATTGTTTCCTCTTTAAATAATATATTTGATTGCTACTGGCCTTCGAACTAAGTTTCCTACTTTACCCTAAAGTTGGAATACAGCTGCTTTGTTAACTTTCAGAGAACTAACACATCTTTTTACTCTTACTCAAGCAAAATTCCCATTATAGTCAATGCTATAAATTCAGATTTGAATATAGACTGCTGTTGTTGGTTAAAGGTGTTGAACTGTATGTACACCTTGAGAAATTATTATTTATGTATATCTTAAATATAATGTTCTCAAGGATATTGATATTCATGTATATTTACCTGAATAAGATCCCTGGAGTATAGGTGAATAGACGTGGGGTTTTTTTGGACATGTAGAAATGAAAATTTAGATTGATTGTCAGTCTGTCTGTACGATAGCAGGGTATTGAATACTTGTCTTCTGAATGTTGGGTTAACATTTGAACAACAGGAGGAGTATGTGACTACTGTCAGTAAATTATACCTCTAACTTAAAAGGGAAAATAAAAGATTAATCATTGTCCCTTCGCACAACATAAATCTCTCTCAGAGGTGCAGGAGGAGTTACACAAGCTTCTCAAATAAATTCTCTGTTGAGGCTTTTTGATGGGCCATGGAATTTCAGATCTCTGGAACTATAGGCAACTAACAGTTAACATAAATGTATGAAGAAAATGTGCACTGAGTGGATAAGTTAAGTTGTTGCAAAGCTTTTGTTTTCTAAGCACTTTTATTTGAACTCTAAAATATATAAAATGAAACAGATCTCAAACAATTGCATAAAGCTTTAATATTAGTTTATAAAAACTCAAATACTCTGATAAAAATCTTAGTGTCACTGCTTATTCAATATAGTTTGAGACATGGAGACCTGCAAAGCTGGGATGGGGGAGGTGAAAAGAAAAGAAATACAGAAGATTGGAGCTGACAGTTTTCTTCACAGAAAACCTCCAGTTGGAGAAAACTACCCCAAAGAGTTGACTCAGTCCAGAAATACTGATTTGGTCTTGATTTTAGAAAAAGAACACTCTCAAATCATTTTTTTTTCTTCATATACTACAGGACAATGCACTTGACAGAGAGCATTTAATTACTCTTTTAATCTCTCTCAAATTCCATCTGAAGTCAACTACATGTTGCAGAAGTTCGTGCTGTGAAATACTGGACAATTAAAAAAGGTTACAGCGGTCAGATGTACTGACTACATAGAGAAATCAGGTTGTCATTTCACCTTGTTTTAATTGATTCCTTTATCCCTATATTTTCCTATAATTATCTATTATCACAATCTTACTGCCTAAGTTTTCACATTTACTTCTCAGAAAGGGTGATCAGGCACTGGAATGGGCTGCCCAGGGAGGTGGTGGAGTCACCGACCCTGGAGGTGTTCAAGGAACGACTGAATGTTGTGTTGAGGGACATGGTTTAGTGGGAGCTATCGGTGATAGGTGAACGCTTGGACTGGATGATCTTGTAGGTCTTTTCCAACCTTGGTGGTTCTATGATTCTATGATTCTATGATAGTTTTATTAAGATCTACATTACAAAGATCAAACAAGAATGGAGCACAGTTATCATTCCTTTATCATCAGTCTGCTTATATCTCCAAATTACACTAACTCATCATGATTTTATGGAATTACTTCAGCAGTATGACTTATTATAGGATAAAACTTCTTGCCATACCCATACTCCAGAAGATTCCTTCACATATTCCATAAACAGTAAATATTTCACAATCTAGGTTTAACAGTTTCAGAAATCCCAATCATAAGTCTTGAAAATAAAGAAATTACACATGATTATTGTAAAATTAACTGTCCATAGACAAAGATTATATTACGGACCTTCAACAGCTTCACTGACTGAGCTATTTTAAACAATCTCCAGCCCAGCCTCAAATCCTCATTAGATAATAGAGAGTATGCATTATATTCTCTATACTCTTTGTTGCATGAAGTAAGGGAAAAAAAGAACAATGGTATAAGTGGAAAAAAAAAAAAAAGTTTTTGAAATGAACACTGGCAGTCTGAGCTTTCCAGCTAATGATTTTTTTGTAGCACTGTATTAACTTCAGTGGACTGCACTTGAAATTATACAAGCAATTCTACGAAATGAACCAATGGCATAAATTGTAACAACAGCAAAACCTGCTAACTTTCCATTCTATTTAATTTCCAAGAGAAAATGATTTCATTTTGTATTTCATGTCAACAGATTTAGGTTAAGAGCTTTTTTATATTCTTGAGTAAGTGCAGCAAATGTTGCTCTTTGCTTTCATATTAGCTGTGATGTCCATCTCTAGTATAATATACCTTTTGTGGTACCAGTTTAAGTATCCTCGCCACACGAAGAGGAAGAAAGGCAGTGAAATTATGTAAGCAAGTCTTTTCTGAAAACAAGCAGTGTTGGAACAAAGTGAAAGCAGCAAGTAAATCTATCCCGATCCTCTTCTGCTTTCTAAAACTTTCTCAAGTTCTGAGAGATACAAGAGAAATGCAATTAAAACAATTCACTAAGTGCTTTATTTGCCACCTGCCATTCATTGAATACCTGCTGGTAAAACTGATTTTTTTTACTTGCAGATTTGCCCTGATAGACTGGAATTATAAAAGTTTATGAGTGCTCCAGAGCCACATGAGGATAAATATAGATTCAATCAAATAAAATCAAATTTAGCAATACAGGGGTAAAAAGTGAATTACTTTCAGGTTGTCCCAGGGATATTTTTGTTCAACAGAACCACGATAGTATAGGAAGGCACTTCTGTTAAAAAATGTAGAAAAGCTTATACTGGCTGATCCTACTATAACATTGTTTACTGTACAAATTGCAAGCTCTTACAGTTTTCAAAAGTTGTTTTCTTGTTATAGTGTTGTTGTTTTTTAATCCAGAACTTATGATACAGAGAAGCTTATAAACTGTTATCTTCATTAAATATAATTGTCATATTTTGAGGGTTTTTTGATATATATTTGTGGTGTGTTTGTGTATGACCTACTCCTATTTTTATAACAGCAGACATACTGGCCAATTTCAGCAAATATGAGAGAAGAGATCCCAAAGTTTTCATTTTGTGGGTTGAAGTAATCTAAGGTATTCATTCTCCTAAGATTCCTCTTCATCACTTGTAGTGTGGTCATTAGATTCACAAGACAATTATTTTTTGCCTTACTTATTTTCTTTTGCTGAGTTCCATTAGTAATATAAGTTACTATACATTTGGGAAAACTAAAAATAACCTTTTACTGGCCGGTACTGAAAATGCTGGACATTGGTGGCCCTGCCTGTTGGCAGGGGAATTGGAACTTGATGATCCTTAGGGCCCCTTCCAACCCACACCATTCTATGATTTTGAAAAGCCCATTCCTCGCTAGAGAGTGAGGAGGGGGAAGAATAGAAATCATTTTCCTTTATTTCCTGTTTTTATGGATCTCCTTGTGAAGGAATTGGAAAGTACAAGAGTGGGTGATACCTATGGCAAAGCTTAAGGTAGCTGAGAGTGCAAGATTTGAACAAGTCCAATTTTAACTGCTAATACAAGCAACTAATTATTACAGTACAGATTTATTATTACGTTACAGATTTTTTTCTATTTAAATGCATCTTCTTCCTTCTTACTGTCTGTTTTTTTGTTTTGTTTTGTTTTGTTTGTAATAATGTGATTATAGAGGACAATTAAATGTCCTAATAATGCCAGGCTCTATCTGATTGTTTGCTTGTTCAGTAGAGAGACATAACTAATTCCCACACTGTTTACTAAAATTCACCTCATCATTTTGATCAAAGATATTGGAAGATCTGCTATGTGATGCATAACTGTATACCATAAAACCAGGTAATCAGATGTTGTAAAACAGAAACACTCTTTAAATGTTGAAGTATATGTATAACTGACAGTGACTATTCATCTGGCCTTGTATTTCAATGATCATTGAATTGATTGAAATTCAGACATCGAACACATGGCACAAGTCACCTTAAGAACAATGTAATTAAAGCTTAAAAGCTTTCTTGTATCAAGAAAATGCAGTTCAACCACACTAGTCAATTTTTATTGTTTTTGCAGCCTGTTTCTTGCAGAGCTATGAGAGAACAACTAAAAGTACAGATTTATATCAGCATCACAGTTATGGTGAAGGAAAGACTACACATGTAAAAGCATAAGAATTAGATATCTTGGTATACAGAAAATTTCATTGTCTTTTTAGGATATTAAAAGCAGACATGATGTGTAGACACTAGTTAGTACCATTCTGATACAGATTTTTGATTTAATCTGAATACTTCCAAAACTTAAGAACTCAAAGTCAGGCTGAAAATAATGGCAACAGGTACTTGGCATCATTGACAAGTGAGGATTGTTTGGAAAAAAAAGTCAGAATTAGCTAAGTAAATTTCATAAACTAATTTATTTTATGTTAGTATTCTTCTGAACCAATTTAACTTGCTCAGTTTATAATGTCAGCATTTACAATGTCAATAAAAATATAACGTTATACTATAATGTTGGGCAGAGTTTCATTTCAGTAATTCAAAGAGATGCCACATTTTCATTTCAGCAAGTCATTCCTAGTAAAAACAAGGTCATTATAAAGTCATTCTTTAAAGAGACTGACAGGAAGTATATCTAAAATGACCCTGTAAGGATTTTAACTAGCATGTAGTAAACGCATGGGTAGGGTCTAAAATGGAGATGAGAAATGATGCTTTATCTAGTAAAATATTTGAAATCCACAACTGTCTCAGTTTCTAGTTCTTCAGTAGAGAATGTTAAATAAAACCTAAGCTAAAGACAAAGAATTATTGTTAACTCTAACAGTAAAATGTTAAATGCTTTCATGTGGACTATGCCAATTACATCAGAAAGAAATGCAAAATAAATATTTTAAAGCTACAAGTTTCATTTAAACTTTGGGGGAAAAAAAAAAAATGTTAAAAGTTTTTTTTTCCTCTAATGAAATGAGCTCTTTACATATAAATTATATTGTAATAACAGAGCTCCCTGGTGGAAAAGAGTTCCTTCTCCTGCTGGCAAAAATTAAAATAATCACAGATGGCTAATGATCAAAAATACTGACTGACAGCTCTGAAGTACAAGGCATAGATAATATTCTCAGAGCTACAATTTATTTATACTTAGAACTGGCTTTAGGCACCCACAAAATCTGGGTTTATGATGTACTATTATAAAAGAGATCTTTTAACCACCACTGCAGTTTCTGCTGCCAGGGTTTTTCCTTAAAACTAAATTGATCTCCATAATAATTTCACCAATATACTTATGTTTCAGTCAACCAGTTATTGGAAAGAATTCTTTATAATTAACTATATTTGTTCAAACCTTAAAGACATGTTGACTCCATCCTTCTCATTTGCATTATACTTAAAATGTGTATTTTCTTTGGAGCTCTTAGAAATACTGTATTATACTTCAGAACTGATTTACTGCAGAAGTCAGTGAATACAAAGAAAGGGTCCCAAAACGTTTTAGTTTCCTGTATTTGAAGAATGGCATAAAAAGTGTCCTGTCTTTTTGCTAGTGTTCAGAAACTTACTAGGTCTCATTCCTATTTAGGTTAATTGAAATGCTTAATTGATTCCAAAGGAGCGAGATAAGTTTGTTGGCAATTCTGATTGTCTCGGATGTTATTTATTATCTTAAAGCTCCACCAAAAAGTGTGCTAAAATCTTTGTAGAGCAGAAGCCTATCCACAATTTCAAACACTGTCAGTGTTGTAGGCTTGCAACAGTTCTTACTTTTCAGTATGCATCCTACTTGCATCACCATATGTTTCTAAGAGGAAGCTTGACTTTTAAGTGCAATTTCCAGCCTTTCTAAACTAGAAGAAAAAATGGAGTGAGATTCTGGATAAACTGGAAATGTTTAGTAATAAGAACACAAGTTTTAAATACAACAAAACATTACCTTTGGGTATTTGGAATATATTCATAGAATCATAGAATGACTTGGGTTGGAAGGGACCTCAATCAAGTTCCACTGCCTCTGTCACAGACAAGGTTGCCACTGCTAAATCAACTACTAGATCAGATTGCCCATGGACCGATGGAAACACAATGTGACAGTAGGTCTGTAGAATCATTTCTTCTTCCTCCGTGTAGGTTTCAGCTACATATAAGAAGATGGCTCAGAAAAGACAAAGTTTCTTCAAACTTCACTATTGATTTTTTTATTATTATTACTATTTTATTATTATTTTAAGAAGCAACCACAAAACACACGCACACATAAAAAGAAAAAGAGGGAGAGAGAGAACAGCTTACCTTTGGAAAAGCTACATAAAATTACACATATTACTGGACAAAGAGAATTCATGAGGAATCAATCTTCAACATTTAAAACAGCAGGAAAACTGATAGTCAGAGCTTGCACTTGCTTAGCTTTTGCAGTTCATCTCCATAAGCACCCAAACTTTCATCACCAGATTGCAGAACTCGCAGATATAATTGCTTAATAAACCTTTTGATTTTAAATTAACCATGAATTTTAAAGTCCAGCTATTGACTTCAGTGTTGACAATCATGCTCTTCTGGCATGATGCGTAGTCTCAGATGGTTATATTAGTTCACATTCTTTTTATTCAGATGTCTGACTGGACCTCTGCTGTATGAGCTGAAAGCTCTGGATATAAGGAGAATCATTTATCAACACAGCTGCTGTTATGTCAGGATAATGTAAATTTTACAATAACAGACATGGAGCTGGAGTGATAATTAATGCAGGAACATTTCCCAATGTAGACAGTGCTACTGTAGATAAATTGAGATTCATTTTAAGCAGGAATAATTTCAGCAAATAACTTATATTATTTCCTCCAAACACAAGTACAATTTATAAGTTATAGACAGACTGTGACTTATTGGCATTCCAGCAGTCACAAAGCATTCATCTGCAAGCTATCTCAATAGCTTCCTACAGCAAAAGTTGGTGTACTAAACAAGATTATGCAACTTAATTATCCTTTAAAAAAAGAAAAAAAAAAATCTTTCTTTCTTTTTTCTTTTTCTTTTTTTTTTTTCCTACCTTCTTTTAGTAAAAGACATTTTAGGACTTACAGGGCTTCACAAAACTGCACTTTTAAAGAGCATATATTCATTCTACCATTTTTGAAATTCAGTTACAGCCAAGTGAAATACCACAAGTAAACTATTTCACTGAACTGAACAACAATAAACCAAAATTAGTAAAATTATTAAAAGCATGCCTGAGGCAACAGAAACTTTGGTGTTAATTTCCATTTCTTTCAAGTGCATTTGATGAATGATGTGACAAAAGAATCCTAATTAAAGTCAAAATCCTGAATACTAAATAAATTAGAAGTGCCACTACATTCATCTTCTACAATGATAATACTGCCTCTTCTGCTTCTTCTCTATGCCCCTTTGCTTACATCTGTGGCAGCAGTTCAGCAAAGGGCACTACCAGCACGGACGAGGGAATGGATACTATTCCCCAAAACAGGGAGATAATAGGACAGACTGCTGTTTCTCTTCACCACCTTCAGTTTACACATAGAAAGTCTACCTGGAACATTCAAAGTGGTTTTAGGAATTTCTTTTTCCTCTCATGACTTAAAACTTGATGAGTAGTACTGCAGTCTCTACTGCTCAGTAGCCCTGTACAAGCTGATATGTTTATGGTCATTAATCTTTTATTTCTTTTATTACTGGAGAATCATTAAGTACATATATACTTGGGATAATATATAATCCTAATGGACTGGGAAGGCAA
This sequence comes from Alectoris magna, assembly GCA_030625065.1. Taxonomy (NCBI): domain Eukaryota; kingdom Metazoa; phylum Chordata; class Aves; order Galliformes; family Phasianidae; genus Alectoris; species Alectoris magna. Next base: position 122,457,840 of record CM060561.1, read on the forward strand.
CACTGAAAGGATGAAATTCTATGGCTTGTGTCACACAAGCCAGGCAAGACAATCATAAATGACCTTAAAATCTATGAATCTTTCAAGGAGCTGCCCAATTCAATAAGCAGACTGGAACATGAATTATGACTCTCAGGAGACATCCTTCCCCTGCTACCCTTTTGTTCCAGAGAGTAACTCTGAAATACTTTAGGAGATGTTTATATCCCCAGTGTGCCCAAGTAGTAGGCTCATCTTTTTCCATTTTCATTCCACTACTGTTTTCCCCTCAAATACACTAAAAATCTGCCAATGTAAAAAAAAAAAAAAAAAAAAAAAAAAGAAAAACAAAAAACAAAAAAACAACAACAACAAAAAAAAACTTGTGCCTTGGTGTCTCTAGCTGCCACTTGTACTAAGGCCTGTGACAAGATCAGTCCTAAGAACAGGCTGTAGTCGGCAGCTATGGACTCCAATCTTCCAACTTTGACAGAGGCTAATAATGGGAGCCTATTAGAGAAAGTGTGAGGACAAGACAAGCATGTAATAATTCTCCAAATAATTCTGACAGACCACATCAATAAGTTAATGTCTTAATATAGCTTATGATGTATTGCATATATGCAGAACACTCATGACTTCTCTGAAATGATAGAATATCATCTCACCACTACAATAACACAGGCCACAAACACAAGGTGTTCTCTTTTAACTTATCACAATGATACCCCACTTCCTGACTCTTTTAAAATATGGGTTTTTGTATTTTCTAAGTGACAGAAGAGACAGAACTTCTATCTTCAAATCTTGGTTCTACGAAATTTGTTTCAGAGGAAATAAAAGAATCATCTTAATGAAAATGATGGATTGTTTGCTTATATCTTGTCTGATATATTTTAAGACCTGATTTGACACCTAATTTAGCTAGTGAATTCTAATGGGCTACATTTTTTTTTTAGAAATTACTGCAAGTAAAACTGTGTCTTGTGTATACCCAGAACAATTTCTACAACTCTTGTCAGCAGATGAATTTTGTACCCAATTTTATGCTGCAAATTTTGAATGGGTCTTTTACAAAGGGTATCTATTGATCCTAACTTTACTAGTGATCATTTCATTGATCATGGTGTGTTGTTGGACTAATTATCTTCTATAGGTTGGTATACATATATATATAATTAATTTCATAAGAGAGATGTACTGAGACTCTTACTGTTTTAAAGTTATTTATTCAAGTGCCCGTGTTGCATATGAAAAACTGAATATCTGTAGCACTAGCTCTTGAACTTACACTTTATGTTTAGATACTAACAGTGAGATATTTTTTTTTCAATTTCACTCAAGAAAGGGAAAATTTGCAACACATCTCTAATACTGCACAAGGAGAGAAGAATTTATCTTCATGCTTCTCTCTCACACAAACACCCTGTGATACATGCATATGACCTATATTTTCTTGTATGCTTTTGCCAGACATCAGGTTTGAATATTTTTCTTTCTTCCTTGAATGCATATTTGTGTTATATGGAACTTTTTACTGAAGAACATGGTAAGCAGGAATGGTTTCAGAATGAGCAATCCAATCTTCAGAACTTAGTAGTTTAGGTATCTACTTTGTAACAAAAATGTGAGCAGAAGCAAGGACTTGTGAAAACAAACATAGTGGAAGATGTTGGAAATTTAACCTACCTTTTTCATACAGTGTCCCACAGAACACTATTTTGTTTAGCAAAGGCCACTGCAAGATTTTGTTTCTTAAGACTAGAGCAGGTTGCATTTGGTCTCCATCATTACTTTGACTTCATTATCAGTGACCTTGAGACATTCTGTCACTGTCTGCTGTGATCCCTCAGGATTAAGTGCACAGAAGTTATTGACTTATATACATGTATATGAATTGTCATCTCTGGATTCTTAATAATTGATTGTCAAAGCACTTTTGCACAATGCACCTTGCCTTGTTGGCAGAACAAGTGCCAATGTTCAGCTGCTTTTCATTGGAGCATATGAGCGTCAACAAGCGTGATAAAGCGTAAAAGCACAAGCTTGTCAGTAATGACCCAGTTGGTGGTACTCAGAACTCTTGGCTAAAAAATTTAGAGAAAACTTTTTCAAGTTTTTCACTACTTTTTTGTGTGTGTTCTTTTTTGATGCTTCATAACATGAGGCACGGCCATCAGGAGAAATCTAGATTTGATTAATGATTTTCAAAGGAAATTATCTCCTTGAAAAGCTAGAGAAGTAAAAGATGATAGTCTTGTCAGTATTTTCAAAACTGATAACTGATCTGAAATGATTTGTAAACTTCCTAATCTTAACTGCTAGGTATTTCCAAGCTGGCAGTTTCACTAAGGACTCAGGTAGAAACTAATTATATTAATCACATTCCAGTTATATTTCTTTATAAACTAATTAATAAAGAATAAATTAGATCAAAAATTCAATGATGGAAAACGTTTTTTTTTTCTCTGAGAAAGACCAGATTACATGCAACCAGTGGCTGTGCATGTCAATCAAGTTTAGAAAGTGAGGTTAACTGAATGACAATTTTAAAAAAACCCTTGCATGTATCAGAAAGGTTACAATAGGTTGATTAAGGTGGGGTTTTTTTGTGGGTTTCTTTTCGGGTGTTTTAAGGCTTTGAGGCATAGCAAGGCAGCTTTATGTTGTCAGTGTATCCTGCAGTTATAGTGTACTGACCATAAAAGCGATCTGTAACATACTGGACAGGGTGAACTGCTCCTGTAGTTTAATGTTTCCCTATTCCTCTGCAGGCTTATAGTATCTTTTAACGCCACGCAAGGGGAAATTTGGATCTTTTATCAACTACTTCAACAAAGCAATCCATTTAAATAATGTGTTTGGAACTGTAGTCTATGGAGATAATCAGTAGCTTGTTAACCTTAATCATAACAACACATTAACACTATCTGGTTTCATGTTGACTAATTTGCAGAACAATGGGGAAGAGCACACAGCTCTTAAGACTGTTCCTAGTTCTTGGAACTGCATAAATGCGGTGACCCTCACTTGAAATGTCAGAGACTTAAAAAAGCTGTATCGTATGATGAAGGAAGAGAGTAGAGAAAAGAGAATCATGTAATCAGAGAGCTAGTTAAAAAGTAAACACTTGTTAAACCTCTGGACAAAGTGAGATCGTCATCAAATAGAAACCTAGAGCACAGGATAAAGGTCAGTTACCTTTTATCATGTTTGTCTAGCTTCAGTTAAACTAACAAGCAGCAGCATGTGCTTAAGGTCATAGTTAAGCACTTTTGCCTTGATAAATGTGCTCTGTATTCAGTGCCTCCCTTTCAAGAGCATGGTCATATTGGAACTCTGATCTACAAGAAAACGGCAGACATCAGAAAAGGAAGCAATTTACTTGGGAACAGAAATGAAGTTACATCTTCACTCATTCATTTCAGATGGTAGCAGGAAATAATAAGTCTGATAATAAAATAACAGTAAATCAAAACTACAAAAATGGAGTGGATAAGCCTCAAAAATAAAACAATTTGCTTTAATTTTGGGGAATAAAAGTGCAGAGTCTATTGCATCCTTTTTGGGTTCCATGAAAAATAAATGGGAAAAATATTAATTTGGGAGAAGATTTTAAAAATTCTTGAAGATACGAGAAGATAGTAGCTGGCCTGCCTAAGAAAGCAGAAGTGAAGCAAGATAGTTGGTAAAAAATAAAAATAAAAACATGTTTTCACTGAAAATTTTGATAAAATTATTTTTTCCACAAAACACAAAACTGGGAAAAAGAATAGTTCCAGGAAAAACTGCAGTATATACCTGAATAATATTCTAAGAGAAAAGAATCATAGAATCATAGAATTATTCGGCTTGGAAAAGACCTCAGAGATCATCAAGTCCAACCGCAGCCTAACCACAGTGCCCTAACTCTGAAAGAATGAAGTCTACTTTCTATATTTTGAAAATAATTTTGCTAAAAATGTTTAAATGTAAAATTCAGGTAATGATACCTAAAAATTTATAGTTAGAACCAGTTCTGCTACATGAAATGAAAGAAATCCTAACTCCTCTGCCTTTTAACTGAATTGTACCATTACTTAATGTGGATTTAAGTGTATACTGCAACAAAAATGGTCATTGAGTAACAGGAAGAAATGCCTTCATTGTATGATTTACACACCATGGAAAAAAAATTGCAAATTTCAATTGGCCAGAGATTTTACACAGGATACGATTCTGCTACAGGGAAAACTTTTCTTACCATGCCTGGTTGTAGCTATTTATATGATAGAGAGAATAGTAACAATATGTTTATGCTTTGACAAGAGTTCAAAACCAGTTTGCTGCAAATCGCAGTTGAAAGGAGAATGCAGAAAACAGTGGTTGTGCTGCTGCGGTTATGAGGATCTAAAAACAAAGGTGATTAGATTTCGTTTGCAATAGATCAACTGGTCAACTTGAAAAAAAGTAAAATTAGAAAAACATTGAAGACCAACTTTTCAGGTGTCAAATAGAAGTGAGAAAGTGCAATGTGCTAGAAAAATATTTTAAAAAAATGGAAGCATTAAAGCTTCCATCACAACACAGGTTTCATAACATATATGAAAATTTCTTAAAATATTATATTAGTTCAAAACTGCAGTACATGTTCTGATATTAAAGGAGCTGCAAGTAATATAGAGAATATTTCACCAAAAATTTACTTGATACATCATAATGAATTTGTAAGGGAATAGTGGAGGAAGAAGAAAAATAGCATAAGAGTCTTAAGCAGCATACAGTCAAACTGGGAACAGTAACTGAGATTGATGGGGAAGGACAAATCTCAGGATGCTGTGTAAATAATGCTAAAGCCAAAATGAAGCTCAAGCCAACTGTCCTTGACAGAAAAACAATAACATTTTGGAGAAAGAATTACTTCAGCAAGACCTCATTATTTCACAAATACAGATTCACAATTCTCAAGATGAAATTATTGTCATTTTGTTGCATGACTGGTACAGCTAAAAAAGGCTCTACAAAACAAAACTTCTCCATATTATCCTGATAGCTCCAAGTCTCTCTGACTCAGTAACAGTGTTTTTCTCCTGTATGTCATGGCCCATCAATCTTAGGTCATATTTGTGACATTGTAGTAGCCTATCTGATAAAGCTCTGTGGTGATGCAGATTCTAAAAAGAAAAAGAAATAGTAATGCATGTGGGCCACTGAATATGATTTAGACAGAAATGTTTCACAGATACTATACATAACTCAGTGATCACACAAGAAATATTAGCTCATGCTAGAAAAATAAACTTGCAGAGCTAGGTCTCTGGAAGCAGCTATCTGTCTACAGTTACGTATTTATATCTTCAAATTGTTTCATGATACTACTCATAAATAAGCACAGGTTCGCATTATTGAAAACTGTATCTTCATTTTACAACAGTGATGAAATTTGCAACTCGTTTTGTAAGGCTGAACAATTTGAATATTACTGAAACTAATTGTGCTGTGAACAGCTTCCACTGTTACTGTACGTGTGTTGGTCTGATCTGAAATAATGTGGAAAATGCATCTGATTATGCGTTACTCTAGGCAAATATTGCCCATAAACATAAGCGACAAAGATTTTATCTAAACAGCAAGCACTGAGTATAAAAACTGGAATTAGTTTTCTGGATGTTATTTGGTATCTAACACTATCAAACTGTGAAAAAAATTCAAAGTGAAAACAAAAGCTGATTTCATCTCTTATACTACTTGCCTTTACCATACATTTTGCTTATGTAGTTGAACAATATCAGTTTTGATAAAATTTTATCGTGACTTCACTAAATAAAGAAATCATGTTTTTATTCAGTGTTTATGCTGTTATCTTAAGTATCATGCACGCTGTCATGTAGTGACAAGACCAACTATACTTTGGCTTAGTTTCAACGTAAAAATTAGAAGGTGTTGATTTTATTACCACTCTGGCAATGTATTTGAAAGGATATTAATGAGCATTACTGTCATGCTTACTCAAAAGAATTCCTGATATCAGAGTGCTCTTTTATCTGCTTTAAAAAATTACCAGTATGGAGAAGAATAGAGCTATGTATTTTGATAAGCATTCTGTATCCTCTTAGCCAAGGACTGGATACAAATGAAAAGTCTACCTACTGTACTCAAAGATCTTATGTTGCATTTTTTAAATCTGATGACAAAAATTAATGAATTTCAATGGAAATTTTCAAGATTATCCAGAAAAAAAAAAAATTAGAAGGAATTGCACTATTTAGCTGAAGAATTTTTCTGTTGTTGAGATAAATATTTCTTGAGAATTTATTTGGATTATTTTAAGAAATCCCAAGTAGTCCAAACAATTAATTGGACAGAAATTACTATGAAACTATGTTTTCTTTTACGAATGCTTCATATTTTTTCCTTAACAATTTTTTCAGTCCCTTAGAAGAGTGAATTCAACAAGGAATTAGATGAGAATGGAAGCTTCTGCTTCAGAAAAGAGAATGGCAGCTAAACAGAAAACAGATGCCAATTATCTGCCAGTGTCTGCTATAGAACAAAACATTTTATGACATTTACTTTGCCTTAGCAAAGCTGCAGTTGATGTCAGAGAAGCACCAGTCAGCAGGTTCTGAAAGCAGGCTCTCCACAGCCCAGGATCTCAAATCATTTCTTACACTTTTCTAAAGATGACAGGATGAAAAATATTACTTTCTATAGCGTAGCAACAAAGTTAGATGTATTAGCACGGTGTTGAGTAATGCTGTCTTACACTGTGAGACCAGGCTCACTTAATAGACTAAGTGAAAATAGAATTTGTGCTGCTTAGACTTAGGAGCTGCAAAATGGGATTTCTTTTGTCACACATTGAACAGGGAAGAATTCAAGCTGCGCAACAGAGAATAAAACCAGTCTTTTGCTGCTGTATTATCTATCTTTATTTGGCCTGAGTAGCTATTTGTAAAGTGGACTAGTCTGCTTCTGTTATCCAAAGAAAAAATACAGGAGTTAGTGGTACTACTTCAAGGTTAACTTAGCAGTAATAATTGAAAATAAATGTTAAGACAGACAGGCAGCAAACAATTCTCTAAATCTAGGCTGACATTCAAAACCTTTAATGTCATTTGAAGGTAACTCTAACATTTTTATGTTACAAATATTTTAGATGATTACACTGGCAAAACATGGCCTACTGCTTATGATATATCTATCAGCATGAACTATACAGACAAAATGTTCTCTGGAGGTGGAAATTATACTGATATTAGGGAACTATGCCAATCAAAACTTTATAGCAATTAACTGACTAGTTAGTTTAGGTTAAGAGCAAAGGATAGCTACCCAAAGCACTGTATCTTGAAAAGCAGTGCTGGCAATGGAAGGTAATAGTTTAATGAATTTGGCTCAGAGGTGTATATACTAGGAGAATACTACATGTTAAAACATGAGAATTAATGAGAAAAATATATATATTTCTTTATATCCAATTTTTAAAGAAATCATATGCCATACTGCTGCACTTTCTTGTGGGGAATATCTAATTTCCATTAAAAAAAAAAATATACAACATCATGTACTTTTTTAACTGAATAATTCATTGTAATAGTGAACATGGTGAAGTTCAGATATTATTCAGTTAGGACAAGCATTTACATATAACTTACCAAACACTGTATGTCACACTAGTCCTCATACACCTGATTCATAAAAGACATCTTTTGAGGCATTTCTGATCACATCTGTCTTTAGTTCAAAAATCTTTTGCAATCTTTCACCTACTACAGCTCCACCCGGGACTATGGCTCACATGTGCAGCTTCAGCTCATTCCCATCTTTCCACTCTTCATTCTAGAATACTAATGACTTCAAAGTACTATGACATCCCAACTACATCATGCCCCAACCACCTCTCTATCGGGGTACCTGGTGACAAGAATAAATTGCCAAGTCTCATTCAAAGTACTATTAACACAAAGGTCTTGGTGCTCAGTGTAAGCACATTAACAGTATTGGGGACTATGTTTCAGAGAAGTCAAGTAAAGATAAGTCCCCATCAGGTTTTAGCACAGCTTTCTGGGGGTCAATTTACATTATAAAATAAGTCACACCGCAGAGAACAAGATAGAACTGACCAAAGCAGCTCCAGGGTTAAATTACTTCAGCACAATATCAAAACCTGTTAGTTGTTATTTCACAGGTAATTCACTATTACTTTTACTTATGTTGTGACTGAATGTTCCAATGTATATTTTTTAAAAATTAATAGACATTTTTATTAATATTTAACAAAAATAGATATGATAATCTCAATAATACTGACTTTTTTTTTCAAATAAAAAAGAAAAAGAAAAAGATTTTGCTTAGCATGTTGAGCCATGGCTTCACTAAGAATAGAAGTTTTCTTTGTATAAAAAAAAAGTACACTTTCTCTTTTACTGGTCAGGAATTCTAAGGAATCACTCTGTCAATTATTACATTTCTTACAGACCTAAAGAGGTGGATGGGCAGTGAAAAAGAACCAAGACTGAACTCATCCTGCCTGGATGATGTGCTGGCATGTAGAAGAACAGGGGCTGAAGACTTGGGGAAGATTTAACGATGTCACAAGGAACGTTCTGTATTTCTGTGGCCCAGTAGAGCAGTTTTTTTTCTCCTGTGAATAGTTCCACAGATTTCAGGTGAATCGTTCTGCAGAATTAAGCCACTGATGATTAATAAGTGTTTGAAAACAAGTCCAAAGCCAGAGTCTTATTTTAAGTCTCAAAGACAGGTAGTTTCTATCTAACCTAATAGATCAGAACCTTGACTTGCTCATTAACTGAGAACCTCTGCCCTCCTTATTAGGCCCAATTCTCTCAGATGAACTGTCAGTTAGAAGCTGCTACAATTGTACACAGGTAAAATTCCATGTCATTAATGAACCTGAGTGCTTAATGATTTTGGATGCATCAAGTTTACCCAACTTCTTAAAAGGTCTTTTCTCAAATATAATAATGGCTGTGGCACCAAGGATCATTTGCAGAAAAGGTTGGTACTTCCCAATCCATCAAAACATCAGCTTTATGTAGTTACGTGGTGAATTTGTGACAGAGTTTGTACTGGTTTCTTAAACAGTGGATAGGACTGCTACTACTAATTGCTGATAAGCAAGTAATTCAGCTTCACTGAGATAAGTAGGAACTTTAAGTAAATAAGGTCCACAACGATTTTAGAGTTCAGATCATTAGCTGCAATATGCATCTTTCACACAATAAATGTTATATTTGGTTTAGAAGCTTTATTTCTTCAAATAAAAGTTAATAAGCGAAGAACTTTTTAACTCATGAACATCTAGGAGTACCATTTTTTTTTCTCTATTATGAGCAGATGCAAAATCAAGCCATATAGTACAAAAAGTTCTTGACTGAAGTAACGTAAGTCGTATTTGACACTTGATTTTAGCATATTTTATGGCCAATTTTGTCTGAACTACCACATTCTCTCTGGTAGAAACAAGATGTTTAGCGGAACTGAAACTACCCAATTACATGGCACCCTCTATAAGGCATAGGGAAGAGGAAAGAAACATTCTTGTACTGGACTGGCAGAGATTTCTTTTGAAAATCTTTTGCATAAATGATGTAGATAAGTAGAATAAGAGATTTTTGAAGTAAAATTAGCTCATCCATATTCTAAGTACTGAACCCCACTCAAAGAGTAATGTGGAGTTGTCATGTCTTATTGCTGTTACGGCTACAAATTTCTGACTTCCTTCAACCTTCCGTGTTAGTGTGAAGGATTTTGCTGTCTACAAGTTGTGGTGTTGTATTAAAAAGTTGAGAAAATTAAACCCCAAAGGACAAGTTTTCTCTCTAACAACATTATTTAATCATGCCTAAATTACAGTAAATTCAGGAAAACAATAAACAGGTGATCTCCATGCAGAAAATAAATAAATAAATAAATAACAATAATAATAAAAAAAAATATAATGTGAAAAATACATTTTTTTTTCTTTATTTTTTCAACAGGACAGGGTACACATAGAAGTTTTGCAGGAAACTGCATGAAGTTGCATACCAGTGGAGTGCAACACACTCATGTCTCAGCAGCTCTACATATAGCCTAGCTCCTTAACCCAGGCTGCCAATCACACTTCAGCCAAGCCACTTTGCTCTCAAGTGATTAATTTTCTGATCTGCAACATTGGCCATGGAAGTAGCCAGAGATGGCCAGTAATTCAGCCACCACAGCTGAACAACACATCAATAACTCACCCATCAGTTTAAGAGAGCACCTTACTAGAATTCTAAAATGAGAGATTCCAGAGAAGTCGAGTGCCATCTTAGACAGGATAGCAGTTTTGATACTTCTCATTATGGTGGTAGATATGACAGAAGAGAGAGGGACCTACATTTAAGTATTTTAAAACTGTTTCATTGCTCTAGGTCAGGCAACAGCATGGGTGGGAATCTTGTGTACTGAGCAACATATTGTCATGCACCAAGTTATATGAAAGACAGCTTTTCTCAGTTATCATAAAGAAAGAATACTTTTGGCCATAGGCCAGCCATCATTTTTGTCCATAATGTATTTGCCAGTTTAACCAGTTTGGCATGAGTATATAGCTCCACAATATAGGACTTAACAGTCTGCTTTCTGAGAAATACCATTCTAATTCCAAAGATGTTTAGTTAAGATATGAGATTTCTAATGGAGCATCTGTATAAAGAACTCTTCCAAATACCATATCACCACTCTTGTTCTTGCAAAAGGCTAAATTACTTGGTTCACCTAGCTTGAATTTGGTAAAGCCTAGGTGCTTCAAGATCACTGAGAGACAGCACCTCATTAGAGCTGACAATGAGGCAAGAGCTGGCAGTTCCCACCTGAGTGGTTTGTTTTTTTCTCTCAGAGGTAAAATATTGCCTCAAAGAAGCTCTCTCTAAATTCTTTACGCATCTACTTGCCTTTTTTCAAAGCCTAATCACTTGTTCACCTAGTATTTTGAACTCACTAATATCTGGAGTTGCCCTCAAATCAGGAACTTGCCTTTCTGAAAGCAGTTTGTAAAAGCAGTATTTTCCAGTCCTCCTCACTCTATTCTGAAGTTAGCACTGACAATCTGTACTAGGGAGATATTCACCTTCTACATATATCCAGACGGAGCAGGAGATTTTTCTGCTTACAAGCAGCATTATGCTTACTGGCAGCAACTTTCCTCCTCATAGAGCAAAGGGCTGCTTTGAAACTATTCCCTGTCTTTGTCATTCCTGGTCTTTTTGTTTGTTTGTTTGTTTTTCTTTGAGTATTTAAAAAAAAAAAAAAAAAGTTTCCTGTGTTGACACTTTTGTGTAGAAATGATTCCAGCTCACAAAAACATACATTTTAATATGAAAAAAAAAATCTTTCTTTTCAATGTACTCCATGTTGCTGCTTATATTGTTCAGTTTTATGATGATCATTATTACTCTTTGTGCAAAGAATAGTATTCTTGGCCAATTTTTTATAGCATCTCCATCTACACTGAAATTTGCTTTCACAGAATCTACCATTCTCTTCCATCATTCCTTCTTTCTTCAGATATCTAAAAATAACCTTGTTTCACCAAGCTTCTTGGACTACAGTTTGGCAGCTGTTATGTTTCTGATTTCTAGATTCTCATTAAAAACAGAAGTGAAAAATGCGTATTTTTCACATTTATCTTCCCAGCGTGAATTTTCTCCTTTAATAAAACAAAGAAAGAAAGAAAGAAAGAAAGAAAGAAAAAAAAAAAAGACACTATTTACAGTATGCATTTGCCATGAAGTATATTTCATCAGAATAAGCACAAGTGATTACAGTCATGGATTAAACATGTGCCTACATTCCCAGTGCTGAAAATTACAGGAGCAGAGGAGTACTTTGTTTATGGTGCTTACTCTCTGGTATAAATATGCAGACTTTTCCAAAACACCTCTTAATGACAGGACAGCATCATTATTTTGGCATCTTTCATGACAAAGAAGTTCCATGTGAAGAAGGTGGAAAACCAAGCTTCAGTGGATAGGAATTTGTAAAAGCGATTTCCTTTGCAACTTTCCCAATTTGACTATTTACATTTGCTGATTTGGTGAGATATGCTACAGTTGCTCCCTCATCTCATCCAATACGGCAATGAACAGAGTTTTCTTTTAGTTACAGCACCGATATTAAGAAACTAGTTGAGAGATCACTTTTGGCATATTTCCTCCATGCCAATTTTTTATTTATAGTTCTCTTCCATGCCACTATTTTATTTATGGTAGTAAATATATAAAGAGATTATAATGCAGGGGGGAGAAAAAAAAAAGACTATTATGAAAAAACAAAAGCTGTTTTTGTCTAAGAGCTTTGCTTATGAACAAGGTTGCCTGACTTAATATGCACAGATATTCGACCACATACAGATCTTTTCTTCTTTTTGTTCAATCACATACATCATCTGTGTAACGTCATGGTGAATATAATACAGCACATTTTCTAAGGAAGTTATATTAATCAGATCTTATTACTTAGGAGTGAACGGTATTCTGAGTTTTGTTTTTAAATCAGAGCCTTGAATATCTTTGCTGCCTGGAATTGCATTAGTATTAAACAAAGCATTTATCCCACATGTTATTATGTAACCACTGTAAATAATATATAAATACCTCAACTTTATCTTAGCTTAGCATTATGTTGAGTACTGAACTCATTTTATTAACACTTTTTATTGGAAATGTTAGTAAATCCATCCACTACCTTCTCTTTAAGGTGGTCAGCTCCTCCTAGTGGAAACCTACAACATACAACAAAATGTGGTAGGATTTTTTGAGTTTGTCTTATCTTTGCTAAGTAGAGGAACAAAGGTGGAGCTTTAATTTATTTTTCATCCTTAAAATACAGAAAGGAAAGGGAAAATCTTTTGTCATTTAAACTTATCAGCTATAAAACTGAAAAAAATACTCCATACTACTCATAGCCTGAATCTTCTGAGTCATATCAGTGTGAGATGCAATAGTCTGTATTGCTTGATTACTCAGATGCTTGCCTCTAAGCTTTGCAAGCTTTTGAAGTGTTTTGCAAAGCTGAGCAGTAAAATCCAAACTTTTATAAAGAATGAAGTATGGAAGTCTGAAAATATACATTTGTATTAATATATTTTCTTTTTAGATATTCCCTTAATTCAGCAGTACTGCTCACATGAGTAGTTATGTATGACTGCATGCTTATTGGAGTGGGTCTCTGTCATTCAGCCAGGAACTCATTTCTAATAATCTGCCTGCTTTTCCTTCCTCATTTTTACTGCATAACTTGCTATTTCTGTCACGAAATTTCACCTGTTGGAACTGCCCAGTGAAACTTTTGAAGAGCACCCAACGTTATCACTACAGGTTTTTAGAATTTTCCCTATCTTATATGTGAGCCCTTGCAAAAGGAAAGTACAGTCTCTCCCCTCTTGTATCTACATAGAAGACTCAGAGAATCTTCAAATAAAAATACACCTGCAGAACTGCAAATTATCGGTGCAATGAAAGAACAGCTTACACAATGCTACCTATATATTGAATTTATTACATAAGCTCTCAAGCTCAAAACCTAGTTATTTTCTGGTAGGTAAATCTTTTTTCAGAAAGAAACTAAGAAGCATTGAAGAAAAAAATAGAAGCAGCTGCAGTACAAGCCAGTAAAAACAAACTATCAACTTCATGGGAGGATGCAATCCATCCAATGTAGCAAAGGGCAGAACATCTGCTGCCATTGCTCCAGCTATTGCATGTCACTAGCAATTTTCAGGTTCTAGGTCCCTACATAGAAGCACTGCTATCAGTTAATTAGTAAAGATGGTAAAGATGTAAAGATGCACCTATTTCTAAGTACTTGCAAAAGTCCTAATTTTCAAAAGAAGGTATTTAATGCTTTCTGAGAAATCATGCATCATACCAGGCACCTATGGAGAGAGCCAACCCAAATCAATAGCAAGGATCTTAGCAGGAGGTTAAAAGAACCCACGCACTGCACAGCAAGCTGACAAGACAAACTTCATTTCTGATATATATACACAATGCACTGAAGAAAGCCTGCAGGCATTGAATCTTTTAGGATCAGTGTAATTTCCCTACTCAACTATTTTGGTATTGTAAGACACGGTCTTATGTGCCAAAGCACATAGGCAACAATTAGCCAATAATTTTCCATCTCTACCTACTGATAGAAACTTGAAGGTACAATCTTCAATAGTAATAAGAGAACACAGAAAAGAGGTTTCTTCACACTGATGTAGACATGGTCCAGTGTTTATTGTTACACAAATTTCCAAGACTGGATTTTTAATTTTTGTATATATATACTTTTATAAAAAGTCATCTGACCAATAAGTCTTTATGTAGCTGGCTTCAGGCCAATGCTGAAGAATGTTCACCTTAAAGTAACCCCTCTTTCTTTCTGTAAGAACTTATTTTCAATTGAACAATTATTAGTTATTATACCCGTGTCTTAATCTAAACTGAAATCAAGGACTTACTGCATTAGAGGTTGCCCATAAAATCTCTAAGTAACAGTAATTGAAAAAAAAATTAGTTTGTAAGTCATATAAGCAAGAGAGATTCATATGAAATTTATGCCCCTTCCCTTTGAAAAGTGAGGTTCAGGAAACTCCAGTTGAATTAAAATCTTTATTCTATTCTCTATCAAAAGACTTTTCAGCTCTGAAGGATTATTAATTATATTCATAGAGTTGATTACAACAAGGAGAGTTTTTCTATAAGATCAATCAGTGTTTTAAAAAATACATGCCAAATTTGAATGAAAATCTGAAATTTTGCTTTTTCCAATAAAATTCACAGCTTGGATTTTAACTCAGGATTACCAAGCCTTTCATTAAACTGAATTTGGAAAAACAACTGAACAAACGAATCAACTCTTTTAGAAAATGCAAAGCACATTAAAGACTATGCAAATGGATAGTTTCAGAAACAGCGCATATAGTCTAATTGTTTGCTAAGATACTGAAAATTATTTTGAACCTGAATGTAGTCTTTGTGGTCAACTGAAAAGAAAAGGGAGGAAAGGAAGAAAAAGAAAAGAAAGAAAAGGAAGAATGCAAAGAAATCCTGTAGCCACAAGGAAAGTTTATAATGCATTTTGCTCAGTCCTTGAGTCGGGACAATTTCTAAAATAACAGAATTGCAACTGATTAAGAACACTCTCTAAAGGTCTCTGAATTCAATATAAATTCTTTCACTGAGTTTATTGGGCTTTGAGGCACGACCTCATAACATTAAAATAGTTTTTAAAGAAAAAAACAAAGAGTGCTTTCCTCTTACTTTCAGTTAATCAGAGGATTGGACATAATTTTTTGGTTAATAAAAGTTGTGAATAGTGACTTGGATCACTTGGAGAGGTCAGTTCATATGCAAACATGGGTTTTAAAGCAGACAAATGCAAGATCTTCTATCTAGAAACAAAAAGCATTTGTAAATGTTAAAAAAAAAATGGAAAATGGAATGTTAAAAAGTGGAAATCTTATGTTGGCAGCAACGATTCTGTCTCTAGATTAATAAAAACAAATACTGTCATGGTAGGGGGCTGGTAAGTTGACATAGTCTTTAATTGATTTACAAGCAAGAAAATATTTGATAAAAGTGGTAAGGCAACATTAATCATACTATTACTGGAATTCAGAATTAGTACCTATAGTTCTAAAAGTTGAATATAATTATAGATGGAAATAATATCTTTCACTTAAAAATCTCTAACTTTGCAACATGAGATGAATGCATAATAGCTATTTGCTGAACCACACGTATCTCTTCCAGGTTAGATTCAGTAGGTAGCCCATCCAAGCAAGACAATACTGATCAAGAAGCCATCAGGTGAATGGTTTGAGAATTGCTATGGATGCTGCAATGTATCTACCATGGATGAAGCTTTCTACATCCAACCTCACCAATGAATGCCAGAGCTTTTTCTCCAATTGCAGATGTACCCCACTGCCTTGAGTTCCTCCAGGCCCAGAAGCCAGGTCACAAGTCACAAACTGTGATGCAGCATATGTAGAGGGCTGAACAAGTTTAAGCACGTGTGAAGAATTTTGCTCTGCCTTAGGGATATGTTAAAGGTTTATAAGGAATGTGCTACAAGCACAGAATTAACAGTCCATTTAGGCACAAAATAAACCAGGATCTCAGCAGGAGCTTCTGTATGAGGGACCTCACAGAGCTTGTGTGCTGGGACAGTAACCAACACAGTACAGAAACAGGCCTACCCAGAAGGACCACTGGATAGGCCTTCACAAGCCTCTGTCAACCAAAAGATCTCAGTGAATCCAGCCCAAGTCACTTGGTTCAGTGGCCACATCATGTCACATCCATTAGATAAGATGGGATGACATTCCCCTTTATGAGACTCATCACAATGCAGTGATAGTTGTTAGGACATGTCAGAAGGCTCTGGAACTTTTGCTGTGAGGACCAGGAGCATTTTCATACGCCTGAGGCAGAACCACTCCTCTGCTTGCTGCACAGATCAAACACCTTGACCGGGCAAGGGAAGCAAAAAGTACAAGATTTCACCATCACTCCTAGAAAGACTGTGCCATAAGGATATCCAGTGAGACTATCCTGGGGGGTAACATAAATAATTCAAGTAAAAACTGAGAGAGTCATTGTTACTCCTGCCACAGGTATGCATTTCTATTCTACTTTACCAATCCTTGTCATAATAATCACAATGAATTAGACAATGATGGAAAAAAAACTAAAAAGCTAAAGCCACTAAACACATAAAAAAACCTAAAGGGCACTTAATAAAACTCTTTGATTTGCTATTTCAACTTTTAATATGCTCTATCATAATTAATTTTGATGATCTTAATCTAAATTAAAAGCAGCGGGTAGCACTGCATGGAAGGAAAAGTATAAGGATACCTTAATGGAGCCACCCAACATAGTGCCCTGTAGGCAACCATAACTTAATTTAAAAGCACACTTGATATGCAGCAATACACCCAAGTAAAATGGCAGGTGATCCTCAAAACAGAATAAGAAGTAGCTGTTGTATCCATCCTCAGCCACAGTAAAACTGTGTGAACGCAGTACTTTTCATTAAGCAATCAATAATATATTTTATTAGTTCCAGAACACTGCATACAACCCACTAGAAGCAATCACACTACACAGTTTTAAGTGTGAATACCACAATTAAACCAAGAAAAAATAAATTAGTTTTTCTGAAATCTGGAGGTTTTTGAGTTGTAAAAGTCCAATTACAAATTAGCAAGCTGTGAATAATCAGATAAGAAAACCCCACAGTTTCAAAGCTGCATGAGCTTTACTTTTAAAATCCCCAGAGATTTATGAAGTTAAACAGTAATTGGTTGCAAATGAGACAACTGATGATAGCTAACAGAATAACTGTTTTAATCTTTAGTTTGGGGGCTAATACTTGGCCTTTTGGGAACACGAAGATCTTTCTGTTTGAAAAAGATAAAAATAACTTGATGGCTTTATGTAATTCCAAGGTACCAACAACTATAGCTTTGTTTGGAAATATCTGATATCCTAGCCTCCCTCTAGTACAGCAGTTGACTCGATTTCTAAATGTTTTCATCCCTCTGCTTCTATTAAATTCAGGGGACACTGGTTGTTAAAAATGTTTTGATATCTGTTTCAGCTACAGTGCTAGACCAGAGATAGCCATGTCTTCAATCTCACCTAGATCTAGATGTTAAGGACTTCTTCTGAAAATCTTCCTGTATCCAAAACAGCATACTACTATCAACTTGCTTTTATGTATATTCTATATATATAGAATCATATATGGATAAGATGGAACTCTTTACTGTGTCTATTATTCTATCACAGTGTGCTAATTACTAAGTACTTAGAAGAAAATAATTTTGTATACTGCTCTCTTTTTAATGTAAAAATTAAACAGTGAATTTTTCATTCAGTTGCAAACTCTCACTGAAGTGAACGACCCTTTAAAATATGTTGGAAAACCAGACCACTCAGAATATGAGAGGTACATTTCAGCCTGGTTGCATCGGAAGTACTCAAAAGTAAGAGTGACTGCTGAGGAACATATTTCAGACTTACAGAGCACCCGTTATCCTTGGGAGCTAGATGAAACTGTGAGAAAATTGACCCTATAAGGGACAAGCATAAAAATAAAAAAAACCCTGTGTCTTGGAGACTTCATAATCTATTCATTAAATCCTGTAAATGGTGTTTAAACAAAACGTTATGTATACAGTCCAAACTGCTTACTGGTAACATCCATTCGTCTAAACTCTTCCAAACCATGCTTAACCATTACCTGAGAAAGTTTGAGATGATTTTTTTGAGAATTGTACCCAGGAGTATGCCAATAACAGTTAAATTTGCTGGACAATTGGATGCCTTTGTCTAAGCCTGTATCCCATTTCTATTTAATCTACTATTGTAGTTGTATCTATTGAGAATGAAACGATGAAGGAAGTGCTGTGAATACAATAAATTATTTCTGTGAAATAATGAAAATAGCAGTGATGTAGTCATGCACCCATGAATTACAAGACATTCAAACTTTGCTTAGATTCTGCATTTCATATCATCAGTTCTTCCTCACTGTGTAAAATATCACAGGGCAGATACAAGCCTGTTATTGATACATGTGCTTTGTACCCCAAAGCACAAAAGTCCACAATATATATCACATAGCCATTCCCAGACACGTAAATTGTGTTTTCCCTGAGAAATGTGATGTACCCTTCCACAGTTTCCACAATTTCTTACTGCATTAACCAGTCTCTTCATAATCTTGTCTTCAAACTGTCCTTCACTTCAATAAACAGAACAAATCCCATTTGGTAGGACTCAGAGGAATTTGGCCTCTCTGAAGATTGCCCCCAAAAAGATTTTTAAATGGAATTTTAGTATCAGTGTACTGCAGTTATACCCTGACTTTTAGAATAAATGAAAACACGTGAACAGTTTCCAGTGGCATGAGCCATATTTATCATTTCTGGAAAAAATAAAAACAAGGTCACTTGACAGAGAGATTTACTTCTTAAGTGACATAATTTCACCAAGAATTTTCAAGATTTATACTGGTATGACATTCGCACATATTGTCATACCTTCAACACAGAGTTCCAGCAGTAGAAAAAAGAGAGATGACTGTTTAAACATTACTGTTTTTACCACTAGTTTTCTTTGCAAACTTTGCTGATATTGCAGACTGAATCCATGCAGTGCAAATTATCCTCTATTTCAAAGATATCAGCTTTTAAATGAAGTTCATTTTCTTGCATAAATAGGATACAACATAAACAAAGGTTCTTAGACAACTCAACATTGAGACTGAAAAATACTTTCAATCTGTGCTAGTTAGCATAAAACAACATTATGTTTCCCTGAATGGCTATACTAAACATTTAACAAAAAAAGTCTACATTTAGAAGGCATAATTTGACTGGTTTCATTGCAAAGTCTTCTTATTACTACTATTAAAAACTTACCATGATTCATGCACATTTCTGAAATAAAAAGCTGGATAGAAACAAAACAAAACAAAACAAAAAACAATACCACTTACATTTTTCATTAAATTATTTTTTTCCTATGAATTTGGGGGATTTTAAAAGCTTTTAAAATAAAAATCTTTTTTTTTTTTTTAATTTCAAATTTATTCCCACTCTACATGTTATTATTATTATGTTTTTAATCATCATAATGTAGATAAAAAGAAGCACAATAAAATTAGGATTTAAAGTATGGGGGAAAAAAGGCAGGACATTAGTGGACCTTTATTAAAAATAAGCATTTTTTTAGAGCTACTTCTCAGGGAGGGAACAATTTTTAACTAAGAATTCTACAATTGTGATTAAATTGAAAAGTCAGTTGCAAACATTATGTATGAAAACATAATAGTGTAAATCTTTTGCAAAACTTTCTTGTTTGTTTAAGGGAAGAAAAAAATCAGCCACCCTAAAGCAAAGACCAAAGAGCAACATTCTCCAGTATAGCACAGTAATCTCTGATGGCACTGTAGCTATCCAGCTATAACTTCAGGATCACAGGATAACTGAGGTTGTTGGAAGAAGGAGAGCTCAGGTCTACCTAGGCTCCTGCTGAAAGTAAGATCAAACAAGGATGCTTTGGCTTTTAACCAAGAAAACCTTGAAAACTTCCAGGGATGGAATCTATCACTGACTTCTCCAAATAAACAACTTCCTAAGACAGAGAGGATACTCTTCTCTGAGAAAACAGTTTTTTCTTTCCAGTCATGACATACAAACATACAGCTCCAGCTTGTTGCACTTCTGCAGCAGGTCAGTTTTTTCTCTTCTCCTACTACAAGCAGACTAAGCATAGACCATAATTTAGACTTTCCAGTGATTCTTAGATCAGCCTTATTTATTAGCCACTACATATCAACACCCACAAGTTACTACCAAGTCTCTCTTTCTAAAGTTATGGCAGTGAGAATTGACTGAAAAAGTAATTTTGCATAGGAAGACACGGTTTAACTTCTTGGGTTTACAAGATTTGGCTATTGGCTATGTAAGCATCATTCCTTGGTGTGTCTATCACGGCCATTTTCAGCTGTTGTACATTGGAATATCTTAATATTTTAGGTAAATTTCATCTAGATTGTGGAGCACACAATTCAGATTGTTGCTAAAGTTAAGAACATAGACAAGATTTACTGTCTTGGCATCCAAGGACATTCTTCTTGTTGCATGCAAGGGAAGAAGTAGAATCATAGAATCACTGTACTGAGTTTATTTGGGAAGATTTTCATGAAGGGGTGTGGGAGGAGGAGGTGTGAGTCTGCAGGAAAGCCCTCTGAGAGAAGTAGGTAGCAGCTGCCCCGTATTAGGTCAGAGCCAGATCCAGTGAACTCCAAAGGGGACCACCGCTGGCCAGAGTTCAGCCAGTGAATGACTCTGGGTGTGCCTCTGGAGTAATAGTTTTAAAAGAAAAAACTGTTCCACAACAGCAGCTGGAGAGAGGGGTGAGAAATGAGCGAGAAACTTCCCTACAAAAACCAAGGTCTGTAGTGGTGCTTACCTAGGTATCTGTGTGAAACCACCACAATCATAGAATCATAGAATAGTTTGGAGTACAAGGGACCTTATAAGTTCATCTAATTCAACCATCCTGACATGGCATGAGCATCTTTCACTGGATCAGGTTGCTCAGAGATATCATACCTGAAACATATTTGGCACTGTGCTTGAGTACAAGAAATCCTGGACAACAGCTTGGAAAGGAGCCATCTCAGTATCTTAAACACAGCACAGTTATCTACCTGAAACTTATAAATAATATGATCTCTAATTGAAATTTTCAGATTCATTTTAATACATAAAACAGTTTATTTTAAAATATATAATTTAAGGGCTGTTTTATTCTCTGTGGAGCTTTCAGCTGAACTATGTTACAATTTTCAAATTTTTGACTAGTCTAATTTTCGTACATAAATGGAGACATGGAAAGCTGTTATGAGTTACATTCAGAAGTATGGTAGTGTTACACTTAACTTGTCTTCTCATACTGTTATATCTCTAGAGATTAGTGTATGTACATATATATAAACATATATTCATAGGTCATTCTAAAAGTAATGCTTCCTATTTATTTCCATGGAAACTACAACAGATACAAAGATCACAATAACACTGCCAGATATAGCAAATTCACAGAATTTTTCAACATAATCAGCACCATTGGCCAATTCACCCAAATGAGGTTTTCATTTCGAGTTGTTCCAGCTGCACATGGCCATCCAGAATGTGGCTTGTTTTTCACATTGCTATTGCTACTGCTGAAACACACCACCCACTGCCTCACTGTGTCTCACTGATGCTGTTTCTTCCACGTGGAGGAAGTCAGTTACTCACCTTTTCTTCATACAAACTTCCATGTCATACGCTATTTTGTCAGAGTGCCCCTATGCTGCCATCTGTCACATGGCAACAAAATGTAATGGGATATTGGCAGGAATCTTCAACCTCTACTGCCATACCACTGACATCTGCCACCTGTGATGTCACAGGCCAACATAGTAAAATAGGGAGGTGTTATTTTCAGAGCAACCTTCATGCATGTTTGTGTGTATATATATATACACAAAATGTTTACCTCAGTTCATAATCTGCTTAATAAGAGATTAATGTTGAGTAATACTCTAAGTGTCATTACTCAGGTAGTTAGCGTGGGTATTAATATTAAATTTCATTTACTTATTGCTGAATCAGCAGCCTTTGTTAAAGCACCAAACCTATGTAATGAGAAAAAAAGAATAAGTATGGATTATATTCCCTGGCAATACAAAGAGTTCAGGAAATGAAAAGTGCTTCAATCACATATAACATAAAAATTAGAGTATTTTTAGTGCAGAAGTCTTGCACTTCAGTGACCCACTTACTGGTTATATTTTCATTGTTTTAAAGACACTGTGAATTAGAGCTCTACAGTTTGAATAGAATCATACGTGTGAACTAGAACCCCTGTGCCTCAGTTAACCTTAAACAAGTTTCTAACAGCAAGACAGACAGATTTAATGGATATGGTGTAATTCCACAATATCATACTACCAGAAAGAAATAACGATATAGTAGAATATCGAAGGAACATAAGAAAGCTATCTTTTAGCTATTAAAACTTAAAATATATATATATGTATATATGTATATATATATAGCCAAACCTTAGAAGAAAACAGTGGTGTGTGCATCCTAAAACATCAAGGTATTAAAATTTTTCCATCCTTTTCAGTATTCTATATTAATAATCTGGTGTTCTTCTATCAATGGGTGGAAAAAGTATTTTAACTACTCCTACAATTCAATACTTAATGCACTGCAGTTCACAATGAAATCTTCATTTACTTCATTGTATTGTTCTGCTTCCCTTTCTAACCAGCTTCAGTGGAAATAAGCCTTCAGTTGCAACAAATATTTGCAATCCTGTTTATGATAAAACCAGTCCCTTCCTGCCCTTTTGGAAATTACTATTGCCACAGCTTTAACTCAAACTGTAAATACAGGAATGATCATGTGATCCATATGAACTCTAAGTTCCATGAAGCCAGAGGGAGACTTTCTATACATTCCAGAGGGACTTTACTAGATGATTGTAGGGGTACATGATCTTTCAACTAGACACTTTTATTTTGTCCTTTTCTTACTTTCAATGGAAAGCAAATGAATTTGAAATCAAGTGTCAGAGGCCAGTATATGGCATCAGGTACGTGCTATTTGATAGTAAAGTCTATGTGTTATGAGATTTTAATTTATCCTCTTTATGCAAACCAGACAGATTGATAAAATGCTCTGAACAGATAAGATAATCGAGCCTGGCAGCTAAAAGTCCTGTCAGCAGTGACCCTGTAAAAAGGCTGGCTGCCTCTTGAAAACAAGAGCAGGAACTTTGAAAAAGGAGGAGAAAAAATCTAAAATCTCTAGTAATACCACTGACAAGAATTCTTTCATTTTGCTGGATGAGTCCACCTTAGCTTTGGTTGTCATTTCCATTACTGAATGATCTCCATTCTGAAAAGGGATAACTAGTTATTGATTCTACTGTCAGCAGCTTAAATGCTGTTAGCTAGGAGCAGCAGCAAAAGGGAAGGCTGCTGCACCAGTGTTGTAATCTTCTACTATGCAAGGCTTCATCTCCTCCTTTTCTGCCTAGGAAGGCTTGAGGCTCAGAATAACCATGGATCTCATAATCAATCATATCTCAGTTGTTCTTTCTACTTTTAATTTAGCAGCAGGCAGTACATGTCTAAGACACAGACTGTACTGGATTATTGGGATGCCTGAGCTAGCTTGTTCTGTTACTTTGGTACCACAAGCAGCAGTGTAGCTACAGAAGCATGCAGCTTGGTGCAGGTCAATATTCCCTTGGGAGAAGAAAGGATACAAGGTGCTTCAAGTGCTTGCATTAACTCTTGTAAAGCTAATTCAATTATATCCTAAATTGCCTGACAAAATCACATCAGAGATAGCACCAAGCTGTGGGCTCCAGGTCAATTGATTTGTCAGTTCTTTTATGCTGTGATTAGCTTGAGATTTTCAAAGGGTTTGTTATGAGTTAATTCTTTCTGTCCCAAGAATAGCTAAGAGTACACAGTCTGGCTCTTCTCTAAAGACTTAACAGCCTAATATTACAAACATATGCATTCAATATGTGAGAAGGTTGACTATAATAATGAAGAGTAATAAATATATTTTGTGAGAATAGTTCTTGGCACTCTGAAGAATCAGCCCTCATTTTTTGGCCTCCAGGAAATAAAAAATCTTTCTAAATATCAATCTGTATATTGATACATACACGATCTGAGTTTGAGTTGTCTGCAATCCTATTCCATTTCTAATTCAAAAGACCTCTTCCTGGAAGCTTTGAAGGGGAAACAGTGAGGCATTTCATTTCCCCTTTCCTCCTTCTTTGAACCATTGCCTATTGATTGCACCAGGGAAATGCAAATTCTACAGCTAATTTCCTTCTCAAAAAGTGTGTTTAACTTCACTGAGAGCTACAGATCTACACTTTCTCTCAGAATCCGATCCCATTAAGAGAGACAAGGGAAACATGTGCCTCATACATTACATACATGTATGCCTCATACATGGAAGTTTGTCTATCAGAATTGAATGAAAATTTTTCTCTTACAGCACTCAGAAGGGTTAAAGGTAAACATTTCTCTGCTTTTTACCACTTAGTCCATCTCCTGAACGAGATCTTCTTTTGAGCTGCTGAGCACAAAAGTGCATCTGGAAAATGTCAACTAATGTATTTCAAAGTTATTACGTGAAAAGAAAAGGCCCTGAAATTTTTTTTTATGAAACCTTCCAAGAAAATTCACTTCCGAGATCTGGCTTGAGAATGAACAGGAGACATTTCTCATCCCAAAATAATTTTATGAGAAAGGTTTAAATGTTTAGAAAATATGTTGGAACTGCAGTTTCTCCCTTAACCAATAACCTCAGTGATGGATTACATGACTGATAGAGTGAATATATGTGTATACACATGTACACACATCATTTCACTTGTTTACCTTTGGATCAAAAATAGAATGTTACAACATTTGTTTTATCATTTTCGATCCCCCCGAGGCACTGTGACATTTGGTGCATTTATTTTTCCCGTTAAGAGATGATTCTTTAGTTCTTTGAAGCAGGTGCAGGAAATATTTAGCAGAATGTTTACACTGTGACAACTATACATCGAGGGGAATAAGGGGGAGTGTGTGTGAACATGCACAGAAAGTCAGAAGTTGATTACATTTGTTACTTCTACACAGTCCAAATGTACAAGGTAGAGAGGATTTCTGTCCTCTCTGCAGCTATTAACACATACATAGATTTCAAAGGGACCACAGGCAATCATGTCACTAAATTGAATTGAGCACCAAAGTCACGTACATGTGAGTACTTATGTATATGAGTAAACTTACTGTTCAGCTTTGAACACTAAGCTTGAGGCTGCTCCATGTAGTTAAAAGAAAAAGGTAAATTCCTCCAAAATTCCTTTCAGGGAGTCAAAAGTAATTTACTATTTTATGCCAGAATACTTGAAACAAAGGTCTTTGTCCATAGAAGATACCTATGAAAAAAAAAAAAAAAACAGTTTAAAATTAATCTCTGTACTTTGGATGTTTATGCTCTTGTTGGGACAAGTTTTATGATTAGGAGTATGTAGGATAGATAGATACTGATGAACTCCTGAACTCAAGTATCCTACATCCAAACTAGACAAAACTTAGGTATAGATATGTTAAAATAGGACTGTACATATCATGCAGGTTTTGCTAACTTAAGTCCAGTATGGGAAATCTGGGAAAGGTTACTTCTGTTGTCTTAGTTAGAAAAAGACAGAGCTCTGAACAATACACTGGGAGTTTTTCTAAACCATTATACTCCATTGGTCAATGAATGGAGAAGTTCTCCTAAGACTCCAGTGGACATGGGTGTGACTAGGCACTAAAATATATATATATACATATATATATGTATGTATAATATATATAATATATAATATATATTAATAAATAATAAATATATATATAATATTTTATATATATATATATATAAGTATATATAGTATATATTTCTTTTCCTGAAGTCAATGAATATTTAAATACTGGTATGGGAATTTGAATACCTGTCATATAAGAACATGCCTTATGAAGTCAGGGCTTAGTGCATAGGACATATGACGAACACTTACTTCAGCAAGATGAAAATATCTGAATTTCCCCGGGTTATAAAGTAAATGGGTAACATTATCTCCACCAGTGCACAGCACATCTGTAATTATGTTCTTCTCCTTAAATATCTCAATGCAAATGTCACAGATAGAACAAACTGAAATATTTTTCTGACTTTAGCAAAGAACACACTTTTATTTCATCTGTCCCAGTGATCATTTTTTATTTGTTCCAACACAAAAATAGTTTGATTATTCAGCCAATTTGCTACTTGTACAAAGTTACTGTTTCAGTGATCTTTTCTAACTGTATCTTTTTTTTTTTTTTTTTTTTTTTTTTTTTTTAGCTAGATGGCTAGCAAGAAAATGCATAATTTGGCAATGCTATCCACAAAGTTTGCAAATATATAAAGAATCCAAGTCACACAGCAGAAGCACCCACAGAAGGCCAGTTCATATTATTGCTAATGAATGACAGGATTTTCTATTCTTTAAACTCCATTGAAAGTTTTTGCCATTAATCTTGCCAAGTCCACAATTTGTTTCTACACTATGAGAGTTGCTCTGAAATTAATGCATCCAATTTTATTATGTCAGCCCACAACACCAGAGGTGGATGTTGGTGGTATGGCAGTAGAGGTTGAACCTTGCCATCAATATTCCATTACATTCTGTTGCTGTGTGTCAGATGGCAGCAGAGGGCAGTCTGACAGAATGATGTCTGATGTGGAAGTGCATATGAAGGAAAGGTGTGTAACTGAACTCCCCAATGAGGAAGAAATGACACCCATTTACATTCTCTTATGTTTGCTGAATGGAAACTGAATGTTGAACACGAGCCCAGTGAAGCAGTGTGTGGTGTGTTTCAGCAGTCACCTCTGCTAGTGCAGATTTTTATGAACAGGCTCTTTACTGGCAGAAATGTATAGGTAATAGTGGTGACTATGTTGAAAAATAGTGCAAACTCTCACTTACTATCAAATAGTGTTGTTGTACTCTTTGCATCTGTTGCAGTTTCCATGAAAATAAATGGGAGGCATTACATTTGGAGTGACCTACACACTTTGCTCTTGTTGACCACTAAGATGAATAGCAGCAGCAGTTCCTATTTAACAGGAGTAAAGCTGATGCAATCCATCCCAGAATTAGTTCCATCTTTTTTAATCAAATATTAGCATATATATACATAAGTATATCCTGTATTAATAATTTAGCCTGATATGACACTTTTTTTTTTTTGGATGATAAACTTCTTTATGATAGAAATGTTCTGACTTGTTATGAAAAGAATGTCAAACATAACATCCAGAGAGCTTTTGCTTTACACATATTTAAAAGGTAAAGCAATTGTGAATTTTGTGAATTATCTAGTTCTAAGCAGCATTCACCAGAATACCAGGCACCGTTTTTGTTTGATGAAGGTTTTGGTATTGTATGATATCTCTCTACTCAATATGTTGATAAAAATGTTTCCTTTGAATTTTAACCTTTTTGTAGAACACACACGCAAAAAGAAATTTGATGTCATGAAGGAAAAGCATTTTCTTTCTTCTGTGTAGAGCTAACTTCTGCTTATGTAAAACAACTGTTTTTTACCTCCTGAGCTACTACTGGGAAGTCTAACCATTTAAAGTGTCTTCACCTTCTTTTTATGTCACTATTCAGAATCTTTATTTAGTACATCCCCAAATTCTGTTTTGAAGTAGCACTTAACAGATTGATACACGTAAGAGCAGGTAATGTCATGGGTGTCATGGCGTAACAAGGAGACAAGATCAAATATCAGAAACCTGTACTCTATCCTTTTATTTGTCATTGACCAACACTATGATTTTAAGCCACTCTACTTTGTTTTTTCTGCCTTACAATCAGTCATTAGTTTTTCTACTTAAAATACTCCACTGGGATGGTAATATCTTGTGGATACAATTACACACTGTTTAGTATGCTGGGGCTCTACATTCGAGTCTTTTAGACAAGGTAGTACTACAAATAAATCATCATAATAATATTCTTAATTGCAGTTAAGATTAAACCTAAAGTTACCTTATTGGAGTGTCATCCTGGTTCCTGTGATATTTGTCTGAACCTTTCTTCTTACGGTATAACACATGCACTTCAACTCCATTGGTCAGCTTCTTCCTCTAATGCAGACAGCTTAATGGATTTTTCTTACGCACAGTACAGCTTGTTTCTTAGTATTAATTTCAACTTCAGGTTATTGTGAAAATTATGTCCTAGCTGGAAATTGAACCACGTTGACCACTGAAAAAGAAAAGCCTAATATATGACCTGTATTAGACAAATCTGCTCAGCCAGCAGAGTACGGTTGGATTGATTTTCACTCTGTCATAACGAGACAGTTTGTTAGACAAGTTCTCCACCCAGTGGCTGCAAGCGTTAGTGAAAGCAAGGACATGATCTCGGTATACCACTGAAAACCTGGAGAAGTAAATCCTGCTTCAGTATCTCCTTTAACTCAGGCAAAACGATGCTTTCTTCACTTAGACCTAAGAAATCTTTAAAACAAAAATTTTATGCAAAAAATAGACATAAGTACAATAGAATTAAATACTGATCCTTCCCTCTTCTTCCGTAACCTCTTCTCCAAACAAATGAAACAAACAAAATATTTACAATAAGATTTTCTACAGAATCTGCTTTTCAGAATAACTTACTTATCAACATAGGCAGAGAATTGTGGTTTTTTTTTTAATTTGCTTGTTTGCTGTCAGCTTAGAGTAGCGAGACAACTATTCTCTCTTACCATCAGCACAGGACCAATTTTAAATCTTATCAGAGTTCTTTGAAATAGGATTTAGCATTGGGAATAATTTGCTTTATACCTTCAGACTATACAGACTCAGACAAATGATTGATCATTGCTTCAGCATATAGGTACCTTTTCTCCCTAACAGATACGTGTCATGCAAGTTTATGATTGACTACTACAGTCATGCCTGAAAATTTAGGAAGTTGTATTAGATTGGAGAGCTGTTTTTCAGAGAGATGCCTGACACATGGAATGGCTGCAGGACCAGAAATGCTTTGGTGTATTTTTTCTTCAAGCTAAGAAGAACAGTGCAACTTATTTCTGTCTCTGGGAATCTCTATCAGGGCCTCTCTCCTCAAACCACCGTTCAAATATCTTTTTCCCTGAAAGAATGCCAAGGAAAGTAGGGATCTGGACAGATCCTGTTTTGACAGTACACTAATCACAAAGAAAATCTCCTGTTACTATTACTCAGGTAGATCTGTTGGGACTATGGAAATTGTGACCACCTTATTTAACACCTGCCAGGAAAGTGCATATTGCCAGTCCTGTGTTTTTCATTTTCCCCCTGTCTATCAGAACCTTCCTCAGTCTATGTGCTCAATATTCTAGCAGAGAGATATATAAACAAAGAATGTATAGCCAGCTGCCTCAACAAAATTACTATAATTTCTATGTTATTTTGTGGAAAATAACAAGAAAAAAAAAGACAATAAAAAAAGATTCAGCAGTAGTATGGGTTTATACATGTATATAATTTGAGAGTTACTACTGTTAGTTTATTCTTTTCTTCTAATAAATCATACACTTTTGCTTTTCGCATCTCCCACTTTCTCTCTCTCCCCAGTAGTCTTTCTAAATGTTGTGTGTTCTTTCCACATAACGGTATAAATGTATATATGAGGAGAATATATTCTTTGAGGAACTTGAAGTTACTGTATTTTTATATAAAAATACTTGTATTTTGATTATTTTTGTACCAATTAAAAAAAAAATAGAATCTATCTGTATATAAATTTAATTTCAGTATTCAAATCTATGAAAACAAGATGATGTTACAGGAAAGTTACAGGAAAAACATAGCACAGCCCTCTGAACCTCCTCTTGGCTGAGTTTCACAGAGAGTTCCCAACAAACTTTACACATTTACTAGATTGGACTGGGGCTCATTTCTGAATAAACATCTGAAGATCTTCATTTGTGAGGGAAGAAAAAAGATGTGCATATAATGATGTGACTTAAGTACCGCAAAAGACAGGAGAGAAAAATAAAGTTTACAATCAGGATTTTTTCCTGCAAATTTAGGAAATGATTGCAGCGAACTATAAACTAGAAGGAAATAATTAAATACAATTTATTCCCAAAATATTGTTTGCTTTCCTTTCAAGACTACTGTACTTACTAAAAGTAACCTATCGGTCAGTTAAATAACTGCTTTTTCTAGTTTATGACGCTGATCATTTTGCCATGCAAATGTTTCTGCAATTAGCCATCATTGGTCACATTCCAGCTCCCCTAAATCAAAACCCAAAGCTGAACTATATATTTGTATACATGTTTTCCATAATTTTGTTTTATCAAAAACCATCTTTCAGGTAATCATTTGGTTTATGCTAAAATAAATCAGGATTTTGTTGGTTGTTTTTGGTAAAGTATCGGGGAAACTTGAAATGGAAAGATGGTTTTTAAAACACGGGAATTTATTTTTTTTTAATAGAAGACTGATGAGAGAAATTCTGGACAGGAATCTTACTGTACAGATTTTAATTGTAAAAGATTGCTGTGAAAGAGGGAAGTAGCCTTACTTTGAATCTCTTTTTCTCTTTTCTCCTAGAACCTAAATTATGATTCATTTCCTGCAGGATATTTAGAGTCTCTCCAATAATCAGAGAAAAGTGCAGAACAAATACATTTAAGCTGACTTTTCATTTTGTACAGATTAATCACACCATCAGCCTGGTGCTTTGCTGACTTCCCATGCAGACAGGACTTACTTAGTTTTTTTGTGAAGAGCTAGAAGATCTGTGAGCCCTACCTGACAGCAGGCTGGCCAGGGTGTCACATCTTTCCAGGCTGGAAGCCCTTCATCCCGAGGGAAAGCTCATTGTTTTTTCAAACTGTTAGCCGACTTTACCGCCTAGTGGTGGTAGAGTAAAACTTTTCAAGCGAATGCTGGCAATTAAGAAGTAAACAGTAATGAAGAACAAATATTCTACCACAACACTATGCTGGAATTAGGGCTATGTAATTGCACAGATTTTGTACTTCAGTGCAAGTTTCTCCTCCATTTCTGTCTGCCTCTTCTGTATCTCTCCCTTCCCCATCTTTGACAGATACTAATGGTTGGCATTTATTCCCTGCAATGTCTTTTCTAATTATCTCCAGGTGACAAAGTACTTCCCCTGCCTAATACAAATAACTGGCTGAGCCTTTCCTGTTACGTTTTTTCCCCTTCTGTACATTAGTTTTAGTGTAAATACATAGAGATCACATGGCCACAGATCAGGAAAAGAAAGAAAAAAAAAAAAGAAAAAAAAAAAAGGAAAAAAGAAAAAAGAAAAAAAAAACCTGAGAATTGAACTATTCAACTTTCTTAAAAAAAAAAAAAAAGAAAAAAGAAAAGAAAAGAAAATAAAATAAAAGAAAAGAAAAGAAAGAAAAAATAGCAGTGTGAAAAGCACATAATTTAGTATAATTGCCTCTGAAGTAAGAAATGAGATTTTATCAACAAACCTTTCTCAAAGATGTTTGCTCCAACATCTCACTGAATTTGCTCCTCATTTGTAGCAGAGCATAGAGCACACATTTAACAAATTTTAGATAAAACATTGGTCTGAATCTGAATTCAACTTCATATGTATTTCAATAAAACAGGGTCATAATTCTTATCACTGCTTTGCAGAGTGCAACAGCAAAGAATATGCCATATTTTTACAATCCTGTCTTCAAAGACAAAAGAAAATCACCATCGGGAAAAGGCTCTAAGCCCCATATAATACATTAATTAAATGACTTGTTTTGTACATCACAGCAATATTTAGGATTATCACAGATAGCCTCTACCCACAATGAGCAGCTATAATATCAGTCTATATTCTTTGCTTCACCCTGCAAAGTGTAGCTAGTAGAGGTATGGCTTCATTACCTGAAGGAGACTTGCATTGCCATCAGTTCCATTGGTAAAGAACTGAAAGTTTTAACTGATTGTGACAGCAGTGGTAATTGTCATAGAGAAGATATCATAGCCAAACATTTTTTATTTTAAGTGAAGAAATCTAAGATGATTGCTTCAATTTATAGCCATGTTTACACTGAAAGTATAAACTCCTACATGAAAGTTTTTGTTTCAGTGAGAAGGAGTTTCCCCTGTAAAAAACTGACTTTCCTCTAAATTTTGAAGGGTTTTTGTGAGCCTTATTAATTCATACACTCCATGTTCATGACTGACAGCTGCTGCTTCAACCTTTGATGTGTTTGAATAGAGAGTGCCAGGTATTTTCTTCGTATCTCACTAAGGGTTATGTGTACCATCAGCAGCACCTGCTGCACCATCTTCATTTCCAAAATGGGGTTTCTAGGGGTGCAGAGCTCCAATCTTATTATCATTTCAACTTGATCTGCCCTTATTTTGTGGAATTTGGTTCCTCTTGTCCTTCACAACCTTCCTACCTCTTCTTGCTCTCATACTACAAATGAAATGACCTTTCTCAGAGACAGGAGAAAACCATCCACTTTTTTTGCTGACTTACTGACTTTGGTCAGTATAGGCTAATCAAAGACAAGTGAGAAGAAATAGCTGGACATAAACAGTGACAACTCAGATTGATCTAAAAAAGAACCACAAAACTTCAGAAAGTCCTGAAAGCTTTCAAGAACTTTTGGTTTAACCTTTGGTCTATGGACTTGAGGAGAAAATTAATGGACTGTTACTAAGGATTTATGGAACTTAACAATTCTTTTAGAACAAGTCTACCTAAGTGTATTTAAGAAGCCAAAAATAAGACCCCCATGAGGGAGCAGGTGTTGATTTTTGCTCTCTGGTAGCAGCAGCAACACTCGAGGGCACAGCATGGAGCTGCATCAGGGGAGGGTCAGACTGGATATTAGGAGTAGGTTTTGTGGACAGGGTGGTCAGGCACTAGAACAGTCTCGTCAGGGTGGTGGTCATGGCCAAAAACCTGTTGAAATTCAAGAAGCATTTGGATGATGATCTCAGACACAGTGTTTAATGTTTAGTTAGTCCTATGTGAAACCAGGAGTTGGACTGGATCTTTCTAACTCAGAAGATTCTATTCTATCTTACTACCAATATGCTCAGACTTGGTATACAGGCAGAGCACCAAAAATGTTTGAATTGGCAAATCCATGAATTTGGAATTGCATTTCATTTGCAGAGACGACACTGTTTCTTGATTGTATGTATGATGAATATGATGAATAGTATAAAACAACAAACAAACAAACAAACAAACACCAACAGAAAAAATGAAAACAAATTAGGAAAGTTAAAACTGAATTAAAACTTATTTTGGAAGAAAGCAGTTATTTTCTTTTCAACAGTCATTCTTATTATAAGCCTCCTTTTTTCAAAAAAAGCAGGTATTGTATTAAATCAACATTTGTTTTTTTCTTCATTAGCGTGCTCTCAAAAGCACTCAAGCACTAGCATAAAGATTCTCCTTGTTACGCTTATCTGTTATACGGTCAGCTGCTTGAATTCTTTACACATTATTCTTCGGATTTAACACAATAATAGCAGAATACAGCACAGACGTAAACTTCATTCATAATTACATTGGATGAGAATAATTGAAATGTTACCATTTCCTGATTTGTAACTACATATCTGCATCAAGAAAGAAAGAAAAAAAGGAAAAGGGAAAAACAGCCAACAGATGATAGCATCAATTAGGAATATTTTATAGTAACTACATCATTAGCCTTCAAGGAGGAGGAAGAAGCAGCAGACTTTTGCATGTGGTTCTTATACACAAACCACAGTAAATAAATAATTGATGATACGTACAGTACACTACATCTCACTGGAAGTAATCAGCTTAAGCTTGTGGAAGTTAGTACTATTAGCAACAGAGAGAATAGCTCAATATACATGCTAGAAGCTAGCCAGTTGCAAAACATCTGAATTAACAGGAGAGGAAAAAGAAAAACCTTGCAACTGAAGAGAACCAGCTTTGTCCTTTGCAATATTTATTTATTTTTTTACTTAGAATTTCATACATGCAACTTTCCATTGTGTGAATGGATCCACAAATTTATCCTTGTGGAGATTTTTCTGTTAACTGTCTTCTGTGACAGTCAAAGCAAGTGATTAATCCTGATTCATGCAGGTACATGGTGTGAAGGATTAGTTAAAAAAGTCCCGATTAGCTAAAACCCCAAGGACAGAAGAATACCTATCTTGAAAACAGAACACGAGATGAAAAGCTTACAGTGAAAATGAATGTTTCAGGTCTTTTTCTGTTGGTCTTCTGATTAGTGACTGCACTTTTTAAAAGTTTTTGTGACACGGTAATGTTTCCATGTTCGCACATCTTTGTCCAGTAATGCTGATAAACCTCCAGGTGTCAGTATGGCTCTACTACAGTTCAACTCCCTTTATAAAGCCCTAAATTGAGAAAGAAAACATGTTTAAATATGACAGCTAGTATGCTGCCTAGGGATTGGGACTTCAGTATTCTAGTTTCTTAGCAGCATTAAACACAATTTCTTCAAACACTGACACAGCTCTGGTTATGAAGGTGATACTCTGCTAGTGTTCTTTATCCTATACAACCACTTGTTAGTGTATAATTATTCCAGTAAAACTATTATATTTGCAATGATATTTACCACAATTTTAACACACTGAATAACTGTAGCAGTAAAAAAACCTTTGCATCCACCTTGAGCCAGTTACATGCATTCATCTGCCCTCTCCCCAGTCCAGATTAATCAAAAGCAGCAGCAGATGAACATTTGGATCCTGAGATATTGCTTCTCTTACTTAAATAAAATATCCAACAGTGGTTGTATCAAATTATGAATTTCATTCATCAATCTCTTCTTCAACTGTGTTCATTTATGCCCAAGCATCAATCCAGCAGCATAGTGTCAGATATGTGAGGGCACAACAATTACTAATTTACATTATCTTTAGGAAAGGTGACTTTAATTGAACTATAACTAAAGCCTGGAAATATTTATACTTGTTCTGTTCTCTATACTAAGAGAGGATCCTCTCATCTGTTTTTTATTTGTTTGTTTGTTTGTTTTGTTTTGTTTTTTTCTTTATCCTGGTTTTCTCTATACTAATAGAAAAAACAGACAGTATTTATCACTTGTCTCCTTACAAGTTGAGAAGAAAATTAGAGTTGGTAGGGTGTTCTTGCACACTCATTGAAAGGGGTGAGAAGGAAGACAGCTATAAGAGAAAGAAGAGGAAGATACCGAGTCCTCAACTGAAGTGATTCTAAGAATTAACAGAGAGAGGAAAGTGATTGAGCTCCAAATATTTTCAAAAGCTTCCAGCCATTCCCCACCTTGAACCCACCGTAATCCAAGACTTTCTACTAATTCCTCCAGGCCTATTCTTTTCCTGCCCTTCACCCAAAACCTATCATAATATTAAGTTTTACCAACAACGCTGAGAAACATTATATCACTTCTGGAATGATACTGGAATTGTGCTTATTTGTCTGTAGTAATGAGTTTCTTCTACTTTGCATCTAAAAGTTCCCCTTTCACATACTCAAGCTCTCCACCAAGAACTTATCAACACAGGTGCTTTCTGAGTTGCTTTTACACTGTTCTCCAGTAAACAGTAATGTAAAATCAGCTATGCATAACTCTCAGAACCCACTTATCAAAATCACATAGAATCAGAGTTTAAGTACCTCTGTGTGATTCTTGCTTTATGGGGGAAAGGAGTGGGTAGTATTGGAAAAAAAAGAGGTATCTTTTGGTTTTAAAACAGGATTAGAATTACTTTAACTAAAAGAATTTGAAAATGAGATTGTTTTCAGGAGTACTGTAACTACTATTTAAAAACAGCTGAATTCTACCTCAGAAGCGCTCATCATTATAAAGTTACTGTACAATGAATGACTTTAATAAATTCCTAAGTATGTTATGGAGAACAATTCAGTTGTTTATCATTTATTTGGTTGGGTTTGTTTGTTTGCATGCTTTTGTTTTGGTTTGTCTTTACTTTTTTTCTGTCTTTTTTTTTTTTTCCTGTTTTACTATCCGGAAAACAAATGTCCACTTCAGATTTAACAAGCTAGTCAAGGCTTTCTGTTAGCAAAACTCACTGATGATTTTCCCACGGGGATCATGATACTCTAAACCGAACTTCCTTCATAGAATATTGTTTCCAATAGATCAATTTTTCAAAGAGACTTTAATAATATTTTGGCAGAATGTCTGTTCAGCAGGGGGTTCCTAGAATATGAGGCAATCCCTGGGTCTAGAATTACTTTATTGCTTTCTTTTGAAGTAAAACAATAGTCGGTGGTTCACTGAAGCATCAATAATACTCTAGTAGTCTCAGAAGCCACATGAAACAAAACAAAACAAAACAACACTACAGAAGTTGTTTAGGGGTTGAATGTTTTTCATCCAAATGTTAGCATTAAAGCAACAATTTATGTCAACAAAAAGGTTCACCATCTCAACTGGAGCTGTAGACCTGAATTCTCATCTAACTCAGGTGGTCATGTGTTAACCTGGACAAAATAAATGGGTACAAAGCATCTAAAGATAAATTGCGTCTGTGCATCTGTGTGTTAAAGAAGGTCTACAGGTTATGCCAACAAATGCCTTCAAAATGACTTAATCTTAGAGTTTTCTTTGCTTTGGGAAAAAAAAAAAAAAAGCTTTGAAAAAGTAATTTCTCAATAAGCAAGAATATTTTGGGGGTGTATTTTTACTGAAGAATGGACAAAAAAAATTGATAGCTTAGTCAATAAGTCACTAAATTTATTTTCCTCCTCTTCAACTTTAGCTCTGTAGAATTCTCCTAAGGAAGAAGCACCAGGTGAGATTTTAAAGGTTAATACTATCCGTCCCAGAGAATTTTAAATTAATTAGAGTGCCTTTTAAAAATAATTTAATTTCCCTTCTTTTAGTAAAATAGAACAAAAATAGTGCTAACCAGAAAACTCAAAGAAAATGAATGTCACCTTTCTGATGCTGATGGCTTGGTGTGTCCTCTAACCTATGTTGAGGACTCACTCATGAAGGAGCAATACAGCACAAATATATTACCTGAATTAGCAAAACCACACTAAAATTGAGGCTGCTTTGACTCTTGCTTTGCACCATCCTCAGTAACTCTTGTTTTGCCAATCCAGAGGACAGTGAAAAGAGTGAAACAATTCATCCTTCCCTTGAGGGAAATGGGAAGGAAAAAGCAAAATGGGCAGAGAAAGGAAAAGGGTGAGGGAAAAGGAGGGAAGAGGGAAAAGGGAAAAAAAAAGGAGAAGGGAAAAGGGGAGATAGGAAAGAAAAGAGGGGAAAAAATGACGGAAAAGGGGAAAAAATGGAGGGAAGGGGGAAAAATAGAGAAAAGAGAAAAGGGAGGGAAGTGATAAGAGGGGGGAAAGGGGAGGAAAAAGCAAGAGGGAAAACAATGGTGGGAGAACAAAGACAAGGTATTAACAAGGATGACACAGCTTCATGTACCAGCTGTTCCCTAGGTAAGTTCTTACTTGGCTGTACAGGTTTGTCACCTGGTTCCTCTTTCCACCACAGGGGCAGTCTTCCTTAGTTGAGGGATAAGGGCCAAAGGTGTCATGTAGTCCAGGAATTTGCAGAGGAGTATGCCTTTCCAAGACACTGAAATGTCCTCAATACACGGTGAGAGAACTCCAAAGAGAGAAAAACTGAGTCATTTGTTCTGGGGCTTCTTTAATAAAATTTTATTTCTAACACACTAATTTTGGCATGCAGTTCAAGTTCAATGCTGCTCTTAGCTTGACTCAGTCAGCTCAATCCATCGATTATGCTAATAAGTGCTTTGTCTGAACCAGCTCTTTTTTTTTCCATTCTTGACCCTTTGCTGAGTTGCATAAACAATTTTGCAGGCTAAATTGGGCTTCAATTGCGTTGGAAATTGAGAGCAAAGATTTACTTTAGACATAAAGGAGAGGAGTCTCCAATCTAACCCGTAAATACACCTGTGATGCTTGTGTGTACACTTGGGTCTGTTGCAATATCCAACAGGTTTATCAGATTGGGGATGATTTGGAAAGTTTCAAGAATGCAATTGTTCAATGAAAAGTCCAGATATTCTCATTTTCAGATATTTTGCTCCCTCTCTTTTCTGAAACTAAAAATGTCTCAAATAATCTTTAAAAATGGAATTTCCAGATTTCAAGAGATCTTTCTCTCATCTATTGACTATGAAGATAATAAATAAATACATTTCTATTCTCCCTATCATGTACACTGACACGTATTTTAGGAATCACAGCTGGAATGTAGCTGAAGGATAGCTACATGCTGCAGTGAAAATATTGGCTATTGAAATGTGAGCAGTAGCTCTTCTCTCTCTGGTACAGGCAGGGTTGCTATAAATAAAACATCTTTTGTCACTGCAGCATTTCTCTCTTTGCATAGAAAGCTCACATGAAATTTTTACTGCAGCTTGGATAGTGTCAAAGC
Organism: Alectoris magna; assembly: GCA_030625065.1. Classification (NCBI taxonomy): domain Eukaryota; kingdom Metazoa; phylum Chordata; class Aves; order Galliformes; family Phasianidae; genus Alectoris; species Alectoris magna. Next base: position 122,496,411 of record CM060561.1, read on the forward strand.
TCTGGTACAGCGTTCCAAATGAGTAATTTCATTATAATTAATCCACAAGGGATGTGCTTACTCCAGAACTGTTGGCCTTTTGATCTCAAAGAATATAACACTATTGTAGTAGGGATGCCTCAAAGCCTGTGGTGCTTAAATAATACAGTCCTTATGTCTACTGCCTCTTTAAAGGTCAATATTCAAAAGTATTGGAATACTTTAAAATAATCTAAATAGTATCTAATTATAAAAGATTTTTTTTTAATTATGTACTAGAAGTATAGATATGTGGGAATAAATGAACTGATCTTAATGTCAATATCAAAATCAAGATGTATTAGATGTTTTACAAAAATATGCACCTCTTTTTTCACAGCCACCAGATGAATGTCTACATTTTAAGCAACCTCTCAGAAAAATGGAGTTACTGATTTGACACTAATATATTTATGCTCTTATAAATGTGGCTATTACACCCTTTAAAAATCTGGCAATAAAACTTACTTATTACAGTGAAGAAAATTATTGCTTCCAAGGCAGAGTTCTGAAGTTCGAGATTTGTAGAAGGAAAAACATCTAGACTGACTTTGCTGTCTAAAATTACTGAGATGTTTCAGTATTACAAAGGGTTATGAAGAAATAAATCTCCATAGCCTTCTGTTTTTGCCTAAGGGATGCTGTTTGCATTTTTTGTTTTTGGAGAGGAGGCAGAGCAATCAAAATCCAAAGCCAATACTTCAGATGAAAGCTTACAAGTCTCCTAGTTTTCAAGCTTTTTTGAAAGATTGAATTTAGCTTTTGAATCTGTTATATTATTTTGGGGACCTCTGGAATTTATTCTTCTATTTTTTTTTATTCTGATGGTTTTTAGTGATATATTCTGAAAATAATGTATTTGATTAGTTTCCTGCATGCACTGGAGAATCACTGATGTACTGTCAGTGGCTGCTTTCCTGATTTATTGTATTGACACATTTTGCCATGCTTTTTTAAGATACATAAACAAGAGTAAAATCATACTACTTATTAAAACAGGAATACAACTATAAAATAGCAACAATCTGTCTTATAACCTTTTATTGGGAGTCAAAAGTAACCGCCACCCAAACTTTGGATTTTTTCACTCAGTTCTCAGAAAAAGTATTCTTCTGGTTTCCATTTGAGGGAAAACACTAAAAATGTCTTATCTGGCAAGCACTGTGCCAAGATCACTTACTTCCTTCTTTAGTCCCCCAGCTTGACAGATTCTTGTATGTTTTGGGAAAAAATAAAACTGGGAGTACACACTAGATATCAGTGAGACAGGAGACCGAAGAGACGGGAGCAATTTGGTCTCCCTGAGACCTAGTATGGATAGTTCTGCATATCCTATAAGACTTCTTTCATACTTCTGGTATTTGCTCTCCCTTGATTGCTCTTGTTCGTACTGTGGGTAAAGGTGTACATCATACTTTACACAGAAAAAGCAATTAATTTCATGGCATTTCTCTTTGTCTCAGGTTTGGTATCCCAGTGCCATGGGCTTGACTTGTGCCTCCGTCTTTGCTTATCTGTCTTCTAAGAATACTGCAAGTGTTTTAAAATTCAATCCATCTTGAATTATTCATGCTTAGTGCATTGGTGACTACTGTATCTTCCCTAGTCTAGTCAAACAATGTTGTCTTAAAGACACAGAAAAAGGAGGTCAGATTCGCACACCATTCCGTGCACCCAGTAAGCTTTATAATACAGAGAGAGCACACACCTTAGAAAAGCACAACATGCATTGCTGTTTGCACAGAGAGCAGGAAAAGGTGTTATCTCCACTTTTTCTCCTTATTTCTCTTCTGAATGAGGATTTCTTTGCTTTCTAATGTTATGAAGAAAATGCAGCTGTGCGTGGTGTCCAAAAAGCACCATTCTTGCCCAAAAAGTATTGCACTGATAGCCTATCATGCCAAAATGCTTTCCAGCACAATGGAACAAACATAGTCACTTGAGAAACAGTACAGGCAGTAGCACTGCAGATATCTCCCTTATGATTTCTCCATTCATTACTACTGTAGATTGGAGAAATTGTCTCCAGAGTCCAAAGAATCTCAGCATATTAATTCTCTGGTGGAATTATGGTAATGGCTACAGTTTATTATGCAGATATCTAATTAAGCAGACACCTTTAGAGAAAAAAAGACCTTTCATTTAGTTCAAATACAAAAAAAAGAAAAAAAGAAATCAAATGAATACAAGGCACTGAATGGTCTCCCAAGATCTTTTCTTCAAATGGGGGTAATATTATAGAAGATGTATAAGTCATTCCAAAATGATATCTGCAATTGAAACGTGAATATAACATTATCCACTGTCATTTTCATTTAATTATTTTTTCCTCTCTTTCAATAACAACAGTGACTTACCTGTTGAAACAACTGTGATTATCTGCATGAATTTATTCCATTTGCATTGCTCTTCCTGACACAGATAGGGTCAGGTCATGTGCTATCTGTCAGCAGCTGTTTAATATATAAGATGTTTTTTGATGTGAGAATATTCGTTTATGTGTATATTAATTATGTATTAATTAATTAAATGTATTTTTTCCTTATTTAGCATTTACGTCTGTACTTCTTTTTAGTATTAGACGTGACTTTGTTCTCAATATAAATACAACAGTCTTGTTAAGGAAATTACATTGCCAAGAAACATCACCTTATTAAAATCTTAAAAAAAAAATGCAATGGAGGACAGATTACCCTATGATGCAGGCAACTGGCTCTCATATTGTAAGCCTTCCTATCTCTGGTAACTTGAATTCTTGTATTTCAGCAAAATGTGCACGTCCATCTTAATGTCTGTCTGACTCATGCTTTGTGATTACAAAACTGAACACCACAGAAATCAGTCTATTAAGATTGAATATAAAATTACTTAGGAACAACCACAGAAATAATCTTTATCTTTTAGGCAACTAATACATCACACACAAAATATTTCTCCTTTCATTTCAGCACTGCAGAGACATTCTGAGACACCTTTCGATTCCTAAAATGTGAGAGATTCATTTGGACTCACGTTGTCTTTCAGTCAACAGAAATATGAAAATTTTCTGCAGTAATACTTCACTTTCTGATCTTAGACACAATCACAAATAATAAATGTAGCCACAGATGTCCCAATATGTTTTGTCAAGAAAAAATAAAAATCTTAGAACAATTTTTGTCAATTGTGACATTCAGATGTGAAAAAAAAATCTAACTATTTTCTCAGTGGTTTCTACTCCCAAGAAGTATATTTAAATACAGAAAAGTATCTCAGAGGGTTGTGCAGGAGACCTCGTCAGCCTTTTTTTATAGGTAAAATGCATAATGAAAAGCTGGAAAATTTTAAACACGTTCACACAGCACATGTTGTGTAAGATATGTAACTTGCACATACACTCCCACTCAGAATTATTTATGTGTATTGATTCTTACTGTTGAAAAATGAGAAATGTATCAACATAGATATCTGAGTTTCTGAAACTGAGGAGGCAAAAATCAATCCACTAATTTGTAAAGATAACACAAACCAGTACTATAGATGCATCTCTAAATACTCTGAATGGCAAGACAGAAGTCTGAATATTAAGGAATCATTCAGTTTGATAGAAAAGACAGTTTTCTATGAAAGAAGCTCACCTTTCTTTGTTTGCTATGAGTATGACCTCATTTTTTTTCCCTATTTCTTGGATGTGATGGATCAGGGCCACTGCAATTGGAAGTCCCTTCCCATACCTACCAATTAAAGAATCTCAGCACAGTGCTCTGTTATCCTTGCATTCAGGTTGCACATGTATCTTCAGTGGAGTTTGTTTTGTGAGATAATGCCTTCATTACTGCAATAGCAGATTGCTCTCAAGCAAGCGTTGAGTGGTATCTGCAAATTTCTGAAAGGCAGAGAAAAGTGAGGGCCAGCTGTGGTGAAACAAATTCATCCAGGTGTTCAAATTTCTACACAGAAGAAAGTAGTGTGTCTGTGCAGTTATAGAGCAACCTGTTATTTGAGAATGAGGGGATGTACCCAGATCCACATGAAAAAAAAAATGCAAGGTTGGTCTGTACACACAATAATATATGTATAGACATATAAATAATTATGACTGCTTTGTGGTTTCATCCCAGCAGACAGATAAACACCAAACAGCTGCTCACTGACTTTCCCTACACAGGGATCAGGGAGAGAAATGGAAAGGCAAACTTACAAGAACTCATACGTTGTGATGACAACAGTTTACTTGATAAAATAGTAGCTATGTGAGTAAGCAGAGCAAAACATGGAATTCATTCACCACACAAAATATTTTCTTGGGAAGACAAACTCCAGTGCTCCCAAAGTCCCTCCTCTTCCTCTTTCTTTGCTCCAGCTTTTATCATTGAGCATGGCACCATGTGTTATACAGTCTGGGTCAGCTGTCCTGGTTGTGTCTCCTCCCAGCTTCCTGTACATCCCCAGTTCATCGCTGGCAGGGCAGTGTGAGAAGCAGAAATGTCTGTGACTCTGTCTAAACACTGCTTAGCAGAAACCAAATAAGTTTTACTGTTATTTTCATCACAAACTTAAACAGTACCATCATTTCAACCTCTATGAAGAAAATTATCTCTATCCCAATGAAAAAAAAAAAAAAAAACAGGACTGTTGCAATTCAAACATTGCTACTATTTGAAAGATTATTGGGATCTTGAGTTAAGAGTGGGATTTTGATGAAGTTTTCTATAATGCCATCTTCTTCCTCCCTGTCTTAAGCACACTTTCTGTATGAAGTAATCACATAGAATGAAATTTAAATAGAATTTGTTAATTACAAACCATTTTTTTTTTCCAGCAGCACTCTACATATAGTAACTGGGACTACACAGCATATATTAAATAGTATCAATTTCATGAATAGAGAAACAAATTTATCTTTCCCTTCTCATTCAGAAAATAAAGTTTATCAGTTAGAGGCATACCACTCTAGTAATATTAAAACAGCTGTGAACATTTTTGCCCCATAATCGTTCCTAAGAACTCCGGCTATTACATTGTAAAATGCTGGCTGCTGAGACTTTACTCTGACATTATTCGTGTTCTTCCAGAAGGAAATCAACAGCCAGGTATTTTCAAACCCCTTTAAAGCTATACCGTATATAGTTTGCAAAGAAACATGGCTTCATGTGATTAAAATTTAATGAGTGAATCACAGGATAGAACATTTAAGAGACACCATGAATGTTTAAAGACATTACGACTTTGTAGTGAATTACAACTCAGGACTGTAAATAAGAGAATCAGTCCTGTCACACCACTCATATTGCTCACACTGATAATACTGTTGAACAGCAAAAGCCAATGAATATTTAGCAGAGAAATGATCCTGCAGTGGAGGTATTTCTCCTCTTAGTACAGACTGTGAAAAAATAAGACTCTTAAATGTAAGCCTATTTCCTCAATCAGCAATTAGGAATACCATATCTTAGGTCAAACAAATCATGTCTGAAGCTGACCATAACATGGGATGAGAATGGCTGGATGACCAGAGAGTTACAATCAGTGCCATGCAAAACAGTGATGCTTTGAATTAAATGCTTTCACCTCCACGTGGTGCTAAGCAACACTTCATGATCAAAAACTAATAATTGATACAGACACAAAGAGAACACATAGGTAACACAGCTTTTCTGAGTTGCCCTAGAAAGTCACAGATGTGTAACATTCCGATCTCACTATGAAACTAAGTGATGGCTATGTTTAAGGGGAAACCATACAAGTAGAAACATCTCAGTGAGATATTCGTAGAGATTTCTGTACATAAAATCAGCTGTGAACAGATTGACAATGACAAATTTCATTCTCCACTAAATTATTTCTATCATCAGAATTTCCTGAAAAGCCATGATTTTGGCAGTGCTTATCATTTTTTGCTTGGTTCTATAGGATGGTAAAAACAACAGTAATCTTTTTGTTACCAATTATATGGTTTATAACAGAGTAAAAGAATGTTTCCTGAGATTCTGAGATTTACTGTCTGCATAGAAAGCAATGTAATGGCTTTATTTTTTAAATGTAAAATGTAAAATGTAATCCTATGAAGTATGAAAAAAAAAAAAAAGAAAAAAAAAAGTCTAATCTATCAGCTCTTCCAGTTTAATGCTTTCCCAGTTGAAATCTTCATGAAGCATAGTGTGCCTCACATGAAAAATACGTTTCTTATTGAAAATAATGCAACAGAAAGAAGTGCAGGCTAAATTCAGTCAAAAACAACCACCAACCACCCCCTCTACTCCCACTCCTCCTCCTCCTCCACTCACACTGTATTTGGTGGCTATTGTTATCTGAATAGTTGCTGTTCAACCCTACTATAAACAATCATTTTAACAGGTTCAGGGAGAGCAGCAGCATCATGCAGCTAAAATGGCCCTTTAGGAAAGGATCAAAATCTTAGCTCTGCTTTAATTTATTTTGAAACCACATACTGAACCACAGAAAAACATCTTTCACTCTCAGACATTCTTCTCAAGTGTTAGGAAATACAAACAAGTCCTTCTGCAGCTGCTTGAAGTTGGTAATGCTTCATTAAAATCATGTAATTCTTCTATTTATTTTTTGTTTGTACCTCCTTAGTAAGCTGTCTCAGAGTACTTTAGAAATCAAACCTGTAAATGTCTCTTATTCTAAAATAAACAGCACACAGTATGCCACAAATGACATTTTGCAAGGCTCCAGGAGGGAGTAAAGTAGCACTGGCACACAGTTTCCTCTTCCTGTCTAAATGTCATTACACTGTTTGATATAGTAACAGAAATCACTTAGCCAGTTGGACAGCACAGCAGGTCACTTTAGAAATGATTTTAAACCCTTCTAGGAAAAAAAAAAAAAAATCACTCTGGCAAAAAATAAAAATAAAAAAATAAAAAGAGCAAAACAGTCCGAATGGTTCCTAATATTTTACTTACTCAGTATTTCATTTGCCAAGATTATTGTCTATGTACACAATAAACTTAATTGCATGCTGCAACAGCTTTGTTTATTTATTCAAATGTATGAACTCATTACATATTTATTTTGATTATCTTTAGATTTTTTTCCACATCCTACGCAGACTCCAAACATATGAAATAATACGATGTACATAATTTGTGCAGTGTATACAAAGGTCATGCCAAAAATTATCACCCCTTGCCCAAGTTAGAGCAAAACAAAAAGATAAGTATGTCAAACATTCATGTAAGGCTGTAATTTTCTATGAATTTTAAGAGTTCTGTTGATTCCTTGGTCAGGTAAAGCAGAAATACAAAAGCATTAGATGACATACAGCTGGAAGGACCTGCTGATAACCGGAAGGCTCTTCTGCCATCCAGAGGGTCTTGGACAGGCTGAAGAACTGGGCAGGCAACAACTGGATGAAGTTCAACATGGAGTTTTTCCACCTGAGGAGGAAAAACTCTGAGCACCATTTTATTCTGGTGGCCCCCCAGCTGGAAAACAGCTTTGCAGGAGAGAATCTGAGGGTCCTGATGGACACAGTTGAATTTGAGCAAGCAGTGTACCTTAACAGCAAAGAAGGCTAAAAGTATTCATAACTGCATAAGGAGGAGTGTTGCCAGCAGGCTGAAAAGTGGTCCTTCCCCTCTATTTAGCACTGGTGAGGCCACACCTGGAGTAATGGGTCCAGTTCTGGAACTCCCAGTACAAGAGAGACATGGACGTACTGGGTAGAGTCCAGTGAAGGGCCACGAAGATGGTGACAAGACTGGAGCACTTTTCCTACATGGAAAGGCTGAGAGAACTGGGACTATTGAGCCGAGGGAAGAGAAGGTCAGAGAAGATCTCACAACTGTATATAAATATCTGAAGTAGGAGTGCAAAGAGGAAGCAGCCAGGCTTTTTTCAGCAGTGCCTAGTAGTGACCACAACTGAAAAGAAGCAATTGACACAAACTGTCACACAGGAGTGAACACAAAACAGCTGCTTGTGTGTTATCTCCAGAATGACAATCTGTACAAACGTACTAAGACAAGCCTGTCCCTATTTGAATTTCCTGTGTTGAGAAGCAGAGCTTGCTAGTTTTACTAGGAAAGCACGCATTACAGTGCTAATGTCATCATATTGCTTTTGTCACTAGGGCTAGTATCCCTGTGTGATTTAGAGAAAGATTTAGAATGTTGGGGTTTTCTTTTTGTTTTTGTTTTTGTTTTGTTTTGTTTTGTTTTGTTTAGGGAGAGCTCAGAACACGTTTTAAATTATACCTTTCTGTTTCTAGTATTTCAACTTAAAAATGTTATATCTATATATTGCAACATCTGTTAAGAAATGTTTTTAGGCACTATAGTTCCAAAGCACTTAAGATCTTCAGATGCCCTTTTTTTCTTCTCTTTCTGTCTGATATTTTCTTTTAATATCAGCACATAATATTATCACAATTGGAGAGTAGTTATGTTTTTCAGTACTCTATTTAACATCAGTTCGTGATACAGAGGCAGCACACCCAGAAAACTCATCAGAATTTCTGACTGTGAAAATTGTAACTCCCATTTTTTTACATCTTTGATGTACAGTTTTCTAAAGTATTTGCCAATATTCATAGGCTTAAGAGAGGATACTAACATGAATGAATCTGGAAGAAACTTGTATACACTGCAAGAGATAATTCTACAACAGCACTAAAAAGCAAGTCTGCATGCATCTGGTCTGCATGTCAGGTACTACTGTAGAATTACACATGCTTTAGTTGTTTAAAAGAAAAAAAAAATAGAAAAAAAGAGAAAGAAAGGACAAGAAAGATTCCTGCTATTGCATGAGTGAGCAAATGGCTGATGAAGCACAAAGGGCTTTGATCAAGTGCTGGTATGAGATTAGAAATGGTCTGTGAAGTCAGCTGGTTGCTGACTGATTTTTTATTGCCAATACAGCAAAAAGAAAAGAAACAAACAGGAGAAATAGAAGTTACTTATGAGAAAATCACCTCTAGTTTTCTACAGGCGTCTTAGAGCTACATTTGAAGACTTAATCTGTTACTTTTATTCTTTGTATTTTATTATAAAGCATTAACTACAGTTGCATGTCAGGAGCTGATCTGCCTTGCTATTCTCAGAACATAGTGCCCAGATCATCTTCCGGTGCTGGTTACTTTTATTAAAAGTGCTCTTTCATGAGTAGAGCAACACAGAGCTCTTTCTTGTTGGTCATCTCCAATAGAGCTTATTTACACATGAAAACCATGAAGCTAAGTCAAAGTGAAGACAGGAAATGAGAATAAATCATTACTACACACTTTAAATACACTTTAGATCTATCACATTTAGATTTATCAGATCTAAAATGAACCAAATAAAAAAAAAAGAAAAAAATTCCCACTATGACAGCCGCAGACAGAACTTCACACGACTGAGAATCATTCCAAGTTCATTCCAAATTTGTACCCTTAATAATATCAACTTTACTCTTCCAAATTTCCACTTTTATATGTGTATTGGACTGCTGTTAGGCTTTTGTTTTGTTTGAACGATGCTGACTTTTTATCTTCTGCATTTCTTTTTTTGGCCTGGTTATTACACAAGAACGTTCCCAGGGGAATCTTTCATTTACATGATTTCAGATATCTTGCTTTTTATGCTAAGGTTGGCATTTTTCAAGGCTATGTGTTACATATCTTCTTAATACTAATTTTAAAGGTAACATTTGCTAAAATATTTTCAGCTCTGCTAATTTTACTGCAAAGGCAGAACAGTCTGCTCAAATTATGTGAAGATCTGTCACCTGGGAAACAGACTAAAGTGTTATTGTAACACTTTCAACTGCGTAACTAATGCAGCAAAAAATATGTTTATTTAATAATCCAAAAGGCCCAGACAAAATATAGCAAGCATCAGGAGTACAGATTATTTTCTGAATACTCTGTAGTGATTACAATCCATCCTTCCTTTAACAAATGAAAAATGTAATAGAATTCAGAAATCAATTGCCCCCATTTTAGAGGATTTTCACTTCTCTTAACATATAGCATATCTGATGATGATGGTAGATGGAGAAAAACAATGGGAAGAGTAAAACTGTTACAGTTACATCCATATGTCAAAAATTTTCCCTTGCTGAGAACATGCATTTATCAACTACTTAGACAAAAAGGTTGTGACTTCTGCCTTCTACCATCCCTCTTCATCCAGTCACATATGGAACGTCTTTTTGAGGAGCATTTTACACAGAACTTGCCAGAAACCCTTGAAATTACTATCCTTTACCTAATGACACTACAGCACTAAGTTTTCTGGTTGCAGTTTCTTCCACTAAATTACAATCCTTGTTCTTATAGAAAGGGAAATACTGAATTTTTAATTGCCACTAATTTATTCACTGATTCTCAGAATTTCCACTGAAGAAAACGACAGAAAACTGAGATGAACTTTTTCTTTTATATATAGATTGCTCCAAAAGTGATGCCTCATATTTATTCCGTGAAAACTACATGCAAAGAGCACGGTAACACTATTTGATAATGCAAATTCTCAGTTGCAAAACAATATTTTTCAACATAATCACAACCATCAGCTATGCATTTTCACCAGCAATGAGTAAGAGCGTGCATGCCATGCTTGTAAAATCCACAACAACAGAGATGACCCACAGCCACTGTAACCATTGCCGAAATGCACCACCACTGTCTCACTGTGATCACATTCATTGTCTGGTCTCCATAAATGTTCAGCAAGAGTCTGTGAATGTTAGTAAATGTAAATTTTTTTTCCATGGAGGAATTCAATTTCACAGCACCACTTCATATTCACTTCTTTGTCAGATGTCATTCTGTCAGACTTCCCATCCGCTGCCATTGTTGCACAGCAACAAAATGTAACAGGATATTGGCAGGAAGGTTCAACTTCTACTGCCACACCACCAACATCTGCTTCTGATTACATGGAACAACACACACACACACACACACACACACACAAAAAAAAGAGGCACTACTTTTGAAAGCAGTCCTTATTTCAAGTGATGAAAAAGAGTACTCGATCTAAAATCATGCTCCTGCCTTCCTGCAGTCCCTGTTCTTTCCTGTTATTTGCCCCGCAATTTGTAAATGAAATTTTCAATATGCAAAAGTAGACATTTAAACAGAGTCAAGAGTGAAAAAAGAAAAAAAAATGGTGTATATTTTATATATGATGTATATTTTATAATGATGTATATAATAGCCACATTCTAACAATTTGGAGTTGGGCTTGAAGTTAGAGACATTTTTATATAAAATCCTTAACAATATAAGGCTATACACAGAGTTACTCTTGATTTATCAGTTATTTGACAGTTTTTAAATGATCCAGTTTATCTCAGAGACACAATTCAGAACCAGGAAGTAGTTTGTCAATCTGTAAGAGTCAGAACTACTATATAATAAACTCACATTCTTGTTGTCATGACATGACAACATCTGTTATGGAGATGATTAGTGAAGAAGAATAGACTGGTATCATGATGAGTTGGTAGCAAAAAGTTCCATGTGTTTTTGAACACAGTGATAAGACTTGGGTTAACTTGCTAGATATTGAATGTAAATAAATAAATAAATAAAACAGAAGTTAGAAATTAGCTTATTGAAATGCTTCTTATGAGATCTTTAGACCTTTTCAGAATGCTGGAAATCCAGAGCCAGTACCCATGACGTAAACAAGATACTGAATAAAGAGAGCAGACAATGTTGAAAACCTCACCTTTGGTTACACCTCTGCAACACCAATAGCTGCAATTATTAAGTGATTGTTAAGTATAAACTCTGGCACAGATTAATTTTTTAATATGGTTTAAACCTGGTAATTAGATTCCTCAATCAAAAATTCTCTAAATGATGCAAATCTTTAGCAGAAAGTGGAGCCCAGTAAGATCAATGTTTGATAAGAAACTGTATTAATTTATGTTAATTTCTATGTGAACTAAGTTAAAGGATTTAGTAGCCTTATTTTATAATGACATTATTTTCCCTTTCTGCTAAAACAATGTAAATCTAGCCAGACACTAATAGCTGGACTTGATTTTTTATTCACCAGTAATAACTAAGATTGCCTCCACTGTACTACATTAATTGCCAAGATGAAAACAAAGTCCTTTTAACTTGTAGAAAATAATTGCCTTTGAGAATCTTAAACTGACTAGAATATGGTAGCCTTGGCTTCATCACATTCTCTCCCACTAAGAGGGAATTGTTTTGTAATCTAGCACAGTTTTGGTTTCAAGTCCATATTTAATTATTAGTATGATAAAGTCATTTTTCAGTAACAGACGTGGTAGATAAAATTGTTGATTATCTTATATTTAGGTTGTCAAAAAAGGATTTCCACTGAATACATGATTTCCATCGAGATCCATCTCAACCGAAAAACAGAAAAATGTGCAATTTCACTTTAATTACAAGAATTCAAAATAAAGGCACATTGTAATTCCATTAACTACAGCTTGAAGGTGAATGATTTAGTGATTTTACCAGAGAAGACAGCCAAATAACAAACCTGGGGTAATTCATTTCCATGCATTTTTAAGGAATCTTGTATTATGAACTAAGCTTGTTACCTTAGAGAAATGCTGTTTTTGATACGCCTAAAATCTGAAGCCAGGCAGTCTATATTGCATGTAATCCCTAAACCTACTCTTCAAGACTTCTTCATACATATATATGTGTGAAATAGATTAAAATGACAAATATATATTTTTCTGACAGATCCGAGCAGAAGAATGGTTTGTGAAATTTTATCCTACATGTTCTTATTTACCAAATTATAAAACAATAATAACCTTTATAAAAAAAAAAAAAGGAAATGTAATGAAGCTAAGTCAACTACTTAGTCAATCATTTTAAATTCAATTTCATATGATTCATATGTGCACAGGTAGTCTTAATGCCATCATTTCAGCACAGAACACAAAATATCAAGGTGGTGACCAGAGATAGGACCCAAGGAAACGGCATGAAGCTGTGCCAAGGGATGTCCAGACTGGGGATCAGGAGAAGATTCTTTACCAGAGAATGGTCAGGTGCTGGAACATGCTCTCCCAGGCAGTGGTCACAGTACCAAGACTTCTGGAGCTCAAGAAGTGTTTGGATAATGCTCTCATATAGTTTGAATTTTAGGTAGTCCTGTATGGAGCCAGGTGTTGACTTCCATAAAATTACGGTTCCCTTCCTACTCAGGATATTATATGATTCTACGAGTTCAGCCAAGTATACTTGTGCCAGTCTATTACAGCAAATGAGTACCAACATAAAGCTAAATCATCAGTGTTGAATTTATCTCAATTAATCCGTATATGCATTATGTATATAAGTATTTCAGTATCTGATGTTTAAATACATTAATGATACAGAAATACTACTGCACAACATATGCTATTCTATGAATTGGTGTAAAAAAAATCAAAACATTAAAACTACAGAAATTCACGCCTATATGTTAAGGGAAAATGAGGATAGTTGTTTTATTTATAAATAAAAAAAGTTAAGAAATCCTTGATTTAAGAGGCTGAAAGTGCTATGCGAATCTTATTTGAGGTTATCACTATAGATTAGCTAAATCTCACGTTATAAAGGCAAAGATACGTTCATTTTTTATGGAAGTAACAACAAATTTCTTTTTTCCTCTTCCATCTCCCCTCTACCCATTATGAAGACAACACTAGTTACTACATTTTGATTTTAAAACCAACGCATCTTAGAGGTATGAAAATTTACATCTGAGAATAATAATGTGTGTTTTTATCAGCAAAATGGAATTACTGAATTGGAATATGGCAGACTCTACGCCTCACAGGAAAAACTACACAACAGGAACTTTGCTTTTACAAAGTGTTCAGGTGTGCATTTTATCTGTTCTCAATCCCCTACTAACTTCTAGGACATGAACACACATTTAGCAGCCTTGTTCCATAACGATAGGTTTAGTTAAATGCTTGAAATAAAACATGTGCTTATGGACCATACACAATACAAGTTAAGATTTATCTTAACATGTAGGAATGTAAATTATGGAAGTTAAGAAATTCAGTGAGCTGTGTACCTGATGACAAGGCAGAAAATAGCAACTTGGCCAACTGTTGCAATGTAAATTGTTCCAACTCAAGAATCCAAGCAATTAAGATACCTGCATGCTTCTTTGCTTGGACTGAAATTCCCTGGGTAGATGAAACTGTTCCTACACATGCTGCACAAATTGCCAATGTCTGAACAGGATGATTGCATTCTTTTACTTAGGACCTGCTGAATCCAGGAACTAAAGAATACTGAACTCTTTGTATTAGAAGTCCTCCAAAGGTTCCCATTCATACTGAATACAACTGCAAAGGGTTGTTCTCTGACACTGCTGTTTAAAAGGCTGTTAGCATTGGTGTAAAAGGTTATTTTTCTACATATTGAAAGGAACTGTATTACAATTTTGCAATAAGTTAAGTAGTTCTGGAAATTTGTCCAAGCTTTCAGACCTTTTGAGGATGAGGATCCTCAGGTACTCAGTTTTCGGGTATGGACAGGCCTTTGGCATGTAAAGAGTAAGGTTCAGTTGTGTCAGTACAGAGGAGTGCCTGAGTACTTGCTTAAACAGAAACGGTTCTACAGGACCCTGAAAGTGTGTACAGCAAGTCTTGTGTACACAGCTAAGTGGCAGTGAACTGAGGTTTCAGAGCTCCTTTGAAGATAAGTGGAAATATGAGAATATATAACAGTAAATGCATTCCCCACATCTAAATGTAAGTAGAAGTATTTCTTTACCTTTAGTAGTTATCAAAATTTCTGCTCTGACATTTTCCAAATAATAAGTGCTCTTGTTGATTCCCATTCTCATCCAGTGGGTCTTGCAGTTGTTCAAGTGCTATTCTCTGAAGTCACTGGCCCACGATATCAGAGGCAGATGTTGGTGCTATAGCAGAAGAGGTTGAATTGAATTTAGAATATTGCTAAGTCATGCTAAGACTTACTTAGATCAACTTTCAAATTGGTGACCTATTAATATATGGATATAAGGTCAGCTGGTTAAACGTAATCAAAATATTGTCAAGGCTCCTCAGAGGAAAAGTTACAATCCCACATATTCCATATATCCTGAAATAATGAATACCCTGCAATTAGAGATATAGTGAGAACATTCAGCTGCTTAATCCAAGAAATTCCTGCCAAGCTATCTTTTTCATTTATAATAGTCTTTATTAATCTTCCATGAAATTAATATTCCCCACAAAATGTGCTTTCATTTTTTTACTCCTCACTAGGCATAATTACATTACCACAAGGAAACAGTGAGTTTTCAAATTAAAAGTATGCATAGAATGAAATATTCTACTGGAGTTCAGAATTCCTAACAATTCTAATAAAATTCAATTGTTTATTGTTCCTGGTCACTCATGGATAGCTCCTAAAATGTACTCAATGAGCTGATTAGCACATTCATCATATCCTGTGTTCCAAGCCTTTGGTTCCTAGTTCACAAAGTGATATTTACATTTTGGCACAGCTTCACAGAGGAACTAAGAAGCTGTGGTTAGAAGCACTGATGTTTTATGATCCTGGAAGCACAGCATCATCCATAGTTTTCAGCTGATGCCCTGAAGAGTCTGCAGCAAGAGGCACCTCAGAACAGGTTGCAAACTTCACAATCTGCTCAAGGATTCAGCAGCAAGCTCTGTGGATGTTCTGACACCTTAAGCTGTTAATGTTGCTACTTTGGCACATCGATCCAGCCTGGTAGAGAATGACTACTTACACTATGTAAGAAAAAGAAATTAGCATTGTGTTTCCTTATGTTCTTATTTAAAAAACAAAAAACAAAAACAAAACAAAAACTTATTATACTAACTGTCTGCGCGTGCTTCAGTAGGTGTACTATGAACACGCTATCAAATCATCCCTTTCTTCCATTTCCAACTAAAATAAATGGAGAAATATCTCACTTGTGAACTCTGCCACCAAAAGGCTTTCTTAATCTTCCATCTTTCTGGGCAAGTTCTAGACTCACTGTATTTGCACATGGGGAGTAGCTAACATTGCACAAAATAATTATTTTATTCACTTTCCTCTGGCAAGCATTCCTGTAGCACTGAAATCTGTGATTGTTCCAGATTTCTAAGACTGCAGTGTTGCAATACTGAGCTGTAATAACTCAGAGACTTGTACAGAGACTCAAAGGAATCTGCTGGCAAAATAGGTGTAGTATGTGAGTGTAAATTCAATCACAGGAAAGAAACTTAATCTCCCCTGCCTGTCATGATAGCTGTAAGTGTGGAAATCTGCATGACGTAAGGAAATCCAAAGGAAAAAATTGTGAAATCTAGTGTATTTAGCCTATTTGAGTGGATGATTTTTGGGTTTCTAATGCAATCATAAGACCTTAAAGGTTTATAGTAATGCCCCCACACTATTTTTTCTTCTTAGATGATTAGGAACAGTTGCACATTTAGTATTTTTACTTAGACTTCAGTCTAATCTTGAGCCAAATAAATCAGTGGTGTAGTTTCTCTCCATTTAATGAGGCCAAATCTCAAGCTGGCCTTTTGTAATTCTTTCCTGACAGACAAGACTTTTTGCAGGCTAAACTGTGGTGCAATATTTATAGTTATCTCTGCAAGTACAGAATCAAAATTATGGTATTCAGTTAAAAGCTAGAGGTTTTTGGTTGAATTATCAAATCTCTTTCTTTCAAACATAATTGATTGAATCTGACTCACTGTTCTATTTAAGGAGTAACTAAAGGCATGCAATACTGAAGAATCACTTCAGTGATCTGGTATTATACTTTCCATTAAGGAAACAGAAAATTATACTGCAATTAATTTATAATTTGTAGTGCTAGAAAATTATATTGTTGAATGTTGTTTGTAATTTCACATTTTCAATTCTTACATTAATTTTTCTTTTCATAAAAATATGCCTTTTTATTATTATCTAAGATCTGATCCATTCTTTGTATCTTTACAGATGGAAGAGTCAGCCACCAAAATTACTCTACACACAAATCAAATCCAATTGCCATAAAAGACCAAGTACAAGCAAAGAAAAATCTTAAAAGCTCCTATATATTGCTGGTGGCTAATACTGTCATCCAATTAGTCAAGCTTAAACTGTTGTAAAAAGGATGAAAGAAATAGGTCAAGCTAACCAAACAATAAGAAAACCATTAGGAAATGCACTTAGCCCACCTGTCTCCTTGGTCAGCCAACTCTATTAACCAGCTAATCAAAGGATTAAAAATAGCACAAGAATGGAGTTTTAAATAGAGTCACTTCAGATCTCCCATCTTCAAATCAGAACTCACAGATGTGAACATTCATCCTTGTCTTTTGGGATCTAGAGCAGAAAACAGTCTATTTTCTGAAAAGCAATCAACATTGTGTAGGCTTTTCCTTAAAAATCTCCAGCCAATGACAGAGAACCAATTTCAATAATTATGAGCTATTGGTAGGGTATCAGTCAAGGAATAAGCCAACTGTATATTGCTATACCTAGAAAAACTTCATTTTCCCTAACACAAAATAAAAGGAAAAAGGAGTAAGTGGTAACAGAAACTGAAAACACTCACTTATTGTAAGAAAATACTAGCCATCCAATGTAATCCACTGTCCCTAGTGATCCAGTGTAAAAGAACCACAATAAAACAGCCATCTGCTTGTGAATTTGAAGACCTTTGTATCAGAAGGAATTCATAAAAATGTTTGTATACAGTCATGTATCCATGTGAAACTAACTGCTATTTGTTTACTCTCAGAAATACTGCTATCTGCTTGCATACAGTGGAGAGCTAGAAATTATCCTGATATTACAGAGTAAATCTCTGTAAAAATATAGCAAAAAAATCTTCTGACACCATAAAAACCTAGCTAGAGCTCTACCACTTCCAACTCTGCTACATATCAGTGTTAACAGGATAATTCAAATACATTTTTAAGAAATAGGTAGTGGTTAAAATCCACAGCTATTTGCAATGTGAAACATATTCATGGATGAAAACTTTAAACAAGTGCTTAAAAATAGTGTTTGGTGCTGCAAAGACACTGTATTCTGTTGCAAAGCAGCTTCAAGAATACCAACGTATTCTGCAAGATTTATACATAACACACAAAAATATCCATGGAGAACATTTTTCCCTCCTAATATAATTCATTGAGAAGTCTGCAATCTGTTCTCATCCATTTCATGGTCTGCAGTTGATGCTGTAGAGATTCTAAGCCTGTTAGTGTCCCTAATGTAATTGTATGAACGTAGAGACAAATCATTTTCACCTTTGAAAAAAAAAAAGATTTGCATTGCAGGCTAGCTTTTGATCTAAACAGAAACTGAAGTGGCGAATTGTAACTATTGCACAAATGGAAATTAGCAATACATTAGGCTAGTGGTGTCCACACTGTCAAAGCAACTAAGCTGCTTCCATCTTGTCTGTACCCTAGTTAGCTTTGAATTTAGTAGACAAAACATTAAAAGCTGACACAAAATCAAATGAAAAAAATAAGGAGTTATTAGAAAAGAAAAAGATAACAAAGCATTTTGCTACAATGCAAAATCTGTGTTGTATAAACATCATGCAAAATGCAGCTCTCCATCCTCTCCATCCTCTGATCTCCATTTCAAAAAGTTGCACAGAAGGCAATATGGCAGCTTATCACATGTACGATGCTTTTGCATCAGAATGAGGAATATCTGAGCATATTAGAGATCTTCTGTTTGGAAAATAAACAATCCCCTCTTTATCTACGTCCTTCAATGATTTGTCTTTAAAAATTTTGGCCAGTAATTATGAATAGACACCAAACAAACTGACTCTTTATTTGGCATGCTCTGCTTCTTACAGTGCAGCTGACACAACTCTAATGACTGCTCATTCTATCTCCCCAAGTCTTCTCAAGCAAGTTCTGCATCTTACATTAGTTCTCTTTGCTGAGTCATCTGCAGCCTAAGCTAGCAAGTTTAGACAGCTCTTGTATACTCATCTTGCAGCAGGTTGATTCATACAGTGGAAGTGATTAGTCTCCAGTGCTGAAAATCCTAGCTTGGTTTGACAACTGCTTTTCCAAAGAGGATGTGACACCATGAGTATCCTGGCATAGACCAGCCAAGACAAGGTACTGCAGCATTGCTGCCTATTTCCATACTCAGTAATTTCTAAAATGGGGGTCTTTGT
Organism: Alectoris magna; assembly: GCA_030625065.1. Classification (NCBI taxonomy): domain Eukaryota; kingdom Metazoa; phylum Chordata; class Aves; order Galliformes; family Phasianidae; genus Alectoris; species Alectoris magna. The sequence goes on from CM060561.1 coordinate 122,515,532, forward strand.
TGCAATTCTTGTTAATATTTGGCCTTCCTTAATATTCTGAAAGCCAATAAGAAAGTAGTAACTGTGGTCTCCCCTGGGGTCAGAAATTGATGAAAATTGTTCAGCTAGGTATAATTTCTTCCCAACGTTTCTCTCATATGCCAAATCTTTCCAGTAGGCGTCAATACCCAATGCCATCCATGGGGAATTAAAATTAGTTGGCCACAGCTCAGGGACCAGAATTCTCAAAAAGTGTTTAGAATTCAGCATGGGTGAATGATAGCTCCTGTTATATTAAATATCAATAAAATTAATCTTCCCTTATTAAATCTTGGAGATTTGTCTCTGCAATAAACTGCAATCAAAGACCACAAAACAGGCAGAGCTGTAGCAGCAAAATTCCCCAACCACTTTTCTTGCTTCCCACCCACCCGTCACACAGATTGCAATCATTTTACAGAAAAGCTGTAAAAAGTACTAAATTGCTTAGGCAGGCTTTGCGTACTAAATGTAGAAGGAAAAAATTTGTGTTTCACTGCTTAGATGCTCAAAAAGCTCTTTGAAATTGCAAACACTCATCATGTTTAAACATAACAGAAACTTGAAAAATACAGTAGCTGTTTTAATGCTATCTCTGATATCTTCTCTGATTCCAGAGGACAACACAGGAAGGAAAGTGCATTTGTTTCTTCTTTAGCGGAGGATACAGCTGTGACCATTGGAGTGATACAAGGGCCAGCAGTGCTTCTCAGCTTTGTAATTGTAGACACTCTAAGGAGCATTTACCTACTTTCCAGCTGCTTGTTCTTTTTTACAGAAGAAAAAAAGACCTTTCTATCATTAGTCCCTATTATACTTTATAAGCAAATAAGCCAAATTGCACATTTGGTGTTTTTACAAAAAGAGAGCAATGAGGTCAAGGAAATCAGCAGGGACAGTATCAAAATGTGACACAAACCTCCAGGCTACCAGACAATTATCTAAGGCCTAATCCTGACAATGCTGAGGGCAGTGGCTCTTTCTTCTGGGTAGTCATACTCAGCTAGAGCCCTCCTGCTCAAAGTCATTGAGGGTCAAACTGCTGCTTTCAGGAAATGCCCTGATTCTAGGAGGCCACTGATCTCAGCATTGTCAAAGATGTAGACCTCTATTGAAAAAAAAAAAAAAAAAAAAGGTCTAGACTAGAATCTTTCCTCCAATCTTACCTCACTTACAATCAAGCTTATGGTTGTTAAAGGGAACTACAAAGATGAAAAACAGAGAAATAGTGTCTAGATTGGCTTCACAGTGGCTCCTCTGTGGAGGCTACGTATACAGCATGCAGGAAACGTGACAATGGCAGCTATTTGTGTATTTGTACTGCACGAGTCCTGACTGTACAGTCCAGAAACCAGTGCAAACCAACAAATAACATGAGGGTCACTGGATGGGGACAAGATGCATTCTGTCTTTCTGTTAGCAAGCTCATCATACTTGAGTCTCAGACTATGGACTTCACAAAATTTCAGCCCCTATCTGCAAATCAGTCCCTGGACCTCTGTTGCTTTCCATCATTATACATACTGGTCCAAGCTGTTTGGATGCAAGGGCAGCTGCCTGGTGTGCTGTATTATAGAGAGTGAGAGAGGAGCTGGGATGCAGCACTGATGCTGTGGGACATCAGAGTCATTAGGGTAATTCCTTGATACAGCCTTGCACTTTGGCCCCTCTCCTGTGAGTATGACACACTCCCATATGCTACTGCCCTAGGCAGATAACTTCAAAGATTTGTAAAAGTTGTTAGCAGCATTCTTCTCCAGAGGCTATTCTATATCTGCTGTCATTACTGGTCTGGCACTCCCCATGCAGATTGACCCACTGCAGACAGCAGCCATGAGCATTAGATACTTCTACTTTAGAGAACTGGTAAAAGTGTTTTTTAACAATTTAATGCAGCACTTAATCTGAAGACCTGACCAGTGAAGAATGGTCACAAACAAGGACTGGTAAAACATTAACTTTCTCTGTAAGTGACCTAAGTGGCAGAACGCAGCCTGGAGTTAAAGCAAACAAGAACATAGGTCTCTGCCTGGACAACTGTTCCACTGGAATTTTCATATTTGTATATACGCACATCTGTTGTTTTTTTTTTTAATGAGGAGGCTGAAAAGTACCTAGTTTTGCTACCTGGCACAAATAAATTTAAGTATTAAAGATGATTGAGCTATTTTGCAGTTTGACATAATCACTGCAAGTATTAATGCTAAGAAAATCCCACATAAATATTGATGAACATGAGTTTTTTCACTCTGCATCTATACATGTAGAAGAGTAGAAATTCAGTCAAAAATGTCAGCTAGTTTCTAATCATTCTAATAATTAAATAATAGCATTGTCCCAGCTCTCTGATGCACCATCTTTTGTTCATAAGTGCACAGCATACTTCTGTTGAGAGAGATAATAGATCTAATAGCTCATTTACATTTTAAAAGTATTTCCCGAGGGACAAAACTCCTGTCAGAGTCAGAGAAATGAGGATTTAGTACTTCAAATGAAAAAGTGGTAAAATGGGTAGAAGAAACACAAGCTTTTGAAACAACCTTTTGCAAATACCATGGTTAGATGACATTTACATTTCCCTATAATGAAAAAAACGTGAAAAATAATGCCATGGAATAATCTGAAGCTATATGGACTAAATGTCCAAGTTTTATATTTGAGGATTGCGTTGAACATTGCATGATAATCATTTGAGGACACATTGCTGTCAATCTGACATGAACACGAATAGGAAGAAGTTCCATGAATGCTTTTATATCAACACAGGCCCCCATTCCAGCAATGAGTCCACATAGACAGGTTCCCTGCGTAGGCAGCCTTAGATCATTTTCCAGGGCTCTATTCTGACATCTTACGAACAGATCACTACAGAACCAGAACTTATACATTTAAGAAAGAAATAAGCAAACAACTGAAACAAAACAGAAAAACAGCAATAAAAACAAACAAAAAAAAATCAGGAAAAAAACAGTTTGATAATATATATTTTGTTGGCAATAGATACTCTTTCTTTGCTCAAAGCTGAGATGGTAGCACTGTGAATGAGATAACGTAGTGCAAAGGCTGTAATAATACCTAAATACCTGATTTTCTTTTCCAGTTACAGGGACTTCACCAACACTGGTCATTAGAAATCAGACAGGAAAACTGGATTTTTTGTCTTTCTACCATAATATTTTAGAGGTTTACACTTACATAAGTGTGAAACGCTAAATTTAGAGGTTTACACTTACATAAGACTTTCTGTCATGGCTTTTGTCTACACCAAACACCACTCTCAATGTTCGCAGATTACAGTGAGAGATTTCCTCAAAACCTGAATAGGAAATCTAGATTTTGATTGCCATCAAAATAAAATGCTCGAAGATGATAGCATTTTTCACAGAATCACAGAATTCTCAAGGTTGGAAAAGACCTAGAAGATCATCTAGTCCAACCATTACCAATACTTCCCAGCTAAATCATATCCCTCCCAGATAAATCATATCCCATATATTTTTAATATAGCTTAAGTGAATAATTATAATTTTTCAGACTATAATAATGACTCTGTTTTTTAAAAGAGATATAAGATATCAGGGAAATAAATCTAATTATTAAATGAAACAATATAACACTTTCCTGTAGTTTCATCATGTGCCTGCTCTAAGTGTGTGCTTGAACCAGCAGTATTCCCTAAATTGTTTTATTTCTTTGCCTTTATGGTCACCTATGAACTATTCTGAACAAACATTGTACAGACAAGAAAAACATTTATATTCACAGTTAAAAGTCTGTAGAACAAAACAACATGTCAAGCAGATACCTCAGATAGCAGTATGCACTCACACTAAATTCACAGCTACTGAAGCGTGATGTTCATGAACCCAATATCCCAGCTACTAAGCCTTAATTGTCCTCCAAATAAGACAGACCATCCTGTGTTCTCTTCAGAATGTGTCCCCCAATGTCCCTACTTTCAGGCTGGGTAATGTTTGATCGAGCTTGGGTCTTCCTAAGCATAGATAACATTAATGTCTAAATGATCATTATTTCATTCATCTTAGACTGCCCCAAATGATCTATTTTTCTTTACACTGAAAAATACAGCAATTTTACTGTTTTCAAAGCCATTGCCAAGTTAGTGCTTATAAGTCAGAGCTTATAGAGGATATTCAGTGCCAGTTAGTATAAAGAATCACATTAGAAGTTTAGAGATGATCTTTGCAGATCAGATTTCAGGCATGTGACCTGGGAAATCCGGGGAAGCCTGTGCACTTTATATCACTGCTATCTTAAATAAGCAAGGCAGTCAGCAGAACTCCATTTGTGAGATCTAATGCCTTCTGTTTCTCAGGTACTTGGTCAAACACATGCCTGCTATAATTATGAGGAATTCTTTAATAAAAACAATGCTTACTTGTTAAAGTGAGTTTGATGCCTTCTGAGGTGGTCACAAAGGCTACCATTAGGCTTGCCTCCCCATGTCCACATCAACAGTGAGAGATTTCACCAGAGTTCAAACCCATGCTCAACTGCTCACTGAAGGAATCCTCTTCATTAACTGTAGAGAGAAACAAAGAAAATAAATTAAGGTTGTCTAAAGTATGAACAGTCTAGCTTCTACCTTTCCTTAACCAGGCACATTTCTTAAAGTAGAAAACTACTTGTACAATCTGAAAATCCATTAAGCAGTTTTATTAAAGTGTCCTTCATAGTTTAAGTTTGTTAATCAAAGATGTAGCAGTAGCCAGTAAATTCTAAGGAAGAGTACATTATTTTCATGATTAATTGCATGCAGATCCCTAAATTAGTTCATCACAAGGGTGGTGGCTTATATTTAATAAGCAAGGCATCTGTTAAAACCGCAATTTGTCTCTGAAAAATCCTTCTAAGTGAAAATGAAACTGATAAATTTGAAAAGGCAAAGCCAAGTTAATATTATCATGTTTAATCCAATGTCATATTTTAAGTGCTATTAGCATAAAATGTGAGGTGTTTGCAGAGGATGGATTCTTATTTAGATGAATCATTTTGATGCCTGCACGGATATTTTCCTCACTCAAATATCCCAGTGAGATCTTACTAACTTAATTCTAAACTTAATTTAACATGCATAGTTTCAATTCTCTTTAAACACCAGTACCTGTTATATAGAGGCTCTTTTATTGCCCGATCAGTGTTTGAGAACAAGGAAGTATCATTATTAAAATTTATTCCTGACTAACAGGAATAAATTAAAATGTGCTATAATTTGCTAATGAAAATGTATCTCTTGAAAGTATCTTGACTAATTATTTTCAGAAGCATCAACAATCCTGTATAGTGTCAAAAAATATAATTTTAAACATATTTGTACTGCATAGCAGAAAAAGTGTGGAACAGAAATCCAAGAAAAAGCACAGTTAATAAAGATGAGGAACATAAACATATTGACTTAAGGTGAATAAAATGATCAACTCTAATCTGTTCTGTGATATGCCATCCTCTGAACAGTTCTGCTGAAAGTTCCTGAGGTATTATTAAACAGTCATAAGATAGAGTGATATCAGTGATTCAGGGATCACGTTGGAGAATGACTCCATACCTTTTGAAATGTGAAGATAGAGACTGTTAAAAGGGAGAACCCTTTTTCAAGGTAAAACTAACAAAAAATCTATTCATAGAAATATCTGTTACAATGATTTTTGAATTAAAATGTATATAGAAAAAGAATTGCCTTCAGCTTTTTTGGTCGCTTATTTTTTCTCTCTTTATTTTCCATGTTTCCTTATAACTTTTTAAGCAGGGGGGAAAAAAAAAAAAGCACAATAAAAAATTTGTTTCTAAGTTTCAGTTAAAACTAGGTTTTCCTTTTTTTTTTTTTTTTTTTTTTAATGAAAGGATCTGGATATTTTCAAACAGCTTCTAGCCATTTCTCTTCTATCATTGAGTTTTCTGAGCAAAAATCATTTTGCATTTAAAAGGAATAAGTTAAAAAACTCAGCAGTGAGCTCCTACGTTTGAATTTTGTGGTTTTCACGCTAATAACATTTATCCTACTTTAAATGAAACCAAATTCAGGTCAATTGCTTTGTCTGTTTAAAAGTAAACAATCAAACAAAGACAATAAATAAAATCATATCAGTTCTCCATCTAGGCTGTACACACAGTGAAAACAGACTGTACATTCTAAATACTCTACTTCTAGTTTAAGCCTCTGCTGTTTTTTAATGAGTCTACACCTCCTGTGGAGTAATTGGCAACAATGAACAGGGGACTTCATGAGGATTAATATATTTTATGTCTGCTCATTGCTATTCTGGCCTCTGTTCACATGTAATACATTTCTTTGAGGATGCAAAGGAATCAAATATAACAAAATGAAAGACTTCACTGAATGGCTGGCTTATTTTGAAAGATGTCCACCATGCTACGTACATTCGTAATGAGAAGAGTTCTGTGCGAACTCTCATTCAGTGCAACGTAACTTTCTCTCCTTAGGTATATCAAAGTGGTAACAAGAAAGAAAATAAGCAGAAGTTTTCATTATGGAAACGTGATAACACTTGGAATTACAGGTTCTACCAGTGCTTTTGTAGTATTTTGCATTTGTGTATTTTTAAAAAACTACTGAAAATATGTTTAATGCAAAGTTTTAATCCAAGGTATTAGATTTTTTCCTCTAGGCTCTTTGATGGCTAAGTGGAAAACTCTTAGGAGAGGGGCAGAGATTACAAAGCATTTAACAAAAGTCAGTGCCTAGTAATCGCGTATCCTGCTTTAGGTCAGGACAAAACAAACCAGCATTCAGAAGAGAACAGAGAACAAATTTAAACAAAACAGAGGACATTACCTCTCAAGATTTCCTTTTACTGGAGCAAATCACAAAGAACCAAGTTGAGCAATGTTAGTCAGAAACACCAATAAGATCAGGACTGTCAAAACATTTAAAGATTCCTTTTGCTGTCAGAATTATTTGAATTTTTGTACCTTTTGTAAAGTTGGCTTGCCTAAATTTGAAAAGATCAAACCAATATATCAGTGGCAGAAGAGTTAATGTAAAGCAATAAATAGTAATAAAGATCGTAGAAGGAAAAATACTTGTAAAGAGGAGCATGAAACTACCTCAAAAGCTTATTTTTCCTTTTTTCTTTTTTTTTTTAAAAAGGCAGTTTACGGTAATATTAGGATTTATTACTGAGAAATACTATAGTAATTTATTTTTAACAGTAACAATCTGTAAAGGAATGAATGGGAAAAGAATAATTCCTTGAAAATCTAACTGCCATGATTTTTCTTTCACTTGAGAGTTGTGAATATTTGAACTAATTCTTCTAGTATCCTCCAGATTCTGCTAAGAACTTATCTGTCCCAGTATTCTGTCCACACCTATTTGTGTCCACATCAAAGTATGCCTGAGAGGCGTTTGATATATGCTCATCCATGCAGCTTTAGCTGTGCTGTTTACCCATAAACCCTTTCAGTGCCTTTCACAAGGTCCTTTTATTATCATTGTAGCCCCTGTGGTTTGTCTGCATTATCTATCCTGGGACTGGCATCTAAAGTCAGTCCATACTGGATTGCTCTATACTGCCATTTCACCTAGACTGTCTACAAATATATCCTGAGACTCAAAGATTTGCGCAGCCCTAGAGCTTCATCCACACTGCAGCAATCAAGACACTCTTAAAATGCTCCAAGCATGATTCAGTGCTAAGGCATTACAGAAGATTACAGAAATTTACCAATGGGGTTTTACAGGGGTACACTTGCAGTAGAGTAAATTTAATCACTGGGACACAGAAGACTGTTTCCAAATCGTATTACTGCTCTATAGAATATTACTGGATATTTTGTACTTAATTTTCAGCAACAGTATATAACATACCTAATAGATAAGTATGCTTATTACCTCCTTAGTGGAAGGATCAAACTTTCAGATAGCACATGCAAAGAAGGATATTACTTCCTTCAGTAGATGGACATGTCAGTCAAGACTGAAATTTTCTTCGGGAAGGAAAATTAATGGAGGAAAAGTTACAACTGCTGAATGAGTCACAGTCAAAGGTATTCTGCATAGGTAAAGCCTCCTAAAAGATCTCATGTATTTTTTGAGAGTGTGTGGTAGAAAGAATGCACAGAATCGCTGAGTTGTGCTTATCACCAACCTCGAGAGATACAAGTGACAAGTTTTCTTGGGAATATCAGGCTGATCACATGCCAGTGTACCAATCCAACCCCAATAAGATTAAGTTGTGCTCTCAAAGTTTTAAATTCACACACTGGAATTCCTGATAAATATGTTAAAAAACACGCTTGAGAAGGCTAGAACTGCCATCGTGAATAATTTGATACATAAGACTACAGGAGTTCTTTGTTTTCCTTAGTGAGACAGCACACATTTTCTTTAGCGCCTTGCGAAGAGCAAGTATAAATACTAAAAAATATATATTGTTTTTATCAAATCCATTAAGACTGAGCACACATTCCTAGGGGGTTATTGATTATCTCTTAGCCTATCTTTCAAACCTAGTCATTACATTTGTTACTCTGAAAATCTAACCCACTTAACACGTTGGACTGATTCATGTTTTTGAGCACCCTACAGTCATTCAATTAGAACTGGTTAACATGAATGGGCTTTTATGGAAGAAAGAAACCAAGAAAAAAACAAACAAATAAACAAACAAAAAAAACAGATTATGTGATTCAAAATCTAATCCTATTGCTGAAGCTTCCTCACAGGAAAGATAAATTCTTACCATCTTAGCAAAATACTATTGATAAAACTTTTTTTTAATAAAAGACATAAAAATAAATTGCTTCGCTGGCCCGCTGAGGCTTAAAGCCTGAGGAATCAATATTCCTATATTTTATGTTTGTTATAGCCCAATAGTTGTTCTTACTTTATGCTGCTGAAATCCATTGTGAAAGCTTTTTGAATTATTAACCCTGAGAAACAGGGTTCTGACTTCTGATACCAGCCAAGGAACCTGGTTTCCTCCAGTTTTAATATAACATTGATTTACAAGACATTACAAAACAGAACCCAATGAAAAGAATCATAACATTTTCTAATATTCTACCTAGAACAACTTGAATAATCACAATTATAAAATATCTTAAATGGAGTTTGTAATTTATGAACAGCCAGATTACTTTGTCTTGGACTAAAAAAAAACAGGTAAGAGCATTTTGTTTCCATTTGGACTGCTTTGAAACAATTTATGATGACTGGACTGTGGCATCTACATAGGTACCATGGCTCAGTTCTTGCTACCATAATCCTCTAGTATGCTCAGTTTAGACCCTTAACCCTTTCATTTGCTGAGGTCTCTGTCCAAGAATGTTTTGCTAACAGTCTGAGGCCATCGACTTCAATAACAGTATGTATACAGAAACACAATATTAAAAAATCTACACATTATGCTGGCTGTGGCCTAAAAAATGTAGCAGTGAAGAAATGTTAGTCACATCTATTAGTTCATATTAGTCATCAACCTTCACTACTGATAAAAAAAAAAATTGTTTAAAAAAAAATACTGATTAAAAAATATATATATTTATAAAAAAAATAAACAACCATATATAATATTTAAAATCATGGTCCCGTGACTGAAAATCACTTCCTTTCATCATGCAATCCCCATGAATCACACAATATGTTTTTTATCCAACAAAGCTTATCCTCAGATGAGTAAGAACTGGGCACTTTTCAGTTCTAGAGTTTTCAGAGACCCTATTATCCCAGCATGAAATCTATAGAGCACATCATAGAAAATAAGAGCAAGAGCTTTTCAAAATTATACACTTCTACTTTGGAAAAATAGTTTGCAATTCCAGTCTTGGGTTCTGTTTATCCAAAGGTTATAGAAAGCATCAACTGATGAAGATTACACAAGCTTCAGAACGAGATCTTATTATAACTTGTCTACAGGATTTGACTCAACTTTCTTTTACTTAAACGGTATGAGAAATTTTCAGATTTGTTCAAGGGGTAAGAAAAACCCCTTCTTGGACTCCACAGAAAGATCATAGAATCATAGAATGACATGGTTTGGGTTGGAAAGGACCTTAAAGATCATTTATTTCCAATATCCTTCCATGGGCAGGGATACCACACACTAGATCAGGCTGCCTAAGGCCTTGCCCATTCTGGCCTTGAATACTTCCACTTCACATTTAAAAGTGAGTGTTTAATCTGGCTATCAGAGACCCCAAAGCTGTAATTGCAAGACCTAGCCTAACAGGATACTCAAAGAGTTACCTTGACATTTTATGATGTTGGCAGATCATACTACCTGAGCAGATATGGTCTCATGATCACCGTTAAAATATCAGGCTTTTACCTAGATATATCATTATACTTTCACTATGAGAGATAACTAGTCTCATTACACATCCAGCTAGGTGGCAAGGTGGATCATCAGGGCTCTCAACTCCTGAGCCTCAGCTAGTATTCTGCTTTCCTACATCACACTGGCCTGTCTCAACAAGATTTCCCCCATAATAATGCTCAGGCACAGCTGGGATACCATATGCTAAAGGCAGCCCCCAGAAATCAATGTATAAAAGGAAGGACCAAATATGGGCTTCTCTCTGCATAATCCTCCAGCAGTGTTCCAGTAGGATTTAATACCTTAAACATTTCCATATGCCTGTATGCCACACCCCATGATATATTTCATTCATTCTGAGTTTCACACAGTTCTCATGTTACTTCATGCTACTGACACTTTAAAATGACTCCCTCCACCCAAATGCATACATAATAATAATTTTATCTTGGCCTGAAGCCAGGGAGAAATACAGGGAATATATAAATATATAAGGGGGAATGATCTCTGTCTCCATTTTATTAGAAGTACAAAAACAGTCTGGGATACAGGTATTAAGTAATTATTTGCTTCATTACAATATACAAAGTATGACTACAACGGGATGACAGGTGTAAATCAGCCATACCATCTCTTGTGTATATATGCACTTGGGAGGTTAGTCAGGGGTTAGGAAAGGGAATATAATAAACGGTTTTTTGGAACAATTTTAAGAATTATTGACAAATCTTATTTAAAGAGCAGTCGTCCTCCCTCTCTTTGATTTTTTTTTTTTCCAGGCATAGATTAAAGTTTATTATTAAAGATAGAAAATAATCTCTAAATATTTTTTTTAAATTGTTCTGTTGTGAAGTACAACTTGTAGAGCACGGTATTCAGGAATGCCTTTACCCTGATGGGATATCACAGATGTAGGACTACGAATAGCTGCATGCTCTTCATGCTAAGGAATTTAAAACAGCTCAGCAAACTTTTGCTTCAAAATACACATAGTGGTATGCTGCAGAATAACCAAGGCCTCACATACAGTTGTGGAAAAGAGATCAAATCCACAGTATGGCACTTATGTTGGTAAGCATCCCAGAACTCAATTGTATTAAAACATATGGCTTTCACTCAACAGCGTGACAGCAGTGACATGTCATGACACCCTCCCTGGAAAGCTTTAGCCAGTAATTATGAACATATTTGATATCAGCTAACATTGTTTAAAGGACTATAGCTCATTTATCTCCTAGACAAAAATCTCTGCTGACACCATATTTGACACCAGTTCCGATAGTTGTTACAGATTTAAACTATGAAAGGCACATAATGAGTGAGTGAAGGCCCCAGCTGTGTATGCAAGCTGACAGGCAGAATGTCTCTTTTCATGAGATCTGTTTGGAATATCTACTGGTTTTCACAGTAGTGCTTATATCATTTTTATCAAGTAAAAATTCCTTGGGAAAGCCAGAGAACAAATGAGACCTGATTCTACAGCAACATTTTTTTTTGTCTGACACAGATGACAAATCTCAGCTTCCCAGATACTAGGTCAGTGCTTCATATTTTATACTCTTTCACAATATTCTCTCAATGCTTTTTCAAACCTCCCGTGATGTTCTTTCCGTAAACCCTTTTTGTAGCTACTACATAATTCTGTATGTAAAATCAGGAGATATATTCTTCACTCGGTGAAGCTATGACAACTGAGCTCTGCAGCCACTTTCTCTGGTCTTTCCTGACAAAAAAATAAATTTTAAAAAAAATAAAAATCTAAGAGCAGAACAGATGAAGAACATCTCTGAAAACACAAGTTTATGGAGTAGCAGCACTGTCACCTATGAACTCCATTTCTCATTTCTGGATCTCAGGGCAGACCTTGTCACTTCCAGCAGGTTTGACTCAAAACCTTTGTCCTACTCATGCTCAGGCCATGAATTCACAAAGCTCACCTGTGGCACGCCATGGGTGTATACTGGTTTCATTTGGAGTTCAGAACGTGGAGAAGCAGAACATTTGACACTTTGTAGTCCTGAGCACTTAGACAATATTATGGCATAGTAATATTTTGATAAAAAAAAAACTGAAAACATCAAATCATCCTTCCTGAAACATACATTTTGAAATTGCAACTTTCTCAGTCTAAACATCCTAAAAGTTATGCTGTGAACAGGGAATACATATTTTGTATTTTGTCCTTGAGTCTGTAGCATCAAACACAAAGTGCTAAAGGAAGGGATAAGGGAAGTCTCAGATAAAATTAATACGCTATTTGGGGCATTGATTACCTTTTTTACTTTTAGAGAAAGAAAAAAAAAAAAACAGCTTAAAAAATCTGCATTGTTATTTTTATATGTAATTTATAATTTTAAAGAAAATCAATATCATTTTCAAGGCAGAACTAGATATAGCGAGAGAATTTTTATGTTGAACTAGTAACATTCAATTAACTTAACATGCACTTAAGAGAAAGACATTCAAATAATTGAGTAGATGAAGAGCTAAGCAATCTGCCATCCACATTCCACTGCAGTTATTTATAAACTCAAACAAACCATTGATAAAAACCTGTATTTCAAAACTTTTTACAATCAGTATCATGCAGGACCAAATTTCCAATAGACTAAAACCAAAGAAAATAAACATCCTTTTCAGAGAAACTGACTGTTAAATTCAAGTGTACCACATCAAGCAAAAATAAATTTCATAAGCTAATGTTTGTTCTTTTTTTTTTTACATCAGAAATTTAGACCCCGAGCAAACTTTGAATGGCTCTCTACCTGTTAAAAATGTGATTAATTAATTTACAGTGATATTACCTGACTCTCATAAGGGTGTCTGAATAATCCATTTCACCAGCCAAGGTGACTTTGCCGGCAGCTTCTCTATGGAGACAGGTGGTACCCCGTTGCTCCCAAGGCCTGCCTCTCTCCTCAACATTTTGTGTCTGCAAGCATTTTGGACTCCTTTCTAACTCAAGTTTTTGTGCTAATAAGGTTACATTAAAAACTCTCTGTTATTTTCACACATACCAAATTTTTTAATGATCTTCCCAGCACTTCGTCAATGAGTGATACCGGAATCTCTCAAAACACTTATCCAGAGGCTGACTGGGGTGAACATGTTTAACCTATTCAATCTATATATTATTGGATCACATTATCTGGAATACTGAGATACTCCTGCAGCCATATTATCACAAGATTAGCTATAACACTATGACCAGAAGTATATCGGAAGTAATTTGTCATGTTTTAACTTGTCATGAGATTACTTAAGAGGAAACTGAATAGCCCACAAAGCTTAGCACCCTTTCAGAAAGTCAGCTGCTTGTGGCCACAGAAATATGTCCTTTTGTTGGAGACGATGCCTTCTAGGCACTACTCTTGCCCACTCTTTAGTATGGTTTCAAATCCACTTTGATATATTTTCTATGTATGCCATAACCCCCAAGCCTTGAAAGGACGTAAATGTTATTTTCTAAAATGGAAAGAAGTTTTGGAATTGCTTTAATTTACTTTGTTTAAGGTCAAACAGTTGGACATGCAAAACAAAAAAAATGCAAGTGGTGGATATATCATCATGTCTTCCTGTCTACAAGCACTAAAAATTCACCATTAAATAAAGAAGAAAGTTTATCAGCAATCAGTTTTTTTGTTCTCACTCTCTGACTAGATGAATATGAACCTAGCTACAATGAAAGAATTGTGTTGTTCTGCTGTTTCTTTGTATTCTCAATTACAAGAAGTGCTTCTCTACAGTGTCCAAGATCTTTGCAGACTGACAGTTTCAATTGAAATCCAGGAAAATTGCTTTTTCTTTCCTCAGCTTTTCTGTTAAGGCCGTCAGTGAAAAATCCAGCCTACTTTCTTATCGCAATTACTTTGAGAAATCGAGTCACTTCATGTAGAATTTTCTTATGCTATCTTTAAAACATTACAACTTGAAAACAGGAAAAGATTAGTAGCTTCCTCTCAGGTAAAACTTGCAAAACGCTGATGATATAGCACCTGAGGGGAAAAAAAAAAAAAAAAAGAAAAATACAGGATTAAAGTTGGTTGAACAGAAGTTAGATCGTATTGGTAAGTTAATACAACCAGGGCATGTGCTCAGATGCTGAAACATCATTGATTAGGTGATTACATTTTTGGAAAAGCCTTTGGCATTTTTTAACTCACAATTATAGTCTCCCAAACAATTTCTAGGTGGTGTTTTTCAGATAATGTTTCCAAAAAGCAACAGAGATGAAACCATGTAATTTTGACAGAATTCCTCTGGCACAATCCACGGGCATTGTGCCAACAGGGTCACACCTGCATGCTCATGTCTATCCTCACGCAGTGTAGGAGGCATGGCACTGTGATATATAAAAGCATCTTGTTTCCGAGATCACTTATTTTTCAACACAGCTGCACTCAGAGAATGAGAACCAAGATGTCTTACACAGGAAAGAGGTATGTTTAGTACCACCAAAATGATCTAGGCAAGATGAGAGAAGGATCTGACTCTGACTGAATCATCCCACTGGGAAGTATGCAAATCCCATCTGGTAGTGAAGACCGAAGCAAAGAACTCATCGAGTACCTCAACCTTCTTCTTAACTGCTGTAGCCAGTTCTCCTTTTTTGTTTTTAGGGAGAGGTACTGAGCTGAGTAGATATCTGATTGATCACTGGCCCACTCTTGCCAGGTACAGTTAGAGGTCTGAGAGGATACATACTTGGTCCTTATCCTTAATTTTAAAATTAATTTTTAATTTTAAAAGTACATGTACATTTATACATTTATATATATATTTATATTTTTATATAACTTTTATATAAACAAAGCTTGCAAAAGTCACTAATACTATTGACCAAAGAGAGTTGTTTAAGGGTCTGTGTCAGAATGGCAACTATAAGAAATACAGATGTGGGAGGCTTTGGTTTTACACGTTTGTGTGTCTGGGAAATTATTTTGTAAAATTGTATCTATCTCACTAGAGTCTGGAGGGAGAAAGTGGAGGGATGTCATTGAGAAGAATAATAGAGTACATAAAAGAGACAGAAAAATAGCTGTGGCAGATTGGTAAAAGTCAGTGAGAGTTTAAAGTGCTGGAGGGAAGGGGCTGTGGATGTCTGCTAGAAGCAGATTAACAGTGTGCAATACAGACAGGGAAATTAGAGACAGACAAAACCCATAAAGCTCTTGGACAGGCACTCTGATTTTCAAATGCTGTGAAAGTATCAATGGCTGAAGAGAATCAGGTTCTATTTCATGGCAATTCCTAGCCCATGAGTCATCACTTCTGTTAATGAAGACTACTCATTACTGTACTGTCTGCTTATTGCCCTCATAGATGTCCCAACAAAATTCTACCTGCTGTAAACTTGCCACATCCAAACCTGTTGCCTACTCAACTATAACAGTCCACAAAAGCAAGGTTACAGAGATGGAAATAATCTTCTCTGTGGTGATGGCGTTGTAGAATATGATATCTTGGTGCTAGATGTCTGGTGCCTGCTCATGTGGAAAGGGACATTGAGTTCTGTGAAGAGGTTTAGAAATGCCTGTATTTCACAGTGTAGCTGCTCTCTCAAGCTTCTTACTGGGATCAACATTTATTACCTGCATCCTGCCAGTGACTTGAGCTGAAAGTCTACCCAGCCCTTCTCTATATAGCTCAATATGAGAACCAGGTACATGACCTACATGATGACCTGATCTACATATGAAGACTAACAGCTCTTCTAGCTTCAGTATGAAAGAAAATTGTCCCCAGCATGATCCGGAGAAGATATCAAAATTGTCTGATATGAGAAACATGGTTTCAGGTGCTCAGGCATCCTGAAGTTCATTGGTAGCTGCTGCAAACAATATATATTGACAATTTGCTATATAGAGACTGTTGATCTGAAAGCACTGGGAACAGGATTTTTTCTTCTACACCAAAAGGCACAGCAGTATTTTATTCTTTAGGCAGATGGTTCCACCTCAAGAAGAGAAGGCTCCAGAGAGACTTGATAATGGCCTTTCAATATCTAAAAGGGGGCCATAAGAAAGAAGGACTCAGACTCTTTAGCGGGGTCTTTAATGATCTTTAAGGATCCCTTCCAATTCAAATGGTTCTACGATTCTGTACAGATAAAAGGCTCATTTGATGGCCAGACAAGCAGGAGATTAGGCACAAAAACATACTCCCTTCCATGACCTTTGCTAGCAACCTTCTGTTGGTACAAACACACACTTGAAAATTTACTAGTGTAGATGTGGTCTGATATATACCATCTGCCTTCTGCAACACAGTGAGAATGTTTGTATGAAAAGCGTGTTTTCTTTACTAGTACAATCATAGTCAGAGGGTCCAAGTCTCTATTTTATCTTTGCAGTATAAATTCAATGAAAAACAGAAAGAGGTGTAATTGTATAGAAAGAATGACGGCCTTGAGACACCATCCCAGTGCAAACAATTGACTGAATCAGGGCAGTCTTTTTAATCTACTAGTATTCTTAGTGTTTTTTAGAGTACATGGTCTGATGAAGCTGTGAGCAAAATTACAATTTCTGTACACTTTCAAGTACAGGAGCCCTTATTTTGAGGGACAATATGGCCAGTCTTCCCATACACTTCACATTGTGTGTGTTATAGAAGAAAGCAGCCAAGACATCAAAAACCTAAAGGAAGAACTATCTATACATATCTATATATATCTATATGGAGCAGAGTCACAATGAAGCAGAGTTGTCTACTCCATTGAGGGAGCATCCATCCACAAAGCTTAGCTACACACAGTGGGTCTGAGCCACCCCATAAACACATACCGTAGACATTTTTACAAAATACACACAGAGAACTAATTAACTAACTAACTAACTAAAGAGCTTAATAAAAACATATTTTTCAACTTCTGAGTTCTATGACAATCTTTTCAGTCTGTCTTTTCATCATATGTTCTCTCTTGCCTTTTCTCTGCAATGGTTAATAACTGCAAAGCAATCCAATTTCCTTACAATCACATTTCCAAGTAGATTTCAGGGGGGTCGAATTCTTTTAGTTGTGTGTTTTGTTCAGTGCAGCAGCCGTCTTTATTTTTTTTATGCCACAGGGCAGATGGCCTTTTTCCAAATCACCCCATATGTACTGGAAAAAGCATGGAGACATTCCTCACGTGCCGAGTAAAGTACGGATTAGCATGCAGAATACAACTTTGCATCTTATTTTTCACAGTGAAGGGATTTACTCTTTCTTTATAAGTTCCCATCAGTTTTTTATAGTGAGAAATTTATGCTGTTACCCACATCTGGTTTTTAATCTAGGACAAAAATTTTTACTGGAATGCTATATACATATCAGTAGTGTTATTTATTAGTGTTACCATTAGGTCCACACTTGTTGAGGGCAAAAGAGGAACAGCAAGCAAGGGTGGAAAATCAGTCTAGAAAATATTCATCAATAGAAAGTTATCTATGGTCTTACAGAGGATAAAGTTGGAATAAGAGGTCAATGAAGTGATAATGTATACCAACGAAAGATAAATTCCACTGAGACTGCAAAGATATCGTGTTTCTGTAAACCATGTCTGAGATTTACATGTCAAATGCTTTTCCTTGTATAAAACAAAGTAGTTCTATCACCTTATGCGTCAGTACATGGTCTAGTTACTTCCAGTAATAGGAACTGAGCTACCTATGCTAAATGTTGAATGTGATTCCTAGTTTGCATGGGAGATGAATAGCAGATTCCCACATAGCACACCAGATTTTAGACCGTTATACATTCTCCTGAGCAGATTCAAAACTGACTTGAAAGGAATCTTTCAGATTCATAAAATCATGAAGTCATGTGGCATGTGGCAGTCCAGGTTAATGATCTTTATAATGACACATCCACTGGTCTTTACTTCCTGAACTGAGATTCAGAGAAGCAAGAAGGGCACATTAGCAAGGGTCAAATTGCTTATCACAAAATAGTGGAGCTGGAGGCCAACAAAAATACTGACAAAATCATCCCGGATTCACTGATTTGCCAACTAAACAGTTTCTAAATAAGTCTTTCTAAACTGTTTTTATTGAAATGTGTTTTAACAAAACCAGCAAAATTACAATGAACTAAAATATTTTTTAAAAATGTATTTCTATTCTGAGTAGAAAATGTTTTCTGGAGCATTTTTCTTCAGTTCATCTACTATTAGACACTGACTAATCAAAATTGTGTTATTTCTCCCATACTAAACCAAACCAACGAAACAAGCAAACAAACAAAAAAAAAGATACAATAGTAAGCATTTATTCTTTACAATTCAAACAATTAGAGAAGTTTTTAACCTTTTTGTGTTTAAAAATCCAATATTAATTATTCCTCAGTAACCTTTTACAGACCTCTTCTTTGGAGGTATCTGCAAACCAGTGGCAGAAAACCAAGGTGTTAGAAAAGTGGAAAAATCATGTAAAATCAATACTAAAACTAAAGACATTATCTAGTTCAAAAAGCAGAGCATGGAATTCAAAGAGCTCAAAGCACTGAGGTAAAATAGGAATAACATTTCAAATTATGATTAGAATGTCAAAGTGTTTTAATATATGCATAAAAAATATGTGAGTAGATGAACTGAGGACTCAAAGATGTGCTATTAAAGAAACAGTGCATAAGAGTGTAAGTTTAGTCAGCAGTATTTAGGAAACAGGTCTACGGAAAATTGACCATTTTCAATAAATCAAGTATAAAAACTGATAATAGTTTATTTGGTTCAACATCAAGTCTACTGTATCATATAAAATATAAGTAAATTAAGTTTAATAAATAAATAAATAATATTCAAGTGATAGCCCTTACTTTGGCATTTGCACTGCTCTGCATTTTACATGAAGTAAATACAGGGGTTTGTTTGGATAAATTTTCACATGTTGAATGGGACATATTTAACCCCCAAATAACCCTTGTGTACTGCTCTGCTGGTCTGTGAACAGCAGAATCACATTTCCTGATCTCACAGGGAAGACAAGGGGATTCTCCAAGTTCAAAGTCATACACTTAACACCACTTTGTCTGGTTGTATTTATTTACTTTCCAAAATACACTTCCAAAGCAGAAAATTTCTGCATTGCCAAAAAAGTAGAAGTCTGATAAAATCTGAGCATATTACGAGTAACCAGAATGGTATGAAGAACACCAGCGACTTCTCCTCAAAAGTCTTCTGTAAAGTCAAAGAATAATAAAAAAAAATCTGATGGAAAATACCTATACCATCAAACTTATATCTTAGTGCATTGCAGAGGTTCCTTTTGCATCCTCTGCAGATTTTAAAGTTCACCTTCAGACCAGAAAATTAAAGGCCTACAGTTAAAAAGCATGAATTCTCTTCCTATTAAAAAGTACATTAATTCCTTATTTCCCAGACAGGATAATCTAACATTTACCAAATAGTAAAGACTGTAGTAAGTACAGAGCATATACTACTACATTTCATGACTTACAATGTTTAAACATCATGTAACACATGTATTAGAGCATCTGATCTAACTTGGACCCCAACAGCAAAACTCTACAGATGAGTTTAGAGCTCAAAGTGTTCATTTTTGTCAGGTGGCAGCTTAAGGCATAAAACAATATTAATAAATCACTGAACATATCCTAACATATACTCTATTTCTCTGGGGCTGTATTAGCTCAGGAGAAGCTCCACAGGAGCACAGCCTGCAGATCAAAGCTTGACTTTGTCCAGCCCAGTTTCAAGTTCACTAAAAGAAAAACAAGACTATTCATACTTGCTCATATACACATTTTCTCAAGCTGTTATTATAAAATACATTTTTATAGCTAATAAGGTCACTGATTTCTAACCACTGGCAATTCTCATATGTGTAAAATGTTTCTCAAGGGAAATAACCCAGGTAGTATTGTTATACAAGTTTCTCCAAGGAAATGGTATTGTATTGTTTTTCTGCATTTATTTTTTTCTCCAGAAACATTGCTAGTTTTAATTAATAATAATGAAAAAGGATAAAATCCTTGTCCAATGGAGAAATTAATTTACAGTTAATGGTCTATAAAATAGTATTAGTGATTTTCTTACAAGTCCCAGAGGTAATATATTTCAACAACGTTTGTGGTCGATCTATTTATTTTTATTTTTTATCAGTATATTTTTTATGAATCTTTAGAGCACTGAGGTCATTTAACAATTGCTTATGTATCTCACATGTGCTGTGATTATATATACGGGATTTTACATGTGTATGTGGTTAAATTTCTTACAGCTTTACAAAACTCTTGTCAGCATTTTTAGAGTTAATTTTTTGGATATAAATGGAGATGATCATGGATAAAGCAACTAATAACGGTTACTGGCTACTGAGGGATTTCTTCCTCAGATATAATTAAAATTACTAATGACATACTAATTTAACATATCTCTATATCTTCCAGCATTTCCTCCATATCCGCACTGGTGTGGCTATTCATTAATCTTGATGTCGTTCATGGAATATGATGCATTTCAAAGCTCCATAGACAAAGTAGGGAAAAAGTGCATGTGACTGAATGAGAACATGTGATGTTACATAACATATATAAGTATGTGGTATGTTACACACATATGTATATGTATATAACCTTTTGACCAGGTACTCAGCTCTGGAGTGGATGCATTCCATGCTGAAGTAGGCAATTGCCTGGGCTGGTTGAGGGGTAGCCCTGGCAGGGAGCAGCTGCATGACACCATTGTGCTCTACACGGCAATAGCATTTTGATGTCACAGGGGCAGAGCCAGGAAGCCCCCCATGTGTATGAAACCTGCCACTATAGAGTGGGGAGACCCAGGAGCAGCTCAAGCAGGATGGGCAAGCAGAAGAGCATGGCGCGTTAGCTTGCATGGGCATTTCACACAGGGCAGGTGAGCAGCAAGGGCAAGGAACGCAGAGTATCTATGTTCACTTCGGAGATAGCCGATAGGTGTCTCAGAGTGCCCACTTAAAAAGGTGATGGTTCAAGTCTCCGGCTGCAGTGAGTGCCTAAGCCTGTTGCTGTTGGTGAAGGCCAGCAGGGATTCTACCTGCGTGAAGTGTGAGGAGGTGGATGGTCTGCTCAGCATGGTGGTGAAGCCCACGGAGGAGGTGGAGAGATTAAGGAGTATTACAGAGAGCAAACAAGGTAGACTTGTTGAGTAACTCGCTCTTGAACTTGCGTGAAAGGCACCAGGATAATACTCCCCAAACGGTGATGGACTGACTTTCCTGCCATTATCAAACAGAGGGACACAAGGCACAGACAACCTCCATCCTGATCTACCTCGGTTCCCCAGGTGTCCCTACATTATAGGTGTGAGGCTCTGGTTGGCAATGTAACAAAGGTATTATACTGCTAAATTTTTAGCTTTGTAGTTTTGAATTAATAAAATGAGTGTGCTGCCTGCAAGTTTGCATTTACAAATGCAAGAAAACACAATAGAAAGATTGTGTTTTCTTGACTAATTAGGAAAGTACTGGTTAACCTTATTCACCAGGACTCTCCTCCCAACATTTTTCAGAAGACAATAGTAACAAAAGACGGTTTGAATGTCACTAGAGAGGGGAACTCAGAATGGTTCATGGAGTTCTGCTGAGTCCCAGAGTCTTGCTAAAAAAGAAGTTGGCGTGTAGCTCACCTCTCACTGGCTTTACAGATAGGATAAAGTAGCCAGTAATTCTCAAATATAATAAGGATTGCAAAACCAAGACTGTCGCTAGATAAAAATATAACCTTGAAGCACTTCATTTCAACATTCAATGAAAGATTGTTATAAAGATGCTGATTAATGCAAGACTTAAACTCACTTCAGAGAGTAATCAGGTCCTTCTCCAGCTTTTCCAGCCTTTGCCTCCCTTCCTATGATGTTTCCAGAGTACTTCATCACAACCATTTTCCTTATTATTTTCCTGCCTTTAAAGAATTTGTAATCTTTATGAAATGTAAATACCCCTTCTGTTTTTTTCACTTGTTTTTATCATAATGATGGCAGGCGAGCAATTCCCACTTCAAATCTTAAGTCAATAATTAATGAACAGAACCAATTCCACAGTCTGAGACTAGGAAGAGATCAGTGATTTGAGACCTCCAGGAAGTGTATCAGCATGATTTATTTGCTGGATCCTAGCAGTACCCAAAATCAAAAAATGAAGTCAGCAGGGATCCTATGTTAATGTTGTTCTGTGTGCACATATACATGTGTGTGTGTGTGTGTATATATATACATATTCACACATAAAAATGCACAAGACAAAAGCGAATGTCTTTACTTTCAATGTGTCAGAGCATTGATTATTCTAGTACACTGAATAATTTGAGTTAATTTGCTTACTAGTTTTGCTTACGGATTTGAAGGAAGGTGAGAAATTAATATTTTATATACCTAAAGTCTAACACGGATTAAACAGGACAATTCACCTCTTCCCATGCATCCTTTGCCCTCAACACTTGGAAATTACCAAGTTTCTGTTGCTGCTACATGGGTTGCAGACAGAGCAAGTCATTAAAGGGACTTTTTACTGTATGCAGATCATCCTCTTTTTTTCTTCTTTGTGTTAAATAGTGTTAGTTTAGTTCATATGTTTTGATATTATGCAATTTTATAACTAGGCATGATTACAAACGAATTGGATTTTTCTGACAAGATATCTTGTCTTCTCATTTATTCTTACTATATTTCGTGTTATTTTTTCCTTGAAGTTTCTCTTATTTTTGTTAAAAATTAGTTTGCTCTCCCTTGCTGCTTGTTGCAAACTTAAAACAAGGGTAAGATAAAGTATGTAATTAGGCCTAAAAGTAAGGTCTTTTCAGAATTGAAAATGGTATAAAGCTAGGGATGGGAGGAGTTGCAGTATTATCTAACCATATACTTCCTCACTTTGCTTGAATGGTCATGAGACCACTGAACCATGTTTTGTACTACAGTGATGAAAAAAATGACACAAGAGTGATCTAACTTTTTAGTAGACTTACTTGGCTCCCAGTGTCATAACTAGCAGAAACTTATTAACCTGTCCTCTAGTCTGTGCCTCCTTGGATGACAAATATTGATGCTGCAAAGAAAACTGAATCTTTAATTTTCAAAATAGTTTTCATCAATGTCTATTTGCTGGCCAACCTGTAAAACTTTTCTGTTTAATCCTCATGATAGCATCTGGCTCCAAAAGTTTTCTTTGCTTCACCAAAAAAAAAGGGCGATGTTAGGAATACATTGAGCATTGTAACTGTTTAGTAAGGAAATATAAAATCACTTCTAGTAAATGTGATTTAAGATATTCTCCCCAGAACATAAGGACATAACATTGATTAAGGCATGGAGAGAGAGAATAAAGATTGTTCAGGATGAAGGATTAGGCAAAGGCTAAGTGATGGAAATGTTACAGCTTGTGCTTGATAACAAACATGGGAAGTTTCTGGCATATTCACAAGCCTTTCCAAGGATTGCTAGAAATATTTGCTTTGCAGGAACATTTTCTATGATCTTAACTGATCAAAGGACAGCGTTTCTTTCCCAGAATGTTCTAAAAATGTTGTTGTTGACATTCCTAACAAAAGGGCAGTATAGGGACATAAGGGTCTAATAATGATAAGAATTACTATCTGCACCATCAGAATTTGGTGTCAGATTCACTTAGGATCATCACATCTTTTCTATTTTCCCCAGAAGCCTAATGCATGGATAAGAATACTAATGAGTTTTCAGGTATCAGCAGGTCTCATCATGACTATCCTGTCACCTTGGACAGCAAGAAAGGAGCAAGGAAATTTTCAGAGCTTGGTTTTTTGTTTTGTTTTTTTTTTGTTGTTGTTGTTGTTTTGTTTTGTTTTGTTTTTGTTGGTTTTTTTAAACTACACATTTCAATGTTGCATTACAAAAGAAAAGATACATCATGATAACTGAATAAACACATGAAAATACTAATAATTGAAAGACTCTTCTCTAAATTTTCAGATGGCCTAAGCAAGAAAATCAGGCAATGACAGACAGTGAAGGAGATTCTAGAACTCGAACTTTCTGCTACTTAACGAACTTATCAAAAACTCATTTTTTAGTGATTTCTTACTTTAATTATTATTGAATATATATGTCTGCAAGGTACTTCTTTCAAAAAGAGCTAGAGAAGCTGTTAGGCTACCTCCTATCTTTCAAATAATAATAGGGTTCTCATGTTTCTTTGTCCTGTTTATTTTTTTTGGAATTGTTGCCTAATTCTACATATTGTGCAAAATCAGCAAAAGAAACATTTCCAAGCTGCACTGTGCAAATCTGAGACTTCTGTTTCCTGTCAGAAAGCAGGGAAATCCCAGCCTTGAGTAGGTGATTTTATCACTTGGCAAAGGACTTCATATAAAATAAAGTCGGATTTCATTTTTTCACAATGCTGGATTCAAGCCAGGAGTTTAATAGTAGAGCTTCTAACTCTCTTGACTTTCTCATTACCGATGGGCTGTTCTCAGGCATATCTTTATTGGATTTGACCAGAAATTTAATCTGAGACATTCCGGCAGACACAGAAATCAGCACTTTTACATGGAAATTCAAGTTACAATTGGAACTGTTTATGCAAGAACACAAAGTATCTCATTTCACAGAAGCTATTTGTTCTTTATCTCTTATCCCCAAAGCACAGCACATCTTCCATCTGCTCCTGCCACTAGAGCAAAAACAGCACCAACACATTTTATTAGTTTGTCTTCTTCAGCCTTTAGAAAGAAGCTGTAGTAACATATAAAATGTGAAAAGTCCAGACTTCACTCTGTCTTCTCTTACACACATTTGATTACAGCATTGAGCAGGATGCAGTTCAGTAGTGATCAGAAATGCATTTCTCCCTTGATCCTTCTTTCAGGCATTACTTTCATGTTTGACATCAGATACCCCACCCTGCGTCTGGTATCTACAGCTCATTGCAACACTCAGACAGTCTTCCTCCTAGCACAGCTGATTCCCCTTGCTTCACTTCCCCCTTCACTTTTTCATCTACCCACAGCCCTGACTGGCGTCTCTGCGGCACTACATCACACCATTAGGCTTCTCCCACCTTTGCTATTGCTTGTGCCAAGCAGACAGGAATCAGGATGTTTTTGCATGCTCTGACAACCCTTGTGTCTGGCTTTCATACAAAAATATTTCTCTCCACCTTTTTCATGAGTGTATTTATCTTATCTGATATATTTTAGTCACAGGAGTGACTGGACTGTATGAGAACAGCACACAGTTGATGCCTGGCTAACTCCTAACTACTAATACTCTAAAGTAATGCAACTTTATTCAGTAGTACAATTAATTTATGTTTTTTGAGAGTTCTACGCTGTTTTTGCATATTAGTTGAAGTTGCAAAGTAAAAAGATCTTGAAAATTCCTGGTAATTTTTGTAATGTCATATATATTCTGAATACTCAGATAGCCTGTTTGAATTCAGCTTGTTAAAAATCTCTTATTCAATCAATGTTGTATAGAAAAGCCAGTGAATCTTTTGACATTCATAAAGGATCTAAGAACAGTCATTTATTTCACAAAGATCCCTACAAAAGAAAAACATTTATAATTTACTTTACAGACAGAATCTACATCACAATTTAAAAGCTAAACACACGGGGAAGAAACAGGTATTATTTCCAGAGTATGCAAGTTAAGAAAGAATGGATTGTCTCCAAGGACTTCATTCTAAGCCAAACTATGAAAAGACAGTAAATCTCAAGTCAGTGAACTGTATTTTACTATAATTTTCTCATTAAATGAGAAAGAATAAATTTCAAATCTGTTTATAACTGAAAAGAATAGTCTTACCTGAAGAATAAAGAGGATTTTTGTTTTGTCAGGTTTTTGTTTGTTTGTTTGTTTGTTTGTTTGTATAATTCAAGTCTACGAAGTATCAAACTCTTCTAAAAGACTTTGCTTTCCTCAGATGTTAGAAAAAAAAAATCTGCAGATGTTCAGACGTTAGAAAGCACATCTACATAATAATGACAAGACAAAAAAAAAGAGCCTACTCTGTTGCTTTGAATGCTAAAATAAACACTTCAATTAATCTGTGATGTCTTGCTGAATAGTTAGATTCTGAAACTGATACTGGGTTATGACATCATGCCTGTTATTCAGCACATCTGAAATATGTGCCATTAAAATAGAACCCTCATTTTACAACTGCAGCTCCATCTTTCATTGGTTCTCATTAGATCAGCATGACAAAACTGATCACCTTTCAAATTTTCTCAGTTCTTTCCAAGATTACAAGTGAGTTTTTAAAATCCATAAATCCATAAGTAAACAGGTAGGAAAATCACATAATCTCAGATTATGCAAGAGCTGTAGACACATTGTGATATAATATTTACCAGCAGTATCACAAGAACTCTTTTTTTGTGTGCGCTGTTCTTTCTTTTTGTTCACCCACAGCCTCATGTAATCAGACTCTCAATTAGAATCCAATGGCCCTGGTAAAGGGATGCTACCTAAAGATCTGGCCACACGTATTTTGAAATACTACAAATATCACACAAATTCAGGAAATGTAGAAATTATGCATTCTTGTTTGAATTCATCTTTTGACGTCATTTCTCCTCAAGCCTAGAGCACTTCAACACAACATTTTGCCTCATGCTTTAAACACGACAATTTAACATTTCAGCATATATTCAGGGTGCAATCCAGGGGTACTTCACCAGCTACAGAATCACATTAAAGTTTGGTTGGATAAGGAGAAAACAAGACCCAGTGTGGTCAGCTGAATCTTAAATGCTAGGGAGTAAAATAATCTGATTATAAGAAAATGTTCCCATTTTGAAAAGAACTATTGCTGTAAAGTTTTTAGGGCTTTGGGGGGTGTTTCTTTCAGAAAATTGTAAAGCAATTTGAAGAAATCAAATGAGTAAAAATGTTAGATAAGTTTTTGCCCTCAGCAGTTTCTTACTAGTTTAACAGTCTACTTCCTACATGGAGAAAAGCCACAATATTTCAAAGACATGGGAACTGCTGCAATACCTATTCAAGACACTTCAGTACAGAGCTTCTGAACATTATATAAGCCAAGATGAAATTCCCTGCCTGAGGTTACAGCAAATTCCTTGCCCAACAGACATGTTTGAGATAGACCTTGTGTTTATATTAGAAAAAGAAAAAAATCCATGAAGATTTGTCCTGAGCCAAGCTATCATTCTGATAATCCTCTTCCCTCTGGTATGTAGACTTACATCCTTATAAGATTTAGTTTATTCTTATGCTCTGATGAGAGATTTAGTTTAGAAAGATGAAGAAATTCAATGCACTTGGTTTTCTATTATTTTTCTGAATATTTAAACTTTTTCTAGCAAAAATGTTAATCGGGTATAATTTGAGTTATTTAGCAAAGATTTCCAAATGTCATCACAGCTACAAAAAGGACATCGTATGTTCAGAAATTCTTTACATATGACTATTAGCAAAGTGAAAATCAACTTCACAGCTCTTGTACTTAGCCCTGGAGGAGAGGGCTAAGCACACTTGCAATAGAGAGCTGTTTTGCAGTGAATCATTCTGGATTCTAGGTCAAGATTTTAAACAGCACCAAATTCAGATGAAGGAGGAAAAGGGTTTCTTTTTAGGGAGTTAAGTAGAACAAAAAAAAGCATCCAGAAATTAAGGTAGGCCTAAGCTAGCACCTGTTTCAAGATGATGGGGCTAGTGAGTTTGGGCTACCCTTGCCAAAAGCCAGCAAAAAGTCTCTGTAGTAAATTGTTAGCCAGCTCCACAAAGTGACAGCCATTCACTTACTGTGATCAAAGAGCAGAGAAGAAAATGTTCTGAGCACACTGAACTTACTGAGGGCCCACAGTATCTCCATACTTCCCTGAATTCTACCACTGACTCACTGTTTAGTAGACCAGCAGGCAACAGCTCTCCAGAGATCATAGTTAAATGGTAAAGGTCTACACAGGCAAAAGTTCTCCAACACTTACAGGGGATATACCATTTAGATATTTCTCCTCTCTAGAAATATATTCTGTAGCAATGTTGTCTCCAGACAGGATTGTAGAGCCCTTAATGGCAGATTGCAAAATTCTTAAATTTCACCTTGTCTATGAAAATCACTGTTTCTCACTTACTTTTTCATTTTGGTGAGCGTTTGCCCTGATGACCAGATAGCATCAACGGAATAGCAATGAACTAACAAAACTAAGCAAAGTTTACGTACTTGTGATTTAGTCAGGTATTGTTCAGTTATACCTCACTGCCAAGACTGGATTCATTTTACTTAATTTCCAATTAACATTTCATGCTGTAAAGCAAACATCCCTAATAGGAAGGCAATTCATTTCTTTGACAGCAGTGTAGTGTTGTGGACTCTTTCTAAGCAGCAAACAAATCCATGCAAATGATGGTATCATAAGCATGAAATTGTAATGAGCCAGATATGTATTAGGCAGATGGTGCTAGTCAAATAACTTTGGACATGAATTATGGCATAAACTTTACAGCAACATGTTAGTTCTTATTAGCTTTTTTCCAGAGTATTGTTGCAACTTCAAAACCGTTTTTGGAAATTGTAACTATTATGTGCCTTTCCTCTCCAACTGGACGCTGTTTGAGAGAGCACAAAAAACACATCAGGGAACATGCTCCTCATTCAGCAGTATCAGCAATTTGGTTACAGAACAAGTCCAGTGCTTAAGTATTTTGGCTTGTTCAATATAGCAGCAGATGTAGTCTTTCAATGCTAAATTGGGTGTTGCTGTGCTTAACATTATCTAGTCTGTGCTCCACCTATTAACTATCCTCCATATTTATCCTCCATTTGGCCTGTCTGACAGTCTAGTTAATGGGGATTAAATTTTTTAGTACATACTTTTCCCACCTAAATATACAAATGTGCAAAAACTAAATATTGTGTTACTTTACAGTGAAACAGATTTTCAAAGAAAACATTAAGAATAATGCAATTTAATTTTTTAATCAAACAGAAGAAAATACTATCCTTGATTACTATTAATATTACATTAAATAAAAATAATTAATAATAAGCCTTTTCCTCAGTAGAATTTCATCAAATTGTCTTTCAAAGGAGATAAAGATCACTACATGCCGTATTAAGAGACATCAAGAAGCTTGCCTTAGTTGCCCTAGCAGCTAGTGTGCAATATAAGAACAGTGTTCATCTTCCTGATAAAGCAACCCAAAGCCCTGACCATAAAGTAATGATGCTTTTGTTCTGCACTAACAAATTATGACTTCTTTGTTACAACCCCAGTCAAAACATTTTCTTGTCCTATCACTATCTGCCTCTGAAAAAGGTTTCCCTCCTAATTGAAATCTCCCCTCAAGTATTGGAATGCCACACTGAGATCTCAGAGCCTTCTCCATACTAAACAAGACCAGTTCCCTCAGACCAGTTCCCTCAGCCTTTCTTCATAGGAGGTGCTCTAGCCCTCTGATCATCTTTGTGCCACTCCTCCGGACCCATTGTAATTGGTTGTGTCTTTCCTGGGGGGGGGGGGGGGGGGGGGGGGCGGGAGAATCACTCCTCTATGGATTCAGCCCAGGATACAGTTGGACTTTCAGGCTGCAAAAGCACACTGCTGGCTCACATCCAGCTTTCTATCCACCAGGGCTTCCAAGTAATTCTCTGCAGGGCTGCTCAATGCATTCTTACTGATGAAATTAAATAAGAGTTTGACTGAACATGAGCAGTTCTCCCATACAGATGTAAATGCATTAAAGTTTCTAGATTTAAAAGTTAATTGTTGGAAACTTAAATTCCGTTTATTTGCTCATGGCAATATACATCATAGAGTATGTTTAATATTTCCTGGAAACTTCTAACACTGAAACCTTCTGAGTGAGGGAAGGAAATGCCACTGGGCAAGGATATAATTCTTGTAAGTGGTTAAAACGATAAGGTTGGTTTACAAATCTTAAGACTGAAAATAAGCAGAATATTCTAAGGAGGTTAAATGACCAAAAAAGCTTCTCAGATGCTCCTACAATGTGCAGAGCACTGTTTTCATTACCTCCAAGTTGGCCAACAATAACATTCCTTTGTCTGTTAAGGCAGCATCATAAAGGAATGCAGATTCGAGGACATGGGATGCTACTGTCCAGGCATGAAGGACACCCACAGAGGAAGATCAGGAAACATAACTAGGATACTAATGTAAAGAAGAACATGCCAGAGGTTTTAAATAAATAAATGTAGTAGAAGAAATAAAACATCCCTTGAAAGACAACACAAGGGTATCAGATTTAGTGAACAACTGCACAAGTCAGACAACAATTCCAGGAAAGCAAGGCTAAAACTGTATTTCCTATTATGCAAGAACAGGTGTAATTATAAATAAACAGAACTTTTCCCCATAGTGATTAAAACATCTGTTTTTCAATCACAAAGCCAATGAAAATAGATACATTTTATACTCAGTATATAGATCTGACTTTACAGTGCTAAAAAACATGCAATTTATTTTAGACAGACACATTTCACTACGATTTCCCAAAAACTGTTTAGGCCACAAGTGGTGAGTTAAACAAGCATTTTTCCACAGCTTTTAACAGTAGTGATGTCCTGTACACACAGTTTTCTTAATATAAACTATACTTGTGAATAATTAGTCCATCATTCTTGTTTGTTGTTGTTGTTGTTTGGCTGGTTGGTTGGTTTGCTTGTTTTTCAGGAGTCGAAATTCTTCCCCTCTAACAAACCTGCAACTCAGACTGAAATAGATCAAGAAAGGTGAATACTTTTGCAGATGGAACATGAAGATATTTGTACAGATTGGTGTTGAAAGAACCCAAAGTGTCTCAAAGTATACATATAGGAGAGATACTCTCAGAAACTGAGCATACGGAAAAGGAGCTTAACAAAAAACAGGAATTTGTGTCCAGATGGAAACTTTCTGTAAGTTTTGAATTGTCCTGTTCCACCCTGCAATATAATACAAGGCAGTCTGCTACTGAAAAAAAAAAACAAAGCTGTATTTAACTTACTCCTTGATCAGAAAGCAGAAGATACGTAGTTAATGTCTGTAGCAGCTTAACACCAGTCACTTTTTTGGCGCTTAGCTCTTCATCCAGTCTAGAGGCAAGAAAATCTCATTGATTTCTCTAGTCTATCCACTGATAGCTGATTATCATAGAATCATTTGAATTGGAAGGGACCTTTAAAAGTCATCTAGTCTAACTCCCCTGAAATGAACAGGGGCTTCTACAACTAGATCAGATGCTCAGAGCCCTGTCAAGCCTGGCCTTGAACATCTCCAGGGATGGGGCATTCACTACCCTCTGAGCAACCTTTTCCAGCGCTTCACTACTCTCATCATAAAAAGCTCTTTCATATAATCAATCTAGATCTCTTCTTTTTTAGTTTGAAACCATTTCCCTGTCCTTCTTATTGTCCACTTTAGGTACTGAAAGGCTGCTACCAGGTCACTCTAGAGCCTTCTCTTCAGCAGGCCAAACAGCCCCAGCTACCTTGTACCTCATAGGAGAGGTTTTTGATCCCTTGGATCTCCATTTTTGTGGCCTCCTCTGGATGTGCTCCAACAGGTCTCTCTCCTGTACTGAGGACTCCACATCTGGACACAGTATTCCAGGTGAGACTTCACCAGCACAGAGTAGAGGGACAGGATCACCACTCTCACCCTGTTGGCTATGCTTCTTTTGGTGCAGCCCAGGACACAGTTTGCTTTCAGTTAGCTGTTATCTATGTTATTCTTCACCTTAAGTATTCATACCTGTTATTTTACTGCTCAGTTCTCTATGATTCCTATTTGAAAGTCTAATTGTGCACTGCAAGAGATGATAGGACACTTGAATAGCACAGTTGAGGCTGTCTTTTCTGAGTTCTTATATATCTGTGAAGTATGTGGGAAGTACATTCTACACCAAACAAGTTGTGTTGATTTTTACAGGTAACAGGATGCTGGTGATATGATCCCGGTATGCTCATTTTCATATTCCCGTATTATTAAGCTATGCATTTACTGAGATGATACCTACTGTAGTGACTTAAAATTGACTGGAGAGAAAGTCCAGAGAAAAGCTAAGCAGCAATACTTTTTCTCTCTGTATATACTTATTGGTACTGATTATTAAAAAATTTCTATTTGTTGCAGCCCTAATTATACTCATACGTTTACTCGCCTTTGGCAGCTTAAGCAGACCTGATATAAACAACTGGAAAAGACTTCTACAACAACCCCAGGAAATAGCATTCATTATCAAGTGTTAATGCACTGATGTTCTCGCAGTGCATACTCTTACAATCAATATTATGCAATTATTCTGGTTTGTTTTTGTCTTCTTTATTAAAACTTACTCTGATGTGGTTGTTTCAAGTACTCTGACAGTAAATTTAGTAGATGTTCTCATTTTTTCCTCTCTTCTTTTCTTTTTGCTAAAAGGCATTAAGCAGATTTCTCAGTGGACGTCTTTAGTCCCTTTCATCCTTTCATACTTTTAAGCTGCTTGAATTAGTGACCACAGGCTTAAGAATGTAGGATCTTGTAGCAGTGTAGTCTTCACAGATTTCTACTACAATCTAAACAGTAACTAACAGAAAAATGGTTCTGAATGGAATCATTCTGCTGTTTTTCAGCAGAGGACAAGTGGGAAGGCTGAGGAATAAACTGATAGGAAATAGACAAGAAAGAGGTATCAGAAAACAGTGACAGTGAAGCAAATATAAAGGCCTTCAAGGGAAACGAAACAGTTATTCTGAAAACCTGAAAGAATGCTCAGATGTCATTTGTCATACATGATTTAAGTAGAACTATGATAGTTTTACATATTTTTTAAGGATAACACAAGCAATATGCCAGAAGCTCAGGAAAAGCTGTTATTTCTTTTCTTTAAATTGCTGAAAATAAGAATAATCAACTCTTTACAATATAAAACTCTTAGAATACAAAGTAATATGCATATAGATATCACATACTACCTACAGAATAGTTAAAAAATAATTAATTAACTAAATTCTTCCCTTATTAAGGCAAAAATATCTTAATGTAGACATTGAGGAAAGACACATTTGGTGAAGTCATTTGTAATTTCATTATAATCTGCTTCTAATTGCATTGTCAAGTTGTTCAGTGAGAGATTTGACTTTTCAAAACCTCTTAATTCCTGTGTTACGCTTTGCTGTAGTTAGTAATCCAATACAGACATTCATGTTTGTATCATTAATACATAGCAGTATAGAAATACTGGAGTCTTGCTAGTCTCCATGGTGAGATAACAAAGGACATACAAGACAGTAAAACAATTTTACTCACTTGGTATTAAAATTCTTATGTCTCCTTACAGCCTGAAGGTGAGATTTACATCTGCAACCTTGATCTCTTCCCTCTATATTGCTCTCTGATTTCTGGAGTCAGTATGTAAGGTAGAGGACTTGAGTGACGGTCAAACATGCAAGTTTTTCAAAAGAAATAACGGTCATGAGCACCCAAATGTCCAGCCTATGTAATAACAACTCTAAGCACATGTAAATATTTAAGTAAAACAAATGAAAATCACATTGAGTTGTCGGGGTGTGTGCAATAGAGTATGAAGGTTTATAAATATTGTTATTTGATCAGGTAAATAGGTAATCACTGAACATAAAGTAATGAATTGAAATGGACTGTTGTACACCTGCACTTTTTTGCCCAGTGCTGCAGGCTAATGTGGGATATATAAAATGGCTTTGCTGTTCACAAATACATGGCATCAAGTCAGACAGAAGCAAAAACAAGGATAAATATTGACCATTTCACTTGTACTGCTTGAGTTCTCTTCAGGGTACAACTCTATCAATTTTCTTTTTTTTTTTTTTCTTTCTTTTTTTTTTTTTTTCCCCAACAATAAAATGCAATGGAATAAAGCAACGGAGGAACGGGGAAAAATAAATTAATATGCATAGACAAAGAGAATCCTGACCAATTAACATGAACTGATATTCCTTGATTTTAATGTGAATCATTCCGTTTATAGAACAAGACTTTGCCCTATGTCTTAGTGGCTTATTTTCATTGGAATTTTTCAAAAGTTTGAGGATATGAAAAAACAGTTTTTAAAAGGACCAGGTCTAACGTCTTTTTATTCAAGTAAACATTGAACACATTCCTAAGAATAGCCCTTTAAATCTGGAATACATTCAAGAACAGTTACTTAACAGGCTGAAGGACAAATAACTCTACATTTTGATTTTGTAAGAAAAAGTAAGTGACAGATTTGATCTTAATCATATGGTAATGAATTACTTTGGACTTTTTGATTTAAGGGTTTTCTTGTGAAGAGGGAAATCTGGGTACTGAAGAAGCTGGTTACAAACACTTCTAATGACTGAAAGATCTGAGCATCCAACTGAACACATTCCAACCATGTCCTTAACAAAAATGAAGGAAACCAAATATAAAAACATGTCAGTGTACAACTGAATGTTCCTTCTAGAAACCAATATGTATTTCAAAAAATAAAATAAAAATACAAATGTTAGCATGCTTTATATCTCTCTATTCCCAAATAGCCGTCTGTATCTTTTCCAACCTACTCTTTGATGTTCAAAATTGTTGAGTCTAAATTGTGTCTAACGAATACAATGCATGTGTTAGCACAATTCAACATTCAGGTCTATACAAGTCTAATAAGATCTCACACAATAGGCATGTGTTTAAGACGAAGAGTCCATCCAACCAAAGAACTGAGACAGACAGTATTAGGATCATTCATCCTGCTTGTGGGAGACCTGAATTCCAGCCACAGGTAAGCTGAAATATCTAAAGCAAAAATACAAAAAAGATTCCCCTCCTCTTTAGTCAGCATAATGACTACTCAACAGTTCATGGTACTCTTTCAGTGATAATCAAATTGAGTGGAGGAACTGAGAGAGCTCAAGTCAGACTACACAAGTTGAGCTTTTTTTCATCATGTTCCAAAACAGTATGTGGGTTTTTCCAATCTACTGAAGGGAAAAGGGTTCTACCCTCCAACAATTCTGGTTGTGGTTTTTGTTTTTTTTTAGAGCCCAACTCTTGGATTTACTTTACTAGGTTAATTACTATTCCGATTAAGATGTCAATAGAATTAAGTGAACTGAGGACCTGCCACTCAACTACATTTTTCCTATAGAAATTGAGACGTTTTAAACTCCAGCAGAATGAGCTCCTTCTTTTTCCAAAATTCAGATTCATAGAATCTAATGAAGTATATTTGAAAGCAAATATTTTATGCAAGAGTGGTGTATCATATTCCCATTCACATATATTAAATTGTATAAAATTCTAGTGAAACTAATACCACGTCTACATTAAAATTCACAGAATCCAAAATAAATTTGTGATATTGCTTAGGTAAAATGGCTCTGAGGTAGAAAGAACACACTGTATGCACAGAACAACATTTACCACAGTAATTACAAATTATAAAATCATATTCATTATATAAATCTCCATTATGTAAATATAAATCTGCATTATGAGCACATATATGTATGGGCTCATAATTTGTATACAGATCTGCACATATGTAGAGAGAAAGAGGTTATATAAATCAGCCAAGTTTTATTACAAGAAATTAAATTCAAAAAACCAGGCTCAATTTTAGCAAATTGGAGAAACTGAGAAAGCAATCAATCCCTTTTCTTGTTTGCATTAGACTGAATAAGTTTTATTTAGATGACCACAAGCTATTTAATGGGTCTGCCTCATTCTCTGTACGGGTGAACTGTATTTAGTTGGGCACCCATCTCAAATTTTGTTTACATGCTGTGCAACCTTAATTTATAGCCAACAATTCAAATACTCATTGAAGCTGAAGTTTATTATTTTTGTGTTAAGTTTTTTCTTTTAAAATATTATTATATCACAAGGAAGGTAAAGAGACATTACGCCCATAAACATAATAATAACAACAAAAAATATTATTATTGGCAGCTGAGTGTAAATCCACTATTACTTAACCTAATTCAAGAATCCCACTCTGACAGTTCTGACTTTTCAGAGAATATGTTTTGTGATCTGTATAATCTAAATTCTGAAAATTAACAAAGTTAAAATTTAAGTCTCAGCTTCAAAGCAAAGAAGCATAATTCCTCAACTAATGATTTATTTCAAAGAGAATTGGCCAAAAGTCTGTTAGCAAATTAAAGTTAATGAATAACAACCTTTTTCTCCCTGAATTTATGCAGCAAGAAAGCACATTTTAAGCCTCAAATGTGCCTATGCTTTAATTGAATAAAAGAGATTTTTGCAGTGGAAAATGCAAAAAAAAAAAAAAATAATAAAATAAAATAAAATTGCTTTGAATGTGGGAACCACGGTACTCCAAATATGGGCATTTGTGTTGTTTATAATGATCCAAGTATTCTTTAGATTAAGATTTAGAGCAGTTTAGACTATATTTATCATAATCCACTGAGAAAGTCTGGGTTTCCCACTGGCACAAGAAATAAATGCAGACCACAGTCTTGGGGAACAAAGCATCAATTTGTATTACATGTAGGTGAAAAGAATCCCTGGAAATGGTCACAGACACAAGAAGCAAGTGTGTAGAAAGAAATGGCTGTAGGCTTTTTAAACTGTTTTCTTCCCTAGTCATAGGAAAGTGAAGTAGGAAAAAAATATATATATAGTGTTTGGACTACTATGATGTATAACAGGAAATGGTGGTAAGACAGGTCTTTTTTGGGAGTAAATGCTATTTAAGCTTTTCACCAAATTACTGCTCTGAGCATTGCATTCCAGGTAGCTGTTTCACCTACAAATTAATCTATTAATACTAGCATTTTACTATTACTTTTCAAAATTTGTCCCCACTCTTTCATGATTTCAGGGTCATAGATGCCTACATGAATAAACAAAGGTAACTTCACTTTTTAATAAAATCACTTCCAAGTCTAGAAAAGGTAAATTGTACGATGAATAAGGAAACACAAGATAATGTATATGGATGTTTCCTTTGAAAACAAAGGGACTAAGCCAAAGTCCTAATTCAAGATTAATACATTTTTTGAAGGCTGTAAAAATCCCTATTAGCACAACTTATTCAAATTTTCTTGCAAACATAATTCACAACAAAATTTCCCTATTTTTTTTTTTATTCTAATCCTAACTTGCTCTTTCTTTTTTTTTTTCTTTTTTTTTTTTTTAAGATGGGATAGACTTCCTTTCCTCCCCTGCAAAGACCCTTTCCTTCATGTTCTCTAAAGTTTCTATGCAAATAGTACTTCAGCTATTTCATGATTTTGCAATGAAATTAAAAAATACTGCAGCATTTTAGACTTCGCAATACTGCTTTTGAAAACTCATAATAGTGCTTTTCCAGTAGCTCCAGTTTTATTTCATCATTTCTACATTCCTGCAGAAGTTCATTTTAACACTGCAAACATGACATAGTATACAAGACCTCTGCATACTCACTCACTATTTTAGTAAGAGAGGAGGTTTTCTATAGCAGCACATCATAGAAAATTTAATGAAACCATTCATGTCTGGAATATAAATACTCTTCATTAGGTAGACTCTTCCTAAGTTAAGTGATTTGAAAAACTTTTTTTTTTTTTTTTTTCTTTTTTTTTTTTTTGGTGTGTGCTTTCATCCTTTAAAACAAAGACAGATAACTGGAGAGAGTTGTTTATAAATTCATGCTCTGCAATCATGCTGTGCTGAATTTCAAGCATCTCACCTACCATATGAGAAATTATGGATAGTCCTATCTCTAAGCCGCACATAATAAATGTTATCAATTTCATGCATGTAAGAATAGTGAAATTAAGAAAAATGAACTTCTGGGAGAAGTTAATTCAAATATAATCAAAGAATTGGTTTTGTCTGCAGACTTCTTACCTCTAGCAGTCTAATGACTTTCTAGTCGTTTCAGCCTAAATCAAGAAACGTTCAGTATTTGGTAGGTAGATATTTATTGATCATTCCAGCTTGACTAACTGGACAACTAGGGGTGTTTGTTAGCTTCTCCCTAGAAACAACATAAAAATGAAGTTCTTCATAAGATTGTACTACCTGTTTATAGCAAAGCACTAAGGCAGGATTATTTGTTTGATGCAGACTATGTTCATTCTTTTAGAGGCTCTCAAATCTTTTTAAATTCAAATGTTTTTCCATACAGAAATCACGTACATTGGAATGTATTCAGAAAGTGCCTCTCTCCTTCAAATTCCTTGATTCAATACTCTATGACTATTACATGCACAATACTCAGAACCAACTCACTTTATTCATCAGAGTACAGCAAAGAAAGGAGATATACTGTGTTTGAATCCCAAGAGAATGAAGTGGTTGGTTGCTCTTTGTCATTGTTGGCTCAGCTGCAAAGAATATTACTTCCAGTAAATGGAGGTAATAGATGCATATTTGACATTCTGCGATATGATAACACTGGACTTGCAAAAGAAATAGCAAAACAAACAGCAAAATAAGACAGGAAGAAAGACAGACAGAATGACAAAGACAGGCAGAAAGACAGTGGTTTGGAGGTTTTGCTAAATCTCAAATCCATCTTTACATAGATAAGGTACATAAAAAGATATGGAGACTGGAAAGAGAAATTTACATGAAATAAACACTTCGTCTTTTCCTTTCTCTTCAATACGTAATTCTACAGAAGAGTGGCAGAAATGAATGGGAAGCTATGAGCCGCTTGTAAGCACTGGAGCTTAGTAAACTTCAGGAGCAGACAAAAAAATGAAATGATTATTTATATTGTATGTTCTCCATCTCAGAATTAAATTCTAGCTAGGTATATAGGTAGGAGAAGTGTGTCTTGTTCCTACTAGTACAGAATGAAAAGGGGTCTGTGTTGCTGTGTTTGGGACTCCAAAGAATAATAAGAAAAGTTAATCAGAACAGACTCAGCTCGTCACACAGACCACACATT
Organism: Alectoris magna; assembly: GCA_030625065.1. NCBI lineage: Eukaryota > Metazoa > Chordata > Aves > Galliformes > Phasianidae > Alectoris > Alectoris magna. The sequence goes on from CM060561.1 coordinate 122,554,658, forward strand.
TTGGACTTTGAGCTATTAAATTTCATTACAAAACTACTTCAGCTATGTTCTTTTACTGCTTTCCTTTGTAACTATTTTTTTACAATTGCCACAGGGTTCCACTGTTTTCTGTCACTTGAAGAAAAGTAATTATATATGCATCTTTTTTTACAAGTATAAGAGAAAAAAATTCATGGCGACAAAGCTGATGTGAGCGTTTGCTGAATAACTACCTTTGGGATGCCTTGGAGTAAATGCCCCAACAGTGTAAAACCTGATTCCAAAAGGAAGGCTGTGAAGCTAGGAGAATGGCAAGGTGTTTACATGGACTCCTGTCAAAATGTCTAGGACTACTTATTATTAAAACACAATGCTGCTACTTCTTGACAGATTGCAAGGACTGTGCAGAACTGGTTTTATGCCTGTCGCTCTGTGCTGCATTCTTCTTTTAACAAGGGTGCAGAGAATACTTGGCAAATTCAGTCTGGAAGAGAGGGACAAGTTTCTGTGCTAAGACATTAGAATGTAAGGAAGAAAAAAAGCATTCAAGAGGTGATTTCTCATTTTTCTGCCTCGAGAAAGGTTAAAATGATATGAATATCTTAGACCCTGTCTTTCACTCAGAGTATCACAACAATAGTCTGCGTCAGATTTCAATGATCCCAGCTTGAATTTTACACAATAACCTTCATGAAGTTCCATTCACAGCAGAACGTGAGGGTTTTTTAAACTGTTTAGATCATCTTGGAAAGCCAAAACCTGCTAAATGTGCACAACAATGCACAACAATAGTAAAATAAAATTTAAAAAAAATTAAACTTTGAAAGACAAAATGTTTTCCAAAACGTACATTTGTAAATACAGTGTAAAATTTCTACTTTTTTGATCACTTCCTGGTAAAACACTGGGCCCTTCTATCCATCCTGCAGTACCTTCCTTCAGTGAGTTGAAGCTTTATATATGAAAACATTTTTATGTATTAAAATATTTCTCCCTACTTCACAGCTAAAAAGATCCATTTACCAAAAATATAAAAAAGGAAAAGGAAAAAGTCAGCTGTAGGTCACAGTAACATTGGATAAAAATTGGCAATCTAAAATAATATAGAGTGAAGGTGAATAGCCATTTTCTAGCGAATGTTATTAAATTTATTATTATTTCACCTTATTGTGCAAAGGAAACTGTTTTAACGCCCCAAGCATTTCACTTTTGAAATTAGATTAGGAAGATATATAATCTGAGGAAGAAAGCCTTTCCTTAACATTTAACCAAGAAGATGGGGGGGGGGGGGGAGAAGTAGGGGTCATTTTTTCTTGCAAACGAACCGGAGATAGAGATGTTCAAGAAGTTGCAATGGGTAGCATATAAATAAAAAGGAAATGTAGTATAACATGACATGAAAGATTGCAAATATGACAGAGAAAATAATGGAGAGAAACATTGAAAACAATAAGAAGACAACTAAAAATGGTAAACAGTAGTGAAAGAAAGTTAATAAGAGAGATATTCTCCTCCTTTGTTGGGGAAAATAGTGGTAGAATGTTCGTTCGTCTGAATCTTTTCATGAAATAAACAGAGTTTTGCAATATAGTATATACAGAAATTTAAATTTAAATAATTATATTCAAAGCTGGGACATAAAGCAAAACAAACTGACACAGAAATTAGACAAAGAAATTGAGTTGGGAAAAGGTAATTATTTATTATTACTACATTTCCCCTTCATATGCAATGGCTTTGGAAAATATTTCTTAGCTGATGTTTCTGAAGGAGGGAAATGGCCAGCTAAATGGATGTTTACTTTGGAACATATTTAATCAACCCACCCAACTGTACAGAGATAGCACCTAACACCTAAATATTTAAAAGCTAAGTACATAAAAGATAAAATCATAACAATTGTATTGCAAAACCTGAAGAAACAAGGATCAAAACCATCTGGATGGGGTGATTACAGAATGAATCAGACAGCTGAACCAGAGACCAAGCTTTTCAGTTGGAGGATCCCAAAGGTGAGACTCACTACAATGAGATCTGAATCAACTTTGATTATATTGAGAATGGAAATCAGATCTTAGATCTTCGAGAGAGCTTTTCCCATACTCATACATAACAAGACAAAAAGAGTAAAACATACATCCTGGCTCCAAATTCCAACCATAACCCAAAGGAAAAGACATCATGAGATCACTATTTAGAATGATGTTAAGTTTACATAGCTTTAAAGGTTTAAAAACCATCTATTCTAAACCAAAGTAGCATAGGCAACAGAGACTGGCCAAACATAATCAATATGACTGGATGCACCACCTTTCTATGCCCTAATTCTTGATTAGGATAAGGTCTGTATTTGTGTTGTCACATTTTTTATGCTCTGTTTCCACAGGGTATATACTCAATTGTGGGCAATGAAAGAGAGAGATAATGTGCTCTGACAAGATCACCTATTTAGACAAACAGGAGATCAGGAGCCCAGGCTACTTCAGAGTAACATCAGTCTGTGTTTAGACTCTGCATCAACTGACTCCAGTTGGTAATTTAGGCCATCTTAAGTCAAAACACTCTCTGCAGGTTTCTCCAACTATGACAAAGTTAGTTTTTTGTGACTAACTTGATCAAATTTCTAATATTTCTCTGTGTAAAATCTGATAGAGTTTATCTAGTTTTAAGAAGAGACTGACTCAAGAAGAGTTTAAATTAGTGCCTGTAGTTCTATTAGTTGTTTGACCTCTAGATGCTTATAACACATAGATTGACAACATCCTCCAAAAGTCTACAGACAGAAACAATTTCCTAACTCAACTTCTATCTATTTGGATCTATCAGCACAGAGAATTTATTTATGTTCTACCTTTGTATGGAATGTCATGCAAGAAACAGTGTACATCCCTTATATATAGAAACAATGTTTCTGTTACAGTGTTACAGACTAAACATGATCTATTCTTAACATATGCAATGCAAGTTGTTGATTACTGTGCCTAATCTCACAGACTTTCTCAATGGAGACCAGGGTTTATATCATCCTCATTCTTAAAAGATGGCACTAAATCCAGTCTATACAGCACTCCAGATGCAGGATTAAGGACATTAAAATGAATGAGGAAAATAAACAGCCTTAACACCCAATGACCCACGGTGCAACTAAATTGCTCATCCAGTGGGGACTGCCTCTGCCAAACAGAAGACAAGCAATGAATCCTCTGTCTAAGTAAATGAGTTCATTTCCCACTCTCTCAAACCCTCTCTCACTTTAGGCTACTCAGAAGGAAAAACCTTTTAGAGTAAATTCAAATCTTGTTCTCTCTTATAAGTTAAGAGAAATACTGTAACATAATCATAAATCATAGAATGATTTGGGTTGGAAGGGTCCTTAAAATCACCAAGTTGCAACCTTCCTGCCATTGGGATGGATGGCACCCACTAGATGAAGCTGCTGAAAGCCCCATCCAACCCGGCCTTTAACACATCCAGGATTGGAGCATCAACATGATGGGCAGCCCATTGCAGTTCCACCCGTATGGTAAAGAATTTCTAATTCTAAGCCTACATTTGTCCTCATTTAGCTTTGAGCCATTACTACTTGTCCTATCAGGACATTCTCTGATAAAGTGTCCCTCTCCAACTTTTTTGTATGAGCCCTATAGGGACCGGAAGATTTCTGTAAGGTTTTCAAAGAACTTAAAGAGGAATTTTCCCTCCTATTTTACTTCACCCCTCCCCTCCTTGCTAGGAATACCAGCACACTTCAAGCCACAGCCATCAGACAGGGAAAATGAAGAATAAATTCATAATGTTGCAGTATTGAGGTTGCTGAAGACAATAACACATATTAAACGTTTCTTAAGAAAAGCTGCATAGGTATCAAAACTTAAGTGAAAGGTGTAGTTACTTACAATTCTACTGCAATTTCACCTATATTTTTGTGGCATATACAGTACATCTTCTCAGAGACACTATGATATGTGACTCCCAAAGATGCTACTGTTAGAAAAATACAGCTGCTTGTACAACCCAGACCAGAATGCAACTAGCAGAAGTCATTCAAAATCCAAGGCAGAGAGCCATTTTGTGAAAAACTAACAATCAGGTGGATAGCACTCTGGAAGCCAGGCAAAAAATTGTACAGTAAGAAAATTTGAGGCTTCCTAGAATACTTGTAATTACCGAACGAGCTCTCATTTGCTGTTCAGGCTTTTCAAGCAGGAGCTGATAATGGGCATTTTCTTGCAGCAAATAACTATCATTATCAGAAACAAATGCTGTTAAACACAGATGCTTTTGTGTCCCATTCTCTATGGATGTTGGTAGCTTAAAAGATGAGATCTTTTGAAGAAGACACAGTGAATTTTTACCCCATTAAGTCTGCACTGTAGTGCAAAAGAAGAAAAAGAACTGTGTTTTTATGCACAACCTTGTCATGACATTTGACATCCACTCTATACAGGTTCTTAGGATTTCCAAGTTGCAGTATAGTAATAAAGCAGACATTGAGGAGTCTAATATCTAAAGGCAATACTCAAACACTACTTTAAGCTTCTGAAATTGATGAAAGTTCAAGGTTTTTAATGGACTCCATCCCATAACACTAACATTCAGATTCCATATAACACAGGCCTCTTAATTATACTACTGTAATGAGATCAGTAAAAAGAAGATTTGATATAGTTATAACACAGGAACAACATATTTGATCAGATAAAAAAAATATTTAATAGAGAATATGACAGCAACAGAAATTACCTTCAACTCTTAAACATAATGAGAATAAAATAAAGGCATGACAAGGAACCAGAATAGGAGTCTGCCAGCAATTTTCTTTAAGACAAGAAATAGATAAGAGAACACAAGCCACTTCTGAGCTGCATTTAACAAAATACAAACTATTTTGTGTTCTTACAGCAAAATAAAGGAGAGCAAGGAAAGGAAGAAAGAAAGATAACAATGTAAACATACATTTTAGCCAAACATTTTTCTGGAAAGGCAAAAACTGACAACTTTGTTAGCAGCTCCCTCACACTGTGAAAATTAAGAGAAAAAAAAGAACAAAGTTTATTTACTTTCAATCCCCTTTTCTCCATGTCTGTACTTTTATTAGGCAGAGCTAGTACTTAACCTTCAGAAGCTGCTGTGAACTTGTTACTTGTTAAGTGAGAGAGCTGAATCGCAGAAAATCTTTTTGATCTTACTGCCAAGAGTTCAGAATCACTCTGTTAAGCATGTATAAGTGGAGGAAAAAAAGAAGCTATTATTTTCCAGAGATTACTCGAAGCAGAAGTACTGTGAAAATCTTGGAAAACAGGCAAGTCACATTACAAAACATTGCAGGGGAGTGAGGGATGGAAAAGATCCTGAACATCCTTAAGGAAACCTTAAGGAAATATTTCTAATAGTTTAAGATGTTGGGCTTTGCACTTTCTCACATACATAAACCACAAAAATATTTGCTTTGAAGAGACTCAGGTATTTTTGGAAAATAAGAAAGAGAGTGGCTTTGCGTTATTTTAGTTTTGGTTATTTTCCCCTTTACATAGATACAAATTAGTCTTCTTTCAGAAGACAGCACTGGCATTTTTTTTCTTCTTTCTCTTACACAATTTTCAACTGCTCAAAGAAAAAGAATAGATAACAGGTGAGGAAAGAAGTATATATTTGCCACTGATGATACATTTTGAGAAGACACAATCTTCACCTTCATATTTTTAAACATTAAAATATACTAGCAGGATTTGAATAATGAAGGAGTCAGTGTAGTGGAATTAAATGTACTTAAAAATTTCCAAAAATTTTCATATCAAGATGACTGGACCTTAGTATTTTTCAGCTTGGTAAGTCAACACAAAGTATTACATATGCTTGTTCTACTGTTTAGCAATGCATTCAAAAGTACGATAACATTTCAGGTATTTTTATGCACATGAGGTAGGGGAAATTCCCACAGACTAGTACCAATGTCACTGTTGCGATGTTCTTAAGGGAGCTCTTTGTTGATAAAAATCTGGCAGTAACCTGCAGAGAAAAGTCCAGGTTTTTTAAATAGAATTCAACCTTCTGGCTATAGCTGAAACAGTTCTGACTTCATCAAGTAATCCCTGGGTAGGTGAGCAAATATAATTTTCTACATTTCTGAAGTGATATTTTGCTTTCTGAAAAAGAGCACAAGCAGCTCAAATCTCTGAAGTATTTTACCAAAAAGAGATTGCCCGAGATTCTATATATTTTCTCATGCAATACTCTTCTAAGCACTATTTTGTCTCTCGATACTTTTCGGAAACCTACTGTAGTATTTCTGGCAAATGCAAACCTTATTTTTGATTGCCCTAAGGGAAGGTCATTCACTTGGATACAGTTAAGAGTGAGTACTGTATACACAGAAGCCTACTCTCTCAGTTCCTCTATCTCAGGCTAGAATTACTTTCTTAAAGTAAAACTTCAGCAAAAGAAATACATATATTAGTAAAAGGAGTTGCAATAAAACAAAATCTAAATTTTCTACTTCTTTCTCCTCTCCCTCCTCTCCCAGCATATTAAAACAAGTAGTTAGCTGGTTTAAAAACTATTCTTTATTGTTTGACTTTCGTCTACTCAGAGAAATACTAGAATGGTGATCAACTTCACTTAGAATGGTAATCAACACACCTAACTTCACCCATCCAAAATGCATGTAATATGCATGTAGTGCAAAACAATCAATAAATCTCTTCCCTCTATGTATGAGAGAAGGAATAATATTATCTTCTGGGATTGTGCAAATATCTCTGTCTCCTTAAGAGGTTCTCTATAAAATCCCAGGTCTTCCCTCCACCTAAATATGACTCAGAATGCTAGCCCAACTGTGAATGCTCTTCCACGCACAGATCAGATGCAATTTGGATCACTTTGCACATTGCCTTGTTTACCAGCTTTCCTATAAGGTTCCTTCTGACATTTTTCATTGTGAGTTTCTTCTTGTTTGAAGCCCATCTTCCACTTTCAATGACAACTTCCTCTCAGGTGGGAAGACTCCCTGCCTGTACATAATGCTATTGCTACAGGTTCTGACCCGTCTGAACTATAACTATTCTCAGCAGATTGCATTCATTTAGAATAATAGTCTCTCATGATGAGGAACTTAAAGATTTGCCAGAAGAAATATTCCGTGTTTGCTCTCAACATTATTGTTATGAGCAAAACCAGGAAAATAACATAGGATCCATTCTAGGGAATAGAATTCCAATATTCTCTTTCAGGGCTCCGATAGATGACTCAAACAAACAAAAAAAAAAGAAACCCTAAGACATAAATTATTTTCGAAAGAGATCAACATCCTATCATTGCTCTCACCCTTATTATGAGTTCAAATTACTGGAATGCAAAAGAATCTGTTCTCTAAAACCAAAGAACAAAGTGTTTATTACTGAACTATGAAACAAGAGGCAACAGAAACATAAAACAATACTTGGCACTATTCTTTGTCCAAAAATAATGTAACTTCTGTCAATATTCTGACATCATAAGAAATATTTTAAAAATGAACCACAAAAAAAAGTCTTGAGGAATTACAGATGCTAATTCTTGATAAAAGTGAAAATATAAGCAGAAAAATAGTAAAAATTAACTTTCATCTGGGGTGCAACATAATTCAACATCATGTTCAGGAACATTGAAAGGTGTCCAGGAACACTGAGGTTTTATTCTTTGGCAATGGTTCAGAAACTCTGTTATTTTAGTTCAGGAGAAAATATACTGAGAAAAGAATATAGCCTTTGAATAGCAAGTTTGCAAATAAATGCATAGAAAATAACATATTCTTAATATAAACAATTTGCACTCTTTTTCTGGTAAGTCATCTAAACTGGCACATCCTACCACATCATTAGAAAAAAAGTTGTTAATTATTCCACTATAATAATGCAAAGATATTCTATGTAGGTGTTTTTTTCTGCTTACAGTATATATTTGGTAGCAGCGAGAGAGCAAAGAGGCTGGTCTTGATCCAGATTTTTCTGGAATGCATGATTTTCATGTTTTGTTGTAAGCTGTTCAAAAATTAGTTTCCTTAATCTTAAAACTGACAGCTAAGTGCCCTCATGTCTTTTGCAGTTTAAGCCATGCCACATGCTCTTCAATATTTTAGTATATATGCAATATAAAGTTGCATATGTAATATTAACCCTGAATATTTTCCTTCCCACCCCCTTCCCCCCCACTTTCTGTAACTCTACTAACCCAGCATTTAATAATTTGATAATGTTAAAAGGCACTACTTACAGCATGATATCTCATGAATCACTCACTATTATCATAGCAGTACATTACCATTCAGTCCAAGGCTTTTGTGTTCATTGCAAGTAAATAATGTTTATCACTGAAAATCTGCCAACTCCAAGTCAAGCATGCCATGTTATTGTATATTTTGTTATAAACTGTGATATTAGACTATGCTCAGCATGTTTATCTGCGCTTTGGATTTCTTGAGGAAGAAAAGGGAGAATTTCATTACTTTGCCAAAATGGACTGTAAGGGACAATCGCTACAGTTAAGCTCATAATAAAAGATTTTGCTGTACCAGTCTGAATTGGAATAATTTCTTAAATTTCACTCCACTCAGTTTATAGCCTTAATATTGAAATGAGTTACTTTTCAGTCACTTGCAGGTTAGTTTCCAGGCTATTTTTTAGAAGACCTGGCAAAAATAATTATAGAATCACCAAGATTGGAAAAGATGTTACCGCCTTTGCTCTATGCAATCAGAACCAATTCTTTTTTAAGAGAAACAGTTTTTGAACACCAGTTCAATACTCAGCATAGCAAATCAGTGAGTTCATTTTCTGTAATGAGTTGAGTTGTCTCAGGCTGGTTTCTCTAAACAGTACTCATTGCTGTAGAAAATATGACTGCCTGCTTCTGCTGGACTCTGACTAAATAGAGCAAACTAAGCAGGTTTAGAAACAACTGTTGAAGATAAATGGTAGATGGACCTTAGACCTCTGAATATGCTTTACACCTAGAAAAATCATGTTTGCTATAATATTCATATACTCGCTGAGTAAAGATGCTCTCTCAGAGCTAAACACATGCAGAGCAAATGACAGAGCCACACCAAGAATGAAGATGTCTTTTAACACAAATTCCATGGTTACTAAACAAGATCTCCTCATGTTATTGAACTTCTAATTTTGTGGTAGACTTCTTTCACATTTAGTCATACAAACATGTGAGCTTATCTCCCTGAGATTCATCTATAAACAATCGGGGGGGGGGGAGGAAAAAAAAAAAAAAAAAAAAAGAGCAAATACAGGGCCTGCTTTAGAAGCCTATTCCAGGATATGATGAACCACCAATTGAAAGTGCCTATTTCTCTCTTAACTGAAAGAAGAGACCAGGTGGTGTAGTAGGATGTAGAATTTTACATTCAGTCTGGTGGCTAAATTCAGTCACTTGAGCTGAAGACGAGAACTACTATTCATAGAGATGCTCATAGAAATGAAGTGAGAAATGATCTTTCCTAATCGTTTTAACCATCAACACTGTCAAGATTTCAATTTACTGAATATACTGATCATGTCAATAACAGGTACAAAAGAAAAAGGGAAAGTTAAGTTAAATCATAAAATCAATTATGAAAGTAGGAAATAACGCTTTGCACGCGGAAGTTGATGATTCTTATTACGAAAAATGCATTTTTTGGCTGCTTGCTGATGGTGTGGCAGGAGTAGAAGCTATTGATTTATACTAATGCCTATGGCACATGCTGCCAGTATTGTGCCAAGTGGTCCCGCTGTAATAGGACCACATCTGCATGTATGTGCATTCATGTGCATCTATGTGTTGGCAAAAGCAGGTGTGTGTGTGTTCATCAGCTTTCTTTTATATTATTTGAAACTGCTTCTATACAAGGACATTCTTTCATTTGGGTTATACAACTGTTAGATTAATTTACCATTTAACATACCCGGTTGTACTTCTGACATGGTGATGTATGGATGCTCAAAGTGAAAGACTCCTTTAAGCCTTTTCTAATTTGCAAAAGAGAAGAACTTAAAAAGAATTTGATTATTTCTTTTTGATTGGTCTGTTTTGTTCCACAGAAACTGTTCTCACCATGTGGACAGGTCAGAACTAGAAACGGTAACAGAAATCACCACTGACCAATTTCTTCCACCCTTTTTAGGCTTGATTTGGGATTTCTTTTTGTGATAATTGGTATAGTGATTGATCCAACTTCTCTGTCAACTATACTATTAAGAAGAATTGACACAGCAGGAAATATAAATATTTCTACCATTCAAGCGATTATTTCAAGGTAATGACACTCTGTTGATTAGAGGGATTAGAGTTACTTGCACAGTAACTGTGCAAGTTTCTAAAATCTGACACTGAAAAAGAAAGTGGGAGAAACATGATTCTAAAATTTTCTCGAACAGTAAGTGGTAAATGAAAACAAAAATCCAAACCCAGTACTTGTCAGAATGTGAAAATGCTTGAGAGATGGAAACTATATTACCTTCTGATTAGTGCCTTCCCCACTCTGGGGAACTTTACAAGCAGCAGCTATGGAGAGATCAGTGTTTGTCTCAATTGATGGTTTCTATTCATAGGAATGGCTTTTCTTATTGATTTGTTATCTCATGTGGCAACATGAGATAAATACATTTTTAGAAGAAAAACAGAGCTTAATGAGAGATAAACTCCATATGAGAGAAGACTGGGAGACTAACAGCTCCTTTGATCTTTCTGTATTAAACAGTTTTTTGTACATGAACAAAGACAATGGAAAGAAAATGGATTACTCCTTAAAAAGTGAAATAATCACATCAAAACACTTCAGTCATTGCAGAGTATAAGAGAGATGCTTTGACTGAAATAGTACCAGAGAGCCACTTGTTCATCTTCAATTTACAAACTAAATTTCCCTATTCTCATTTATTTGTGCTTATAAAAATGTATGTCTACTTGCACTGATGCAAAGCTATTTGGATAGTCTTATGCACAGCACTACTGGAACAACGCAAGTGTACACAGTAGCTTCACCAAATACTATCTTCAGAATATGGTGCCCCAAGAAAATAAATGCTTTTCACAAATATTAAAGCACAAATGGAATGTCCCTTTCTGTCTCTGCAACAAATTTCATAAACCTTACCATACACTTATACAGTACATAGCCTTAGATGCTTCTCTCAGCAGATGTTAAACAGAGAACCAACACTCAAAGGAAGCAGAAGGGGACCTAGTGCGTGTGCAGAGGCATAGATGAATGGAGTCTGAAAGTGACATGAGACATAAACTAAGCTGCTCAGTGCCACTCTCTATGTAAAAAGTTAGATAAGTAAGTGTTCATGATGACTAATCTTTTGGATGAATATTTTTTATCCAATTGGCACTGCGCATCTCTTATCTGTATAATTGGTCTCTGCAGTATACCCTGATGTTGCCTAAAACACAGAAATCCTACCGAGACTGATTAAATTTCTGTGCATAGGAGGGGTATGGAATGAACAAAAGGAATTCTCAGGGTAAATAACAGTCTTAAAAATCAAGTTCAAGGAAGATGAATTTACCCTGTGCAACTGAGCAGAAGACGTCCTTCAGGCTTTATACAACTCACAGAAAGACAAAGACTGCTCTAGGCTTTTATTCCTTGTTGTTACCTTTTAAAGAAACACTGAATCAATTGTATTAAGAGCCATAACACACAGCTTGGTACACTGTCCAGCAAGCACAGACTGTGTCCATGTACAGATGCACCGAAGTGTAAAAATTGCAAATTGAGTGGGACTTTCAAACCTAATGTATAGCTGTGCACTTAGTCTGAAGTCCTCTCGGCAGAAAAGGATCAGGACAAAACACTTATGTAACACCAGAGTACTTGTTCTCATGTTTCGTCTCTTGGCAGTGATGAAGCAGCGTAATCAAATTTGCTAGAGTGCAAAGTATATTCATCCATTCAGAATTATTCCCATCTGTCTTACTTAGGCGTTTTCATTTGTGCGCTTTCCAGGATCAAATGTATTTGACCAACATATGACAGAAATATTAGGGAAGTTGAATCCTCGTAATGGGTGCATAGGTTATCACCACCTCCCTGGGCAGCCTGCTTCAGTGCCTGACCACTCTTTTGGAGCAGATTTTCCTAACATCTAACTTGAATCTCCCCTAGCACAACTTGAGGCCAATCCCTCTAGTCCTATCACTAGTTATGTGGGAGAAGAGGCTGAGTCCCACCTGACCACAATCTCCCTTCAGGCAGTTGTACAGAGCAATAAGCTCACTCCTGAGCCTCCTCTTTTCCGCACTGAACAATCCCAGCTCCCTCAGCCACTCTATACAAGGCTTGTGTCCCAGATCCCTCACCAGCTTTGTTGCCGTTCTCTAAGCACGCTCGAGGGCCTCAGTGTTTTATTGTCTCAATGTGATATTCCAGGGTATCACAATCTCTGCAGCTCATCCTCTGTAACTCACTACCATAATCAAAACATCAAAGTGAAGGATTCAGGAATCATAAAACAAAAAAAATATCTCCATGAGGCTACATGGGCTTGCAAGGTACAAAAGAGATCACTTCCATCTGCCACAGTCTGAAATATTAAGAAATATTTCAGGAAATATTTCAAGTTTCAGGTCACTGAATCACAGAATGGCCGAGGTTGGAAGGGACCTCTGGAGATAATCTAAGCCCAACCTCCCTGTTCAAACAGGGTAACCTAGAGAATTGTGTCCAGATGTCTTGAATATCTCCAGGGATGGAGATCCCACAACTCCCTGAGTAGCCTGTTCCAGTCACCCTCACAGCAGAGAATTGAGAGACAGCATTTCTCTCTGTTGCCTGCCTTGGCTGATGTATATCCAGTAGCACTAACTGAGGATACAAGAGGTGGTTGTAACTTCCATTAGTATGAAATTCCCATCCTGCATGGAGAGTGCATTGTCATTAGTTCTAATGATTTATTCAACACATTTAAGAATATATCAATCTGTTCATGACTGCTAGTCAAACCCCAGGGGTTCAACCCCCAACTATAGTAATGCAATTTATTTACTTTCAGATGATGAAAAATCAGTTTAAATGCTTAATATGTAACAATAAACTATATAACCAGATTTGCTTTGCTCCAAGAAATGTCCCAACAGCAATCAATACAATGCATTATAACAGAAATGCTTCAAAAAGCACAAGACCCAACCCACTGACCATATTATTATGCCATATTTTAAAATCCAGCCAGTAGAGATTGGGAAGATTACAAACACAGCTTGACCTGGTCTCAAAATTAAAGCTCAGACTTAGGAACCAGAGTGTCTGTGTTCTTTTTCTTTCTGGACTATCACATTGAGTGGGCTTCACTGACTACATGGAAACTGTCTTTGCAATTCATTAGGCAAAACACAGGGGTGTCAGTTCCCCGTGCAATTCACGGAGAGATTAGGAGTCTTTGGAAGGCCAAATCAACTCACTGACAGGAATGGTGAGGGCAAAAAGTATCAAGCACTCCTACCTATCCCCTCAATATATCTAAGTTTCAGTCTCTTTACTTGGGAAACTGTGATTTTTTTTATCATGCAAATAAACTGAATGAGGCTAAAATAACTAATGTTCAGAAAACTCTGAATACTACTAATTACATTCAGACTTAACCTATGGAGAAGTTCTGAGGGAGAAAAAAAAAACAAACAAAAAACATGCCTATGATGGTCCTAAATGTGAAAAGCTTTGTATCATTAGCCGTAGAGCAAGAAAGGGACAAATGGAGTCATTTTTTACCACTTCATGTTTCTATCAACCACAGAACTGTTCCAAGCCATGTCCCCAGTAATGAAAACATCCAGAAGTTTTCATACAATTTCCACCCTACATAATCACCTAGATGACAGCTAGGTTTTTAAATATGCTCTGTCCCTACTAACATACATGTGTAACTCATAACCAAGGATGATTACATAGGTAATGGAACAAGGCATAGTGTGACATTGTACTGAAAGATGAGAAGGCAAATACAAGTATTCAAACATTACTTCTAGCTTGTGATAGATTAATCAAGTTCCACTATGCAGAATAGTGTCTGTGTTACTTTAAATGTTCTACATATCTCCCATAAATCTTTTGTGCAAAACCCTTCTACGCATATATAGAAATGAATCATATCACATTATTTGTGGCCATGAATTATTTGCTGAACACACCATGTTTTAAATTGCAAAATCCATTTTTATTTTCTTTTTCATTTGTCACCTCCTCACTGGAAGGATGGTTTCCTGGAGCTTATTCTGTTGCATGTCTGACAATATCAAGCCTACATTCAGTAAATTAGTATAAAAAAAAATGAGTATAAATGATTACACTTACATTAGGTCAGTAAACAAGAATAGGATACAATCCTACGAATGAATAGAAAGCCTTTTGCTACAAACCTGTCAAAGGTTTCTTGTTAAGAATTCATATGCACAAAGTAAGAAGGGGGAAATAACTCAATCTTTAGTGCTCAGATAATTTTCAAATAATTTTATGAATACTCAGTTAAACAATCTTGATATGAATATGTCCTGAGTTGTCTGTCTTCTCACAACACAGCAGCATACTGCATAGTGCTAGCCATTCTGTTTCCTGCTGTAAGTCAGCCACTTGAAGATTAGGTATTAATGGGTTTTATCTCTGAGGAACTCCCTTCTTTAATTCTGAATTACCATGTCATTCTAATCAATGTATACATCTGATATTAAAGCATTAAAGTTGATCGGTAGAAGCACAGCATAATGCCTTACATCACTTATGTGTTTGACAAACAATAGAAAAGAAGGAAATACCCATAAAAACAGTATGAAGTAGAAAGGATAAGCATCAATTGCTGGACTAAAACATTCTTCAGGATGCTAACAGAAAATCTTTAAATATTTAAAATTGCTGCAAATGAAAGGGATTAGCAGAGTACCACTCTGTTTTTCACTTGCAGCATCTTGTATTATTTCCAGTAAGTATGAAAGGCAAAATGTTATTTATTGATTAAGGTATCCTATACATTATTGAAGCTTAACATGCGAGAACATGAAATTCTCCCTTGATTGGGAATAAAACACTGGCCTGATTTCAGCCCAATCAATTTCTCCTTATACTGAAGTAGAGCATGATGGTTCTTAGCCTCATTTATCTGGAAGATCTCCAAACCACAGACAAATCCAGCCTCTGACCTGAAGAGATAAAATTATTAGAAAATTTAAGATGAAATCAAATATAGTGCAACTGAACAAATCAAGTACAAACAGTAAGAACTTAGGAAGCGGAAATTACTTGGGTTCATAGAATAATTAGGTATTCAATTAATACGTAGTTCTTAATAAGATGCATTTTTGTTTTATTTTTATAGTTTATAAGAATAGTAAGGAATAAATCTGGTAGCTTTCTTCTGAATTTCATTTTATACCATGCCTTGGAAGCCCAAGTGGAACAGCAAAGGGGAGCACAGAAGCCAGCCAGAAGTTTGTGCTTGTAGTGACAAACCAAGAACCATCCTATCAGACTGATGTCCAGTCTGCCTCAGACAATATTGTGTTAAATACACAAAAGTTTATGAAAGCAAACTGTGGACATCTGTGAAATAAGTGGTCTGCAAGAAATCATCAGTAGCCTTGTCATTCCTTAAGACACGTTGCAGAATATTCACTTGTTAATTTTATTGTGAAATTACTTTGCACTATTTGGGAAATATCAGCTTGAAAATCTAACTCTGCTTTTATAAATTTTACATTCTTCCAGCAGTATGCTTTGAACACGGCATGGTTGTCACCTTTCATAGAAAGCCCTATTGCAGATTTTATGGCAGAGAGAAAACACAAACAAGAAATTTCACCTTAAAGTCATTCCTAGTGCTAAGACCTTTTGAAGATAAATTGTTTCTTTCAACCATCCTCTAGGGCATCTCCTAGTCCCTGCCCTTTCTATTGTCATAACCCATAACATTTATTATGTTTACAAGACAGCTTGGTCGGGATAATACACATCATATAAAACCATAATACAAGAGCATTACTATGAAGACCAGCAACATGTATCTACATGTACACAATACAAACAGATGTAGAGTCCAGCCAGATCTCTCTTTCTCTCAGTGTTGACAATTGTGCTCACTCAATAGAGAAAAGATGGGAGGGACCTCTAGGGCAAGCAATCCCAGAGACTTCCAGGCCCATAACTTCCCTGGGCTGGGTTCATTTCATGCAGTTCACAATCTATGTTTGACAGGACTGCATAGTGCTGAATTTAAACTTAAGCTGCTTATTTGGAACTAGGCAATCTGAATAAAACGTAATAACTCTTTTCAGAAGTGAACTCTTTGAATTTTCCCTTCACAGTTGCAATTTCTGCTGCTCTACACACCTCCACAGATGGTGACTCCACCATTTCCCTGGGTGACCTGTTCCAATGTCTAATCACTCTTTCAGAGAATAAATTCTTCATAATATCCATCCCTAACATCTCTCACCGCAACTTGAGTCCATTCCCTCTTATTCTCTCACTGTTACCTGGGAGAAGAGGCCAAACCCCACCTCACAGCAACCTCTTTTCAGGTTGTTGTAGAGAAATGTGAGGTCTCCCTTGATCCTCCTCCAGACTAAACAATCCCATCTCTCTCAGCTGCTCCTCATAAAACTTTTGCTCCAGACCCCTCATCAATATCGTTCCTCTTCTCTGGACAAATATCAGGACCTAGATGTCTCGCAGTAAGGGGCCCAAAACTGAAAATTGTATTCAAGTTGGGGCTTTAGCCAGGATGCCCTTGGCCTTCTTGGCCACGTGAGCACACTGCTGGCTCATATTCAGCCAAGTGTCATCTAACACACCCAGATCCTTTTCCTGCATTATGCTTTGCAGACAATCTGTCCCAACCCAAAGAAATG
This sequence comes from Alectoris magna, assembly GCA_030625065.1. Lineage (NCBI taxonomy): Eukaryota > Metazoa > Chordata > Aves > Galliformes > Phasianidae > Alectoris > Alectoris magna. The sequence goes on from CM060561.1 coordinate 122,571,509, forward strand.
AAAGGGGTTATTGAGGCCAAAATGCAGGACCCAGAACTTAGTCCTTCTGCACTTCATACCACTGTCCACAGTACATTGATCCAACCTGTCTGGATCCCTCTGTAGGTCTTTCCTACCCTTAAACAGATTTACTCTCCTGCAAACTTGGTGTCGTCTGCAAACTTACTGAAGGTGCACTCAGTGCACACATTCAGGTCACCAATAAAGATGTTGAACAAGATAGGCTCCAGTACCAACCTCTCAGGCACACAACTTGCGACCAGTCACCAGCTGGATTTAACTCCATTCACCATCACTCTTTGGGCCCAGCTATCCAGACAGTTCTTTACCCAGCAAAGAGTGCATCTGTCCAAGCCATGGGCTGCCAGCTTCTCCAGGAGAATACTCTAGGAGACAGTGTCAAAGCCTTTGCTGAAGTCTAGGTAGAGACTGTGTGAACAGCCTTTCCCTCACCCACCAGGTGGGTCACTCAATCGTAGAAGGAGATCAGGCTGGTAAAGCAGGACCATTCATGAACCCACGCTGTCTGGGCCTCGATGTCCCATACCTGCCATGCGGTGGCACTCAAGGTAATCTGCTCTGTAAACTTCTCTGACACTGAGGTCAGACTGACAGACTGTAGTTCCCCAGATTCTACTTATACTGACAGACTGTAGTTCCCCAGATTCTACTTATGACCTTTCTTGTGGATGGGTGTCACATTAGCTAGTCTCCAGTCACGGGGGACCTCTCCAGTTGACCAGAACTGCTGATAGATGATGGAAAATGGATAATTTATAGAATGCATATTGGTCTGTGACAAGCAAAGAGGAAATATTTTTTTAAAAAATTCAAATTATAACCTGGGTTGAATTCTACACATCTGGAATCTCTCCAATACTCTTACTAAAGAAAGTAAAGACTTAAAGACATTTTTAAAAGGTAATTCCAAATTCTAATGCGCATTAAGCTAAAATATGGGTTCCATTATTGATATTACTAAATGCTATTTGCTATTAACAGCAAACTAATAAATAGTATGTCTGATCAATTAATGTCTTACTGATGCCTGAGCTATGTTAGATAATGCCCAAACGTTACACAGTAGTGATTAAAAGAATTTGCACCACAGTAATGAAGTTAGATTTATAATCTTAGTAACGAACAAGAATGTTCTATTCTATATATAATTTTATATGTTCTAAGAGTCAGTTAATATTTACTGCATCTAGAGCCAGGCCACGGAGATACCATCATGTTATCTCTCTTCAGCAGACAGAACTTCAAGTGATACCCTGTCTAAAATACTCTTAAAACTGTAGAAAACATTATGCTACATGCAAAGCAAATATTTTATAAATAATTCACCACCTTTGGCCTCATGAGGTTTGATAACCTTCAGGGACCCAGTGTGAAAGAATAAGAACTGGGGTAGCTCAAGAGCTCCAGCCCCACTGAATCACAACCAAGTCTGGGCCCTCGTTCTCAGGATGATGTTCCAGTTTGGCTTCAGCTGTTCCCATCCCCAAGGAGGTTCCCAGTGTTCAAGGCTGATGCTGCTTTGCTGTCCTTAGCCTGCTGATGGGATGTGGGCTTGTTGTGAGGCCCTGTGCTAGCAGCCTTGGAGAAAACCCACTCTCCTGGCTCACACTGCATTTTGATGCCAAGTCCCTGGAAAGCTTCACCGAACTAGGGTCTCTTTTCTTCCTCTCCTCCCTGCCTCACTCACTCAGGAAACATCTCCTAATCTTTCATCATGTACCTAAGCTTGTATGCACATGTGGCCAAGTAAAGTTACTTAAGTCAACCTTACTTACTTCACAGTGCTTACCAATACTGCACCTCTGAAGATCCACTGCAGGATATTATGGGAATATTTAGTTTTGACAGAACATCTGTGTGAAATTAAATGAAAGGGAAGTTACAAGCTTGTGGAGGTAGAGCTCCATGGGATGATCATAAAGGGAGTCCCAGGAGGAATAAAGAAGATACTGATGCATGTTTCATATCAGATACCAGCTGGCAGAGAGCAGCATAAAATTTGAACCAAGGAGAAAAGAACAGAAAAGCTGTATGCATTAAATTATAATTAAACTCTTTGCCCTTTTCTCCACTGGTGGGATTAATTCACCTCAAACATAAATCATTTCCAACCAAGCAGAGGCTGGAAACTTCATGGAAAGCCCCAGGACAACTGAGCCTCAGATGTGGAATGACAGCTCACAGAAATAACTCTGTTTTCTGGGGTTATTTTTAGTCTTGCAGTCCAGAAGAGAAAACATTTATAATTTGTAACAGCTGATATTCTGGCTGCAATTGCACTCAATATCACATCTAACTTCATCACTATTAAAGCAGGTAATATGTCTCTAGGTATATTTCAGGATGTAGAACTCTAGAAAACAAAAGCAGTTCTAAGATCATTCTTTTAAAGAATGGTCTCTTATAATCACATTCTTTCAAGTAAATGTACTACTTCAAATTCATTCAGGTTTGAAAATCTCTGAATAAAAATCAAAGTCCAAAACCTTGCTCCATAAAAAGATTTATTCAGAGATCTTTCTTTAAATAAGTAATTGTTTAAAACACCATATGATATTTACAGCAAATTTCATTTTTCTATTCAGTCTTCTAAATATGACTCAGCCAAGAAAGTATCATAAAGATGTAGTTAAGTTTTACAGCATCTTACTAACAATCTTAAGAACAATGTAAACCTTGCTACAGCAATAATATAGCTTAATTCATTTGGGAAAAAAAATAATTGCTCACTATACCTTACAGCAACCATTCATATGAGTAATGTCTGAACCGTACATATTTCTTAGGAGAGGACCATTTAGAAATAAATTTGGGCCTTTGGAACCAAGACAAAAAGAGTTAAGAATGAATGACCTGAAAACCAGATCAGAATGTATAAATGGTGGATGCAAACAATGGCAGCACTGACTTCTTGACCTGTTGGTGACTGTAGTGCCATAAGGGATTAAGAAAATTTGCCATGTTGAACTAACAAAAGTGTTTCAAAGTATTAGAAAACTGACAATAGCTATTTTCAGTAGTTCAACTGCACAGCTTTTATATGTCTGTGAAGTACGTGGAAAGTACCAAGGCTTAGCTCGACAACAATACTGAAGACTTGGTTACAGTTCATGGCAGCAATAATTGAAGTCATTAAAAAATCAACTTTGTGTGGCAAGGGCTTTTGTAATGGCATGTATTAAATTATTATATGGATCACTCAAGGTGTTTTGCTGGTCATAGTATTAAAACAACAGATAAGTCATGATTCAAGGCTCTACCTTTTTTTTCTTATTTTTCTTTTTTCTTTTTTTTAAGGAAAACAAAACATTAAGGTAGATATTTTTACTTTATTTAGAACTATCTATCTGGCCTCACTGGTGGCAAAGCACTGTGACCCACCATCTTTACAGACATTTCTGAAAATATTTCTTAATATTAATATTAGTATTCACTTAATAGGGGAGAGTAGTAATATTGGTTAGACTTCTCAGACAGTTGAAAGGCAAAGAGAAATGTGAGCAAGCCCCACCTGGAGGAACAGAAATACCAGCAGAGCCGGCATCAGTGAAGTATAACAAACAATCCAGCTGCTGAGAGTCCTAAAGACATATTTATATATATGTCAGTTTTTGTATATAAGAAAATGTAGGAATTCTACCTACTTTTCTACTGAAAGAACTGAAGTCATGAAATCTTGTCGTTATTTCAGATACATTCAGAGACTAAAGAGACATTGGACCAAATCCTACCTTATATGTCACCTCCTCAGCAAGAACTGTGTAGCTGTCTGTGAGAGTAAAAATGAGTTTATTTACATAAAGTTTGAGAAATTATTCATTACAAATCCAATTTTTCTGTGGCTTTACAGTGCTGACAAACAGATGCTTAACTGTTATACAAGTTATTGATTAGTTCTTGGAGAGACAGCACCTAGTATTTCACTGACTAATCAGGAACTACCTACAAGTATAGCATTGGGAATTGGTTAGCCAGGATCATCCTGAAGATTTCATTTCAGATTCAGAGAGGGAGGAAGGAGCAGCAAAAGCAGGGTCTTGCTGAACCCTATGAAGAGGAAAAAGCTGCATGTGGGAAAATGAATGAAGGGAACAGCTCTGTTCCATCCCTAAAATAGAGGCTGCGAGTTCAAACAGAACATGGTCAGAGTCTGGATAATCTCAGCGACAGAAAACTTGCAAAGGAATTTGAAGCTGAATGCAGATACTGTAAGAACAGAGAGAGCTTTGCTGTCTGCTATTACCGTACATTCAGCAATAATGTGTTAGGGGAGAATTTGCTGCAATTTATTATTAGGCTGAAATTAAATTCAAAGAATCATTGCTATCTATTCAATGCAAAGTGCAATCCAAAATATTTGGGGATGTTCGTACCAGAAGAAGTTCTTCAAAACATTTCTCCTTTCCTAGTTACTAAGGCTAATATTATCTTCATAGGAATATCAAAGCCCCAAATCCAATCTCTCCTATAAGAGGCTTTGTTAAAGGCAGTTGTTTCAAATACCAACATACCAACTCACATCTCCCCTACCAGGCAGGAAAAAGAAAGGGACCATAAGAGGATGTAAGTTAAAAACTCCAAGTCCAAATTAGATATCCTCCCTTCATTCTCACATTACACATCGTTCATGTAAATATCTTTCTTTTTAATTCAACTCTCCATATCCTCTCCATGATTATTTTAAGAATTGGAAATAAAAATGTTTAGAATTGCATTTGCCCACTCAAATTCAGTGTAAAAAAGCTTGATAATTTTTTTTCCAGTGTAAGTACATTTATGTAAGTTAGAACTATTTAGATCACATTACATGAATCAGATCCTACTGGACTTTGAAAATGCTCAGATACTACAGAATGATGTAGTCTGCAAGCAAATGAAAATTGTCAGGAGGTACAAATAATGCCAGGTTTTATGGCTGTATCTCCTATGCCTCTCCACTGGTAGTTTGTTTGCCAAGTGTGTCAGAGGAGAATGGAGCATATCAGAGCTAGGGAGCAATGCATACGAGCACTGCAATTTACAACAGCCCAGAAACTGCCTTAGGGTAGGGCATGGACCACTGCTGAAAACTAAATATCCAAAATGCAGAAGTTCAGGCAGACTTTTGTTTCTTTAAATCAATGCGACCCCACTGCAAAACCTAATAAACTTCTCAGAGCACCTGTTAAATCTGAATCACAGAGACAGCGCAGAAGAACTGTTAAAATATAGGAGAGTAGAAAGCTAAAATAAATATAAGATTGTCTATGGAAAATTAAAACTAAGAAAGCTTGGCTACTTTGTTTTTGTTTAAATTATCGTGTATATCTTTTTGAGTAAGAACCAGTCCACTACAGATCCATGAATTTGAAAGGCACTGCAACTGCTTGATCTGGACTTCTTTTCAGTAATCCTTTGGCTTTCACATCTTTGCCTTACATCTGCAATTTCCAAATCGTTATTCTATTGCCAAGCTATTGTATGTATTTCAGGATGCCAGCCAAATTCTAATAATGGCATCATTAAGAGAGAGCTCTTGCAATGGTAAATTCTGTATTACTTTCCTCATTTTGCCAATCAGTGATGTCAGTAATATCCTGTTCTTTAGGAACCCTAATTAAATTCTTTCATTGAAATAATCAACATTTGTGTTTCCAACCACTTTACAAGTACAGTAATTCTTTGTCTGCCAGCTGTGAGAATTTCCTATCCTACCCTCTCACATTAGCAAACTGAAAGGGGAAAAGTTCATTCCACACTTACATAATGAATTCATAATTGAAGTAGGTAACAGACACATTTTGCTTATAATACTAAAGCCTAAACCACAAGCTAAGACAGCTTGGAATTGACTGAACTCAAATAAATAATTTAATAAATACATTCTTTATAACGTGTCTTCAGAAGCCACTGTACTTTAAGTAACAGATTAAACAGCTAATCCACTCACTGATGCAGGAAGAACATGATTAGTCTTCATTTAGTTCCAAATCAGACAAAACTAGAGAACAGTGTACTTTAATTAAATTTAAAGTCATTTGCAGAAAGTTAGCATATGAGCAGGACTCTGGTTCATGATTTTTAAAATATGTAATCAGACATAAACCATGCTAGTAAAGAAATTGAACAACTACCTTCAAGATTATCTTCAGTGAAATGTTCTGTTCCACGCTTCTGCTCATCTTACTACTAAAGTTATACTATGTATGGTCATGAACCTAGATCCAGTAAACGTTTCTTCTGTAATGCAGAGCATAATGTCTTAGCTTTAGGTTGAATCTGCTGCCAAGGAGAGACAGCACCCCACAGCAGAAGCCTAAAGACAGATTCTGGCTAAGAAGAAAGAAAGTTGCTAAAAAATACTGTACAGGAAATGCGAAGCACAGAAACATGAGAATCCTTATTTGCCTGGGATCCATACCTTGGAATTATCTTTTGAAATTAAAAAAAAAAAAAAAAAACAGTTTCTCACTTTATTAGTACACAGTTTTCTACATGAGATAATAGCTAGAACTCAGTTACCCCACTTATTTTCACATAAAGTTCTTGACTCCAAACTTGGTGATTACTGTTCTTAATCAGGTGGGAGAGTTCTAGGTGTGGGCTCCTGTTCTAGAAATTAGCTCAGTGGTCCATCAGGTATCTGTCCAATATGAAATAGACTAACAGTGGTTCTTAATTGATTGCACTGATCAAGCCTCATGCTGTTATTCTCCTCCAGTCCACAGGGCTGGCTATCTTTTATGTACTGTAGTCCTACTTCTGATCAAGGAGTGTAAGTAAGTCACCAGCTTACTGATCACCAACACCATCATGAGTGGGGTCCTCCTGAGGCATGAGACATTTAGGTGTGAACAGCTTCAGAACAGTGAGGAAGATGGGTATGCTCCTGAATTCAGAACTGTCCACCTTTTCTAAATGCTGTCTTGGAGTATAAAAGGACACATTTTCTCTTGTTGTACTTCAGACATAAATGACCAGTGCTTTACCTAAGGAGGATGATGCAGTTTGTTTCTATATTTCCTCTGAAGATATTGGATGAGCTGAGTGTCTCATGTGGTAGAACACAAACTAGGTGGATTTCAGGGGTGTAATAGAAAATAAATATTTCATTTTAGGAAGACATAAGATTATACTTTACGGTGACTATACAAGCTGGATCAGGAAGATTTATGATACAAGCTAAGAGTGGCCAAAGCCAAACATGATCTCCAGGTTTTAGACCTAAGTGACAGATGGCTAATATTCTTCACAACAACAATGGAAGGAAGACACAGACTTCAGAAAATTGTTAAGCTTTCTCTAAGCTGATGATGTCTGGACATTCACAAGTAGATGACAGATGTATATGTTGGGATTTTGCATTGAACAGGAGATACATAGAGTCAACAAGAAAAAAAGTACTTCTAGGTGTGCACAGTACTATAAGATAACAGTGTAAGCATCAATGCTACTGTATATCTGTGATGTTTTGTGCCCCTCCAAATCAGTCTGCTCATTCGCTGCTCAGAACTCATTGGTAGAAGGGAACTAAAGCCATAGATGGTCTTGGAGAGGAGAGGGTTTGTGTCATGATAAAGAGATTCTCTGCCCCTTGTTGGAGTGATGATCTATAGGAGTCATTTAGTGCTTCTAGAACAAACGACTGCAGGACTCAGCCCATGGAAATGAGACTGAGTAAGGATCTTAACAGTCAAGAGAAGCCCCAAGTTGTGGTTTCCCCCACACTTGCTTTTTGCTCAAACTATGTTTTCAAATGGAGTCAGAATGCTTTTTTGATAACAGCAGGCAGAAAGATTCAGATGATGTTTTCTATCACTGGCACAGATAGAGCCATGAGTTTGGAAAAAGGAGACAAAATGACAGACAGGCACACAGTCTCACTGGTACCAATAACCTGAGGAGAAAAGGACTATAACTTTCATTAAAAAAATTCTACCAAGATAATTTTTTAATTCCACCAACCTCAGTAGATTAAAAAAAAAAAAAAAAAAAAAAAAAAAAAAAAAAGCTCTTTGGAGCAGAAATACAAAGGGCATTCAAAGAGTGATTCCACATTACATATTCAAGAATTCATGTATGAAAAGCCAACAGAGATGTAAAAATATCTTTTTTTTTTAATTGAAGACACACTGTTTAACTTAACGTTCAGTGTTACCAGTAGCATTTTTTATCAAATAGAAGTACTGTTTTAGAGTGAGAAAAAAGGGAACCAGGAAACAAGATTTGGTGCTAAACCAAACTTAGTTCTTTGTTACTATCAGCGGTGGTCTGAAAATAAAAAGAAATACAGATGACAATATTCACTGGATGTTATCAAAGCAGAAGGCAAGAGACTATCAGGCCATCAAATATTATTTAGTTTAAGTAAGTGTAAAGACTCTATCAATGGAGCGTTAATTAATTAACACTAATCAAAGACATTTATTGGATTACATTCAAACTAGGGATGAAAAAACATTGTTCAGATTGAGCAAGTCAGATGTGAAGGCCTGGAAAGGCTGTTTTACTAGTAACAGGAACGAAGAGAATTAGTCCTTTTTAATATATTTTTCTCCATTAGAATAATCATTTCACTGTATAATCAACTAATAGAAAGCCTGAAGAATATTCATTTATCTTACTAGTTACTATTGTAGAAGACAGAGAGTTCAGATGTTATTTTCTTCCTTTCTGAATCATTCTGTCTATACATATCCTTTTTCTTCATTTTTATCTGACAGCTTTTTCTATGAAAATTTTCAATATACATAACTTTCAACAACGTTGTTGGAAATAAAAAGAGATACTAGATGATAACAGCACTTATTTTTCAGTGTGCACTGGAAAAGACAGATCTCCTTAACAAGCCTAGAAACCACATGATTAAGACAGACATTTTTTATTGCATGATTAGATTGTTTTTCTTCATGTGGCATTTCTTGTCCTAATTGCACAGAACCCATCTGTGAACAGGAATGATGAGTTTTGGCTGCAGCCTGATAAATGTCTCTTCCAGTATAGTCCTTGTTGGTGTTCCATGCCACAGAGACATAGCAATGAAGACAGCTATTGTATCTGGAAGTAAAGAAAATAATTTATTTCAGATATGATAATTGTTTGGCATTAATTATATTGCTAATATGCTCCTCTTGATTGAACTGAATTCAAACCAGCTGAGTAACTTCTTTGATAATATATTGCTCCGTGTATAAGTTTCATGCAAATAAAAGCATAGGAGATATTACACAAATCAAGAATCATTTGTGAACTCTTAGAGAGAAATTATATAGTTTTGAATTCATTCTAATTGCATAAAAATTGGGTAATATTGTTCTTGGACGGAAAATGTAGGGTCTTTGGCTCTCTATTTAATACCTATTGAGAGGCTTTCAGGGGTGTATAAAACAACATAGTCACCTACAGATCTTACATTCACCTTGAAGTGCCTAAAATATTCTAAAGGAAAAAATTGTAGTTTTTACAATATTTCATATTTTGTATAATTTCCAAGTAGTTAGTTCTCACCTGAAATTAAGAGCCTTGCATGAATTTTGTTCTCATCCTGAGGGGTTTGTGAATGTTTTCCATTTAGGAAAAGTTTTCCATTTAGGAAAGTTTCAGTTCACATACTGTTCAGCATGTGTGGGAGGAGAAAATTAAAAAAAAACATATTCCATCCTTTTAAAAGAAGCAGTGGTACTGTATGTAATATAATTCAAGAGTCAATGAGGCAAGAGGAATGCAAGTGAGTCTGACAGCAAAATATAGAGCTAGATATTTTTCAGGAAAGAGAATGTCATGGGTCACAATGACACAAAACTCGGAACCAGTCCTTTGAGAAGTATTTATTCCATTAACATAGTCTTCACTCAGAATAAATCAATATTCTTAATTTCTTACAGCCATACTGACTTACATCTGATGCTAATTCCAAGTGACAGAGTGACAAGAAATCTATACATTTCTATTCCATATGAATTTTTTATTTTTTTTATTATTTTTTTTGCAAATTTAGAATTACCAGTTTCTCACTCCAAACAGAGGAATCTAAACTGAACATAAGAAAGAATATCATCACTCATTCAGCAGAGCTTACAACACGTGACACGGAAGCACAAGTCTCAACAGTGAAAGGGTTAATTCCTGTCAGAGAGGTAATTACTAAATCCTCTATTACAAAATAACCAAGCAAGTAAATGAGTGAACGCCATACCTGATGTGTGTCATAGTTTAGCATTCCTAATTACATACTTCTCACTCAGAAAAATCTCTCTATGTCAGAAAGACAGAAAAATGTATAAAAAAATATAAGCATATTTACCACACTTGAAAAACATTGGACAGTTTGACCTAGGAGAGATAAAAATATTGCCACAAATACATCATTAAAAATAACTCAGTAAGTTTTACTTTTTCACTTTGATTTACAAAGAAATAAGATTTTTCGTTTGTTTGTTCTAGGACTTTTATAAGTTGAAAGGTATTTTATAAGAAGTTAATTGAATCTTTTCATATTTGTAATTGGAACTGTATATGTTGGAGTCAGTGATAACACGCAAAATTGATGTGCCAAAGCTGGGAATCTAGGAATAATATTGCTGGCATGCATAACAAGAAATATAAATTTTAAATTTGTTTTCCACATTTTAAAGTAGCTAAAATTTGCTACTCTGTGAGATCCACTAGCAACTAAGAGTTCATTAAAAAAGCAAAAACATTCAAAACTTTTTTTCTTATTTGTGGAAAGACAATTTAGCATTCCTCTGCTGTTAGCTGTTCTAAATCATGTAGGTTGCAACTATTAGAGTAAACCAGAAAAATGAAAGGAGGAAACAACTTCAACTATTTCTTCATAACTTGGAAAATTAAGAATCAGAGAAAGTTAGAATGAGAATTTTTTATCAGGAAACTTTTGGGCTTTTTTTTCAGGTTATCCTCTACTTTCTCAGAAATTACCTACACAGAAAAGTTATCTTAACATCTCCATGTCATGCTTTTATGAGCTGATAGTAAAATTTCCACAAACTCTTTGAGCCATTAAGAAGTCAACACATGATTTTTCTGAGACAGATTTGATGATGGTCCATACTACATCTGAGGGTTTCTCTCCAGTCAAACATGCTCTACTTTAATTAAAGGTGTGATTTCAACTGCATAAGACAAGAGAAGTGATAAGTTTTCCTCTATAACTCAGTTCACACTTCACAGACATTTTTAAAGTCATATTCATCTCAGGTTAAATCAACACATGCCAAGATTGAACTGAGAGCAATCTCTAGATAGACTAATTCAAATCATTTTTAACCAATATGAAGCTATACTGGTGAAACTTCACTATAATTGTTTTACACTGACAAGGTGGGTAGCTGTAGCAAAAAAAAAAAAAAATATATATATATATATATATGTATATATATACATATATATGTATAATTAAATGAAAGGGGATATGTGCCTTTTAAATGACAGAGTCAACTGTGGAAATCTGTATTTCTAAGAAGCATGATGTAAAAAGGTAGCATAGAAAAGCATAACAGCATTGTCTAAACAGCATAACAAAAATTTCCAGCTTGTACCATCTGAACCTTATTTCACAATTCCATGAACAAGTTTTCACTGTTCTATTTTTTATTCCACCAGCTGTGTCAAGGATTAAACAGTTGAATCCACCTACTCTTTGGTATTGCACAGTTTTCATAGATGAGATGCAGAATTAGGCTTTCATTTGCAGTTTCTTATTAGCAGCAGAAGCAACATCCAACAAGCCATAGTAAAGAAGTACCAGATTTAAGGAGGCAGGAGGCATAATCATTTAAATTACTCCTACATATTTTTGAATCCTAAAATTGTAACTACGCAAGAAAACGATATTAACGTATTGTAGGCAAATCACACAAACACGTATGGTTGTATCCTATTTATGATACAACTGAAGTTAAAAAAAAAAAATGAAGTTTCAAAATTCTTGTTTGAAAATGCAAACATGAAAATCACTTTGAAAATCTCTGGTAATGTAAACCAAGACATAGAAGTAAGTTCTTCAAATATGTCACTCTACAAAATATAGTGGATGCAGAAGGAGGTATAGGATGGGAGAAGAAATTATCAGAATAAATACTGAAAGTTCACAGTATTAGATAAATGGAAGATCTTTTGAGATATTACAAATGCGTACACACTGTCAGCACAAGAATTTCTTATAACTTCCCTACCAAATGAACAAGGAGTCATGGTTCTGGCCTGAGATCAGATCCTGTGCTGAAGAATTGGGATGGGGATAATTTCAACTCCCAAAGAAATTTGTTCTAATCATCAGCTGCTGGAGATGGATCAAATCCTTATTTACAAAGCTTTTTTCTCTGCAATGTATTTCTACTTTTGTTCATTACAATAAAATTCAGTTCCCCCTTGAATTTTGCTAAATCCATCAGTTCAAGAACTCATCACTCACAGTGCAACAGTTCCTTTCTCTTTGTGTCATAAAAAGTGCTAAAGTAGGTAAAATATTCAACTACTCAGTTTACTCTTATCTGGAGATTTTCTAAAGACAACAGAGCAAGGTTTTCGAACTGCCTTCAGACTGAAGTGTTTCTCCCTGTGCCATCTCTTGTCACCTCTGTCTCACCACTCCATAGACTTTCAATAACCTTTCTGAGAATGAGAAAGAATTACAGGATTATAGCTGAGATCAGATCACTGATTTATTGCTATAGAAGCACTACAGTGTTTTCCATACTACTCCCCATCCTATTCTTTATTACCATAACATCTTGTTTCCATTTTGTACAACTGTTGTTCATTAAGCCAGACTCAACTAGCTATATTCCAAAACAGTTATATCCATTTATTGAGTTAATGCAGGTGATTTGGAACCCTGTATGACAGTTCAGGATTTATGTAACATCTCTGGAGGAGTTTAAAGAGATCTTTCCTCCCATCTACATCAGCAGGGAATAAATACTGCTTTCAGATCTCCTACAGGTCATAAGTAACAAGACAAACATGTCATCTAGAAAATACTGCAAAACACGAAGAATGCATAAGGTAATGGATTTACTAGATCTGAAACAATGCCTTGATCTACCTCCTGGGACACAAGCATATAAGCCTTTCCTTAGTTCATCCAGAAATGAAGACTCATTGGGAAAAAAAATAGACACCTCTTATCTTGACGAGGAGAAAAATTTTCAGCTAGGCTAGAGAAGGTAGGCAGCTGGAACTTGATATACCACAGGCATCAAAGTCCCAGGTGTCACCTCACTTCAGTCTGTTAGCTCTGTAGAAAATGTTCTCTGGATTCTAATATATGTTTTTAATTCATTCAGTTTATAGACCTGTATTTGCTCTTTAGAAAAACTCTTATTTACAGAGCTCAGTCTAAAGGCTGAAATCTTTATATTCTGATAGATGGGATATAAATCCCTTCTCATTGTCCTCTGCAATACTGTACAGCACCTATAGCAGTTTTTACCCACGCAAGTTCTCATTACCCTAACTAGCTCAGATATCAGCAGTAGCATTACTATTAGCAAGAGATGTGCTCAGGTCCAATCTGCAGCCAGAAACACTTCAGAAAGCTGTGAATATATTCTTAGGAGTACCTAATGCATACAGTAAGGCCTACAGTACATTTGAAATAATTCTTTACAATAACTTTGAAATAAGCACATTCATCTTGAAGTTAAAACAATAACAAAAATCCATTCACCTTACAAAGCTGAATACAGCTGCCTTGGCAGTACTACTCTCAGGTTGAAAGCTCAGCTTATTCAGATTTAGCTGGAATTAGCTGCATTTAGATTCCATTAGAAGTGAATTATATTCATCAAAGTTTTCCATCCTTTACCTACTTTCATGCAGTTGACATCACATTATGTTAACACTTCTTACAGTCAAGCTGACTTCTGAAATACTTGCGGGCAGAAAGATTGGCCTGTTTGCCCCTGAGAGATAGACATCATGTCCATTAGAGGAAGAAACACTATGCTTTTATGCATAGCTTACTGCTTGATTGCAATTCGAATGCTGGTATGAACCTGTACTATGTTGTGAAACCTGTAGAAAAACATGTTCTCCCACTGTTAAAAGTCTCCTTGCAGGCATTCATTTTAGTTTCATCTGCTGTTACCACCACCAGTAATGACATCCAAAGTGGGAAGCAGAAAATGTGCTATCAAAAAAAATAATTTTTTTTTTTAAATAAAAGTGATGTCCTGGCCTGGCCAGGCTATGCCTGTGATGATGAGCTTCAACTGTAGTCTTTTCATGAGCTGTTCTCAGCAACCAAACTGCTGAGAACTCTCTGTTCAGAATAATGACCCATTTCTTCATAACACCATGACATGAAAGTTCAGTTCTCCCTGTGCTGCCTCAGGTAAGATGCAACAAAAAGAGAAAAAAATAAGAGGTGGCGTAACCAAATAACCTTGTAATGCAGTATTATCATTGTCAGCAATAGGTTGTAAGCTTTGTACAGAATTGTCACAGGACTGACGTTCAATAGGCCTCCTCTGTCTGAATCCTTCTTGACCAGCCTCGATCTTTGTTTTATTTTATTTAGCTGTGATTGCAATTTTCCTAATTGACCAATTTTCTGCATCTAACTTGTTTTATCATTGTATATTGCACCTTCATACATGTTTACACAAAAACAGCAACAAGCAGTTATGCTATGAGTGAGGTACCTGTGACTTTGACATGACGATGTAGCACAGAGAAATACAGGGCTGGTATGACAGCAGAGGAACTGAGTAGTGAAGACAGGATGCAGGAAGAGGCCACAAGGAGAGGATGCTGGAGGAAAGGCTGGCACTCAAGATCCCACAGCTATAAGCCATTCCGTTGTGAAATATGAAGGTCAGTTGAAGCAATGGAGACCTGGAGCTAAGCAGACCTGGTTATATGAGTAAGAAAGAGAACAAAGAAATAACAACTTATTTTAAAGGCACTACATACAGCAAATTCAAGTGTACCATGGAACTGCACGCCAATGAAGATGTAGCAAAATTATAAAAGTTGTTAGAAAACGTATGAAAAGACCACTGTTGACCAGAGATACCCCATTTTTCTGATGACAGAAAAAAAAAAACATTTAAAGAAGGTGATATGGAGAATCAAACTTATTAAATATTTATCTGAGACATGAATAATAAAACCTGAATTTTAGTTTTTATACTCAACGGATGTAGAATTAGCTTGCAAGTAAAATAAGTCCTTTTATGTAATTATTGCTACATAATAACCCAGGTGTTTTGAATTCTTTGGGATTCATTCAAAGTATCCCTGATATCAAGTAGTGAAGGGACACAGAGTCAATACAAGTTAGAACTATCAGAGAGCAGGTAAGCAAGGCATAGATGTCAAATAATCTGTTTACAAAATTGTTAACATACAGAATTGAAGTTTTCAGAGAAAAATACTTTTATTCTGTAACTAAATTAAAAGGTCTATACATGAAAATCATATGTTTTATTTGTTCTCAGCTGTATATCAGATTTGGTAAAAGGTTAGACATTAACCTAACAGAAGGTGCCCTCTAGCACAAAATGACAAAAATTGTCTTTTTTCCTAACCTTTTCTTTGGGCTGGCTATGCCTCACTTTGAGGGCTGAGCTATTTTTTTTTCCAGATATAACATTTCCAGGTGCCATTTCAGTGTCAGACATTTGGATGCTCAGATATTCCAATGTTATTCCTTGGGGGGGGGGGGGGGAAATGATTGGGGATTGAAGTTTCTGAGGCTGGATTTGACAGCATGGAGAAGCAGGAAGCTTGCTTCCACTGATTGCTGCTGCTTGACTTCATTGTGAGAATAATTACAAGGCCACACACAAAACATTTTCCTGGCATTTCCATCAGCATGCCATAATCTTTTTCCAATTACTGGTGTTGCCTTTGAGTGGCAGACTTCACCTTGCTGACAAGTAAACATCTGTAAAGCAAAGCTTTCTGTAACCATATGGTCTGATTTCATCACAGCTGAAAGGCAAGTGTTTAACCAAGCACTTAGGATCCTGAAATGTTATCTGTGTACTTGAGAGACCAGTTCAGGTAACTTTTCCTAACTTGTTTAGACACTCAGGACACCTTAACAATCTAAAGTTTCAGGCTTTTATAGTACATCAGTTGGAGAAAATAATGGTCTTCCAACACGGTAAGAGTAACCTTGATTGACTGTCATTTTGCAGGAGTCTGGTTTTAGCCACAGTGCTTGGCCAGTCACTTTGGTAGCACAGTGGGGATGACATTACTAGCATTTTTCTGCTGTTTGTGTTGGTCTTCTTTCAGCCATCACAGCTGCTGTCTCCCTGCATTTTCTGTTTTGCTATTTATAATGGAGCAATAATATAATTTGCGTTGGATATTAGAATAAAGCCAGTTTTGTACCCAAACAACATTAAAAAATTCCCAACTCTCGAGATAAAACCATCACCTTCCCTGGGTTCACAACTTGAAATTTGCAGAGTGGGACTGAATCCATCCCCAGCTGTTTACAGAACTAGCAACGAAGTCCGTGCAGGTTCTGTAAATAGAAAAGAAGTCAGAATATGCTGTTTAGCTCTCTGAGTTTCATTTCCAGAAGGCTGCTTTCCCTCCACAAGGAGCAATTTGAGTAAGTGCTTTCTCTGTAGGCTGTCTTCAATAGCCTTGTCAGGAAGCAAAAAGCAAAACAAACAAATGAAACAAACAATACAATGAGAAATAATAGCTAATAAACAGGGAAGTGCAGCAATCTAATCTGATTGTATTTTCTATTTTAATACACTAGGGACCAAATCCAGGAGTGATGTGAATTGGTTAAGATTGAAATTCATCCTGCTTCTTGTCAAATATCTCTCAGTGAATCAAAGAGGCAACTAGAAAAAAAAAAAAATCTAGTGGAATATTCATCTACCAATAACAGATAGCAAAGTTCCTGTTTTCAGCTAGGGGGCTTTTCTATATGCAACATTATAAAACACTGTAACAAACAAATGAACAAAAACAATGTATGCATACATATATATGAGTGTGTCTCTGTTTATGCACACACACACACTTGCATGATGATACATATGTTTTCATTTAAAGATTTTGGTTTACTGTCCCCAGGTGTTAGAACACCTTATACAGGCAATTTGTGTGTGATCCATGAAGAAACGCACGAAGCTGAACCAGACAATTCTTTTATCATTGCACATAAGTTTTATGGAGAAAAACAGCAGAATTAAAGTGTACCTCACACTCTTTCCAGCCTCCACTTAAACCATCCACCCATAATATCATCAGCTGGTGTAATATAATTGGATTAAGATACTGAAGCTTTACTCATCGGGCTGTCCAAATGGAAAATAACTTGGAAAATTCTCAGCACTTAGCCAAACCAATGGGATTAAGAATTCTCTTTCCTTACTTCTGCTTCCATATTTGGTAATAAGAAATTTATTTCAGCAGAGAGGTGGAAGAAGATAGCAGAGAGAAAGTGGTAAACGCTGCCACCATGGACTCCTTTTGGGGTATGCATCTTATTTCTGGGCTCAGCTTCTTGTCAGTGGAGTTCTATTGCATATCATATCTGCTTTGCCTTCTTTCTCTCATGTTCCTCTTGTCAATACTGTGTAATGAATGATCATTTTTATCTCATTCCTAACTCCCTAATAATAAAACAAAGCATTCCAGCAAAAGCCACTTGGTCTCCTACCATCTTTAACTCTAATGGCTGTTGGTAATTCTTTTCTTGGTGAAATCTTGGCAGACACTGAACAAGCTTGGTATTATTCACAAATAAAATGCTTTACTTTTTCTTCCTACGGTGGCCTGTCCTGGGAAGAAAAATGAACATGGTTTCAGTTACAGATAAGATAATGGTAATTTGTTTTGCCCCATTTGATTTCTGTTTTTTTTTTAATTTTTTTTTTTTTATGAACATTTCCCCCTTCGTGTTGGTAGCATGTGAGATCATTCCCCTGAACAGAAATCAAAATCCTCTCAAGACTGGGCATCCTTCAACATTCTGCTATGATACATTGTTCTGTCATTGGATTACCTTTGGCTTTAGAGGAAAATAGTCTATCATTAGATGACCTGTACTTCTGCAAATTCAGCTAGTTTTAACAGCAACAAGTTAGATTATTAATAACATGAAAAACAAGAGAATTTATTCATGTAGGAATAAAAAATACCTGTAAAAATTTATCTACATAAAAACATCCCATTTTTCCTTCTTTACTTCACACAAACACTTCCAATACTACATTAATGTTCTCAGACTACTCTAACAACAGTACTGGGAACATTTCCACTCATCAAAAAAGTTTTGGTACCTCTGGCACCAAACATGTTGCATATCAGCAGAATACAGCCTTCTCTTAATGAAACTAGTTCTAACAGAGGGGTGAAACCTGGGCCCAGAATCATCATACTGTTGTTTGTTTTTGCCTCGGTAATCCTTCCATGGTAACCAGTTCTAAATCCATTCTTATTACATTACTAAATTTTATTAGTAGGCAATCTTACTGAAATATTACTGAATTATTTTGCTAAATTGCCTCTCTTCACAACAAAAATTTCTAACAATAATGCATCATCTCTCTGATTGACTGTTCTATGCATGTTCTTTTGCTCTCTCACAGACCCAGCTTGAGACAGGAAATATTGATTGGTACTAATGAGAGGAGTGCGACAGACATATAGGTCTTTCTCTGTAGTGCCCTTTTTTAATTTCAGAATACAAATTGCCAGCCAGGCCAGCCATTGAATAGCATGCATTCATTCAATGGCTTCTAATTATTTTTGCAAGTATCATTGGAAGTAGTCATGCATAATAATTGTACTGAATGCTAAAGCGTAGTCACTTTTTACTTAAAATTGAATGAAGATATGGGGGAGGAAGACAGAGAAGTTTCCTGTAGCTTACTTTTTTTTACAGTTTTGTTTAAAATTTCAGCCAGCAAAGATGCCTGAATCCAAAGAATATTTTTAACCACAGAATTATTGAATCACAGAACTAGTTATTGTAAAACAAAGACCTTATTGACTTTTCCCCAAATGTGTAATCTGCTGTAGGATTCTCCTGTTACCTCTATTTCAGTCTTCCTATATCTGGGTGTTCCTCAAAAACTTTTTGCATCCATAGTTAGCAGTGAGAAACAAGTCTAAACTGTAAAAGATAATATATTGGCCATTAAATCAGAATTTTCAGACCTATACAATATCACATATATCTATACTCAGGCATAAAATTGGCTTAAATTTTGATAGTGCTGAATACCCATGACTCCTACTTACATCAGAAAGAATGTCAAAAACATCATGCTACTTTTATTAAGACAGCGTATGTCACTGGGCTTACTCAAGGCACCTATACAACAGAGGTATGGGATTAGTTACACTTAAACCACCAGATGTTAAATGGCTACAATTGTTAGAGATTGATTAATTAAAGGATTCTGATGACAGAAGATCAAAGAAAACTACAGCTGTAGTTCATACAGAATGTCCCCCACAGGCTGGGTGCAAGGGAGGCCACCTTACTCTCTCTTGATTACTCATTATCAAAATCTTTATCAAAATCAGACATTGGAAAATAAGGGACATCTCTGCCACCATTCGTATGTCCTTTTTTTAACTGAGTCTAAATAAAATCATTGCTGAATGCCTATGACAGGTTATCTTTCCAACTTTATTTTATTCTTCTCCACTTCTGTTTTATTCAAGAAATACTAATTCCATTTTGAAAGGCATTTTCAAAGCTTAACAGAGAAAATCATATGGTGTCTTACAGGCATCATACAAAGAAGTTGAGAAATATCTCCGCCTTTTGTGTAACACTTCTGTTACAGTCAGAAAGACACCACATCCCAATAGCTGAAGAAAAGCTTTCAGTGCTTTTGAAGCCTACAGAAGTCTTACAAAAGTTTAGTTATGTTCTTTCATAGAACATATTTGTTTTGTTTTTCTTTCTAATTAGGGTACAATAGAAAATTTTCAGAACTCAATACTCCAGAGTTTCCTAAATCCACTTGAAATGTTTTTGTTAAAAAAAATAAATATTGCTGATTATTAGTAGAGAAGTTCAAACTATGAGGACACATCCTAGTTGAAGGGACACTAACCAAACAATGTTTTGGAATCTTCATTATCTGAAGAATGTAAAATTCTGTAGGAAGGGAAAACAAAAACACAAAAAGTACCTTTTCTTTCAAATTCAACTTGCAAACTTAAAAGAAAATCCATCTGTGTTCGTAATATTAAGAAAACAAACTAATTCCAGTCTAATATATCTATTAGAACTTTCATTACTAAAGTGTTCCATGAAAGGCACTCTCATCCTCACATACCTATTAGAATCATGTAATAACCAAGGTTAGAGAAGATGTCTAAGATCATCCAGTCTAACTGTCCACCTATCACCAACAGTTCTCACTAAACCATGTCCATCAACGCAACATCTAAATGTTCCTTGAACACCTCCAGGCTTGATGACTCCACCACCTGCCTGGGCAGCCCATTGAAGCACCTGAAAAGTAGTGTTTCCTAACATCCAGCCTGAATCTCCCCTGGCACAACTTGAGGCCATTCCCTCTAGTTCCATCACTATTTACAGAAGAGAAGAGGCCAGCCCCCAGCTCACTACAACCTGTTAGTTACAGAGAGCAATAAGGTCTCCCCTCCATTCACCCGGACAAGCCATCAACACTGACCATGACATCACAGCACAGACAAAGCTGTATGCAGGCTCTTGTTCATTGCTGATGAAAATATATATCTAATGGTAACTAATGGTGGTGACTAGTTTGAAAAAATAGTGTTTGGTAGTTGAGAATTTATCTATTAAATAGTGTTATTGAGCTCTTTATATCTGCTGTAGTTTCCATGGAAATAAATAGGAGGCATTTACTTTAGAAGCAACCTACATAGTCTCATAATGTTACACAGACATATCTCTATGAATTTTGTAACCATCCAGATAGAAAAAGTCATCTACTGCCAAAAATACAGATTCTTAATAAACCTGTCTTCATGTTTCAAAATTTCCAAGGCAGAGAATATAATGATAAACTTCTTAAAAGGATTTTGTCTTTAATTCTGTGGCAGAAGCAGCCTGCTGTTTTAATGAATAACCATTAAATGGCTGCTGCACTAGTGGATATTGATTTCAGCAGGGGCTACTTGTCATTTAGGTTGACATTTAATATCTGTTAAAGGGATTCTCCTGCTGAGTGACTTAAAGCACAAGTATTACATTAGGACTACAGCCAAGGTTGTTAGGATTAGTAATTTTCCTTGAAAACATACTTCCATCAGTATGGTCAAAACCCAAAAATTAAAGCAAATTTTTGATTTAGTAAAATTTGAATGAATTACTACATACTACATAAGTGTGAGAAAGGCAGTATTTAACTCCTTCCTACTGTTTTCTGCTTTGTACAACCTATATGAGGTAATAGGTGACCTGATGGAAAGCATCCTGCCCCAACAGGATTTCCAATACCCTCATCAGCCCCACATTACTTGAATCATAGAATCATAGAATCACCAAGGTTGGAAAAGACTTCTAAGATCACCCAGTCCAACCATTCACCCATCACAAATATTTCCCACTAAACCATGTCCCTCAGTACAACATCTATACTCCTCCACCTGCCTGCGCAGCCTGTTCCTGTGCCTGACCACTCTTTTGGAAAAGAAGTATTTCCTAACATCCAACCTGAATCTCCCCTGGCACAACTTGAGGCCATTCCCCCTAGTCCTATCACTAGTTATGTGGGAGAAGAGGCCAACTCCCACCTCACTACAACCTCCCTTCAGGTAGTTGTAGAGAGCGATAAGGTCTCCTGAGCCTCCTCTTCTCCTGACTAGATAATCCCAGTTCACTCAGTCACTCCTCATAAGGCCTGTGCTCCAGAACCCTCACCAGCAGTTCCAAGGATTGCAACATATAGTACCATAAAAAGATAAAAGGCTTATCTGAAATAAGCCGTGTTTATAATCATTTTTCCTAGTTTGGTATACCAGGATGGATATAAGCCTCATAGATTTAAGGTAAATGACTGAACCATAACTTTTGGGTATACAGTGAAAAATAGCTCAACATTCTTTTCCATTTCTTTTGAGAAAAAGATCAGACGACTATCAGAGCTACGTGCCTTATATTTACTGAACGCTGCAATAGGATTTGTTTGTCTTGAGGTTATTGTTTGCTTGCTTTACATTTTGTTCCGTAATTATGCCTCTCCTCCCCAGAGGAGTGTCTGAGCTAGGTGGAGTGCTCTGACAAGGTGCTAGGAAATTCCACAGTTCTGGTCTGCTCAAGGCAAAGTTGGATGCAAGCTGGTTGGGTAGGAGAGTTGCAGCAAAGACTTGGGAACTGAACGCATATAAACGGCCTCAGAGGAGACTTAGAAAACAGATGTCATGGTGCACAGTTTGTTGCTACTCAGAAAGCTGTTGATTTGGCTGGACAGAAAGACCTTTCTGAAATGTTCTGTTGTTCATAAGCCCTTTAGCTCTCTTTGTCTCTTGTACTACTTTGAAATTTCAAATTTGGAAGGTTCTATTTCCTGTTTTGTTATAATTGTTTGGTTTTTTTCACTTAAGATATCTTTTAGTCTTAAAAGACTCCTAGGAGTATTCTGTGGTGTGAAGATCTAGGCAGATCTGCTTTAAAGCTGTGGTCACTTAGAGGGTCTGGTTAGAATTAGGTTTAGTAACTGCCTATTTACTTTACCCATACCTGACTTAATATCTGCTATTATCTGCATTTTCCAATGAATGTTTTGGATATGCCATGCCTGACTACTAATTTACAGCTGAGGCTTCAACCTAAGTGGCAGGCTGCTTACAAGTTAACTCTTGACATTCTGAGACTAAGCTCCTGCAAGTATTTAGCACAGGGCCTCAGAAAAAAACACCACAGTTAAGGTCTCTTTTTGTTTCACTCTGTATAAGCATCAACATAACATTCCTAAAGCCATGTTCTTCATTACTGCGCACTTGTGCAAAATTTGTATTTAGATCATGTTCATGTTAGCTCAAGATGAGCATGATTTGACTCACTTTGCACTGACATAAATAAAGACAAAATAGCAGGCAATGACAAATCAGTTCTATAAATAGATTTCCTAGGAATCTTTTGATTGAGCTTTTCCAATATCATATTTAAAATTTAAAAATAATATTAAAAAAAAAAAAATAAAATGTTTTGTAACTTTTTCCTTCTTTTATTCCCATAGTTGTCCAACAAGAACTTTTCTGTAAACTCCCCCTTACCACTGAAGTTCTTGTCAGAAATCTGCACAAGTCTTCTGATCACCATATGCTGTAATCTCCTACAGCTATTTGCAGCTCAACAGACAAATGGAAATTAAAACAATCCCTTTTATATAGAAACATATAAATGAGAAGATTTGTTTTGTGTCAACCTATAAGAGGTGAACTTTTGGAAATTTTGTAACAAAATGTTGTCAGAAAGTCTGTTATTTTGTTTAGAACAAATAAAGCATCTAAAAGCCCTGAGGAATACTGCACAAGAAAGGGTAAATTCCATTTCTGGGACATGCTGTTTCTGATATTAACTTCATTTCATGACAACAGTTGAGGTAATTATTAAATAGTTTGGCATAAATATATGTTACTGAGTTAAAACAGTAATTCAGAGCAAAATACTTTTTAAAATAGCATAATAAAGAAATATCATGACCTAAGTTGAACTGAACTGATGATGACCATGATGTCTTTTAGTATAACTCCACTGAAACAAACACATAGAGTGAGCTTGTTTTGTTTTCCTATTATTCTATGCATTTTACAGCTAGAAATCATCACTGCAACTCTGACAGTGTGATTTCTTACCAAAGACAAGCACGTAGAGCCTCATTTCAGCATTAAATTCAGTTGAAGTTCGTGGTACCTATTAGGAAAAGAGAAAAACAATAACAAACACTGATGCATGCATAGATTGTGCAATAATGGAAAATCCACCTCAGCACTAAGCCGTTCAGATGATTCCTTACATAAACTTTTTAAAATTGAGCCCATTACTGTATTTGTCTATCTAGCTTCAAAGCAG
The DNA here is from genome assembly GCA_030625065.1 of Alectoris magna. NCBI lineage: Eukaryota > Metazoa > Chordata > Aves > Galliformes > Phasianidae > Alectoris > Alectoris magna. Next base: position 122,595,540 of record CM060561.1, read on the forward strand.
ATCTTGCTGCCTAGCTTTATTTATTTATCACTAGATTAAAATATGAAGAGCTATCTAAATACAGAAAGATGACCCTGGGCTAACACTGCACAAGTCACCATCTAGAGACTTTTTGGGAAAAAAAATAATAGTAATAATTGATCTCCTAAATATCTCAAAGCAGATGTGAATCATCAAATTGTAACTTTGGATCACCTTTTCTGTTCCTTCAAAACCCTCTGATTTGAAGGAAAGTGTGTTCCTATACAAGAATGTAAGACAGACTTGGTAAACTTTAATGTGTGAAGCCAGATTCAGTCATGTGCAAGGTCATTTTCAGTTACATTTCCATGGCCTTAAAAAAATAAATTAATAAATATACGGAAAGAAAAAAAAAAAGAAAAAAAGAAATCATGCTATGAACTGGCCACAAATTTGGCACAGCTTACTCATGTTCATATTATTTCTTTGTCCTTTTCTCTCATTCTCTTCTTTCTTTTCTTTTTGTTCTTTTATATGGTTGGGATTTTCTAATTATTATTTTTATTTAACACCAGATAAGGAAAAAGATATATTTTTCATTTGTGTATCATGAGTAGGAAGTAAGTGGAAACAAAAGATAATTTCTTAGGCACCTCAGCAGGCCATTAAACAAGAAATGAAATGTTTATCAAAATCCTCAATGGAAAAGCCTACTGAAACATGTACTTAATCTGTATCTTCTGTTGAATCTGAAGTAACAGTCACTGTATGTATTGTGTTATTGAATACCCCAGATACTTTTTCTATTTTAAACTACAATTACAAAGAGAGTTTAAACAAACAGTATCTAATTAACAAATCTGCAGCGGAGGAAGAAACTTGTCATGAAAATGGATGACTACAAAGCAGCACTTCAGTATTTACCAAAAACAGAGCTTAGTGTTACATTAATACATTTTTGCACAGTGTACTTCTCTGCTGGAGTACACCTCTCTTAAAAGGTTTCTTATGTGTTCTTATGGGCCCGTTCCCCCTGGCGCTAGGATTTTAATGCAAAACCCATCAAATCCAGTGGTACTCATTCACTTCACTGAGTCCTAGATCAAATCTGTACAGAAAGCAGAGGAAAAGGCTGCCGAATTTCTTGCAACACTTGCATTACAAAAGCATTTCTGTCTGTAGTACAAAGACACCCCAAAGGGCCTGATATGATTTGCAGTTTCTAATTATTTGCTCTAAGAGCTCTACATCTCGTTTTTTATATTTGTGTAATCTTCTCTTGAGAGCAGTCCCAACATGAGCAACACTCTCCTTATTCATAACACTTCAGAAATGTGCTGGGCTATTGCCCCTTCCACCCCTGCATCCTCAGGGCGATGCTTGTCTCAAATTGTACTCCTGAGTGAATCTGGCCCTGAGCAGTATGTTAACAATATATTAGCTACGATCCGCATGTTATAACTCAAACAATCCCACTGTGCCCCTGGGCTTGCAGCTAAGTGCTTTGCCATCTGAAGCACTCCTTCCATTAGTGATGGAGCTTGGGGTGTTAGTTTTTTTTCGTTTGTTATGTGTTTTTTTGTTTCCTTTCTCTTTTCTTATGGTATGCAGCTCTGTCTTTTTTTTTCTTTTCTTTTTGAGCATTTGGTATCCTTAAGCTATGAAAAGATACACATTTGCTTTTTTATGTAGTAAGGACTCTGCTTTCAATGAATAGTTTGCAGTATATGGGGGGAAAAAATACAAAGGTCACAAAGTACCCCTTAGTGAAGTGTTCTTTGGTCAGCTGCCACATAGATATTGTATTTCCAGCATCTCCTTTTCTGTTTGTCGTCAGAGTCTGTGCACTTTGAAAAGTGATGTTACTTTATATTTGATCTTACGGGATTAAGAAGATGGAATCCAGGAAGAATGCACACAAATGCTAATGATGGCTTACCTGCACATTCACAGCATTTTATTATATTTTTGTAACCAGAAGCTTCCAGCATGTTTTGAAAACATTAATTAATTACCCATTCTGGGAGTCTCATGCACATTATAGTCTAAATTATACTGCTTAGGAAACTGAGGTTTACCCAGCCTTTGCAAAGGTTGGGTACCTATCAGTCCCAGTGAATTGGAATTACAAGCATTCAGTACCTGCAAATACCACAAGGTTACCCATAAAGTGCATTGGAAATAACCAAAGCCCTGATTTCCAGCCCCCACAGTAATCAGATTATTGATTTTCCCACAATTAAAGAAAATTAAATGGTTGGATTTAAACAGCCTAAGCAGTTTCTGACATCTTTAGTTACAGACAATGGCCAAATCAGTAATTGTTAACGTGCTTTAATATGGAATAGATAAATTTTATCATCACAGACTGTAAAGCTTTTTGATCCGAAAATAACACCTCCTATTTATTTTCACAGAAACTACAACAGATGATACAAAGAGCACAAAAACACTATTTGACAGAGCACATTCTCAGCTACAAAGTACAAATACACTATTTCTCATAGTCACCACCATACCAGCAATGAACAAGAACCTGCATGCTGTGCTCATAAAAATCTGTATCAGTGCAGGTGACCCACTATCACAGCTGCAGAAATGCACCACTACCACCTCACTGCACTCACATCCACTGTTTGGGCTCCATAAACGTTCAGCAAATGTCACTGAATGTCAATTGGTGCCATTTTTTCTGCATGGAGGAATTCAGTGACACTCCTTTGCTTCATACGGACTCCCATGTCAGATGCCGTCTTGTCAGACTGCCCCTCTGCTGCCATCTGTCACATAGAAACGGAATGAAGAGGAATATTGGTGGGAAGGTTCAACTCCTACTGCCATACCACCAACATCCACCTCGATGTGGTGGACCAACATAACAAAATAGAGGACATCATTTTCAGAGCAGTCATTATATTAAAAGAAACGTCAGGAGACTGTCATTCATTCTAGAAGGAAGTATAAAGGAAAAAATAAAACCTGCATAGTCCAATTTTAATAAAATAACAAAATAAACATTTTTTTTCTAACCTCTTTCTCGGAATAATACACTATGTTGGTGGCAAAATGCTCTAAGTTTTGCATATTCAGGAAGTTCCATTATATTTCAGGATAGGCAAATTTCTAAGGAAGTTTCTCCTTTTTAAGTCTAGACAATGCCACATTGGCCTTAGTTCCATTAATGTTTCAAGAAACAAGTAAAACATGGAATAAAACCCTTCCTCACCACCCTAGCAGCCTTTGTCCCATCTGTGCTACATTTCTTCAAGAGGCTGCTGTGGTTTATGAAAGCCACATCTGTGCATCTCAAGCCCAACTAGCTCAAAGGCTGGGAAAATCACTGAGGGATTTTAGGCATCTTCTCAGAGTTCTTTCAGTAATGGTGGCCAACCCAGACTGATTCCATATGCATGACCCCAGTTTCACTCACAACTGAAATCCCTCTTTCGGGGCTGGTGGAAGCTGAGGACAAGGTAGTGTTGGTGTGTGAAGTGTGCTGATCATCCACCTGTCAGATGAAGGTCACAACTAATAGAAAACAGCACAGGCTCTGATACAAACTGGAGGGACCTCTCCATGTAATCTTACAAAACAGGAAGATTAATATGCTTGGAATAAAGCCTGGGTTTTTTGGGGTTTGGTTTTTTTTTTTTTTTTTTTGCTGTTCAGATCTGTGAAAGAGCCTTATCTGTGGAGCTCACAACATCCTTTTCTGCTCTTTTTCACTGTGTGTTGATTTCACACAGATTTTCAGGCAGAGAACACTGAAGATTCCAAGTTTGGCCAGGGAGAAAAAAAAAAAAAAGATAATATAATTGGTCTGTGTGCATATATTTTAGACCAGAGGGTGGAAGGATTTTTTTTATATTTATTCATTCAATAGATGGAAGTGATTCCAGATTTTGAATTAAAAATCGCCTTCCTCTTTTTATCTGGCAGTAGAACACAAGAAAAGAAAATAGCTATCCAAGAGGTCTGGGACACATACTTTCTAGAAAACCAGGTTTGTAGAAAGTAACCCTTGCAACTTTGCTAGAACTGTAAAAGAGCAGTAAATGTGATTTGAATATAGATACTGATATGATTATAGAGATGCAACTTGTTTGAAATCTCAAGCCTCTACAGTATGTAAGGTTTCATGACAAATACAGTTGAAATACATTTTCACACTTTCAGTGTGCTCCTACTGTAGTCGCCTAAAATTGTCTCTTTAGACAGCTGGAGTTTTCACTTGGCATTCTTTTCCTTCCACACCGTCCCTTCTACCCTGACAGTGTTTCCTGCTTTTGTAATAAAGGCAATGTCAGTAGACAGGTTCTGTAGCACTTTTTTCCCTCCTCAGTCAGAAAAACATGCGATTTCACCAGGGGATGAGCTTTGGTGAATTTTCTCACTACTGTATGCGTGGGGAGAAGGAGTGGGAGGGTTGTACAGAGTGGCAACTTTTATTAAAAGCCAAATTGTGAATTTAAATGAATTCTTTTGCCATGGAGAATGTTAGTTCAGCTTTGTTCTTTATTTTAAAGCCCAGAAATCCCTCGAGCTATTTATTCTCTTCTCTATGCTATGAACTTTCTAGGCTAGATAGCATGAGATCTACATCTTGCACAGCACTGAGAACACTGCCAGTTTTAAGCAAATAATAAATAACAATAACATGAAAGGTTATGCACAATGAAACAAAGTTTTCTGACTCCAAATTGGAACCAGCAACATTTCAAAGGTCTGGAGGTTCTGTCTGGATAAATATGTTCAGTCAAAACAAAACTCCAGAGATTCACTTTTGAGCAAATCTGTCTCCCCAGCATGTTTCAAACCCAATTGTGAAATCTAGACTTCAGGATATAATAGCTGGATACGAATTATTTCCAAATTTTCATTGCCTCAGAGTTTGGCCAGTTACAAAGAGAATACTTGAGCTGATGTCTGTGCCACAGGAACATTTTCTATCACATTTTTGAAATGAAAAAGTGTTGAGCCATGGGAATATACACTTTGGTGTTAGTTGCTTTTACTGTGAAAGCTCACAGAATAATTGTAAAAATAAACAAACAGATAAACAACAGAAAATTAAGCAGATTTTTCTATTTTCTCAAGTCTCTGAATAAGAGAAAAAACCTGTGGCTGCTCTCTGGAAAGTAACCAGATAAATGTGACTAGAAATCAAAACAAACAAGCAAAAAAAGATCATATGTGATGCATATAACTTTATCCTTACTTATCTAAGCATGTGCACACATAGTATGATTCTTAAAATGCATTCAAGTTTCACACATTTGCTTTCTCTGGTTGCAAGATAGTCTTGAAGTCCCAGACATCTACTGTTATCCCAGCAGACAGACAATGTCGGCACTGGTATGGGAGAACAGTATTTCCTACCAAACTTTGCACCAAAACTCAAATATAAATTTAGTTCATTATTTTTTTCAGAAACTTTTAAACCATGGTTGTCATAGTCACTTCACACTCTTTCTTAAAGCCAACAAAGGTTTGCATACTATGGCCTTTAGACTTGATAAAACCTTCTTTTTCATTATTAATCATTTTCTGATTAATGTTGTTTTATAAAATTCCCTGCTTCGTTCTGATAGGAACTAACTTTGTTTCTAACCAAACATTCTACCTGTTGTCTACAGTCAACCATTTACATTATCTCTGTATTCACTGCATTCTAATGGGTCCATAACATAATACAAAATCCCTCAAAAGTATCCTAAATTCTACTCACCTGACAGTGACAGATTTTCTTGGAATCTCATTCTAAAAAGGCATTAACTAAAGAGGTATCCTTTCTCCTATAATTGTTATCATTAATCTAATTCCTTATTTGCTTTATGTTATTGATGAAAAGTTGTAATACACTTTTCCCCTTTTCAGATTCAGTCTGTTGTCCACGCTGAATGTTCTGGATGAGATAATTTTAATTTTAGAAATATAGCAGCAAAGATATACTTAACTTAAACTGACAAGTAGCTTAATGAAAAACTACAGTGAGAAAGGAAAATCCAGAAAATGATTAGAGAGTGTTACTGTCCAAATTCATTGTCTGAATAATTTTAAATAGTCGGCATGAGCTGTAACTAAAATAAAAATGCAAAACTGCACTTCACTTAGCAGTGAATTTAGGGAACTGCACAAAACCTAGATGCTGTCCAGAATGAATTTTTATGAGATATGGAAAACTTAATTTGACAAAGCTCCTTTGAAAACCGCAACCTAAGCTCCATTAATTTACACGTGAATAAATGAAAGGAATGTGTATGCTCATGCAAAGGTTAATAATGAGGTGATTTTACATCCCAGATAAATGCTATTTATTATGGCCTATATTGGATAGAAAGAGGAATATATGACACTTAGATTTTCTCCTGCACTGAGGATCAATGTAAAACCAAAGCATAGCTCTAAGCATGTTCTCAGCTTTCAGGACTCCTTTCCACAGTATAACCAATCCAAAGACATCACAAAATTCACCTTTTGGACTCTTTTCCCTTGTTTTTAAATAACACATTTCCATTTTACTTTACTTATAGAACAACTCATTATTCTAGACTATATATCCATCAGTTCTATTTCTACCACTCTGGTCTACAATGGGGCCTCAGCTAAGTTCTTCTAAATTGAAATCTAACCAAAATAAGTTTCTTGTTAACAAAGCAACGCTAGTATCTTAGAACATACGCAAATCCTTAAGGACAAATACAAAGGAAAATAGATGCCTCTTGGTTTTGGCTACTTCCAGGAGTAACAATGAAAATCTCAGCTCCTACATGTCTAGTGGCTACTGATGATTTCTGGGAGCCATGCCTTCCCCAAAAAGCCTCTCTAATGACTCCAAGCAGATGAGACTGGAAGGACTGCATCCTGCACAAAGGAAAAAATCTCTTTTCCTCCTTTTCCCTCTTTTGTGCAGCCGTGCAGAACCAAAAGGCAGAAAAGAGCATTTGAATGCATTATTTTATTATGTTGGATACAAGAATAGGAAAGTTCTGAGTAAACACACACACAGAAAATTCCAAAGCTTGGTGTCACTAAGAGGCCCAGCTTCCCCGCTTCATGTGTCTGTATACCATTTCCCTTTGCTACAAAAACTAAAGGTAGTACTGTGACCGTCAGTGTAGGAAACTGGAACAGTCACATTACCAGGCAATTGTTAGCTGCAGAAGAGTTTTGCTGGAGAGCAAGAGATTTCATGGAAGAAAGCTCCCAGTGCTTTTAAGAGTTTCCCTGTTGGCTAACACCACCAAGTTCATAGAACTCCTTTTTGTTTTGTTTTGTTTTAATAGGAATTGTATCTATATGCAGAAAGAAGGAAGGTTTTTAGAGTGCAGGATAAAGGTGTGTTTATTTTGTGCCTGATTTCCACCTTACAAAGGACTCTGTGTTACTTGTGTAGTCATACAATAGTTTGGAAGGTAATAGAAAACCCCTGAATAGAAGGAAAAAGAATGGCATTATAACACGAAGACAAGTGACGATTCAAGTGAAATACAAAGGAAGTACTGTGAAGGCCTGGTTGGTAACCTTGACAGAATTTTACATCATCATCTATATTTGATTCAGCTTCATTATTTATCTATCCTCTGAAACAAAATGGATTCAGTAATGTTACTTTGAAAAAGGAAGTGTGTAAGAAAGAGGAAGAGATAGAAGGGGGGAGGTCCAAACTCAGCGGTAAGATTTGCCTTTTGTCTTTTTCGTTAGTACATAGTATGCACTCTACAAAAGCACTGAATATGCCTCTAGAATTGCCATTTTGAAGACAGAAAAGTGATCACATAAGACTTAAGGCTCACACTGAGTCTATAAAATCAGGTTCAAAACCACCTAGATATTGGGACACAAGAGCACTTTTAAAAATCACAGCCTCCTCCCCAGTCCCGCCCCCAAAAAATCCCACCGAATGCTTTAGCATAATTTAATACAGTCTTTTTGAATATGTACATTGCACTGATAATAGAGGTATTTATATACTGTGTCACCACTTCTTCTGTGCAGGCATTGATTGAAAGAACAGGTGGTCAGCTTGAACAGATGATGGACAACTGCATAACAAAGCAAAATCAAGTTCAGTTAGAAATCTCTTTCATGATTTTTTTGCCATATAGAGATTGCTTCAGCTCTAACTGTTGCACTTTCTAAAACACTTGATTCTACTATTATTCTTTTGCTGAACTGTGCAGATTAATGATAATAAACAGTGCAAGAAGGAAGGACAAACGTACCCCAGAATGCCCTTCAGAAAGGAAGCTGACACTGTGTGTGTAGGGAACCTGTGATTTTCAGACTGTTGAAGTCTGACCTTATTTCTGCTAGACTCGCAGTTTTCTGAATTGAATTCTGGCAGTCAGTTTGGCAATGAATGGGAGATGAAAAAGTTGGTTCTGAGCCAAAATCAACTTCTAGATCAATTAAATACGTAACACAGTCAGGATTTCATTCAATCTATTGTGAATATGAATATCTCAAGAGTTCTTCTCAGTACTGCGATTTCAAAAGCAATCAGCCAACCAAGTTAACTCCAGTTAAAGAGACAAGACAAAAGCCCTGTTTCCTTTGTTTCTCAGTTCAAGGAGCAATTCCTAGGTAATGTCACAAACAGGTCTCACATTAAGTTGCCTGTTATGTGACTCCTGACCTTCATTCTTTGCTACCTTGCCCTGGCACATTTTCCAGAAAGAGCAGAAACCTTTGTCCCATACTTTTTTCAGATTTCAAGTCTCTGCAGGAGTGATGAGCAGATCTTTCACTGGTCTTGTTTATGGAAAAGTACTGTTTTCTTTGACTTATGCCTGTGGCTGACTGCAAATTTTATTTTGTGCTTCAGTGACTGTCCAGTCTAAATCTGTTGAGTACTTCAAGCTAAAAATAAACCCCTGGCAGGCCATGTGGTTTGGGATTCCTATATTTGGTCTGCAGAATCAAATCTTTTTTTGTTAAGATGAGATTTGCTCAAAAATCAGAAATTATGATTCTTGTACTCTTCCACTATCAGAAGAAAACAGCATGCAGATGTTAGTATATTCCCACCTGGAAATATTGTACTTGGACAATGCATCTAAAATATGTGAGGTTTTGCACTGCAAAATCTTTTGAAGAAAGAAAAAACTTGGAGATTGATACTTCTGGCTTTTTTCTTTCTTTCTTTCTTTCTTTTTAATCTTTTTTAATTCTTACTCCTTGACTTTATATGGCAAAACAGAAGACCCTCAGGAGCACAACACAAATGCTTTTTGCCTATGTCTGAGTTTTCTTCATGAAAAACAGGGCACAGAAATAGATGTTTCATTCTTGTTCCACTACAAAGCCAGCCCTCATCTAGGCATACTTATGTCTTATTTACATATAGAAATGTTAAACGTCAAGGGAAATCCAGTGACAATATCCCATCTGAATCTAGCACCAGATGTTGTTTTTTTTTTGAAGGAAGATTCATTCATTCTTTATCCTAAAGGTTGCTTTTCAGCTCTTTCATGTTGCCTATCCCAACTTCTAAGATGTTTAGATTTGGAACTACCCAAGAAAGCTCATGAATTAATCTCAAAAGAAAAAGCTTCATGAGAGGCTAACCAGGAAGAACATGATTTCCAACAGAAGTGCAGAAGTTTCAACAGGTTGAGTCAAAGTTCAAATTTGGCAGCTACCAAGGCTGACATGTTCTTGTATTCACCAAGACTAAAAAGATTTAGGCAGCAAAGAATGAAGGTCAGTAGTCACATAATAGACAGCATTCATTTCTGCATTTAGACAGTAAAATAAATATGTATATATTTTTAATATACATTAGTGTGGTTATTCCCCAGGTTTCATTCCAAGAGTCCTGAGACTTGTTCACTGAAGCGCACTTCCGCAATGGCTGAAGATATTACTGGGCCCACTGCTTTCCCCTGTCTCTTTGCTTGAGATAGCTAAAGACAAAATACATGCCTACAGCTCAGCCACTCCATTTGGTAGTTTTCAAATAAATTGACCTCTGTGGGTATCTTAACATTGCATGTGAATGGCAGCCTCTGAGACCTCAGCATGATCATGCTCCTGCTTAAGAGTATAACACTGAGCAGATGCGCAAGAAAATCAGCTGACACACCTGAAACCACAGCTGAAACCACTGCAGCAAGACAAAGAATGAAGGTAGAAGAGCACTGGGCAGAGAGCTATGGTGGCATAAGAAAACAACACCAATCCCCAGATGTGTACTACCATTGCTCTGCACACCTACTGGAGGATTTGCCTGTGTGAGCCCTCTTAAATTTCTTCAGTTTCAGTAGACGATTTAATAGCTACGCTGTTTATGCTTCAAAATATGTTGCAACTCAAATAGCTTAAGGACAGCTTGTGCAGGAACCTTCAAAAACAGAACTGAGGAAAAAAAATTGCAATTAGAAGGGTAAAGTTCTGCAAAAGAATATCTATCCACACAGTACCTCATAAGGAAACCTCATAAGGAATAAAATTGGATAGGTTCAAACATAAGCAGACAGTAGCTTCTACAGACACGAAGCACTGCAGATTTCAAGTATTTCTGGACATAAATCAGTTTATAAAAATAGGAAATACTTTAAAGAGAAGCCCTGTGACAAACAGAATATTGAAAATGCAAAATAACTGTTCCAAAACAGAAGAAATTAATTTTCAGTCACTTTTGTTGCTATTCCTGACAAAGTAGTTGAATTAGCTTGATGGTTGATATATGCCAGCAATAATTTAGTCTGGGAGGATCCTCTGGAGCAGGCCCACACTCAGAGAAGGGCCAAATTTGGTGTTGGATCTAAGCTGCAAATTAGACCAGGTTGCTCACCTGCTATAAATGACCAAACAATGGGAACAGAGGGGAGAGAAGAAAGAAGAGAAAGAAGAGAAAGATAAAGAAAGAAAGAAAGAGAGACAGGCAGAGAGAAAGAAAGGAAAGAAAGAAAGGAAAGAAAGGAAAGAAAGGAAAGAAAGGAAAGAAAGAACCACAGCTATTTTCTAAGTGACAGTTTTCTAGCTTTCTTGTCCTTCAAAAATAAATAACTGCTCACTGTGCATCTCTCTTTATTTCACAGGAATACTCCAGCAGAGTGAAGTGTTCACTCTCTCTTCTTTTCTAGAAGAGTCCTGGAAGAACAAGGCTGGTAGATCAATGTGCACCACCCATCCTAGCTTTAAGTCACTGCAAACACAAGACACCTTCCCGTGAGGTAATTGCAGCATGCTGCTCTGCCTGGGACAGACCTTGGGAAGTGTCTCTCACAGCCGGGCTACAGCACCTCATCTTGGGATGACTCACTCCTGTTAGTCAAACTGAACTAAAAAGATGGCTTCTTTAGCATTTAATTAAAGGCCTTAAATTAAACATATGTATATATAAATGTTTTAAACAAAGAAAACAGTTGTGTACCACAGAGAGAAGCAAGAAGGGACCTGCCTCAGCAACTCTGCTTAAGCTTCTCAGGCCTCTTTTGTGCTGCTTTCTCTGAGATCACTATGCAAATGGAAACTCTTGTTCTGTGTTGTCAGTGCTCACTTCCTCTTTATGCTTTTGGTTGTGAGGTCAAAAAGTCAACAGAAAAAGGGCCATGTTTGCTTGTGAGCTTCACTGAGAATTCACTGGGTTGCTTAGGAGATAAAAGCTATTCAGTGTTAACGCCATGGGCACACCTATCCACACCTGGGGACTAGCGGAGAAAATAAAGCTTTAGAATTCATGCTGTCATGCCAATGGCATGACTGACGCCAAACAACAGAGGGCACAGTGAGATATTTACAGCCCTGATGTAACAAAGCAGGGTTGGCACTGCTTGGGAAGTCTTATTTTTAGGATAACATTTCCACCTCAGAAATAAGTCCCTTAGAGCATTATTTAATCAAACAAAAAAGACACTTGAAGTCATATCTGAGTAAGAATAATTGCTTTGCTGGATTAAACACTTTTTTTCTTTATTTCTTGCCAATGTGAATTATTTAGTGACAAGCTCCAGTTCTTCTGATCTCTCTACATCTCTGAGAGCTGTTGATAATGGGCGATATTTCTGGCTCTCCAGCTGCAATTAGGAGTGTTATTCTTTCCAAAAGAAAGGGAAACATCTGTGTTTGTATCACGTTATGTTAACCACCTAGCAGCTGGATCACAGTACTAGAAACATAGCCCAGCAGCTCCAGGAGACTCGAGAGAATTAGTGCTTAGAGAGCAAAAAAAACTGACAAAAGTAGGGTACATAACTATGTCAGACTGTTTGAAAAATACCAATATTTAGGGGTGGTTCATCTGCTATAAACGTTGTACAGTGAAAACAGATAAGTCAGATTTACACGCAGATTTAAGAAATTAAATGCACCTAAATAATACTGCAGGAGTTGAGACTATGATGCAAAAAAAAAAAAAAAAAAAAAAACACTTTATTTTTTCCTCCTCAAAATGCAGGCATATTTAAATTCCTTCCCAGAAGACTATTCAAGTCCTTTCTCCAGCCCATCTTAGGTTTCTGAAAAATCTTCCTCAGAAGCTTAAAGTGCTGTTAGCCCTCTGCTATCAGTCCCACCCCTCTGAAGGAATAACTCCCTGGCGGTGGAAAGAAGCAGTTCAGTCACAGCAGGTGTTACACCTTGAAGGGAGAATGGTGACACACAGCACAAGGGTTTAGGCAGTTGCTAAAGTTCAGCAGCCCTTTTCTTCCACACATATGACTTGGAGATGGAAGCTTATTCAGACTCCAACTCCAGCCAAGATAGCCTGGCAGCAAATCTTTACCAGAAGCTTTATGATTTGGTAGTCCTGAATGAGTCTAGTTTGATGGCTCTTAAGCCAGAATGTGAGCACTGATTATTATTCTGATGCTTCTTCATAGATCAGCAAAGTTCACCAGACCCTTGATAGCTTATTAAAACAGCCTATGTTTATGCTTTCAAATGTTTAGTGCCCTGTAACTGTGACCTTAACAGTGATTTTATTTAATTTAGCATTATTTTAAGAATTCTCACTTCTGAGCTACCACTCTGTCATCCCAGACTTGACAGAATTCTTGAAAAGCTATTTCTGAAGAAATATTCACACTTGAAAGGGGTTAAATGAAACCGTTGTTCAGAATGCTACATAGAAGCTTTTATCTCTACTGTACACTGTATCAAATTAAATTAAAAAATTAGGGGAGGTTATTTAGTAATTCTTTGAGCTCTGAAAATATCTCACATGGGATTAACATCCTCCATAACGTAGTTTTGCACCCATGTATCTTCCAGGTTATATTAAAGAAACCCCTCTACCTCCCCACTCCTCACCCCACAAGCACACTCAAAACAGAAATCTCCTCCTCCACACAAGCTGCATTCTTTACAGTCCTTGTCCTAAGAGCAGTTTATCCCTTCCTGAGCAACTGCCTCTCCTGCAGTAGGATTTACACTCACTGCAGTATAGATGACAGTGGCTCTATCAGGTGCACAGCTGGAGAGACCTCACCTGCTGTGTGCATCCCAGGCCACACCAGTTGCCCAGTCTGAATGAACAGCTACATGAATGCCTGGAAATACATGCACCATCAGAGCAGTGACTCTGTGCGAAACCAAACCTTTGCTTTAGATAAAGCAGCAAGGAGCAAAGAGTTTCATTGCCTGCAAACAAGGGAAGGCATTTCAGGACAGTGCCTTCAAGATTTTTCGGTTTTCCTTTTCACTCTTCTTAATGATTAAACTGAGGCAAGGTGTCAGAATTCTGTTTCCTCAGCCTCCCTCCATTCGTACACAGAACTGCATTTTTATTGGTGCACTGGGAATTTTACACACTACAGCAACACAGGATTGTGCAGGGGCTGGTAGGAAATTATGGCAATATCTCTACAAACTTACTTTGAGATATCACTAGAAAGGGCTACAGGGCATGCTGTATCTTTAGTGTTCAGCATAAATTACCCCCAAAATAATTTCTGCTGCTAATAATTTTATTAATTGTAACCAATTACTAATCCTGATTCCACTACACTCAAAAAATATATATTATCCAGCTTTGTATAATCTTGAAAAAAAGTGTCTTACATATGCTATTATTTTTTCAGCACAACTAATACACATTCAGTGTGAGAGAGAGATCAGCTCAGGCATATCCATTTACTTCTCCTTTGGAATGTGCCAAGAGGTCGGGAAGTGCACAAAGGAAAGTAGTTTGTGGGTGTGATTTGACATTTGTAAACCCAACTCACTCATCTGTCTGCATTGCTCTCGTGTTCTGGATGTTCGTCATCCACATTTCAGCAACACCCAGCAGCCTCACACACACACACCAGGACTAAGCGCTGTACCTGCATAAAACAAATAAGGGGCCATTGTTTTAAAGGCTAAGTCAAGCCTCGTCTACTAGGTTAATTTTGCCTTTTTTGGGTGGGTGGTTTCTGTTTCTGTAATACCGTAAGGCTGTAATTCTGTAATACTGTAAGGCACAGTATTTCAGCTAACAGTTCCAGGGAGGTCTATTTTTGAGATACTTCACCAGCTTGGAAGTAGGACTTCCAAGTTATTTTGGGCCCATCTACTATTGGATCAAATCATTACACAGCTGTGTTACAATTGATCTAGTTTCACAAAACTAGGCAGTACTGTACAAAGCAGTTTGTTATTTCTAGCAGCAGTGCCACACACTGCCAGTGTATAACCAGTGGATACAGACTTTCTCAACACAAAATTCTAGGAATTAGTTACCATGATTGCAAAGAAAGTGAGTTAGCCAACATTTGCACCAAGGAACAGTCTTTACAAAGCAGTGCAAGAGAAAGACTAGCTTCTTGGTGACAGATTGCTTTCAAGTGCTTCAGAAAATCATAAGAACATAACCAGGACAAAGATAATGCATGAGCATTTATCCACACCTTAGGCTGGCACCTCAGCCTTTTTTCCAAATGTGACATTTCTATGAGAATGATTACCGCACTGACATCCAAAATCCATCACACAAACAGACTGACTGAGAATGATACTCTGTTGGGTTTTGTCATGAATAAAACAAAGCCTAGACACAATAAAATAACTTTCCCTCCACGTCTATAAATTATTGCTGACCAGGCCCTAGGGCAGATGGCATCATGCATTGCAAATGTCAAGGGTCATGCAGACGATTGCTTTCTAACATTAGAATTTACTTTTCTAGCCTTTCATATTTGTATTATCTCCTGGGTCTGTGTCTCTTTAGGTGTCATGTAAAATTAGTTCATATAGTCACAACAAACAAGGTACTTCAGCCCAGTGCAGTAAATGAATCTTTGACACTCCTTCAGAACACATAATGCAGAAAAAAAAAAAAAAAAAGAACAGTGAAGAAAACAAAGGCAAGGCTGGAACTCACTGGATATTGTTGGAGATAAAGGGTCAGTGAGAAGACTTGTCAATGTTTAAACCCATATGCAGAAATATCTCAGTCCTGTTATCCAAATCTGCAGCTTGCCTTGTGTTTTCAGAGTAAATGCTATTTTCCAGGTACAAAATCCCCATTGTTTTCAGAAGTCAACCACATCTGCTGCTTCTGATTCTAAGAATGACTTCAAACTAACTGTCCAGTTACCTGACACTGTAGGTTTTCTATCCTTCCATGTCCTCCAAAACCTTCTGTTTCCCTGTTCAAAAAAGAACTACAGATCCAGAATTTTGGCTTCAGCAGACTTGTTCATGGCACTTCCATTAAAAATACCTATTTTATAAATATGATGCTTGCTCTTCACTAACCGGATTAAATAACTTTACATTAAAGAAGGACAAAATACATTTTAATTGAAACATCTATGGGTGAACACATATATTTCAAACACTAATATCATCATTTAAAAGGTAGAAACAAATAATCAGAAATAATGCACTAGTATTGTGCAACTACTGAGAACTTCATTAAGATGTTGATCTCCACTATGGGCTCATATAACAATGTAAGCAGGTGGGTGAAATAATAGAGAAACGGTGTTCAGAAACATAGCTCGTCTCTTTCTATCTGTGATTTAGAATGAAAAACAGACTGCATTTTTCATGTCATTGAAGAATTGGTTAGGATTTTCCTTGGATATGTGGCTACTTTCTGATATCTCTTCTAAACATTTCTGTCATTCGTCACTCATTCTTCATGGTGAATGTTATAGGAATGTACATTCCTATACTACATATAAACCACAAAACCCATGCCTGGAACATATATTTATAGCTATTTCAAAAGATGGCATATTTTCCACTGAAGTTACACAACATTTTCTGAGGGCTTTCTGGTAAATGAAAAACTTCACCAGCTTAAGAGGAGTGCCACTGTACTGTGAAATGGCAAGTATTTCTAATGTGGTCTAGCAGAATACTCAGAAAATCCTCTTTACAATCTGGTCTTTCTCCATTTTAAAAGAAGGGAATAAAAATGTATATAGAACAGGAGATTTAGAAGTTTCTTGTGACTGTATAAAGTTATATGTAACTCCACTTATTTATAAATATATGGTTGCCAAAGCTCTACAGAGCCTTATAATCAACTGCAGTCAAGAAGCATTTCAAATTAATAGACACCAGAATAATTTTTGTTCACTAGCATTTAATTAAAACCTGTATTATTGTTGCTATGATACTTTCATAGTTAGCAATACAAAACTGATTGGAACATGTCGTATAGATATGTGGCAAGAGCCTGCAGTAACTGTTTTCTTAGTTCTCTTCAGGTCTCACTGTGATAATCTTGATGCCAAAATAAAGGCTACTTTGAAAAAAAGATTATGCATCAGTACAAGTATTATTTAATACAATAGATTCAGGTGAAGGAAAACTGTAGAGCACTTGTGGGTCTAAGAATATTTTTTTTCAGAAAACAGAATACAACTGTCAAGTGAGATGATAGAGATGATAATGGAACTCATACAGTAATATTAATATACATAGATCACTCTGCAACTAATGTCACCCAAGTATTTCCATGGAAACTACAACAGATACAAAGAGCATAGTAAAACTATTTGATAGAGCAAATTCTCAGCTACAAAATGCTATTTTTCAACACAGTCACCACCGTTAGCCAATTTAAATGGATACGCATTTTGTCAGACTGTTCCTCTGCTGCCATCTGTCACAAAACAACAAAATGTAATGGAATATTAGTGGGAAAATTCAACCTCTACTGCCATACTACCAACATCTGCTTCTGATGTTGTAAAGCTTTTTTGTAAAGCTTTTGCAAGCTATAAAAAAATAAAAGTATATAAAAAAAAAACTATAAAAAAAGAAATATTGTCTGGTCATAACCAAATCAGAAGCCATGAATAAGGTCATCTGGTTAAACAAGAAGTTCTGGGAGTATCTGTCTGAAGTCTAGTTAGAAGCAAGACTGGTTCCATGTAGATTTGCAGCTCATAGATGACCAATATAGCTATTGAAGAAAGAAGCAAGACACAATGAAGTTTGTTTTGTGGTTCCGTTATAGGATTTATGTATTCTTTCTAGGAACATGTTTTTCCAAAACTTTGAAGGACCTAAATTATACCAGAGAACTTGACAGCCCCTTTGCAGCCAGATGAAATCAACAAGGTTCAAAACTGACATGAGTGCACCCACACACAGTGTGAATTTTCAACACATCCTTTCCTGACCTTATAAACTTGTTAAGATTTTAGTTGCAGAAAAGCACTCAAAAATATGTTAGATAAGGTAAATATCTACAAGAAATTTTGTTCTCATGATTTGTCACAATTACTGGAGTCCAATTTTTGCACATTAGCAATGAATACTATTGCAATCATGTCACTCACTTTCGTATGTCCTTCCTTTTCTACTCCACCCTGCCTTCACTCCACAGTATATCTACCTTGTCCAAGATATCCTTGTAAGGGATATTCATGTTTGCTGACATAGATTTAGAAGTATTAACTGCTTATATTGCTGATTGCTGAAAGCTGGCAAAGATTACACAGGGACATATCTGTGCAGATCTAAGGTACTTTCACACAACAGAAAAGCATTTCTCCAAGCAGTTATGCTTCCCCTTCTGTTCATCTCCCTTCTTTATTGGACAGACCCATTTGCACTGTCTTTGTTTTGCTGTCTCCCAAAATATCAACTTATAGAGTCTCTAAGCCTGCATCTGCCACTTGAGAAAATTTAGACAACTGGCAAATGTGGCCGTTGCCTACCACATCAAGCACAAGTATGGCACTGCTTCCTTGAGCTCTCTGCCTGCTTCCTTATGTTTGCTGTATACAGCTGTTCTCTTTTTAGATTTGAAAACATTTCAGGCATGCACTTTCTTTTCTTCTTTTTGCCTGAACAGTGTTTAGCTCAGTAGGACTAAGTACATTTAATGAGTTTTCCAGTGCTACTACAATATAAAATTATAATAATTGTTCCATGCATTTGCAGATCTTGCCTACTGTGAACATAAGCAAGTATTAATCAGCCCTAAATATATTGACCAGCAGTAGTCCATTCCTTCTTGGATTGTATGTAATAATCCTTGGCTGTAAAATGTGTAATTTCTAAACATTCACTTCATTCATTTCTTACTTTTTAGCTCATGCCATAACAGCAAGTTGCTTTGGTACATATACTAAGTAGAAAGTAACATTTAACATTTAAGACCGGTGTCATCTTTGCCATCTGAGCTATCCTGTAGGCATGAAATCCAAAACACAAACAAATTTGCAGGCAGTTTCAAGCTAGTTTAGGAAGCATTCAGGCTCTCTTAGAACGCAGGAACTAGAGTAACCTCTGCTTTTCACACCAGGAGGAATGCTGCCCTGGCCGGACAGACTCCAACCATACCAAATAGTTCAGCAGCAGCTGCTGTTGTGAGACTCTCACGGAAAAAATCTCCCAAATATCTTCCAGTCAGTTCACCTATACTCTTGCACATGTCTGCATCTGACAGAATTCACTGCTTCAGTGATCAGCTTCACTTAAATATTTCTGTCTCTCTTTATGTACGTTGCTTTCAGTGACTGATAGATTAAAAAAAAATAAACCAATTTTATTTTTCGCCCCCCAAAAAATAGACCTTAGAAGACAATCAAAAATATTCTCAAGGATCTGTGATCTGTACAGATCAGAAATTATCTAGACAATTCAACAGCCAAGACTGAACACGATGTTTGAGAGAGGAAAACATTATCATATGTACGGAGTACCATAGAAAGAAATACTTACAGCTTTGTTGACTACATAAGGAGAATATGAACTTGTAAGAAACCAGGCAGAGAGCATATTGCCACTGAAGTTGTCGAACATGCAGTCAGTTCTTTCTGAATTAGAAAGATTTCTATGGGGAAAAGAAAAGAAAACAAAACAAAAAAAATAGTATCTAATTTCAGCTAAGCTTTTCCCTTCCCCTGTATGAATTGTCACATCTATATACTTTGGGACTGAATGACTAGTGGACAGTTTGAGATCCTTCACAGGATAAAAGTAATCTGTTGTTAAATCTAAGAAAGACTGAGACAGATGTCCTCTTATAGAATCCATAGGATCAATAGGAAGTTAGACCTAGAGATTGTTTTAACTGGAAGGCAATTAGAAATCTGGATTCATAAATAACCTTCTCTATTTTGAGATCTACACTTTCATAAACTACTTTGATTCATACGGAAATAACTCACTCCACAAATTCAACTCAGTCATGAAGTGGCAGCTGCTTCACCTTCTAGAGCAATTGTTGTGGACGTAATATTTCTTTAGCATGACAATGGCTGGTACACGTGCTCTGGTATAAGACTGATCTCAGGTGATTTCATGTCAAGAAAAAGGTGGTGATTTTGGGCTTCAAAGACAAAGCACTAAAGACATGCTGGTAAAAAAGGTATTACAGTCACTGTTACATGATTCCTGAGAAAAACCTAATGAAATGGGCACTTGACAATATCTGCATGCCTGAATATCTTCATGCATATCTGCATGAAGGTTAGGAAAAACTGCAGTCCTAACAAAGAAAAATATAGAATTTGCTCAAGACAAAGAATGCAGTAATTACTGGCCTGTCTGGCAGCAGCAGTACAGCAAGACCAAACTAAAACTCTCCCCCTTCACTAGCCAGAGGGAAAAAAACATTTCTACTCTTGGCATTTCACCTATTACATGATTTTTCTTGTTCCCACTGTGTCCTAGACACAGACATTGAGTTTTGTGAGTCATTCTTGCTTCTCTATTCTTTAGAAGAAGAAAAAAAAAGAAAAAAAAAGAAAGAAAAAATAAAAGTCCAGCTGTTCAAATCAAGCAAGACCTAGTTAGCACTTGTACTTTGCTAATGCTGTTACATAAAACACAGAATTGTTCAGCATATAAGCAAGTTCAGAGCACACCTGATTGCCTGAAATCACAAGATAGTTGTTATGTAAGCAAAGCAGAGGGAATCAAGCATCTATTTTCTTATTTAAAATGCCTCCAAATAGCTTTAATTCTTTTAGACTACAGTTAACAGTAGCTATTAGTCCTCCTTCAAAACACATTTTCCAAAGAAATCTGTAATTCTTAATAATTTGTTTCTAATTTCATGGTTTTCAACATACAGGACCTATGTTTTAGAGATGTGTAAGCACACTGACAAAAAACTGAGTTACCTAAAGTCATCAGAGAGGCATCTGAGGATAGAAGCTATTATTCACAAAGACAGCCTGTAAACAGGATGTTAGGCATATGGTCCCTGTCCTTTCCATTCTGCAGCATCACTCTTTTATGATCAGTTAACTTGCATGAAGCGTAAGGAGTACTCTTTATATGCTCTGAACTAGTGGGTTCATTTGCTAGGCTGTGTTCATATTAAGAGCACTACCCCACAGAAGGCAGCTATTGACTTCAATTAGGACTGGAACCTATATAGGATTAGAATTTAAATACCACACTTTGCATTAGCAAGCCGAGATATAAGTTTATATTGGAATTAAATAGAAGATTTTGGTTGATGTGGGTGACAACCTACATCCATCCATTCCTGACAGACTCCTTGAACGATACAAAGCAGGCTATATCATAAATATACTGATTTTTTCCTCCTCCCTTTAAACACATGTAAGAGGTTAGGTACTTATGCATGCACACATATGTGTGCCATGACAAAGGACTATATTTTTCAGGCCTCACACAAAGAGATGTTAAGAATAGTACAGCAGAGTGTCCTTTGGGACAAGAATACTTGGAGCAGCGAGTACTGAGTACTTTTGATCAGCACAAAGAACTGCATTCTATGTTTTGTCATCTGTACTACTGATTTCAATGGTAGAAGATTAATCCAGTTAAAAAATAAAAACGAGCAAAGAAATTACTTCAAATGTGAGAAGAAACAACAATAGGTAGAAATTGTTTCTGAGCATTTCTACACTTTGTGATCATATAAAGCAAGAATCACAAGCCTGATTTATATATTGAGGATTGAAACCTAACCTACAGACCATCCTGCTTTGAAACATTTCTATAAAGGGTTCTTCCTGGTTTCCTTGTTTTTTGTTGTTGTTGTTGTTGTTGTTTTTGCAGGATCAAACAGCAGGATTTTCCTAAGATGTTCACTTAATAAATTCAGTAAATAAACCGTACAGAGTAAATGCAACTTACGAAGTTCACTACTCCTCAATTTCAAAGAAGATATGATTGTCTAAAGAAAATAATACACAGTTCTGGGATTGTTACTGTATTAACAAGAACATGAAAAGCTGAATGAAATATAATGTTTTGTAGGTACTACACATTTTTAAATATTGGCTTTGGCTAACAAAGATAGGTGTGTCTGCAGTTTCTTCAGACACGCAGGTCCTCAAAGCTTTCAACATGCAAGGAGGATTCACCTCTACATAGACCTAATGGCTTCCCATGTATTCTTTCAAATACCTTGTAAGGCTGCAAAGAGCCAAGCCCACTGCAGAACCTGCCCTGCATGAACAGCTCTTTACTGGCATTGTACTGTCCTGTGTTTAAATAAACAATCAAAATGAGAAAATAATTTACATGGGAAATCAGACTACCCGGCACTCAGAATCTACTACTTTGAATAAAGTGTAGAAACACTGCTGTAATATTAAAATTGCCACCACTGCACCCTGCACAGTGGAAGGTGTTTATAGGCACTCTGCTTTTTCCAAGAGGAAGATACCAAAACAAGCATTACTGTCTGTATATTTAGACCCTAGGTATATGTTCCTTCTGTATTTTAGCTCTAGGATTCAACCAGCAGCCTTTAATAAGAAGTGTGTTCAACAGCACACAAGCTTATTTCACAGCCGTGCTTCTGCACCACTTTTTCCCTTGATAGGTATTATTCTGCAGCTGTGGATACCATCCCTCCCACAGTACAGCTTGCTACTGAAGCACAGCTTTTCTCTTCAGATCAGTTTGCTGTCCTGTGTTTGTAAGGCTGCATGACAGACTAAGAGCAAGTCAGCAGAACAATACAGACTTTATTTCACCTCCTTTGGGGTCATTATTAAATGGTGTAATTACCGCAACAGGAGTTGAAAACATAATAAAACAATGGATTTATTACATTTTACATACCAATCTCCACATTGAACAAATAGCTCAGGGATAGATATTTATGCTGTTTATAACAGGACATGGAATTAATGAGAAACGGTAATCCTAACGATGTGCATACTGTTTAAATTACTGAAAGTCTAAGCACATTGCATGCCCAGCATCCTATATCCTGTGACATATTAAGAACTGTGTATAGAGGTTTAAAAGGACTGTTGAGTTTGCCATTTCTCCTATACCAAAGAAATTAATTGCATAGGAAGTTGAATAAATTGTTCTGTGTCCATAATTAAATCCTTTCATTAAAGGCTCATTGCAATTAAATTAGCCCATTATACAAAGTGTATAAAGCAATGTATATGGAGTCTCTTTGACGTTATTTCCAGCCATGATTGCAACTACTCGACTGAAATTAAAATAACAACAGCTATATGACTACACTTCCTTAAGGTAAGAAAAAGCAAGATGCACTATACAACCCTGGGGAATCCCCAGGGGAACACTGCTGCCATCACCTACCACAAGGAAAACAGAGGCAGAAAAAAAAGCCCACATTCACACCTTTGAGAGGAAGAAATGATTATTTGGCTTTTCAGAAACCAGTGAAAGTTCTGAGATTACTAATATTCATTAACAAGAAAAAAAAGGAATTAAAAAAAAAAAAAGCTTAATTAGGACCAATGTTTAGCATGCAGTATGTATGTAAAATACTGGTGAAAAGAATCCTGATGAAGGTACCAAATGATGCTGAAAGTCCTTAAGAGTAGTTTATACCTTTTTGTTGCTTGTTTTGGCTTTATATACTGGTCCTCAGATATAGATGTGTCTTTTAAGAATGTATATGTGGCTTTGATTTGCAACTAGTCATTGCCCTGTAGTGACCATAAACCAGAGTCCCAAGTATTCAAGCAGTGTGAATAATGAGGGGTTGATTGTTGTAGAGCCTTTATTTCTCTAGCAGAGCACACTCCCATTCCATGGCAAGACTGCTTGAAATTTTCTGGGAAAAGAGGTTAGACTAGGTGAGATCTTCCCAAACACCAGAGAACATGCTTTGCTTATGGGTAGGTCTTGGATTTGTTGCTTCAATCTTTTTTCTTTATCTTAATGATTTTATTTGGACAGAAAACGTAACTATCACTGACAGTAACAAATCCAAAAGCACTATGGGATTAAGTTATCCGCAAAAAAAAAACCTTCTTTCCAAAATAATCTAGCAAGGATAATAATAATTTCCTAGAAAATCTTGAAATTAGAGCCACTGAGAAAGCAATTCTTGCAACCGTGTACTGTCTTTGCACATGTTCTGACAGGCAGCTCTTCAGCTTGGATGAAGTGATAGATCTGCTGATCTCATGGAATAGCAGCTGGGCATCTGGCAAACACTCATCAAAGCTTTGAAAAATGGGTGTCAAGGATGTCAGCCTGGTGCTCACGGCTGAACTCCAGCCAGATACTCAACATCCAGCCAACATTTTTCAGAGCTTGAAGGGATGGGAGAGGGGTCCAGTAGTGGGAAAGTCCAAGCATAAACACAATGCTTCACTGCCTGAAATGGAAGGGTTTTAACATAAAGACAGAGTATGAAAAAGGTAAACAACTGAGAGATACTCTTCTTAAATGTAGTTAAATCCTGCTAGCACATGCAGGATTACATGCTTCTTGTTTGCTTTACTTGAGCTGTTTCCTTGTGACTAAGTCTAAAGCAACAAGTTAAGCTCTGCCAGGACTTCCCTGGTATAGCAGGATTTGGCTAAACACTACAGCTTTTCATGCACTCTCCAGCACCCCAATTTAATCTCTTTGTGAACAGATCCAAGCAACTTCCTGGAGTTCTCCCAGCAGCCCTGTCTGTGGGGTTTCATGCAGGGTGGATAGTGCAGGAATTATCCTCACTGCCTGCCCTGAGCCCAGAATACCCTCAGCTCTGCCAGGGGCTCAACCAACACTTCCAAAGATATCTGGTATCTGAGTAGTAACCACTGCAAGACCAGCTCACCAATCTGGATCCCTACTAAGCCTCAGAAATTATTGTATTATCATAAAGAAGGAGAAAGAAATAAGAAAAAAAAAAAAAAAAAAAAGAGGAAAGAGCAGAATCTTCCCCTTTTTGAAAATAATAATGTAAATCCTCAGGTATTTTTTCAAAGGTATGAACAAAGTTCGAGAAATAATTAGGTATGGTGTGCCTCTAATGGATTTTGTTGGCCAAAACATTGGCTGTTGCTCCCAACACTGACCCTAACACTTTTCAGGCTCCAGGAAAAGGAGCTCCACTTGTTCTTTAAGCTCATGATGGTTCACAGATCATACAAAAAGTCACTCAGCAAGCTGAAGTCACTGTCCTTACTACAATAGTTCTAGATTCTATTCTAACTAGAAACCAGCCTTCTTCATATGACTATCTTGTTTAAATTGTTGCATGATTCAGCAGAACCCTCCCAACCAAAACTTTCCCTCTGTTTACAGACTTGCATAACCTAAAATAATTACTTTTAATATGTCTCATATATTATATATATAGTCATAAACATCGAATATGTATAACATTATAAACATTATAAATATATATATAGTTATAAATAAAGTTCAGCTGAACTTTACCTTGAATGTATATCGGAATTATTAATTTGTAATCATCTTGTTCGCCCCCACAGTTTTAGTAGAAAAAAAGGGTAATGTAACACTGTGATATTATATCTTTATATACCTTACCTAAAACATGTTTACACCTTGATATTAACAAAGGGCACACTGCAAGAGGCTATCAAATCCTTGTCTAAATACAAAAAAAATTCATTGACTAGTCTGTAATGATACACCAACATTTGAGAGCTTCAGAAGATCATATTAATGTAATTCAATTCCAAAAAAAAAGTCAAAACAACACAGAAGAAACTGTGTAATCAGAATATTTTTTTCTAAATTTTCACGTAATTGTAATAACATTTTCACAAGAGTTCAGATTAGATTTGATCGGAGATATTTAAACAGTGGTTCTCTTTACTCATACTCTGATCAGATGGATAAAATAGAGAAGTTTGTATGATTTGCATACACCTACAACATTACTCACTGACAGCAGCAAACTTACTTGGTTGCCTAGGGAACGTTTATGGGTTGCCAAGATTTTGAGGGATTTTGGTTGTTTGCATTATATTTATTTGATGCCTAACCACCTGCTTGAAAGTTGTGTGTAATTCAGGCATAACCAGGCAGCATTCTTTCAAAAGATGTTCTTGAAGTAGTCGTGTATGCAAGTAAGGCAAAGAGGAAGCAGACCTTATGTGGTTACACAGTACTGAGCCTGTTTCCCTATGAACTTTACACTTCAAACAGCATGATGCATTCATTCACTGGATAAATTGCCTTTAAATAACATATTTTCAACTGTGAACTGTACATTGTGTAAACATCAGCACTACAACTCATGATGATTCTTACAAAAGAAAATGTTATTATGTGTTTTCCACAAATACTTCTTTTTGTTAAGCATTCTTGGGAGAAATCACAATAGATTTTACTTTTTTGAAATGCCAAGGGAAACAAAACATTCTACCCATAGTTTTCGTAGTGGTCCAGAACTGTAGGAAGCAATGATCACATTAAACTATTGCAATGTTTCTTTTTGTACCACCAGTGAAAGCCTAGCTTCATTCAACGAAAGCAAATGCTATCGTGAAGGTTTATGCTTGCATAGCAGAAAAACATAATTCATCCTTTCTTGTTCCTATGCTAATATTTTTTATTTTGTAATGACTGAGTGATGATTTCTGTTTTTTAATAGATACTTATGCACCTGTGGTGAAATGTATTTCTAAAGTAAGTAGCAGCACAAGCTGGGTCTGGGGACTGACCACCAGTATGACAGACTTAATTACTAATACTGAATCAAAAGGAAATGAAATTATGTAATTGAAATTTAAGAACAAAGGATATTAAAGCTCCAATTCTCTATTATGTGTGTGCCTTTATAAATCTAGATTTCACAATGTGATTAAAGACAGCCTAAAATATGAGCTTGTACAGCTTATTATACAAGTACATTTTGTCTGTACTTGAACTAAATGGCAGCCTTTGATTCTGTTTAATGACAAATCACTTTTAACTGAGAACAAAGAAGTCTAAATGTAATTACCACTTGGACACTGGTGATTTTTTTTAGGAGCTCCTGTTAAGTAATAAATAAATTAAAAAATGGAATGGCTACAGTTTCTTTAAATGTCCTTTTATGTGCTTGTTTACTGCTGCATTTTTAAGTAAGTCATCTCAGGTACAACAGATAAGTTGTACTTGTTCAGGCCCCCAAAAAATATTGGGGAAGTTTGTACAAAATCTATCTGCAAACCTGAAAATGCAATCAATGTCTTCACAAACCAATTAGACCCAACAAATCAAGATTCCTATTGGCATGAAAAATGTATTTTTCCAGGATTATTTCCACTTAAGCAATTCAAGTTTGGGGACATTTGATCCAAAATCAAATAATTCAGATGCGGAAGCTTAGGGAGATTGGACATTCTAGCAGAGTTTTGGATATTTGAAGAGTGACAAAGACTGATGTCAAGATGAAACTCCCCTAGCTTTGTTGATAAGTAACCATTTCTGACTGCTAAAAAAAGGTTGCTGCTAACTACCAAAAAAAAAACCAAAAACAAAAAAACCCAAAACCCACCCTGCTGCTAAGCTGATTGAACTGATTGCAGCATTAGCTCAGATGGTATATTGTATTGGAAATGGGATATGAAGAGCTTTTCCAAAGTAACCATTGCCTGAGGACTGGTTGAGTCCTCGGTCTGCTAATGAGATATGATGGGTGATTGCCCTTGCATCACTTGCATTTATTATTATTTTTTCCCATTCCCACTTTATCCTGACCTACACATTTTTCATATCTTTGCTCTTTCTGATTCGATCCCGCATTCCATGGTAGAATGGGAGGAAACTGAGAACAATTGCCTGGGCACTAAGCTTCCAGCCTAGATCTACACACCACATCTGTTTACTACAGACACTGTACAAGGACAGAATGTTAAACATAACCAAAGATGGGATACATGATTTTTGGACACTAGACAGTAGAGAAGTCAATGTTAAATGTTAGGAATATGGCTGAAGAGTCTTTTGTTTTCTTTTGTTTTTTTTTAATTTTCTTCTCCAGGCGGACTGCTAATCTTTTACAAGACTAGTTTTCTTGTTTTGAAGAATTATTATCACTGGGTGTACTTTAAATTCTTTCCAAATGTGTACACTGAATTATGAGAGGGAAAAATTTATACCTTGTGCCTGTTACAATAAATATTGCATAATATACAAAGATGACTGCAGAAGTCTACAAACATTTCTCAAACGTTTATAATCTTTATGTTGTGCAGCCTTCCTAAGATGTAACACAAAACACACTTACTACATCAACCTTTAGTATCTTTCCTTTATGCCAGACTGCCAGTCATGCAGATTTTTCCCTGCCTTGTGAGCCTTTGAAGCTGGACTGCTGAGTGAAGTAAATCCAAGCTCCTTTTTTATTCCCCCTATTTTCCAATGACAAAAAGAATTTGTCAGAAAACTACAAAAAGCTTTCTGATTTTATTCTGCTCAAGTCTCCTGCTTTCATTTTAGTCTTTTCTGTGACTGATACATGGCAGAGAACCAGAGAGAGTTCTAACAGAGTCTGTTAAAAGAAATACCCCCAAAACAGAGAATACTTTCTGTGGGATACTACAAAGAAGTAGCACCACTGCTATCTTATGGAGAATATAAAGTTTATAGAAGATTAAGATGACACCTTCCCTGAATACGTTTGAATAAATTCTTTCGAGTACATTACTTCTGGTCAACATTATGAGCAGCATCATCGGAGAAATGGAAAAGAGAACAACCGAATAAGAAAGTCTGTGTTCCTCTTACCTAAATTTTCTTGTGTAAAAGTTCAGCACCTAATCTAAGCTGGTCACATCATCTCCTCTTATTATCAGCAGAAAATAACATCATTTTCTGCATATTATTTAAATACACTTATTTAAAACCACTGGAGAATGGAGTCTAGTGCTATCTTTCTAATGGTGGAGAAAACTGCCACTTTCCACTGACTAGAGAAGAAATTGGCTTTCTAAACATTAAATGTCTTTTTCACTGACTATTTACCTGAAGGAAAAAAAAAGAAGAAAAAAAAAAAGGAATGAGTTGTACTGAAAATTCCCACTGCTGAAGGTCCAAATATGTCCCTAAACTTGCAGAGTTAGTATCATATTATAATCTGCCAGTAATTAAACATAACATTGTTTGCCAATTTGCTAAAGAAAACAAATCTATTGTAGTTTTACAAGCAGACCATTACAAAGTTTATACAATGTAAACTAGGGTGCTTTCATTTGCTTTGATTTATACATCAGTGCTTTGTTCTGCTTACAAATTGGCAAAGTCCATGCACTTGGACTAGCACGTTTAGTTAAAATGCTGTAGAAGACAGCAACATTTTTTAAGTTTGCAACAAATAGTAGCATATGTCAACGCACATTTGTCATCACGGATATTAATTCATGGAGATTGGATTGGGAAAATAAAAACAAAACAGAAAAATATCAAGCTGCCAAAAAAAAAAAAAAAAAAAAAAAAAAGGCAACCTGAAATCCAGCAAAACTCAGGCTTTAGACTCACATTTAGAATCATATGTTTTTAAAGGGCTCCCTCTGGGACCATATATTTCCTTTTCCCAGTTTCCATTTCCCAGGCTTGTTCCCAGGCATAGAAACTTCCCTGGGTAGTACTGCAGGCCTCCAGTTTTGTTTCCAAAACATAGGAACTCTGACTACTATAACTGCTTGTCCTCTGATTCCATGCTGAAGATCCATCAGTTTGAGAACATTTTGAGCTGCAGGTTACAGAAAAGTAGGGCAATGTTTCCTAATGAGATACCAGAATTAGCAGAAGGCTCTTCTGTATGCAAAAGACACAGTGTGAGCTGAGCTACTTTCAGCAAGCTGCCCCTCTTTCAGCTTAGCAGTTATGTGTAGTGTATGTTCCACTCTGGGAAGCCTCTGTGCTGCCATGTGCAAGTTGACATTTAAGCAGAGGATTCATTCAGACTACAGGTAATCATTTGTGTGCATTTTCTTTCACTCTCCCGCTGAATACCCATCACTCATTTTGTAATTAGATGACCATAATCTGTCCACATATTTTACCTGTATTTCATCTACACTTAATCAAGCTAGCCACCACTTCATTCAGTCTGCTCCTGCTCCACCAGAAATGAGTAAACCTCAAGATCTGATCCTTACACCAGCCCTACTCATTGTTAGGGTGTCACCAGACTGAAAGAGGCAGGGAATGGAGGTAACTGGTGTAGCACCTTGAACACCACCCTCTGAAGTTTAATGGACAATTCCACGGCAGACACTTGGAAGCATAAAGGTATTATCACACAAGATCACAGCCCAAACCTTCCTTCCTCATGGAAATGTATAGCAAAAAAACCACTCCCTAACCTTGCCCATCCATTGCAACAGCTCATTCCATGGAACTGAGACCATAAAACTGGTCCCCAGAACAGTATGGATTATGTGTTTCCAAGAGAGAGACAGGTATAAGACTATGCTCTAAACATTAGCTTGGTTCTGGGACATGGCCTACTTCTGAAACTCTCAAACTACTGTCTAAAGTACAATTAACTTTTAAGTAGGTGGTAAACAAATGTTTTGTTTTCTTTTTTCTTTTTTCTTTTTTTTCCAATAACAATGTCACCATTCAACTAATTAAGATTGTAAAAAGTTCTTATTCCCCTAACCTGACTAGGCTTCTAAGAATGTGTGAGTTGGTCCAAGAACAGCCCTTCAAGAGTAAGAAGAGATTGTGGTGACAGCCATAGATTCACAGAAATCAACACGTATTTAAAATGTCTATCCCATTATTAGCTTCGTAGGTGCTGTGCAATGGTGTTTTTCCTACCCACAACTTTCTACAATGAACATATTTCTTAACAGCTTTGATTTTGCATTCAGACATTCTAATCCATGAGGAGAATCTATGTGCCTGAAGGTATGAGACAAAGCAGGTAAGAGAGAGACAAGATTGTTGAAAACTTGTATAGTGCTGCTAATACACAGGGCAAATCTAACTCTCCTTTTACATCTGGCAGTGCTATAGATAGTCTAAAACTGCCACAGGCAATAAATTTGCTGCACACTGTGCCGTTCACTACATACTAAAAAACTCATTTTGAGCTAAAATGAAAATAAATCAGTTTTATAGGCTTAGTATATTAAAATACTTCCTCCAAAAAAACAGTTTAATGGTAGAGACTGAAAAACTATACAACACCAAGTTCTATATTTAAAAAACATTACAACATTATAAAACTACAACATTACAAAACACAGTTGATCTACCAAAAATATCGGTCATAAATAAATACGGGCAACTCAGAAGGTTCTCATGTTCAAGATCACAGCTTCAGATTTAGCATAGCTTTGGTTTTAAAGTTAAAATAGTCATCCTAAAAGGTTTCTGAAATAACACATTTGAAAAGAGAAGTGCATATGCAGGTGTCATGGCAACCCCCAAAAGACAAGGCAGATACTGGCACTGCTTCTACTGATTTTTTTCATTTTCTTTCAGATCTAAGAAATGCATACTAAATGCTTTTTAAATCACCAAACTAAGAGTAGTTTGCAACAATAATACACAGTATGAAGCCTCTGAAGCAGGTCATTTCAGATTCCTGTGTAGATCTTCCATGATAGTTTGCTGCCTGACTAGATGACATAGCATCAGATTAAAAAGAGAGACAATACCCAACAGTTCAGTTCATAGTTATAAATGGTAACAGTGCATATCCATACTGAGTCCACTGTGTTCAGCACAGCATAGGACTGGTCTTTATAGACAGGATTCTGTGAAGATCTGTTCTTCTGATGAATGACAAAAGTACAGGTACAGTCACCCAGCAGCTGCACTCAGAGCACTGAGTGGTCACATAACACCCCCTGGCCAGTGTCCCCTAACACTTCATACCTCCTTTCACAGAGCTCACATGGCAAGCACATACATGCAATGATGCTGTTCTCAGAATTCGTTCCTGATCCACTTCACATTAAAAAGCATTTTATTTTTAAAAGGGAGGTAGCACCTAAATTCGAAAGATAAAACTTAGTATCACAACATAAATCAGCAGCGCAAATGAGGAAAGCTGTCATGAAGCATTCATATTTTTACTGCCTTAAAAGATTTCACTCTTCCCTCAGACTTCCATAATCTTTAAAAAGCACCTGCTTATCAGCACATATTCTGCACCATAATGCAAGAGCTCTGATACAGCACAATAATGATTATTTTGTTATAAGAATTACTTGTTACAAATCCACATGTCACATAAAATCTGCAGGAACCATTTACAAATGGAATGCTTACTAAATGTGGTGAATTTTTAAGTAGTCTTCCCTGAAGTCTTACTATAACTAAATACATCTTTGTCACTTATGGGGAAGAGATCAAAAGGTGAGCAGGAAAACCTTCTCTCCATTTTGCAGAGTGGCTCTCATATTCATAAACCACATTTCCTTCATTTGAGAAACATCTTGACAGCATGTACTATTCACATGCATAATAGTTAATTTGGACAGCACCTAATTCTATGGATCAGAAAGGGAAATGCTCCTCTATATGATGGTAAGAATCATAACCCCACCCATAAATGTTGGGTCAAAGCCATAAAGATTATGACTGTTTGCTTCCTTTTCATCTGCCACTATCTAATAGCTTGCCTGTAAAATTTAAGTGAAGCATGGGAAACCCCACAAGGGTGCATTTGATGTTAAACTAAGGGTTATCTAAAAGATAAACTAAGGATTATCTAAAGATTTAATTAATATTTGAATGAAGTGCATAGTTTGACACATCCCTGTTGCCTTGTCTTCAGCATCTTTATTCCATGGGCAAAAATGATTGCCACATTTTTCACGGGTCTGTTTATGTTAGCTCTCATTCATCTGCAAGTTACAACATTTCTGTTACAACCCATGATCACTATTATGCAAAGTTGAAATAGGGTGTTTCTCAAGTTCAATACGTTAGCAGAAGCACATGTATGTATAGACATTAATACACACCCATATCAGTATATCTGTACATGTGTGTTCCAGTACACAGAAGTCAGTCAGCTCAATAAGTTTGAGAATTGTACATAAAGCAAAAAAGGGAAGGTTAGACCATTAAAAAGCTGTTATTACTCATTCACTGCTCATCTGGTTATGCTTTTAGTAAACACCCCCTTCCTCCATAATATAAGTCCAAGAGTAAAAAGAAGAAACAATTTCTGCCAGTAACTTCAAAGCTTTTTTTTTTTTTCTCAATAAGGCCTAAATAGTTCCAAATCACTAAATTGAAGTTAATGCACAAAACCCACAACAAAGGCTTACAATTTAATTTTGCATGCGGTACAGTTCTCTGCCTAGGATAGGGTAGGAACCAATACGTTGCTTTCTAATTTCTGCGTCTTTCTACGTGTGAGAATAAGATTTTGCGTCACAAGAATGAGTAAAAGTTGAACAGTATTATCCCAAATCCAGATGCTGTGTGAATAGAAACAAAATACTCATTACTGAAATGTCACAGCACTTAGTTATTTATAGACACCATTCAGATTTCACCACCAGTAAGAGAGCACATGCTACAATGCTCTATTTGAATAGCCCTTCAGAGTAGGGCTGAATTTTGAGATTTTACGATCGTGGACCACCATCCAGAGTCATGTAGATGTGGATAGAAGGAAAATATAGCTGACAAATACACACACTCTTGAAGGAATAAAGGATGCCTAATCACTTTCCAAATAAAAAGAGTATTGAAATGTTTTTTGTGACACCTTCATTCACTGTGATAGCTGCTCTTGTAGAAGATGTATTACCTTCAGAGAAGCAACATTTTTTCAGTGTGCTTCTGTTCTTTTTAAGAGTTGACTTGAAGGAAAGGAAAACACACAAACTTGCCTTCACAAGCCAGTAGCCAACAGCTACTAACGAAAGGGTAATTTGGGATCCCAAACAAACTCACACCTGTGCTTTAGCTTTGGAGATGCTGTCTTCCCTAACTGTGAAGCTAAAAGAATTTGCCTGTACTGTTCACTGCTTCAGTGACACCTGGTCGATCACTGGCAGGATCTCAGCCTCCCCAAAAAATGCCTCTACCTGTCCATTTACTGATTCTTATTTGCCAAGTTGTACACAGCTGTGCACGTGCTCCTTGCTTCAAAGTGAGAAGAGCTCCCAGACAGCCAAACAAAGCATAGGTCTCCTGCTTGGACAGGGTCCTGGATTGGATTATTTTTCCAGCAGAAGTAGAGAGATTTTCTGTCATTTGTCCCATAAGGCACAATTTCCTCACAAAATTTGGGTGAAGAATCAGTGGCACAGAAATTTCAGGCACAGGCATAGAGCTGTGGTGGCACATCATGAAATGATAATGTGGCCATGCGAATGATGCCTTCAACCTCCAGCAGCTCTGCCATTAGTGTGCCACTGAGGCAGCATGGCCATCTGCCAGATCTAGAGGCATTTTGCCTCATAGACACACTAGGCTCCTGGGAAGCAGTATTTGATTCAACATTTCTTTCCATATGCAACAGATGGAGCCTGTGACGTCTTGGTTCTTTGTGTCACTCCTATCGTCCACACTGAGATGGACATACAAACATCTGAAGACAGGAGCAAATAATGAGTACAGAGAATAACCACGGGTATTTGTCTCCTCCTATTTTTCTGCTGTTGGGATAGAATTCCACATTTTATGCTCACTCCCAAATAAGTACACTGTATAAATAACAGCAGTGGTAGTCATGTGGAAACAAGTACTGTGGGGACATTTCATAAGAATGATGATATGCTTGAAAGCTGCTTAGCTCATGATCCAGACTTCAGGAAACTTACTAGGCTTCTCCTCTCCCACTGCATTCCCTTTCTTGATTGTACTGAACTACACGCTGCACTTTAACATTTACTGTTATGTCTGGGATGAATTTTAATGCAGTGTAAGAAAAAATATCAGTTAAGTCTGACTGTTTTTAAAAAAACATTTGTCAATGCTCTTTCAAATTTTTTAATTCAATATTTGGTCAGACTTTGACCTAACTTTGACATCGTGACTAAAACTCAGATTAGCATGGCTGTCTAATAGATAATATATATCAGATTGGCTATTGAGTTTACCATTTTCAGGAAAGCAGTACTGATGAGACATTATCCACCCAATTATTTCCCTCACTCTTAATTGACAAGCAGCCTCCCTGCAGTTTCCATTTATGTTCCTGAATTCAAGTATTTGCTTGAGATGCAAGTTCAATTTCATGTCTGCACTTCATGCATAGTGCTCACGTAATATCTTTATGTTCCACATAAATATATCAATGTGACTATCAGCCACGTATATAATTTGATTATTGAATACTTGCATAAGACTAACATTTGCATAAGACTAACATTTACATGACACCTAGAACAATGCTAGCAACATTGCCATCAAAACAAAAGCTGAATGTAATACCACCTCTGCACATTCTCTGGTTCCTCTGCCCTCCAACAGAGACAAATTTCTAAACTGGAGACACTGTGGAGAATTTAAAGGCCAAGTCTTTGTCTTTCCTGTCATTATATACATTCCTGAAATGACTGTAAAATTAAAGGTTCCATTAACAAAAAAAAAAAAAAACAAAAAACCATATCCTATACTATTGTTCCAAGGAAAATGCATAGTGACATAAATATTAGATGCAAAGCTTTGCTGTGAGGCTACTGAGTCAGAAACAGAAATGCAGATAATTAATGAGAATGTCTGCCTTTGCATGTTTGCTTCCCTCTCCAATAAGAAACCATTAATCTTTAAACGTGTATGAAAAGAATGCACAAGTCAGCACATACACGCACAAACAGAGAAAAAAATGAAAAGAGGTATTAAGGACACTAAATAAATTAAGGGCACAAGCAACCTGTCTTTCAGTTCTTCTCCCTTCAGACCACTTCTGCACAGTACCTTTTCTGTTCCTCTTAGAGGCAGGAAGAAAAGCACTGGGACAGAGGACTGAGTAGAATCCCAGCCTCAATTCCAAACCATTTCAAAGTTTCAGAAGAACACACTAACGTATCTTTGGCTTTGATGAGCCAATTAAACATTTTATATTCTAGATAGACATGCTGAACCATTTTGAATGGTGAGGGGGGGAGAGAATCACAATTATGAACTGAGCCTTGTTAAGGCAACTGTATTGCTCCTGGCAGCAACTTCTTACAGCCTTTTCTTTCCCACAGTGTTTGTAGTGAGGAGGAGCTCTGTCCGTACTTGGAAGTTGAACTAAGTACTTTAGTAAGACTAAATCTGATTGTAAAAATAAATATTAGGATGAAGGAATGTCAGTATTTAAGTGCTCTTTCTTCTTATCTCTCCCAAGATCTTCAAGCACTTCAAAAACGTGACAGAGTCTGTTACACCCCAAAACATGCTTTGTGGGGCAGGTTTCCAAGCAGATTATTGGAATATCCCATGAGTAACTAGTTTGTTGAAATACCTTAGTTCTTTCTCCATACCAAACATTAATCAGCTCACCAGGTAAAACACTTTCATATTAAGTAATATAACTGAAGCTAAAACTTTTTTCCTAAGATCTATGTAATGTTTAAGTCATTCTGTGTAAAAAAGCTCTTTTCATAAAAGGGCTAGGTTGCACTTCAGGCAGAATATTTTTCTCAATTCTTTTAATTGCTTCCCAGACCTCTACCTGGATTTTTAGGAACACAATCTGTATTTTCATTCCAGGTTGTAGATATAAAGTTCTTCACTGTAAAACCAGTGTCTTTTCTCAAGCACCCAAAGCTGAGTATGCTCCCATGCTCTCTTGTTCCTCCTCAATTGCCTTATGGACATAATTACTTGTACACTCTGGTACTATGGCCCCTCTTAAAGTGAAAGTCTCATATATGTTTCATTTTCTTACTGAACTTCTCTCTGAAAGGAGGAACTACACTCTCTGCTTCTCACCTTGAGTCACACAACTCCAGTGGCCACAACTCACACAAAGAAACATTTGAGTTAGCACTACCATGACTGATAAGTTAGATATTTAAGGTGCACAAGAGTGTAGGGTTGGCTAAGGATGTTTTAACTTAACAGCTTTTCAGTAAAACTTTTCAGGGGAAAAAAGAATATTTTTCTTAAGAAGTGCCTGATATTTGCAATACGTTTTGTCAGAAATACTTAAAGTTTATAAATTTTTTGTTTACTTGAAGGTTTGCATTAAGACATCAAGAAAACCAGGCTGTGGTTGGAGCTTTATGGAAAATTTCCACAGGGAAAAAACAGCCTTATACACAAATTTTCTAGTGATAAAGGAAATATGTGGCAGAGGTGGAAAGCAGTCCCCATATTTCCCAACTCCATCACAATCATAGGATCATACCAGTGTAGCCCTAACAAATATATAAATTATTTGGGAATAATTTAGTGAATACTTATAATCCTGAAAATAAGGCAAGACTTTCACAGCTGATGAAATTAGTAAAGGACCAGGGGTCATACGTACTCTAAACTGCAAGGTTTCCTTAAATGCAAGTTAAACATAGCTTCAGAATATTCCTTCTTAAGTCTGTATTTCACATTAATGTAAAATAAGGAAGGTGATACTATACATATCTGAGAATCTTCTGAGAAAAAAAAAAAAGGGGTGGGGGTGGGAGGAAATCTTAAGGATTTTTTTTTTTTCCTGCTGGTGCATAACTTTTTATTTTAGATGTTTAAGCACTAGGCAGGCTTGCCTGTAAAACTATTTGGCCAAAAGCATATCAGACATCTTCTGATACTCAAATAAAATTTTAGTTGTTTAGTTGTTTACTTCACTGTGTGAAGTATAAAGAAATGGCCTCAAGTTGCACCAGGGGAGGTTCAGATTAAATATTAGGAAAAAATTATTCTCTGAAAGGTCAGGCATTGGAATGGACTGCCCTGGCTCCAGGGATGGAGCCACCATCCCTGGAAAAGTTCCAGACATGCGTAGATGTGGTACTAAGGAACATGGTTTAGTGGGCAACGTTGATGGCAGGTGGATGGTTGGACTGGATGATTTGAGGTCTTCTCCAGCTTTGGTGGTTCTGTGAAATAAAATGAAATCCTTTCTTCTGAAGTAGACAAAGACTTAAATGTAACGAGAAAAAAAAAAAAAATATGGAGCAAAAAATGAGAAAATATTGAGTTCTTGAATCCAATCTTTAGATGATAAGGTGATTCTATTTTGGACAACTCTAGAAAGGATTTGGCTTTATTTATATTTTTATTTTGTTGTTTTATTTTTTGTTGTTTTTGTTGTTCAGAAGAGAACAGATTTCCTTTAGATAACATCAGGAAAATATATATATATATATATCCCTATGAATTCTGTGGGCATGAGAGCTAATGTATAGAGCCGAGAGCTCTTTCAACAGGAACTGATATTCAACAGAAAACACAGCTGCAAAGTTTACATATCACAGGACTGTAGAGAGCAGCTGTGTCTAAACCACCAGCCAGCAATTGCTCAGAAAGACAGCTCCAATAATTTGAGAACTGCATTAAAAGTTGGTTGGTAAAAGCACACTTCTTAGTTATCTTTCATCTATCATCTTCTTCTACCTAAACTACATTTCAATAGTAATTGAAATTACTATTACACCAAAACTTGTAGCTCAGAAGGATTTGGTGCGCTCATGAAACAGCGATTTAGCCAAGTCTTAGCTGGGAAGCCCTAGTTAAGGGA
This sequence comes from Alectoris magna, assembly GCA_030625065.1. Taxonomy (NCBI): domain Eukaryota; kingdom Metazoa; phylum Chordata; class Aves; order Galliformes; family Phasianidae; genus Alectoris; species Alectoris magna. The sequence continues at coordinate 122,633,695 of CM060561.1, forward strand.
TGGGCTTTCCCTAGCCTGTTTAGCAGCTTGCAGTTTCTTTGCATTCATTCTAGTGTTTCTCAGATCCCTTTTGTGAGCTAAATCCACTTGCTAAACTGGAAAATAACCTAGCAAAACAAACTGAGTCATTTTCTACAAAGTGACTGTATTGGCCAGCTTCACAGAGTGCCCTACAAGTGCCAGAGCACTGGGGACATCATGAAGGAAAGGACAAGATGTGGATCAACACATTCTCTTCACAACAGAAATGTAACGCTGAAATAGCTCTGTTGATCACAAAGCAGCAACCTAAACCTAACTCTAACCAATTTTTTTTTTCCTCTGAAATAAATACAGACCAACAATCATAATTCATATTTCACTGGTCAAGGCAAACTTTTCTTGTACTCTGTCAAGTCCCTAAGTTCAGGAAATACAAGCTGTCTTTTATGGGAGATCCTATTTAGCAGTTTCCAATTACTCAAAAGTTCACAAGCTTTAACAGTTTCATCCCTTTGAGAGACTTACATTAGGTTCAAAGACTGGAACTTTAGTAACATAATTATTTACACCTACAAACATAAAAACACTGCCAGTATCTTTAAGCAAATAAAGTGTTGATATGACACATATTGCTAACACAGTCTTCTTTCTTTCGTTTCTCTTGATTCACTTATTTGGGTTTGGCCTAACAAAAGCGTAAAGCCACCTGCGCTAAAACAGTTAGCAAATCAGATCTGCAAGTAACACGGACACAGAAAAACAAATTAGAATACCCTAGTTTTTATGTCAGGTTTGCTTATGTCTGAAGAATGGAATGAAATTTTCACTTATAGGTACTTTCACATGGTTAGTAAATACAATATGGTTGTGAAACATTTAACAGCAGTGAGCTAGGAAATAAATGAAATAGAAACACTGCAGTACTTTTGAGAACAGTCAATAATTAATGAGAAGCTCACAGCACTTGCAAAACAGCTACTTTTTTTTTTTTTTTTAATCTTAGTACTCCGAAAGTCGTGGTCAGAAGATTGCTATAGAAATATCAGTAAAATTAGCATTTTAGTGCACACTCTAAATCTAGACAGATTATTGTTTTCCTTTCAGAAAAGATTTATTAAACATAATATTTTAAGCAACCTGCAATATGCCTTCCTTTTACACTGCCAAAATTGCAGGTGCAGCTCAAGTCATGTTATTAAGAATAGGAAAACCTGTAACCTGTTTTTGTAAAGCAGATTGTTCTTATTTTTTTTTCCCTTTGACTATCTCACTGGATGACATTTCTCTGTCTACTGTCCAAAAACACAACCCATACTTGCTTTTTGTCTTTGCTAGTCTGAGCGGCTTTCATTAACAATATCTTCATCAACATCACCAGGGTTTAAGACAGGTGAAGTAGAAAAACACACTCCAGAAGACTCTAGCAATTTAGAACAGAAAATACTGACTTGTATTTCAGATACCTCTCAAAAACCAGCATCAAATTAGATGAACAATGCTTAACTGCCAACCAAAACTCCAGCTAGAGTAAAATTCTGCAAACAAGATTGGTCACAAGGGAAAGGACTAGAGTATGCATAATAGAAACAGTCCTACATTTATAGCACACGCTTTCTGCTCGTCATACCTATGATGCAAGCTTTCATGATTAATGAGGAAGTTCCTGAAGTCCAACTTTATCTTGCCTACATTATTTCTCAGTATTTAGTAACACAGCCACATCACAAAGAGCAGAAAGAAGTTGCAGAGCACTCTGCTCATGCCAGGGCTAAGCTGGCAAAAAGCCAGAGCTAACAAACACATTTATTTTTTCTCCCTCTTTGTTGGGCTAGGATCTTCTACCTCTTGCCTACCAGGGACTCTGATTACACAAAGGAAACCATTTATAAGAAAAAATTAACCCTCTGCTGGAGAAAAAGAAAAAAAAGGAGAAAAAAAAAATCCAATTTCTATGATTACCCAGTGAGCTGTCTCACACTGCAGACAAGTCCTTGCAATATCTATGAATCCACAGCTGTTGCAAAAGTATCACAGGGGAGATAGCCCACAGGTGAGGGTGCCTGCACCTCAGCAGCCAATGACTGCAAAAACTACACAGCTGGGTGCTCTGTATTAGAGTCGCCCAGAAACTCAAGGTCTGATTCATTACTAGGATACTGCAGACTTTTGACAGGAAATTTTTTCAGGAAATTCTTGCACAAAAAGTACTTAGACCTAAGACTAAAGACCTGCCATCTTTCCTGAGTGATTACGCACCAAGTTGCAGATCCTTCAGATACTCAATGTACTTCACCAAGCATGCAAATAGGTCAGCTGAGCCCTCGTGAGCCTCCTATTGATCATTCTCTTGGAAACAAAAATATTTCTGTGCTCACAGCATGCTGATATCAACACTATCAAAAAGAAAATGTTGAGTTATTCAGAGACTCTATGTAATGTATGAAGACCTTTAGCAGTCATTAACTGAGAAGGCTATTTGTTAGCTTATTTATGCTATGTTATGTTAGCATATATGTTAGCATATCTATGGTTATAACTTAAGGGATCATCCATCCAAATAATCTATATCTATTATTGCCAGTGATTATAAATACATGTCATAAAACAACTCCAGCTTAATTAGCCAGCCCTATCTTCTAATATAACCCAAGCCAACAGGTCAGAAAAACACAAAAAGCTTATTTCCAGTATGATTTTGGAGCTGTATGAGTGACTGATTATCAGTAAGTGACTGCTGTCAGACTGTAATGCTATACAATTCAGCAGTTTGTTCCTATAGCATCCTAATTATGCTTTAAATTTAATATTTTCTTCCAGGTTCACTGTCTCTATTCTATTCTTTTAACCTTTGATTCAAATTGATAAACCCTGATCAGTAAGTCAAGCTTGTTCTGTATATATATATATATATATATACTCAATATGAAAGCATAGAAAAAAGTAGTGACTCAAATGAAGAATTTATGGAAGCCTAGAAACATCTCTCATCTCCCCTACATTAACTGGAAAAGCACTTCTAGAATTGGAAAGGATGCTATTTTAGAGGTGGCCAGTCCTGGTTTTGGGAAAAGTGAGTGTTGGGATAATGTCGGCCCTGGCTTCCCGCCTTGAGCTCCTAGGATATTGGTCAAGCAGGAGTATGTGTATAGTTAGGGCAAATTTGTTGGGCTTGCTGTAGTATGAATTTGTCCTGCAAATTATTGGTGCAATATCTTAAATAGATTATAAAAATAGCTATATTTAGTCTGCAACTCTAAGTGCTACATACTTCCCTCACCATAGTAACAGAAATGTCTCCTAAAAGAAAAAGGAGGGGAAGGTTCTTGAATTTTGCAGAGGCTAAGAACAGTGGGGGGAGGGAAAGTGCTCATTTCACAAGCTGAAGAACTTCATATAGCAATTAAGAAAGAAATACTATAGTGGTATTTATTCTGGGTAATGTTTTTGCCAATTGCTTGTAGAAGCCTGTTATAGAAAGAGTGAATATTCAATGAAAAAAAAAAAAAAAAAAAAAAAAAGCACAATTTTTTTTCAAACCTAAACTAGGTAACTGTGTAATGGAGATATATTTCATGGTATTCCAACAGACAGTAACTTAGTCGTGCTAAAAACAAAAATGGGAAAGAAAATATGCTAGATCTTCAGTATATTATGGCCACCTGGTGATGGCAGAATAGTTGGTACAAGAACAGAAGGATTCTGCTTGACAGAATGAAGGTATAATAATGAAACATAGGTTTTCACAGATGTCAGAATAAAAGTTGCTGGTAGAACAAAAGGATGATTCTATTTGTGGCATTTTGATACCATGATCAGCTAGCATGATTTATATTTCTCTGGCTTTCACTGAGAAATTTCATGTGTAGCCAGTCAGGAATTTTGCAACCCAGATGCAAAGTTTGCATTTATATTCTATCATTAGTAGCCAGACTAGAAACACATTTTGTCTTACATTGTCTTACATTTTGTCTGCAGTTATTCTGCAGGGCCACAAGCTATGATACAGGCAGTGTACAGTTCAGGGCACAATGCCCTTGCTGCGCAAAGGGAATACCAGCCAATTCTTTCTGCCTGCCTATAAGAGGATGGCAATGCTGCCAGGCAAGGACAATGCTGTCCTTTTTCCTCAGAAGGACAGAGGGGATACAGGGGATGCTCAGACTTCTGGTAAGCCCAGGTTCACTGTCTGTGCCCTGCTGTACGTCACTGTTTCCTCTGAGCCTAAATCTGAGCAAGGGCTTATAGATCTATCACGTGGACACTAAGAGGGACCAGCTGTTCAGTCCAATTGCAGATATCTCCTGTGTAGTCCAATAAAATCCGGAGAGACAAAACCCATTCTGGGCAACAGCAACTTTGAAGTTGCCTTTGAAATGCAGTATTGATCAAGACAGTATCTTTTACGTAATGAAATGAAATACATTGTAGGAAAAAATATAATTTGTCTTATTCGTTCACATGCATCACAATGGCAATCATTAAGTCCAGACTGGCTACATAACAATTTAAAAAAAAAAAAAAAAAAAAAAGAACTATACACATCAGCTATTATTGATTTGGAGTAATGTGGTGGAGCTGGTCATCCATGTCTGACACTACAACCACACTCTAAACACAAAGCAGCATGACTCCATTTAGCCTAAGAGAGGATTAGATTGTCTTACAGTATTGTATGCTATTATTACAGGATATATATGATGAGTATGCAAAGAATTGGATCATGACCACATTACACACCCACTTCCAATAATTCTCTGTTTACCAGTGGATTATCATTAATTATCATCCCAAATTATTTCCAACATATCTGTAGACCATTCATGGTCTTATTGTCTGTATAGTCCACATCTTATTAGTCCACATGCTTGCCATGATTAATCATAATGATAAGCAGCAAAGGCAAGAGTGGTGAACTCCACGTATCAGGTGCTTCAGCTGTACAGATTCCAAATATTTCAACAACTCTTCATTAACACTGCAGGACTAATAATGCCTTGCAGGAGACAGAGGTTTTGCTTGGCTTAGTGCTATCTTCAGTGCACAAAAGAAAATCATTGTGAGGTACAAGACGGTGAACACATTTCAAATTATGCAATAATGCAGTGTGGTTCATTGCGCAAGACTTCTGCAGCTGTCAGAGAAATGGTGCTAGGAAATATTTCTACAAGAAGAGAAAGAAATACTCCACTCTTCTTTATTAAATTTCCTGATAATATTGTTATGGTAATAAGGACAAATATAATGTTTGTAAATGCAAGTTATTTGAAAATATTCCTACAAACACTTTAGTTTTTCCTTTTACATTTAGTTCACAGTAATCAAATCCAAACATGAAAATACTAGGCAACAGGACAGCCTGCGTAGGCATTTAGACTGCTGTAGAAATCACCTAATTAAAAATAAAAACACAAATACAATAAACACCCTTCACAACAATGCCTCAGAATACCACTTCTGTAAGGCACAAGTTCAAGAATCTTTCCTCACTCTCTCCCTTACATACAGCTTCAGAGGTCAGAAGCTCCCAGAATTCCACAGAGAATATTCCCTTTCTACAGAAATGTGTCCTTAGTGAGAAGTCTGCCACGCTGACTCTATGATCCTTGTTCTAAGACTGCAGAATCAGTATGATAACCATATGATAATTAAACAAACAAACATACGAATACATAAAACACTCCTTAGCCAAAGTGTGGCTATATTTATTGCTCATGAGTACCTCTGTAGAAGGCTCAGGCTATTCCAACTTCTGCTACAAGCAGCACACTTCTTTGTGTATCTGAGCATAGTTTCACACCCTGCTCTTAGTCACTCAGTTGGTCTAAGGAGCTGAAATTGATATAACATTGCTTCCCAGCCAGTTGGTGCATCCTTCCTTGTATAGATCTGTCTCAATACCCGATTCCACTTCTGTGGTGGTTGGTACACTGGCAAGCCAAGTTTGAAAACTTGATTTGAAAATTTGGGTTTTGTATTAGAGCATTACATGCTACAGAGCCTCCAGAGAATAAAGCAATCACAGCTTAGATAGCTTTAACATACTGAATGTTGTAAGAATGTTTTGTCTTTTGCAAATATGCTTAGGAACTCAATTCTGCTTGTACTATATGCCACATGTGCTCATTTTCCCTTCTTACCAGGAAAAGTGAACCGCAGTAAAACATATTCACAGATAAAACTCATTTCAGAATTGCACTGTATCATTTAGATGGTGAAGACTGCATTTTTTTTTCCAAAGAATAATCACTTTCAGTGACTGATTATAGTTTTCATGATAAAAATTCAAGATACTATTTCCATTCCATCGAAGCACTACTTGAGAGACATATTTCCAGAAATTAGCTCTGATTGTCCTTTTGTTCTTCTGCGATAAACGAATTTCAACCTCAGATTTTTGTTTCTTTACATCACTCAGATCTTCAGATGTTTTATCATTCTTAATTTTGAGCAAGGCAGGACTACTTGAGGATTAAATTTGATTTCCAAACACAGCAAAATTTAACATTTAGGAAATCTTTACTCTTGTTCACCAAACCTCTAAATCAGCTCTATTTTTCCAATTTTAATGGGAACAGCTGACTTGAGAGACAATTCCTAAATTGAGACTAAAATAAATTGCTTGAGAAATAATTACGTGTTATTATATGTTGTATGTTGCTTGTCATCACGCTACTAGGGGTGTAGATAATTACATATTCATTTCAAAGTAACTGGTAGTATATAGAATCCTTGAACAAAAAAAGATCTGGCTTCATAGAAAAGTAATAGTAGAAATACAAAACTTCAGCATTCCAGATAACTCTTCAACCTTCGGAAAATTATTTTCAAGGTATCTTTAACTTGTAAGCCAAATTTCCATTTCCTTCCATTCATGTAAACAACTCAGGTCAATGTAAAATTGCTTTGTTTTGTTTCCTGGGATTTTGCAGAATTAAATACACTTACAGGCTCTGCACAGCATTGCAAACCCAAGCTTTCCATGGTGCATACAAACTTAAACACATACCAGATCTGACACAAAACAAAACTGACGAATCCATTAAAAGAATATTATAAAACCCATGTGTGCACATACAGGGGGTGCATTTGGATTTTGAGCTGGCTGTAGATCAGTCAGGTATATAGAAATTCCAGCTAGTGCACAGAATTCTTGAGCTCTGCTTGAGAAAAAATAAAAAAAGTTTTGGAAGAGAATGAGCACAGATAACAAGTATCCATGCATAGATTGGATTCTGAATGCATAGGTATTATTTTCATGGAATCTCAGATTTAGTCTCTTCAAAGAGTGAAAATCTATTTGATTGCAATGCTTAATAAAGCTCTACTTCTTCTTGTGACAGTGTATTCCACAAATTGACCGTACGTTATGTAGAACACGCTTGAAATCTAAAAGTGACTTTACCCTGTGAGTTAACTCGGCACATTTCTCCAAGCTACTGTAAAATTGTCCCATTTTTGAGTTAGTGCAGACTTAAGATGATGTGATCGTCATCTCCTAGAGGAGTATAAAGTAAGAATTTGCATTTATGTTGGTGAGAAAATAAGAAATCCATGCAGAAATGCTGTCACTTCTGTGAACACATCTACTAGGACAGTCTTGCCTTTCAGAGGTTACAGAATCTGTGTCGACATGAAACGTGATAATACAAAAAACATAGGTGTGAAACCAAAGAAAGCTTTAGTGCAAGGTCACAGCAATGTGTCAAACACTGTTTTGATACAAAAGTTAGAATTTCTTTGACATTCACAGCTGTCATTTGAAATGACAAAAAAATGTTACAAGTAGTCTCATTCAAACTGGAATAAATTCAGAAAATACAGTAAGGAGGATATTAACTCCTCTGCAAGTATAGATAATCTGCATTATCTTTCATGTAAGCATCTTCACATTCCAGGTCCTTGTTATGACCCATAAATGATTTCCTGCAACATGATCAATCAATACCACAACATTATCAATAAAAAGAAACCTGATTATTTCTAACAGAAACATTTCCAGGACTATAATTCAAATTAATAACACACTCCTTTCAGATTAGGACCATCAGATGGTTCAGAAAATAAAAGGAGTCTTCCCAGAAGAGGAGTGGATCTAAATAGATACCCAAAATTGTGCAGAGTACTTGTCCTACATAGCTCCTGAAGGGCAGGCACAGCCTCAGTCTGCCTCCACTGTAGTAACCACACAACCTTGGATGAACACCTCTGACAAGTGGATCTGAATGAACTTTCATTGGTGGTTACCTGGGAAAGAAACCTAATACAGGTTTAAACATAAACTGATTTAAGCAAAAGAAAATGGTTGGATACTTATGGCTTTCTGCAACGGGGAGGAAAGGCAGAAGACAATCAGAAAAAGAAAATAACAACGGTAATGGCTGCAAAGATTCTTTTTAACCCAGAATTGATCAGGGTTAAACACGATATATTTTATCACATTTTCTTCCAGCCCTGTCGATTCCTTCATCCCTTTACTTCCTGGCCTCATAACAAATTGCAATTGAGGGATAGCATGCAGTTGGGAACATGGGGATGGAGGAGACCATGAGCATGCACAGGATTTTCTTAAGGCAGATCATGATGCTTAAACAAATTCATATGTCTATAGACACTGCTTTTTGACTCTTTCCACAGCTCAGGGTCAGGAGCTGCATTTCACAGAATGAATCACCTGCTGCAAACCAAACAGGGTGGCCTCGCTCTCCTCCCTCCCCTGCCCCAGCAATGAAGCCCCACTGCTTTCAGTAGTTTTGAGATGGTTTGACTCACTAATCTGGCAGAAGACTATGTAGCAAAAAGAGTGACAGATTTGTGTCAGATCAGGACAGCCTTAGTGTCTGTTTATGACACACTTGTGAAGTCTATTAGTTTGTGGAGGTAGTATTCAAAAAAAGCAGAAGAGAAGCAGATATGCTCCCTCATAATCTCTGAGAGAATTACCAGTCCCTCATTTTACACACATCCAAGCTTTAAAAACATGCAATCAGTGAGGTGGGACACAGCCACCAAAGAAGCTCTGCCCTACACAATTCCAACTCTTTGTCATCTGTGCTGCTTCACAGGTGCCCGTAGCACCTCTCTCCTCTCCTCTGGGAGCAGACAGCTCCTGAGCTGACTCCTGCAGAGAAGCCACCATCCTCTCCCTCTCCTCTTGGTGCTGAAAGAATTCAAGTTTTCATTCATGCAGGAAAAAAAGTGGCATCAGCAGCCAAGGAAACTGGTCTGATGGGTTCACCAGTCATCCAAAAGGAGATTAAAATACTTAAAAGATTAAAAGTGAGTGAGAAGGGCATTTTTGTGTGTTCTGATCTGTTAAAGTTAGATCACAAAGTGCTGTACCAGCTTGGGTAGATGGGTCCTTTAGTTTACCCCTGTGTAACATGGCACGGTGATGCTACACTGAAGTTTGTATCCAGCACTCTGAGAACTCAGATCCAAAGGCATGCACAGTGTCATTATTCTGGTATTGGGCTGATTTAAAGCCCAGTAATGTGAAATGCTGGCATGTGATTATAAATGCCTCCACTTCTAAAGCCTCTACAGCAGCTGTCAAAAAGCATAAAGGAAAGGCATACAGCTAAATTTTATCAGCTGAGGTGGGGGTAAGAGCTGTCACTGAAAGAACATGGTGTGAGAACAAGAATGCTAATAAGCACACCAGCTAGGAAAGGCCAAATGTAGAATCATTTTTTTCCAAGCCTGGGATGTGATTTTTGCCAGTTTTTAAAACATTTTAAACAACACGAGGGACTTGGGCACTTACAGAACATGAGAAGCTTGAAGTCTAAGAAAATATTTCCTTTTCTTCAAGGACAAAACTGCATTGAGTTGAAGGAAAGTCATTTAATCGAGAAGCGAAGAGCTGCTGTGTGATGATCTCAGCAAAGCCTAAGGCCGTTCCATTTTAGTAAGCAGGCGTGTTGGGTCAGATGTCTTACCTGCTTCTGAGATGTTACCTGCCCTTGTGTAACCTCTAATTATACGTTTCAGTAAGAGTCTTCACAAACTATATTGCAACTGGCACTGTTTAAGCATTGTAAGGTTGTAAATGGCTCAGGAGCTCTGAAGCATATGCCTTTCTTTTGCATTTATCAGCCTTTTGTCTTCTTCCGACTTTTATTTCTAGATGCCCCCTACCCGAATTTAAGCAGGATTAATCCTTAAGAAACTTTCCTTCCTTGGGGTATTACAGCCAGGAGAAACATAAGCTAGAAGAATTTAAGAATCTAAGTTACAAAATAAATTAAAAATCTATGAGTGATTACAGCGAAGTAAAACCAATGTCCTCCTGCAAGGCAGAAAGAGGAAGCAATTCACTTCCTAAAAACTGGACCTGCCAGATCCTGACCATTTCCCTGGAAGCTGGATACCATTCTGTTTGTACAGTACCTTCATTTTGCAACACTGTCATCTAGTTACTCAATAACACAATGCAACACAAAGCATCACAATTTGATGCAAGAGTTCTGCAACTTAGTTCAAAAGTACAAAGGTGTGCTGGGTTTCTTCACCTGACAACTTCCCACTCACAGACAAAAGAAACCAAAAATCAGATGTTCATTAACACAGTGTGGAAGTAGTATCTTGTGATTCCCTCTGTCAAATGCAAGTTGCTATTGAAATCTGCACAATAAATGATGGAATAAATTTAGAATTCACAATACTAAATTCAGACATGAATTTCTAGCTGAAACTAGAGTTTCAGCTCTTTGATCTCATGAGACTGAAAAGTTTTGCTGGGGCAAAGGATGTCTCAAAACACCCTTTTGTAACTGCATAGCCAAGTATGCTCTGAAGCTACAAGCAACATGTGCATTTGGCCTGACACTTGATTCTTACACGATCTTCAGATGGAGGACTGCTAAAATATGTTCATTATTCCAATTACAAACAAATGATTCTGCTTAAGGAACATTGGGATACTACATACTCCCAGGTGTGTGCACCATACTCATACTTGGTACATGCTCATTTCTTTCTGTGCTTTCCCTATTAACAGTATTAAAACAAAGTAAATCAGGACACACCCACTCTGCTAGAAGGCAGCAGCCCACAGGTGGTGACACAATGGTAGTAATTAGAGGGGTTTTGGCAATGTTTTGAAGGGCAGCCAAATATGTATGCATCCCTTCTAGTAACTCCAGTGAAAGCAAAACAAGTTCAAAGCACTCATTCATCAGAAAAACAAATATTGTAGACTATTAACTGAAGATTACTGAAATATTTAAACTTGTGAATATATATGTATACATATTTGTGTGTGTGTATGACTGTATTTATATAAGCATACTTGCTTATATGTATGCATACACACAAAAATTGCCCTTTCAAACAACAAACAAAAGGTCGAGACAAAAAGTCTGCAACCAAAGACAGTGGTTGGAAAACACACAAGCAGGATAATGAGGAGCATCCATTTTCACAGTCTCCTGTCCTGCAGGTACCTGTGGAAGATGGACAAATGAACTAAAATGTTTGTTAAACTCAAAATAAAAGCCTAGAGAATGGCTTGGGAAAAGAAAAAAAAAAAAAAAAAAAAAAGGAAAGAAAAAAAAGTCATTAAAAAAAAGATGAAAGATGAAGCAATAACAAGAAACAGAGTTCAATATCCAAGGAGAAGTAAAAAGTGCAATAGCAGTAAAATAAGGAATTACATATAAAACCAGTGTATCTTGGAAACACAGTGTTAGCTTTAAAAGGGAAACAGGGACTCTCCTCTATTTCAAACACTAAGGTGCTAACCACACACTCCCAGCATCTCAAGATTTCCATACACAGCATAGGAACAAAATCTTATTGTGGCAAATCATATATACCAAAACTCATAACCTGATTATGCTATATGTACTATCAATAAAAAATGAGACTGTAATTCATGCATACACAAGAAAACATACAAAAGAAAAAAAAAGGGGGGCTTGCAATCTCAGTTTGAAGCTGGCCTTTCCTAAAAGTCTGTGTGAAAGTCAAAATAGAACAAGCAAACAAGCAAAAAGGCCACTCCCAAACAATCAAACAAACACAACAGTAGCCTCGCAGTTCAGAGACATGCTCAGATTGCAGTAGACAAGTTTGGATTCCCAGTCCACAGCACAGATCCTGACACGCCTTCAGACCAGACACTAATTTTTCAACTACGGGCTTTCCACACGTTCTCTCTTTCCTACCTCAAAATCCAAACAAAACTTTGTCAAATTTTTTGCCTTTCGATGATATAATTAGCTTTGATAAATCAAGGTGTATTAAAATCAGCACAACTCTAAACAGAGGTTTCCTAACAGGTTCTTTTAATTCTGATATAATAACCATTGTGAAAAAGATGAGGAAGATGTTAAGACTCAAAAAAACGACTAACAGTCCAATTTCTCTTTATTAACTGTAGTTAATTACACAATTTCACTTTGAAAATCTCACCTTTGGGGCACACTGTTTCTACTTTTCTTTTACTTCCTTGCTCCTTTTCTCACTTGTCTAGACATTTCTATGTCTCCAATTGTTTTGCATTACCCTTTTCAACTTTCATTAATATTCTCACTTCTCCTTCTCTTCTTTTCTCACTATCCTTGCCAATTTTTCTTTTCACATTTAATGCTCCTTTCCCCAACTCAGTGTTTCTTCCCTTCTTCACTAATTTCAGTTTGGAGCATTGGGGCAGATTACCTACCTTATCTCAAAGAGATAGGGAAGTTTTACTGAGGAATAAGTAGCTTGCTTCTAAGGGTTTTGAGAAGAAAACACAGACATGAGGAAATGGAAATGTATAGTGTAACATCAATATAATAGACACAGTCTTTAGTTGCCGAACTAAAATATTCTTTATTGTTTCAGTTCTCTTTTTAGGTGACTGTCATTTATTTTCTAATTAAAAAATGCTGCCTCAGGTTGTTCTATTTTTAAAGGTCAATTCATAAACTGGAACACACTTGAAATATTTCATTAAATTTTGTGGGAGTTTTTTTTCACCTTTAGATATCAAAGTGAAAATCAAACTGGGTTATTATATTAATGTAATATAGCAGAATCAGCATTGGAATGAAGGTATTGTAAGGCCTTATATCTTCACTAAAGGAGAAGCCCCAGATACAGAGTATTTCAAGTCTGGTTTGGGCAATAAAGCACTTAACCACAGTACCTCTGTGGCAACATGAGCTAAGACTAAGTAGATGCATAAAGTAACACATTCAGAGAATCTACCAACTCCTTTAGGTTCCCCAAAGACCTGAGATTTTGGCACCTCCCCTCTTGCAACAATCCTGACACTTCAAAACAAGAACATTTTGGAATGAAGATTGCACATTTTACCAGCTTCATTTCTAGCTTGCAATATTTGCTCCAACAATCTGTGCTAGAATTAATAATTATGCTGCACAGTGCAATCTTTCTGTTTGTTTAATACATGATACTACACTTCAGGATAAGTGCAGGATCAGCAAAGCTTATTCATTGATTTCTACATGACAGATCACTAATAATGATAGATTTTCAATGACATGTCAGCAAGTACTTGAGACTGTGGCTGTGAGGTAACAACTGACGAAGTTGCTCTCTGAGTGTCATACAGAAAAAATATACTGTTGCTTCACTTTTGTCACTGACAGACAGTTTCAATCATACATTTTATATAAGAAAATTATTCAATTCTCTGCACGAGTTCAGATGTGAATTCAAAGAACTGCTTTGTTTTTTCCAATCTGTGAAATTCTATTTTAAGAAAGTGATCAGAAAGATCAATTTTTTTTTCCCTAATATTAGTAACAATAACAACAAAAATTTCTAATTAATGTGGTACAGAATACGAAGAGCGGAAAGGATGGTCTACAAGAAAAGGATGGAAATTATTTTTTGCAAGTAGCCTAATCTGTCTAAAGTGCTGAAATGCCAGATATAGATATTTTATTTACAATGACACAAAGAACCAAGTGGCTAAAGACACATTGCAACATCTTATTTTTAGAAGAAAATAAATCACGTAATAACAGATGCAACTCATTTTAGTCAACAGTGAAGATTTCCTGATATGGGTCACAATTTTCCCTATCCTATTGCGTTCCTCTTCTTGCTGTCAACCCACTGACACTCTGTAATATGACCTCACTTTTAAGATAACGCTGAAGCTGAGCATGGAGGTTACTATCTTCTTTTACTTACGTTGCAAGAGTTCATTATAGCAAGGATGTCAATACAGAGGCAATTAATGCCTAATCTGCAGCCTTGATATGAACATAAAATATTTCTACAAACTGCCTTCTGCACTGATATAATTTATCTCACTTTAACACAGAGAGAAGACATCCCTCAGAGCTTTGCAGATTACGGATATTTTACCTATTAATGCAGAGGGTGTAGGAGGTACAATTCATGTGCTAGTAGCTTAAATGCAACAAATTCAAGCAGGGTCTTAACCTTTGAGTGCATTTTTTGGGTCAATTTGATGTTATGTCTTTCAGGAGCTAATAATCTTGATACAAGAGCTAATCAACAGCACGCTATGCCTGAGCTGAACATCTTCTCCACTGAATGTGCCATGATGAGGACACTGGAAGTCCCAGATATTGTTGGATCATTGCCACAGATGTTCAGAAGATTGAGACAGAATAAGGCTTTAAAAAAACTAAGGGATCTATACTGCTTCAGAAAGCTCCATCAATAGCAAATTAGCAGTTGCCCTCTTAGGGCATGTGTAATCTTTTCAAAGCTATGCCATGTCACAGGTAGTTCAACTTCACAGGCTCTCCTGTAAAAGGGCCTACATCTCACTACAGCAGCTAAGTGCTGAATTTAATGAGTAAATAGAGTTTTCAGAGGTTTTAATTAAAAAGATTTCTAAAGTGTGAGGATGCACTTGAAACCTAACAAGCAAGATTTAATCTTCTCACCTACAGTAATCACTTCACAGCACGGGTGCTAATGAACAGCAAGGATGGGATGTGCAGTTTTGAACCAGTGCAAACCAAGGGAAGCAAAGTAATATTTTCTCCTAAACAAGAATTGCCTAAAGACAGCTACAAGAAACTAAAAAGTTTCTGCAGTAATTTTGATATGCTCCAAAGATTTTCACTGAGTCAACATTCTCCTTACTAGCACTTCTTGTCAGCCCTTCCCAATGCATTGCGATTTTTTTTTTTCCCCCTACAAATAGCTTGGCCAAAGAAAAAGCCTGCAGCTCCAAACATACCAGTAGACTTGTCTGAGTACCCAGACATCATTAGCAAAGGAAATCACGCAAGTCCTTCAAAGAATCAGATCTTTTCTATTTCTATATTTCTACTGGCAACCTTGCCCACAGCAGGGGAGGTGAAACCGGATGATCTTTAAGGTCCTTTTCAACCCAGGCCATTCTGTGATTCTATGATTCTGTGATTCTATTTAGTTTGGCTGGATTCTTATTTCAAACCATCTAAAACACTGCATTTTCTAGCACGTCTTACTAATTCATCACAAGCCAACACAACAAAAGTGCCTTAAAATAAAGCAGATAGCCAGAAGCTTTCAGTTCCATCCCACAGCAACACATTATCTCCAGTACAACCCAGAAAAGAAGCTAGTAAGAAAACCAAACATACACTTAACATTTTAGTAACCTTGCTGCTATAAAACTTTTGAACTGCAATTTCTCCTCCATAAATACACAGACAGCCATTATCACAACTATCAGGAAAGGAAAAGTTGCCATTTTCTAGAAACATCTTAGAACACCTTCACACAATCACTTGGACCACTGCTCCAAAAAGGCTCTTGGTTCAAAAGGTATCTACCTCAGAATAGTCTGGTTGATAACATGCAAAGACATGCTTCTTGCCACTTACTCTAGACGTGCAGCAATCTTGGTCAGCATCTGCACAGTATGAGAAGCAGGGAACACCAATTATGCCATGCTGGAGATCTCAGGAGAGCGTAGACAGAGAAAAAAACCATGTACTGGAACACAGTGTGGAAGAATACTTCAAAGCCAAAGTGTAGCTGCTTGTTGATTTAGGCTATTAAGTCTGTGCTATTTAAATAATGCTTTTTTTTTTTTTTTTTTTTTTTTTTTTAAGTATAAGGAAAAAAAAGAATATGAGTTTCATCTCTTTACCACCTTTTCAGTACAAATGCTTGCAGAAATGAAGGGTTAAGAGAATTCCTTAACATCTGAAAGGAACAGAGCACTTTTTTTTTCTTTTGTTTCATTTATCTTCAGGGCAAACATATAGAGGGAGATTAGTCCAGAAAAGCTGCACTTATCATTTTAACAGTTTGTGAGTTCAAATGTATGTGAAGTACTCACCTTTAATCTCCAATTCCTTTGAGTTAATTTTAAATGGATGTTGTCTCTGGTAAGTACAGACGAGCAACAAATTCCAGACTGAGCAGAGAGAAAATTCCTACCATAAAATCTTCATCAACTTGCCTCTATAAGGGAACAGTTCGTCCCATGTATTAATGCTTTTATTTCTAGAAGAGATCCTCAGTAGCCTAACTACTACTTGTTCTCAATTGTGGGAATTATTAATGCAAGTAATTTAGCGCGGGATAAAAGCACTAATAAAGCAACTGAAAAAAAACCCACAAACAACAAACTGTAATAGTTAAATAACTTTCTTGTTGCACGTGTTCAGCTCTGCATTTACTGAGTATTGTACATAAATGAAAAAGTATCTGTCCCTCCACAGATTAAATGTAAACCACTTTGCATATACAAGGAAGAGGTCTGTACAAAGACAAGGAGAAACAACAGAACTATTTTTAGAGATCATCCACAGAGTATAGATGGTCTTATGGTTCTTTTTCCTTACATACCTTTTAGAAGAAACTTTACAGACAAATTTATAGTTGTTAAGAGTCATTCACTTCTCGATGAGAATCTTCATGTTCATCAAGACAGTTATATTAGATGTTTGTATTTCAATGGTTATATACTAAATATTTAATCGTTCTATACTTAATAGTAACTAATACTTAATATTAGTTCATCTATGGGTGACAAGTTTCATCAATACTAATATTACTTCAGTGGCTAGTAGATTTCACTAGCATACTTTATTTGCAAGAAAGTGGGAATTACGTTAGTATTTCATATGCATCTTCTTTTTTTTCCATTTTCGGTTCTGTGGTTCTCTAACACCAGATGATGATTCTGGGCAGAGTACAATAGGCAGCTGGTTTGCATATTTACATCTGTAAATCACAGAGCCGTGGGATGGTTAATTTATCAATGATGTCATTAACCTGCAATAAAAAGTTAAGCTGATAGTCTTTTCTTTCTTTCTTTCTTTCTTTTTTTTTTTTTAATATTAAATTCTCTTACTGGAACTAAAACTTTTCTGAGACCAGTTTTTATCACAAAAACAGCTGATGCTAGCAGTTTTCAGGATGTCTCTGTCCCTTAACTTTCTCATGAAAACATTTTAAAAATGCAAATCTTATGCTGAGTGGTGAAACAGGAAAACTGTAATCACAAAATACTTTGCAGAATCAGAAACCATTTCCTGCCCAGTTTCTCTGATGTGCTCTAAATACATAGCATTATAAAAAATTGAAAATAATTTAAATATTGGTTCCTTTGATAAACAAAGAATAAAGGTACCTTGCTGTTCGACCTTAACGTCCCTAGATTCATAATCTAAAGGGAGAAATTAGCAAATGAAAGGAGAATCTGAGCAAAGTAGATGATATAAATCTTAGTTGCCATGGTAGACACATAGAGTGAATAGTAGCTCTTAGTCCCAGGGTGCCAAGGTAAATGTTTCATAGAATATTAGTCAGATACAGAAAGGGAACAGATAATGGAGACTGTTGGGGGTATCTGGAAACTCATGAAAAACAGTGCTTCTAGAAAACACAGTGCTAACTTGTTTTCTTTCTTCCAAGTCTCATCAAGATCTATTATCACACAGATCTTGTTTTTGACAGGGAGGCAGTTAAATAGGAGTGTAAATACACCCACATTTGTTACTCAAATCAGGAGTGTGCTTATGAAGCACATCTCCCAGTTGTACCCACTTCCTGTGCTTTCTTTTGCATTGCAAAACTATCATCTCAGAGTTTATGAAGATATTTCTTAGAAAATAATCTGGAAGATGCTCTTTAGGTGGGCACCTAATACCCTCCTTCTCTACAGTATGTTCAGCCTAAAGGACTAAACTAGAGACACCGAAAGGTAAACTACTATAAATAATGTGCATTCTATGGACATCGGTTTCTCACAACAAATTTGCCATACAGGTCCACATGTACTATGCCAATGGCTGATATAAGTGTAGACTAGACATAAATAGCATATATGTCGTTTTATACATACATACTTACGTGTATGTTTATTTGAGACAATCTCATATATAAAATCTAGAAATCACAGGGTCTTTCAGGAAACTTAAGTTGCCCGTGTTACAACGATAACAAGCAGTTATAAGAAGTGTATTCTTCTACTCCACTGTGACCAGAGGTAAACTCTTCTCTTCTCCTCTCAGAACACAAAGGCACAACACTCTATTGAAAAAGACATGATGACCACCTGCCATAACATTTGGGCCGAGGCAGAAACACACAGAGGTAACGCAGCCTTTCCTGGCATGTGAACCCAGATAGACCTCCCAAGAAGCAACAGAGCTGCCCAGACCTTCAGTCTGAGATATGCTGAGGTGCTCTTGAAAAGGTTGAAGAAGTAACAGCTTCAAATTCTAAATCAATCAAATCATTTGAAGGTGGGGACTTGGTAACTTGAATTTCCCACCTACCCACTGAGCGCTGAAGATGAATAACATGCATTTCTTTCACCACTTTCCAGTCGTATTTTCTACTATGCTAGAGCAATGCCTTTCCGAAATGAAAACACATATAAACTCCAGGCTGTTAATCTGCCTTTTTAAAATAATAAAACAGATAAAATGCTATCATATTTTGTTTTCTTTATTTTTCCTTCTAATTTCCAATATGCAACAGTGCCCAGTTGTTTGGGCATTTGATGAAGTTCAGGGCAAACTCAGAAACAACCTGATTTGTTATGAATTTTAAGTAACATTCATGTTTACAGTCCTAGGCAGTTGACACCATATTATGCTGCTGTTAAGATATCTGGATACATGCGAGGAAAGACATGAGGATGGCTCATGACATCTGTGCTAAGTTCTAGGGAAAAACTTTGTAATTAACTCAGTCTACACTTCCCCCCCCCCCCCCCCCCCCAGGTGAATGAAACTATGAATGAAATAACAACCTTCTATGAGGTTGAATGCTAAGAATGCTCTTAGTGCCATAGCCTTTTCTCTACATTTTAGCTGGTGTACTGTTCTTATGGATTTTATCTTTAAGGATTCTTTAAAAAATCCTGTATTCTATACAACAAACATATACTATCAGTGTGAATGCGTACGCAAATTTCTGATACTGGGGGGAGGCACAACATATGCGTGTCCTCCTTTTGGCCTCTAGTTTAAAAAAGGATCATGGGGTGCAGATCTTGGGACTGGAAATTGCGTTCAAAAATTTCTTCAGGTTACCTTGTTGAACTCTTAGTCCTACAGAAATTCAGTTTCCAGGCTTGAGTCTCCAATAATCAGAGCAGTTGGATTGTGATATATCAATTACTCTATCAGGTCACGTACCGAGGGTCCAGTGCTGTCCCTTTGAAGGTGGTAGACATACACAGTGTATTTAAGCAGAAACATAAATAAATCTACATCATATAGAGCACTTACATTTATAGAAAAGCATAACTCCTCCTGTTATTGTACCTTCAGAATGAGCATGCAACAAACTCGTGAGTATTTAATTTTAAGGAAGCTTTAAAAGACCATTTTTGGGTATTCAGGCCTAGACTGAGAATTCTGCCTTCACATTCTGCTTTCTGTAATTCATATATTTATAGAACAGAATTGTTACCAACAAATTCAAGATCTTTTTATTGATATACATAGTAAAAGTTTGTTCAGGCTGAGACATTTTGCACTGGACTTTGTACTCCAAGTAAAGCTGTACCACATAGTAACAGCTCCACATTATGTAATAGAGGCAGTGCTGCTACATTAACTACCTGATTATTTTTACAAGGTCATGCAGCCTCACTAAGTAACCATCAAGTTAAGAAGTGTCTTTCATGATGTACAAAATGAACTGTCATGATTTTCCCCTATATTTGACCGTAATAGCCTTCACTTCTGAGAAAATAACCCAATTTATTTGGAGATGTTCTTCATCACCACTGCAATAAAAAAATATTTTTAAAAATAACTTTCATATTTCTATCTAAAATCTTTTTAAAGGTTAGCATAGAAATAATGGACATGGTGTTCTGTGCTCAAAGGAAAAAAAAAGCAATTATGTTTAATTAGTTTGATAAGTAATGGTTACGTAGATCAATGGCACTGTCTAAAGTTCAGCTCACTCAATCTGTCCCAATTTATGTGGCAATTACTTGTTCTGTGGACAGATAGCACCAGGTCTTGACCTTTATAAATTAGGGTAATGGTACAATGGCTGTCTATATTATCGCCTGCTGAATGGTGTCTTGACAAGTGAAGGTAATTGTTAAATATGCACAATTTTGAGAGCACTATGGCATAAGCAGAAGACAGGCCTAATTCGTCTATATCTGACATCTTGCTCTAGTGAGAATAAACAATTCAGCATTTCAGAAGCCTCCTCTAATATGCCAAAAGTTCTCAGTGGAAGTTGGAGCTGAAGGACAGTGAAAGGCAGTGGTGCTTGTAAGACCATACTAGATGCTTTAGATGCTTGCCTCGTAGATATAAGCTATGGCCATTCTTTTCTTAAATGTTCAATCTCCAGTGAATACTTACATAGGTATTTTGTCATTTACATGTTTATTTATATAAATGAACTATCTCATCTGTTTATTTTGGTTTTTAAATAAAGTTTCTGACACATCTATACAACAGCAACAACAAAACCTTACTGCTGTCACAGATATTTCAAAATATTTTTTTAGCATTCTCACCTACAAAGAAAGGAAAAGCAATTCTAAGCCTTTAACTAATTAAAAGAATTGTTTGGTCTTTTAAGCAAGAAAGGGAGATGCTAATGCTGCATAACAACTTTTATTGTAAATGGCTGTATCGAACCTCTCCTTTGTAGGTAAAACCTAGTGTGGTGGAAATACCATATCCCACAACAGACATGGTATGATTCTCCACACTTTCACTCAGTAATGTGGTTTTATTGAGCCAACAGTATTGCAGCATATGGCATGGTGTGAAGCAGTTTACTAGTTATTTTTAGAAAATGGATGCTATTCTATGAACCCCACTTGTAATGCATAATGTCTTCAGGACAGCTCATAGTTCAGTAATGGTCTGATTTGGTAAGATTATGATTGGTGGAATTTTGCCTGTTCAAAACCAAGGACAATTTGCAGAATTAAATGCAAATGAAATTGAAAGACAGACACTTTTGAATAAGCCTTTTATTTTACATTCATCTTTCTGCCAAGACAGAATATCAGATACCTCAATAGGACACCAACTCCTGTGAGATCTGTAGGAAGTTTTCAAGAGTAAACCATGTGTAGTTCATGTAAACTGCTGACAACAAGCCAAACATTTGGTTGCTTCTCCAAACAATAATATATAAAACCATTTGAGATTCTCTTCAAATCCTTTCACTAATAGAAATCAGAAAAGGATAAGTTTACTTAATCTCCTCCTGTCAACAGTTGAGTTTGTCTATGTGCTTGGCTCTCACCCAAAATTGCATTCCCAAGTACTTCACAGACAACTATTAATGATGATATTTTTCATTAAAATGATGGAGTCAAATGTTAGTCAATGTGCTTGCATAAGACATAGGTAGAGAAACAATTTCAGTGTTAAAACAAATTAATCTTGGTCTGAGAAAGTGAACCTTACATCTAACACTGTCATTTTGGATGATTGAGGAAGGTCTGCAGTTCTTCTCTAAGGATATTTACTGAGGAATTTGCGAAAATAGATCTATTACAATTACGGTTTGTTTCTCAAGGATGTTATTGTAGCACATGGGAAAATAAAACTGTCCCTTCAATCATCAGATTCAGAAAGTAACTTAAGACATAAATAAAACACTCACATTAGCATTGACAAGATGTCATTTGCATACTTTATTTATCTTTATGTACTTCCTTTTCATTTTAAGTTGTTTTGTCCCATTTAGATCCCTGACAAAGTACTTTTCAGGATGCAGACAACTCTCTGCTTTTCCAGTTTTGTTAGGAACAGTCTTGACTAGGCTGTAAGAATGATTGATCACTAATGTTATAATTCAATCAGGGTATGATGTGAAGATAGATATCTAATTGTTCAGAAGCTTCTCTCAAAAATTCTAATATCAAAACCCTTCAGAGATTATTCAGTTTTGCTATTAACCTCCTTTTATCCACTATTGCATGGAACCATATGTGCTGTAACAAGTGCATTCCTATATATTTATCTTTTCATTCAGATTGGCAGTTAAATATGCAGCTATACACAAGGCTTAAGAAGTTTTGACTGTCACCAGGAAAAGGTTATCCCTCACTTCAGGCCCATGTGACTGCAGCAATGGGAGAGTACTGAAATCCTGAGCATTAGTTCAGTTTGCACTGCTAGCTATGTAGATAATCAGAGTCCTAGTAGCTCTGCACAACATACACCAATACTTCTGCTGCTTTAAATACACTACAATGTAAAGGGAGCTCAAATGCAGAACTACTAGGGGTACACTGTACAGTGCAACTGTTCACTGCTCCTGGTAACAGTCCTTCCTTCTTCCCATCTTTCTTTCCCTGGCAGCTCTGTGAAGTTCTATCAAAGTCCCAGTCTGATAGAGTCCTTTTTATCAGTTCTAGGTCAGTTTCCAGCCTGGTTTCTCACAGGAGGAATTTCAGCAACAGAAAATTAGTTTGGGGTAGACAAAATATTTATCTTTCCTCGGTAACTTTTTGAAGGACTGAAACATTTGAAAGAATGTGTTTGTCAATTCCAACATTCTTTCCAAATCAGAATAGAAATTTAATAGGAAAAAGAAAGATTTTTTTTTTTAACCAAATTTTGCATGCTTAAGGATGATGAAAACTTTTAGATAAGCAAATCGTGTTTTAATTGAACCCAAATTTCAAGTTTTTAAAATGCACTTTTCTCTGAGTTAAAATCTTTGTACAAGCTAAGCATTTATCAGTTTTCTTAACTGTTTCAACTTATATCTTTAGAATCTGATTTCAATTTCCTATTGAGTATGACTTTGAAGTTACTGACAAGTGTTTCAGCGCAACTGTATCATCCTCTTTCTAATTTAAGGCTGATCTTCTTACTATTTGGATAATGTTCCACGACCATCGAGGATTTCCATGTTTTTCACTCCAGGCTAAAGGAGCCCACAAAGCTGTGCAACAGCAAAGACCCCATCAAGCTGCAGAATGAGTGATTCACATTCATTATTGTTACTCAGTCTCTGTATTCTCATAGGAAGGAGTTGACTCCAAAGAAGAGCAAAGGCAGCATCAAACTGGAATCATGCTCCCACATGCGCAGACAGCATACATTCCAAACATAAAAATAAGCCTGGTCAAACAAGAGAAGTCAGTCTATGAAAGAGTGAAGTCCTCCCAGTGAGCTGAGCTACCCAGCAGTGTTAGTAATGCCTGAAGAAAGAGTTAAGGAGGAAAAAAAGGCTACTCTTTTTGAGGTTTAACTTTCACTTCCCTAAAGCTAGCACTGTCATCAACCGTGGAGGTGCCTTGCAACACAAAGATGAAGCCTTCACTGTGGGATGACTCATCTGCAGCACTTCACAAAGATTATCTTGCTCCTTTCTTATCATCATGATACAATCTGAACTTTTCAGGCTGAGATGTGGACCTCTGCCGCTAACAAGACTTTTGCTCACTACAGGAAGCTTTAGGATTGATATTGGTGGAATCTACAGGTATGGCACAACTCAGATGTGAACAACACAGTGAGAAATTACTGACCCATAGAGTTTTATCATGAATATGGAGCATATTTATGAAACATAAAACACCAAGCCTCATGATAAAATGACAAAGTAGACTGAGATGCTGTCAACCCTCTCAACTTAGCAACCTTAAACCATTCTGACAGTTGCTCAGCCAGAAGTGATTTGATCAAGGATATTAATGAGAAAATAGTTTGCAGTTAGCAAAAGGAAATAAAAGTACATGAGAACTAACAGAGCAAGAACTACTTGTTTTTCACCATTGACTTTTACAAAATGCATTATCATGCAGTCTTCAGCTATCAGCTTCTGAGCTTGAGACAATTACATTTCCAATCACAAGTAGTAGATTTTTTTTAATAAGTATTAATGAAGTGTTATGCTTCAGTCACATCACAGGGCAGGAAAACAATAGTACTAAAAACATTTTAGCTAGTCGCACAGAAGTGAATTTTCAGTTAATTTAATTAAAGAAAAATGTACATCCTAAAAGTGATTTTGTTTTTCCTATTTGAGTGATCTGTTCATTTATATTTTTCCTCCTACTACAAAGGTGTAGTAAAAATCAGGTTTCCATAATTGTTTAAGCTGAAGAAGAAAAAAAAAGACACATTTTTGATACTATCTTATTTATTTACAAAGTGTAGAAACAAATTCTATTTCCGCAGTCATGGAAAGGGAACTGCTCTTTCCGTACATCCTTAGACCAGCTGCCAGGTTCAGTCTGTCTGTTATTGATGTAGCTGCACTTCTTTGTGATCGCTCAACTTCCTGCAATTTCCCTTTGTGTCTAGCATGACACAGCTCCAATCCTGTTATAATCCTGTCTTTGGTCTTCTCTGTAGCAAGCCCAGATAATTCCCTAATGTCTATTTAACTTTTTTTCTTTCAAGTATTACAGCCTCCCCATGCTGCTAGTGACAGAATCTACTTTTCCATCTACTTGATTATATTTAAGAAAAAGGGAAAATCAATGCAAAAAACTACATTGTAACGTGTTTTACCTAACACAGAAATGGCTCTTCTCTCATTCACTGAACTCCAGCTGTTCACTGAACAAGTCAATGTGAGTAGTCTCCATTTGTTCAGGTTTAAATGAAAAATCAAAACACACAAAACAATTTTTTCTCTGGCATTTTCTTTAGGATGCCAGCTCCCGAACATATGAGACAATATGAAAAGCTTGGCTATTTTTTTTTTCCCCAAGAGGTACATACTTCTTTACTTGAGCACAAATAAGAGACAAAGAATTTCTTATATTAAAAGCTGAGAAACTAAAATTGAAAGAATAACAACACAACAAAACAAAACGGAAGAGGACAGCATCTTTTGACAACTATCTCAAGATTTTTAATATGTGGCATCAACAGTAAGGAAGATGATCAAAATGACTTTCCTACTTTTTAAAAAGTAACAAAACTAAAGCCTACAAGTAAGAAGTACAGAAGTCTATGCAAGAAATCCTTCTCTGTATAGAAGACTATGCAAAATACTCAAATACAGAAAGTGTTAAAACACAAGCAGCACACAGAAAAAAAATTAGCTGAATTAAGCAGAAGTCTCCTTAGCTATGTTGCTTATCCTAATACCGTATGAAATTAATTCAGATATGATAAAATAAGTGAATATAAATTTTCACAGATAGGAAATAACAAGGTGATCAATAGAAAAGACAAACCCTTGTGACATGTACCACTCACTGAACACATGAATGCACAATGAGCTGCACCTCAAATGTTCAGAGATCTACACAGGTCTATTCTAGCTGCAGTGCGAGTATACACTATGGGCGAAAAAACTGCCTAACTGAAGATTAAACCAAGAGATGTCACAGTGAAAAATGGCAGTGGAACACTCTGTGATTTACTACCTTCCGACATAACAGTTTCTTTCATGTGCTATTTTGTGCCTTTAGAAATTTTCGTTATCAGCTTTTGCCATTTTTATCAGCTGACATTTAAGATTCAGACAGTTGTGCCATTTAAAGACTTCCTGGAATAACATTCATGCTGCGTTGATCAGCACAGGGGATGTTACGTCCCTGACCTGATCAGTAGCTCTAGAAGGGCCAACGGGTCTAATTCTCACAAGATAACCTGGTAAACTGGATATACCTTCACATATTTTGCAGCACTGCAACTCCACTTATTCCAAACAGCTTCCACACTGTATTTTCTTATTTTTTGGCTTAATCAAAAAGACCAACAAACAAAAGTAAAAGAACTAATGAATCAAATTCTTTGGAACTGTTAAATAATGCAGCATTGGTTGTCTGGACAGAATACTTTGTCATGTCTGTGTTATATTTCATTCCACCTTCCCTGTTAGATTTTCTTCATTTTTAATACAGAAAGCCTGACTGTAGTTTCAGTTTCCCTGTCGAGGTTATATCCAAGGGAATGATGTTATAACACAGAGATCTGTAGAAGCAGGTAACAGCAATACTTTTTTTCTCCTAAAATACACTTAGTCCTAGTCAATACATGCATCCTGGATTATAGCCAACTGGCAGATTTGTGGAGTTTATAAACCTCAGCTACCTAGTTGACTTGAGATTGTGCCATATGTTGCAGCACTTCTCTTCCTGCATACATACTTTTCATCTACATCTTTCAATCACTTGCTAAGGACATTTAGTATTAAAATTTTACTTGAACCCTGTGCAATTAATCTTAAAACCATAACTCATTTTAATGGCTGCCACCAAATACAGATGAGAAGTGATAGTACCATAGAATCATAGAATCACCAATGTTGAAAAAGACCTCTAAAATCATCCAGTCTGACTGTCCACCTACCACCAATATTTCCCAATAAATCATGTCCCCCAGCACAACATCTAAACTTTTCTTGAACACCTCCAGGGATGGTGACTCCACCATGGGGCAGCCCATTCCTGTGCCTGATCACTCTCTCAGACAAGAAGTATTTCTTAACATCCAACCCAAATCTCCCCTGGAGCAATTTGAGGCCATTCTCCCTAGCCCTGTTGCTAGTTACATAGGAGAAGAGGCCAAATCCCACCTCACCACAACCTCTATTCAGGCAGTTATAGGGAGTTGTAAGGTCTCCTTGAGCCTCCTCCAGAATAAATAATCCCAGCTCCCCCAGTTGTTTCTCATTAGGCCTTTGCTCCAGACCCCTCACCTGTCCTGTCTCCTGCACTCAACATTTAAGTAAACTGGGACACAACAAAGAAAGAGTCCAAGAAAATGAATTGGAACAGATAAGAAATAACTATGAGACTAAGCTGAGTTGCTCAGATTCTGTAAACATTATACAAAAAGGCTAATTTGATAAAAATAGGCCTTATTCTCCTTTTACACAGCTGACTACACTGGAGTTACTCTGTTTTACAGAATAGTTGCACAAGTCTAAAGCTCATGACAGTTAGATCAGAATCTGGCCAAATGCCTGCCAATGCAATAGCTTCAGCTTCTGGCTTAAATTGAAACGACAGATGTACAATCACATGGCAATCAGGAAATTTGTTCTGCTTTTTTTTTCCAAATTGCTACTGACCCCAGCCATATCCTTATGTCAATAAGGAGGTGTGAAAACAGGAATCTGGGGAAAGAACAGGCTATTAAGCAGCTTAGAAATTGTGTCTTTTGGAGTTTTTTGCTTTGTTTTTGTTTTGTTTTTGTTTTTTTCTTTTTTTAATTGGGTTTGCTCCAGAAAGACTTAAATACCTGGTAACCTTGCTTCAAAACTATTTTATGTTGTTAAAAGCAGTTACCTAAAATCCTGGGTTCTTTCCCCAGGAAACTTCTGTCTTTTTTTTTAAACAAATAATAATAAGCTTTTCAGACACAAACGAAAGCTAAATGTACTGTAAATAACTAACCCATTTCATGCTGCCTATTCCATTGTGGCTAATTCCATCTTCCCAGACAAATGCAAAAAATACTGACTAATCTTTTTAAGTTGCAGTGGGCTTTTATGATGGTTACCATGCATCAGTCAGCTTCTGCAATGGAAAGGTTTCCAGACAGCATTGAAAGACCTCTGCTTGTTTCCCAGATGACCCAACTCACTGACCCCACTAGCAGAGGAACTACCACAAAGTAAGGTGTACCCTTTCAAAAAGTGAACCCTTTTTGATGAGAGTAAATGCATGAGTCAGTGAAAGAAGAGGTTTACAAATCTTGAGACCAGGACTATTGTAGAATCACTTTTCCATTGATGTTGTTGTAAAACTTGCTCCAGGTTCTGTTGAAAAAAAACATCTTTGTCCAAGATTTGTGTCCTTAAATATTCATGGCTAAAGCTCTCAAAGCCAGAAATCTTTGTTTTCTATAGTAAAGACAGATCTTGAATGGAACAAGGTCACTACTTGGCTGCAAGCAATCTAGAGAAAGTGGAGATTACGTATTGCTTGTTCTTGTTACTAGAGGCACAAGCACATCTTAGCTGAAATACAGAAATCTAATAAGTTAGGTTAGGTACTCCTCTGCGTGCTCCATAATAAGCCACTGCCAGTGGCTCCACAGTGAGTTTTCACAGCTGCTTGAAGAACAGTTACAGCCAACAACAAAAAATCAAAATTTGGGGACTGCAGTAAAAAAACAGAGACAAGAACCACAAGCTGTACTGAACACTAGGAAAGCTGTTATTTACTAAGGGGATCATTCAGCACTGGGCAGGTTATCCAGGGGGGCTACTAAATCTCCATCCTTGGCTGTTTCTGAAATTCAGACATAGTCTCAACTGACCGGACCTAGAGGTAGTAACAGTTCTTCTTTAAGAGAAAAGTTGCACTTCAAGAGGTCTTTTCCAATGTTGATGTGATTCTGGGAACAGCATGCTGGGAAGCCTGGTTTAGAGATGATCAAAAAGATGTAACCTGTTGTCAGAACAAGGTAAAGCAAAGAGGAGTGACACATCCTAAAGCTGGATAGGAAATGGCAGTGCTTCTGCCAGGCCATGGAAAAACAGGCTTCAGTGAGGTACATGATAGGTGACAAGAGTGCGATAAATAAGGGAATGTGAACACCAAATTAGTGGGAACAGTGTAAAGGGCTAATGTTGAATAGAAAGTAAGTGATCAGTATTTCCCGGTGAGGCCCACTTGAAAAAGGAATAGCATACAACAACCAAAGTTACTGAGATGCATATTGGCTAGTATAAAAGCTGCCTCATAAAACCTGTTTCTGACTGGAAGATTTGTTCAACACTGCCTGCAGGAAGTCCAGGAAGTGTAGGCTAGAACACATATATGGGATATTTTTCTTTCCATAGATGTGCCTTATGTCCACACAATACTTCCCAAAAGAATCAAGATCATTTTGACATTAATACCACTGCTATGGTAGGTATGAGTCGAATCCGGAGGGATTGTTTTCTAATTGAGAAACTAGGAATACTAAAGAATAAAATAAAATCCTTTACTTGTTTAAAATGTTCCTACATAAGAACTTTTTCAACTAAATAAAATTGACACCCCATATGTTTATTCTCCTTAGTGATCTGAGAGCTTTTCAGCATTTGTTCACCATGCATGTCTGCCTGACTATCATGGAAAACATGTCATGTTTACCCCATTGTTCAAACAGATATCAATAACTAATTGCTTTTTCAGTGTTAAATCAAGATCTCCTTCATTTCACTCAAATTACACTCTATGACCCAAACCAAGTGACTGAAGTGATCTTTCTGTTACATGGGTAGATAGTGATAGGACTAGGGGAAATGGTTTTCAATAAAAGGCATGAAGATTTGGATTAGATGTCACGGGAATTTTTTCATTGAGAAGGTGGTAAGGTGCTGAGACAGGTATCTACAGGGAAGCTGTGGATGCCCCATCCCTTTAGGTGTTCAAGTCCAGGTTGGATAGGGCCCTGAGCAATCTGATCTAGTACTGATCTAGAAGTTAGCAGACCTGCCTACAGCATTGGGGTTGGAACCTGGTAATCTCTGAGGGCCCTTCCAACCCAAGGCATTCTATGATTCTAGCAGAAGCATGACAGGACTTGAGATTTAGTCTAGCATTGAGTGCTCTTCTAATGACATAAAGTAGTGCTTTAGCGCTGCTTTAGATGAGTGAACACTCTGTTAGTTGTCCCTGTTTCCTAACCACTTCTTCCAGATACGCCGGCAACTGCTTTACAATGAGCAGGAACAGGGGTCCTGGAAAACAGGAGACATTTCACTCATCTTCAGTGATTGCAAACAGGAGTTGGGAAGCTTCAGTCCATTGAAATTGAAGTGCTGTAAAAAACAGTGGAGCTGGACCCAATCCCAAACCAGTGTCCTTTTACAGTAATAGTGCAAGCTGATTTTTTTTTTCTTGTATTACATCAATGTTTTTGTTTCATATGACTGTTACGACCCCATAATGTACTAATTACTATCATTTACGAAAATGAAGAACAATAAGCAAAGCAGAGATCCATCCTTAGAGAACTGGATGTTCTGTGCTGACCTTCCTGCACACAGGGAAGGAAAAAAAAAAAAAAGAAAAAAAAAAAAAGGATTATTTCCAGCTAATTGTTTCTGTCCTAGTCTTCGGCTGCTATGCCAGAACAAGCACTGTATAACAGTTCTAAAAAGACCAAAACAAGAGAAATTACATGTTCAGCAGGTTTTTGTTATTTGAGATCCAGTAGTATGCTTTGTTTTCTTTGAATTTTGGGATGGTTTTTCAAAGGGAAATAATCCTGTGAACAAAATATCTGGCTGAGTAACAAAAGGGCTGCCAAGTCTCATCCACAGGTGATGAACACTTGGCCAGCAACCAAACTTATGCTAAAGACAATTAAAAAGGACAAAACTGTCCATCTGCTTGTTTAGTTAATATAGATGGAGTGTAAAAAGGTGCTAATAATCTCTAAAGAGAAAACCTTACATGACATGCTCAGACCAAATGTCCTGCAAAAAAACTGCTATAAAAAATGAGTCAACACAAAAGGTCTGTGAAAAGAATTCTAGCACAACACTAGTGTGAAGAACTCCCTCATGTTTTCATGTTTAGTAGCAATAAAAAAAATGGTCAAATTGTCCAGATCCACCATGAGCTATAAAATTTGATCCTCAGATCTAACGTCTTTTCTATTTTAACTGTAGTAGCTAAAGGGACAGCTAGGAAACTCTTAGGAATATATATCAACCAGAGACCAGCATGTATACCGAAATAGTATGCATGAGCAGCTTCTAAGTCACATGCAGCTCACATAAATGCAAGTCCTTAAAAAGAGTTATGTGTCAAGGAGAGATATAAATAATAAAACACCATAGCCTTTGAGTATGAGATTTTACATAACAGAGAATTAAACTTGGTCAAAAGTATAACACAGTTGTAACCAAACAGATTTTTTCCTTACTTGTCATATGCAGACCAACTCATACTTCAAATTAGCTAATAATTTGATAGTTACATTCTTGAACAGCAAGTAGGATACCCAAATTCCTATTTTTGCTTCAATTCAAACCACAGAACTATCCCCTTTGTCTGCATTTTACAGCTAAATCCCTCAATCTCCTGCTGTCTACAATTAAACCACATGCCCCTGCTGCATTCTTGTACTCCCTGCTTTATCCTACACCTATAATGCACTGGTTTGGGAAACCAAAGCTGAAAGCTATTCATTTTTTTGTGGGTATTATATCTTTGCTGAGTGAGATGCCCAAACTGGTCTGTGATGGGGCATCTGAGCACTGAAACAATGGAAGCAGCTGAGCAGATGGCATAGAACAAAGGAGCTGCTCTTTCAGCAGCAGCCCATGGTTATTTCTCCTTAGCACTGTCCTAAAGCTATACCTTCAGTCTCATAACTATTTTAAATGAGTGCATTTTGGTCTTCTTGTGGGGCAATATAAAATAATAATAATAATAATAAAAATTTAAAAAAACAGTGGTGCTACCCTTGTTCACTTGGCTGTTCGCGCCTTTGCCTATCCCTTTCCTTCCACCAGCACTAGCATTCCGGCAGACATGCACTGTGACACAAACTCAGTCACTTCAGTTTGGGGTTTCTTTTGTTTGTTTTCCTCTTAAAAACACCTCTACAAGTGAAATAATTTTCAGCTACTCTTGAGTTACTACTTTCTCTTACAAAGATGCACACTTTTAGCATATGCTCAGTGCCTCCCCAGTGATTTTGCACAACTCCAGACACATTCTAATCACTTTTTTTTTTTTTCTGTTTTTTTCTTTTTTTGTTTTCCTAGTGGTTCAAAAGATTTGTATCAGGAGGTCCTAATCTTAGAACCCCTTAAACAGTCTGTGAGTTTCTCTTACCAAATGCCTACAGATACCATAGAAAACTTTGTCAATGAAAGTTCAAAGCGCCCAACTTTAGGCAAGAACAAGGCTCCTATGACTTGAATCCAGCTGTAGCAAAAAAGAGTCACAAAAAACAGCCACTATTAAGATGATTGGTCTCATCTCATAAGAGGATTAAATGGAGGTGAACTGACCTCTCTAATCATGCAAGATTTGGACAGACATATTTACTCTGTCTCCCACAGTCACTGAGCAGTTTGCACCAGCTCTCAAGGTATCGAATTCAATGCAGTTCTGGTCCAAATCACACTCTGTTGCACAGCAGGATACAATTCCTTGTAATGCTGCCAGAACAGCTACATCAGGAGTTTAGACTACCCAGATCAAAGCTTCTCAAAACATCTTTTAACCCACAATTTTTTCCATTTCTTCATTTTTCTAAATTCCTTCTCTAAAGCTCCAAGGGATGTGGGCAAAGGAAGAAAGGACAAATGAAGGCTTACACTTGTTTATCAAGAAACCAGCTCAAACATGGTAGCGTTTCCTCAAATAGGATTCACACTTTATAACCTTTTTGACAATGGTCCTCTAATACAGTAGCAAAGAACGTTTGTATGAGTGGCGATTCATTTATACTGCACAGGTATCAGTGTGTTGCTAAAAGCAAGTAGGACTCAATCAGGTAGGTCTTTTCTGTGATTGAACCCACACAAGGTAGTTACTTATACAAGATTAGGCAAGGTTAGTTAAAGAAAAGTAGTAGAACAACATAATGGAGAAAGAAAGCAAATTTTAGGAAATCTTTGTTTCCAGAAAATTCATCATCTGAGTGCAAAGTTTAAATATGCCAACCTTAGTGGAGACAGATACATTTCTTGGACTGTTTAAACCATTTTTACTGAATCACTGGAACAGACCTCTGGAACAGATAAACCTTTCTACTTTATTGAGCAGGCCACAAGGCAGAAGACATGACTTACGATTCTACTAACCAAGAGCACAACCTTAAAATGTAGTTTTCTTGAAAAGAGGAGTAAGGCCTAAGAACTCCAGTACTCAGATAGTCCGAGCACAAAAAACAGCTTTTGTTTTTGTTAAAACAATTTGTGATATTATACATCCCTCAGGCTGGCTGTTAACTCTCATTTTTAAGAAGAGTAAGGTTCTTATCTATGGATATGCTCTGGGGGAGGAGGCCAAGGCTGGTTGGGTTTTTCTAAATGTGAGTTATCTTCATGCACATGGCTAGCTTACCAGAGGGCTTAATGCATTCCCTTAAGCTCAGAAGGCGTGGGCTCACATAACCAGCTGCTCCTGAACTCCATCTTTCCAGTTCAAAGTTATTTGTACAAATGAAAATGCAGAGCAAACACAGCAATCATATCCTTATCAGTCCTAGCCCTCACAGCTGTGAATCTTTCAGTTTTATTGCTGAACAGTTTGGGCTTTATTTCTTTTAGCCACTCTAATTAACTGAATCCAATGAACTATTTCCAAAGATTCTCCATCAGAAACCCAAGGGCTACTATTTCAACTAGAGAGCAATCTTAAAAACAGAGTTATCATTGGTGGGGAGAGATTAGTATGCCTCCAGCACCATCAGAGTGCTGATGGCCAGAGGTATGCGCACAGCAAGCACACGATTGTGGCATGAGAAACCAGACAGGATTGCAAATAAGGTTACACTGCTAATGAGGAACCAGAGGAATCAGAGCACGAGGAAAAGCCAATTTACTATGCCTTCCTGTCTCAGCACCGCTCAATTTAACTGCCTCGGAGGGCCAAGTACCTTCAAGTATGCCCATTAACAGCATTAAACTTGCTTCAAGTCTCCCTGGAAACTTTCTTCCCTCAAACATAAGTTCATAACCTTTTTTTTTTTCCTTCTACATCTATAAAACTGGTGCTTGCATTTGATATAGAGATGTTACATTAAAAAAAAGATTCACTGCTTACAATACTATATTATTAAGTATAATATGTAATTATATATTATACTTCTGTAATAAACAAAGGCCTAGGCAACATATACATTATCTATCTTCTAACTGTCCACAAATTTTAATATTAAATATTCAGAAAATTAAAAAAAAAAGAAAAAAAGAAAAAAAAGAAAAAATCAATGCAGGAATTAACCCAATATTTGAAGTTTTTTCCTCTTTCTCCTCCACAGAGAAGGAGATAATTACCTGGGGTAAAAATATGTTCACAGTAAAACTCAATACCAATAATGCCTTAATCACATGAGCTATGATTTGCATCCTCACAGCCACAGAACCTGTAAGAATGCTGCCAGTGAAGGAAAGAAGAGCCAAAAGGCAAAAGAAAAAATGGTAGTCTTGTACCAGAGGGTTCTCCACTACGTCATTTCTTGTTGAGACGATATCTCAGGATATGTTTCATTTTTATTTTGTGGTTAATTTGGGACCCCCAGAGTTATTAAATATTGCTTGAAGTCTCTTCTGTTAGGTCTTAAATTGACATTTGTAATCTGAGACAATAACTAGAGGGGAAGCGGGACACAATGTAAAGTGGCATCAGATGTTCTCCAGAGTATGTAGTTCACTCAGGGGAGCAGACAGAACAGGACTTTTGCACAGATCTCTTTTCACAAGCTTTTACATTACTGCAGTTCTGGCTTCATTTCTCTCAATCTTTCCCCGGAGAAAGAAAAATATTTTTCACTGTTATTGGCAAAATCCATCAGAGACCAAGCCTCAAAGTCTCCTACTGAAATGATTGTGCCACATTATGAAGCAGCTGATGGCAAGACAGAAACTACTGGAGATTAAGATAGGACTAGATTGTATTTATTCTTCCTGTGTAGGCTTCTGATGAAACCAAACTGATCAAGAAAACTCCCTCTCCACCCTCCACTACTTAATACCTTCTTCACGTCAAGCACACCAGCTGACAAAGCTCCATGTCAGTCTCAATGCTTTATTAATAACCCCGATCCAGTCAAAGCTTTAACCTGATTTTACTTTTGCAGTAGGAGTAAGGGACAGCCAGAAAGCCTGTGAGCAATCTCAGCCAATCTTTTTGGGGTGAGGCAAGAAAAGTCTTAGTTAATTCCCTGGGAACCCCACAGATTACTTTCAAATGGCTTGACTGGAAGGTCAAATGAGTCTGGACAGTTGAGCAAAAAGCAGACTACCAAATGTTGATGAGCAGGGCTTAAAATCCAAACTCTGTGTAAAGTGTTTTCTTTTTCCTCGTGTACGTGAATTCTGCAAACACTATTTGAATTGTTCACATTGATTTTCCATTTACTAAACTGCTGAAAAGCCAATTGAGTACATTATATTTTGGAACGTTTTAATGATGTATGATAATTAGAGTTACAGTTGGTCAAATATTAATTGCCAGTGAAATCAAGACATCAGTTGACATATACTGACTTGGCTCCCTTTGAACACATGAAGCAACACTGATTTATCCAAGCCAGTGATCTTTGCAGAGTTCGGACTTATTAAAAGCCTTCTGCCATTCAAATCTTTTTCCTTAAGCCTTTTAATAATTACAAACATCTTTCAGCAAGTAAATTATCACTAAGAATTCATCACAAACATTATGTTTTCAACCAGCTACTGAATGACTGCAAGAAAAAAGTAGTTATTCTGTTTCCTGATGGGGTGATTTTCCAGTTCAAAAAGCTTTCAGGAATGTGACTAGAACAACTTCAGTTCAAGCACTTGTGCATATATTGGCTTCCACAAATATTTGCGTGCAGAGGTATATTGACAAGAATTCTCACAAACCACTTCCTATATTTGACTAGAAAGGTTTCATTTTAGAAAAATAAAAATCTACTAAAAGCTAATTTGATCACTATGATTACTGCTGAAACAAATTCAATTTACATGAAATATAGTTGCTAATGCCTTCTGTAGTAACTATCAGATGCTAATTATAAGGCCGAGGCTGAAGTGTAGACAGTAAAGAAATTAAAACCAGGAAGGAAGAGATAAATAGTCGATCGTTCTATAATCTCCTTTTTTTTTTTTTCTTTTCTTTTTTTTTTCTTTTCTTTTTTTCTGTCTAGAGTTGAAACTAGTCTAGTATCTGAAAAAAAAAAAAAAATAGCATTTCTTAGTTAATTTTGTTCTAGATTGTTATATGGCCATTACACAGTGCAGGGCTGAACAACCCTAATGTCTCCAGGCTGCAGAGAGTGACGTCTTCTCTCCACACATTCTTCCCCTTACTTCTAGCTGTATGTTCCTATGGTCTCCCTGCAGCTGTTCTAGAACAAGTACACCTGGTCAAGCAACAAACAACTTCAACTCGCTGATTCAGTAGGAAAAAAAAGCTCTTAAATAAACCTGAATAGTGAATTAATGTGCCAACTAATCTGGTGACTACCACTGCCAGAGCAAAGCAGGTTGAGAAGATAAATCCTTCTGGCTGGGAACAGGGGATGAGCAGAAACAAAAGGAAGAAGAAAGGATTACCTTTCAGTAACAGCCACTTAATGATTTGATGTTGGCATCATGTTCTTTCATGTACAATAGGCCACCAAAGGACTGCAGTTTTTTTCCTTATATATCCAACACCAGGAGCTGCGGTGCACACATGTGCAACATAGATTCCCTTGGAAATATCAAATAGATGAAAAACAAAAACAAACAAACAAACAAACAAAAAAGAGTTTCCAGGAGATTCCCTTCTAAAATATTTAGTCACCCACACTCACACAACATTCTCTATGGATCCCTGTTTGCATGACAGGTAGGAAGGTAATCTGCTAGAGTAGAAATTACACTGGAAAAAAGGCCATTTCTTTCTTTCTTTATTAGTTACACTTCAGCATTTCCAGTGCTTCTTTGATGTGCGAAAGTGTGCAAGACTCATGCATGCATCAGCAGCTATAATGCAGGTGTTACTCAAACTACCCAAGAATTTTTCCAAAGACGAGAGAAACATTTCTCTAGCATCATCACTGTTCTGCTTTTTTTCAAGCAGGGCAGAACTAGGTTTCCCTCGCTGAGTCATGATAACTTAAAATCATTCCTTTGCACCTGAAAAGCCTTTTGAAATTAACAGCCTCAATGATCAAATCATCCAGAGGGTGCAAAACTGAAGAGCAGACTGAGTGCAGCACAGAAAGCTAAGAGACAAAGTAGGTAATGACTTTTTTTTTACTTGCTTTGTGAAGCAGCTAATTGCTTAGTACATATGTACCGACCACCCCAATACACTTAGTGCATGCTATTGCCAATGGAAATAAATACAAGGAATCAGACAAGAGAAATCAACGAACCAAACCGTCAATGAACCCAAACCTACAATACTGGGGCCACTTTCAGCTTCACCATAGAATGTATCCCAGCTGCATTTCAGGGTTTTTTTTGTTGTTGTTGTTGTTGTTGCTTTTTTGTTTGTTTGTTTGTTTGTTTTTGGTGCAGTTTTACACATTTCACACACAACACCAGGCTCAGTGTGGAGCGGGCCCTGTTCCTCCCAACCCACATCACAGCATTCTCCCTGACTTGTAAAGGTCTATGAAGCCTTGTTACACACAATTAACCCAGGCTGCAGCCCAGATCCACCATTGACTATATTGGCACAATTCACAGGGAATCGTTTGGGGGTTAGGAAACCAACAGGTAGAGTTGTCCAGGAATGTGCTTCAACTGCTTTTGTCATCTAAGCTGTTGCATGAAATTGCAGCCTGGGGAGATGTAAGTCTCTGTTGCCATGTACCTTTCTTAAAATCTTCTATCTATCTGTGCAAAGTATTTGCAATATGTTGCTGTTATAACCAACCTGGGAATGCCTCTTGTTTGCAAAATCTTTCTAATTTTACTTTGTTTTTGTTTTTTTTTTTCACATAAATTATTTCACAAAATTTTCCAGATGATCTCACAGGACAGAAAAAAAAAAGGAAGGGCCTTTGAGGATCTATTTTTTCAGAACAAAAAGATCAGATTTCTGTTCCAATCTCTGAGTCTCAGGCATGTTTTTATTGAAAACTGAATTCAATTAAAAACTTTGCTGCTTTAATGAACAAAATAAAAATCCCTGTAATAATCTGGAGAAGGCTCCATTTACCATCTTCATTTAGCAGCTCTTTTAAACCTCTACAACATGTAAAAGATTATAGGGACATCTAGCCTTTTTCTTCTCTTTGAAGTAGTCTTGCTGATATGGCACTGCATCCTGTAAAGCTCCCACAGCTATAAAGTGCCAGCAAGTGTGCCTTTCCCAAATGACTTTTCTACTCTAGGAAAAGAAAAAAATCCACTTCTCAGTTCCATTGGGATTACTCTGAGAAATCTCTCAAGCACTGAAAGGGTCTGAGAGCATTCCTGAGGCACCGCACGTAGTCCCCTGGTGTGACATTGCTGCAGCTCGCTCCCAGTTTCACCAGGATGGCTCCACCCTGTTCCAGTGTAATAGAAGAAAGTTCACCAGGAAGGTGCCACAAACAAATTCCTTAGCACTGATGGCATCAGGGGAGATGTGTCCTTAAGCACTTCATTATAATTCAGCCCGAAGTACTTTCTTGTAATGCAGTCCTTCGATTCTCTTCCTTGTAATGAGAAAAAAACAATTGTCTGCATTATTTGAAGTTAAAAAAATAAGGCTTAGTAATTCTGCTATTAGAGTCCAGGTATCACTTCCTTCAACATCTAAACGGTGTAGGGAGGAGACTAACACTTGATAATCTGACATCTGACATGCTAAGTCAGGATCGTGGAAGAAGGTGAAAATAGGTTTCTTTAATTAAATAGTAGCTACAGAACACACAGATACTTGAAGAGTGAGGACTGCCATTAAACTTGCATATTGTGGAAAGCAAGGATCTTTAAGGATAACTGTGCAATCTTTTATCTGTTCATTGTGTTTATAAAAAAAGAGCCTCATTCTGGATTCCATTTGACAAACGAGCTGCCACTACTTATCAGGTTATTCCTGTCACTGATGTGACAAAATAATCATAAGGGGATTTCAAGCTGTATCTGATTTCCCTCCAGCTATTTGTAGTCAGTAGCACTAAGGGAGCAGCAGCATGAAAGTACTTAAGGTAGAAAATAAATGTAGTTAAATAACAAGATCATCTTTAAAAAACTGAGAGTAACACTGTGGGATTGGAGTCAATGATCTCTGGAGGTCCCTTCCAACCCCTACAATTCTGTGGTTCTGTGATTTCTAAAGTAAGTCCGAAAAAAGTACAATTCTAGTTGTATTATCAAGAGAAAAAGGAAAAAAAAAAAATGTTTTGAAGAGGCAGTTAAAACTTTATCCTTATTCTGTGGGTATGATTAAAATACCACTCTAAATTCTGAACTGAAAAATGAGAAAGTTTTGTAGCATATCAAATTTATATCTGTTTA
The DNA here is from genome assembly GCA_030625065.1 of Alectoris magna. Lineage (NCBI taxonomy): Eukaryota > Metazoa > Chordata > Aves > Galliformes > Phasianidae > Alectoris > Alectoris magna. Next base: position 122,673,145 of record CM060561.1, read on the forward strand.
AATTAAGCTAGGTATATAGCGGTCTCCAAAATACTCCTGAAAAGTCCAATGAAGAGTGGAAGTGCAAAAGAAATACTCAAAAACCAAAGCTATAAATTTGACCATTCCCAATGTGGCGCCCCATTGACTGTTTTTGCTAAGGGTCTGAGCTGAACCCCAATACCAGGCCCCTATCCAGGCTGCACAGAGGTTACTGCTCCTCCACAAATTCCCAATACACCTTGCCCACTAGGTCAGCCAACAGTATGTTTATCTTATTCTGACAGATTTAGATTTCCCTCAGAGAAAATGAAGTTGCTGATATTTATTTAGTGAGCCTTGTGGTTCTTACATTTAACATAACAGATCAGTGATTAGCCCACCAATTAAGGGATAGGTAGAAGAGTTAACATCCATGTGTCTGTTTTTCATGAGAGTGCTTTTCTACAAAGATAATTTCTTAATAATTCTAGTGAAGCTGTTCCTATAATTCAGAAGAAAATACAACATTCATGGGAGCAAGAGGGCACTAACTGTTTAATTTCTTGTCAGGCACTCACCTAGAAGAAGGCAGGCTGCTGGCCAACCTTAATTCCTGGAGCAGCATATGCATTTTACGTGACTTTCACTGCCATTGGATGAAAGGACTGAACCAACTATAAAAGATTTATTTCCTAATTTCCAGGTCAAGTTTAGCCAGAAGTCCCCTTGAACTTGCAGGCAGGGAAGGCCAAGGGGGACTACAGACCACTTCAGATGCTGGGCACTTATTCCCAGCCATGTGATGTAGCAGTCACCATGCAACTCTTGTACAAGTAGGTTTAAAGGGAACCTAAAACAGTGCATAATGTATCTTTAAGAACTGCCAGATCTAGCAAGCAGACATGCACTGACCCTTGCCATGATTTTCTGCAATCCTTGATTATAAACAATTCTAACAAAGTAAAATGAAACCTGCTTTGTTTAAGGCTCTCACACTTTCATCTGGTATGTAAAGATACATGCAATACCTCTCAGGCATGAAGACACAATTATTGTTGTTTTAATAGAGTGACTTGAATTATTTAAACTTTTTTGCCATAAATGAGAAGCTAAAGAGAAAAAAAAAAAAAAGAAAGAGAGAGAGACAGTATCTTTTTTTTTCCTCCCGGTGTAATATTTCACGTTAGAAAACTTTAATATTTATGGTTGCTGGGAGAAGTAGAATTCTTTTTCTATCAAAATAGTCTTCCTGCAGAACAATACCTTGTTTTTAATAATTATCCCTAAAACAAACTAGACTGAATACTTCAATTGCTGATATTATTATTATTTAAAATTACAAAACCTACTCTTGTGCATTATTGGGCATTATTTCCCACTGGCAGATAAAAGACTACAGTTAGAAATTCAGCCTAGGACATTCCCCTTATCTTCAGAGTACTTTTCCAAGTGTAAGATTTTGATTGCTCCTTTTCTTTCATTAAATCAGTTTAGTCAGGTTATGATCAAATACTAAAATAAGAACTACTCAAGTGATAGTGGAAACCCCCACTATTGATACAAGCTGAAAGAAAAAGATTGAGCTCAGCCCTGACTAAAAGGACTTGGGATTACTCATGGATGGCAAGATGGACAGGAACAAACAGTGTTCCCTCGCAGCTCAGAAAGTCAGCTGTATCCTGGGCTGCATCAAAAGAAGCAGGACCAGTAGGTCGAGAGAGGTGATCTAATCTGCACAGGTGAGACCTCACATGGAGTGCTGTGGCCAGATGTGGAGGCTGTTCAGCCTGGAGAAGAGAAGGATTCAGGGAGACCTAGCAGTGGCCTTTGTGTATCTAGAGGGGGGCTGTAAGAAAGGAGACAGGCTCCTTAGCAGTGTCTGTTCTGATAGGGAAAGCAGAAATGATTTCAAACTAAAAGAGGAGAGATTTAGATTGCACATAACGAAGAAGTTTAGCTTTGTCTTCTACAGAAGGGTGGTGAGGCACTGGAACAGGTTGTCTGGAAAGGTGGTGGAAGCTCTGTCCCTGGAGACATTCAAGGTTAGGCTGGACAGGGCTCTGAGCAACTTGATCTAGCTGTAGGTGTCCCTGTTCATTGCAAAGGAGTTGGACTAGATGACCTCTAAGTGTCCCTTTCAAATCATGAGATTCCATGAAATACTGTCACTGGCTTTATTAATCTTGACCATGGAGAACCTTTTAGTCTAATAAATGCAAACTAAAGATTTTTCTGTTGTAAGAATTTTTGTACCAGATATCCCAACTGTACAAACCAATATAAAACAATACTAGGACTTTTATTACCATAAAAAATGATAATACTGAGAAGGATTAAGTTTCCCAGATGAATCTTGCCTGATAGTGTTAGCTCATGCTGCTTTGGTGTGACTCTTAGTGCCCAACCAAGTTATCCAAGCAGCAGAATGGATTACTCAAGCAAGTAGTCTTTTCCTGAAGTCCTGAAGAGCTCCAAAATGAAGGATTTCAGCAACATTTGAGCTGCAGATTCCCAGATTATCATCATGAAGCCTCTTATCCCAACTAGACTCTTGAATGGCCATTTCAGAATTTCCTCTTCCTCAGCATTACACACTAGGCTTTTGACAATTTAGCACTGGCAACCTGGGACAGCTGCATACTCCACACAGTGACTACTTGGGAGTTTCAGAGTCAACCACAAGCGCTACAAACAAACCTTTGCTGAACTTTTACCTCTTACACAATGTATTCTACATCCCTGCCAAATACTGCCTGCCTTGGCAGACAGGAATGTGTGCCTGCACCATAGCTTCTGCACTGCATGAGTTTCAGCTAGCAGAAAGGTCTCCCATTTTCCCTCAACTACAGCTAAAAGAAATGTGTCATTCCTTTTTAACCTACATCGAGTTGATTGTGGTAGCAAAACACTCCAAAACCCAGCATCATTAACACTGCTCAAGTTCTATTTTTATTCCTGCCTTGCTGTAATAGCCCTAACACTTCAGGTCTGTAAACATAGTGTATTTACTACTTCTGTCTCTATGTGTGGACCTGCCTGACTTAGTCTGAAACCGGCTCAGGGCATTTGTTGCACTGATGCTTTGAAACAATGCTGCTGAGACAATGAGTGAGCCACACTCCCAGTTGCTAGTCCAGACTCATAACCAACTTTCAGCTGGACCAGGATGCAGATTTGTCTCAGCAGTCATCTGTAAAATCACCACCAGACTCAAAAAAAAAAAAAAAAAAAAAAAAAAAGAACAAAGGGACTAGCTTAAGATTTTTTTAGTGGGAGAATGGCCTTCCATCCATGTTGGCCAAACATGAAGTCATAACCACAAGCACCATCAATACTTACAAGCATACAACAACTACAGTAGACTTCATGTGGAAACCAGGGTAAAAAGCTTTCTGGAAGCTAGAAATGCTTAATGTTACCATATTTCTTATTTCTTAATATTTTTCAGCTTCTTTCAATCTAGTTCAGGTACCCTTGGGCAGCCTGTAGCCACTCTTCTGACTACAGTATGAATTGTGTAAGTGCAAGGAAGGGCAGAGTAAAACAGATGGATTTCAAATGCCACAACCCAGGCTAGAGATGCCACATCACCTGCAAAGATAATCCAAATAGAGAAGCAGAGGGGCAGAGCCAGAGACCCCAGAACTTGAAAAGGAGCCTATTTACAAGCAAGTTTTCTTTCATTAGTTTCTCCACAACAGGAATTATGTTTTCAGCCTCCACGCCAAGTTAATATACATAAATGTCTCTGTGAATACTGAAAAGGGAGAGGGGAGTCTAAGAGACATAAAAGCTTCACTACTTTGGCTGTGTGTGTTAAATTTTATGTATTCTAAAAGATCCATCTTCATGTGCATCTTATTTTAGAGAGTTCACTTCTTGTGAATTTTAATGAAGTCTTTAAATTTTGCATTAGAGTATGTCTAAAGGATGGCTATGGTGATGATAAGAACAGGTCAAGATTCCTGTATAAACTGCAGGAAAGCTGCTTTGATAGAGTTACATAGAATCCTTTCTGCATTAAGTTCTCCTAATAACAAACCATCCCCTTTCAGGCATCAGATATTCTTTCAGATGAACAATTAATTAATCCAGTTCAATCACCTATTTGTTTCCACCCTTAAGTATTCTCTGCTGAAAGTTCATTTCTGCACAGTCTTATTCACGTAGCAGTTATTCTCAACTGCCAGAAAATGCATATATTTAAAAACAAACCTTTTTAACCAGGTGTAGGTTAAAGGAGCCTTTTACAAATGCACTAGCAGGTGAACAACATGCAATTTGATGTGAGATGCCCAAGAGGATTTTCTTCACCAAATATCACTGATAAGTCCATTTTTGTTACAGGCTTTACCATATGGATAGGTAGCTTGGCAGAACTGAACACAGGAACTACAATTCTTGGTATAAATAAACCATGTCTGGGATATGCTAGTGCCAACAATGTCTCTTATAACTGCATTTTTACCCCAGCTGACATGCCAGCAATTAACAGTTCTGCCTCCCCTCTTTTTGACGCTGACTTAATCCCTCAAGAAGACAGATTGCCACAAAAATTACTCTTGGCTCCAAGAAGGCAGCTGAAGACCTGAATGCCCTTAGAAAAGGGCAGAGAGGAATTCCTTCCCGCAGCCTTGTAGCAGTGCAATAATACACATATTCTCTGTAGAGATGAAGGCAGGGGAATTCCCTGGTGGGTAGCTGTTACCAGCCACATACTATCATTTCCCTCCAGACACTTCATCTCAGATCTACACAGATAACATGCACTTCTCATTTAGCACATCCTCATTTACATAGAGAACAATGAATTACACTGACTCCAAGGTCTCAGCCATTTAAGAGCAAAACTAGACAAAGTTATGTACACATGGTGTTTGGCTGCAAAGACTTGCTTTGATGGAATAGCTTTGGATACTTCCCATTATTTCATATTTCCGTAAACCTTACCAAGCTTTGCTGATGCCAGGTTCAATTAATCCATAACAAAAGGGCACAAGTGGCAAAAAACAAATTTAATAACCATGTCACAAGCAGCTTCATTCATCTTCTTGCAAGCACAATAGAATTCACTTCACAATTTCCATACAGCAGAAACAAGTTAATTCCCTCCTGCAGTGTGCTATTCTGGACCACAGTGTTGCTATGTGTGCTGAGATAGATAGAGCAGAAGTAGCAGAAGTCTGAATATGTATATCCCTTGACCAAATAGCTATTACTTCACTGCTTTCTCTGTCTTACATCTATTCAACATGCACAAATACGCAAAAAGAAAAATAAATAAAGAAATAAAAGGGGAGTTTCACCTCAGTGCGTTTTACATCTGATATTTGCGATAAAGACCATAAAATGGCCTCAGCTTGAAGCCTCAGTGGAAGAGAGATCCTCCAAGCTTCCGAGGCCAGCTTGCAGTTTACATTCAACCCACAGTTCCCAAACACAGCCATGCTTCTAAGAGCCACTGAGTTTTCAGTCCTGTGTCAGAGTACAGTCTGTAATTAGGGATGCTTGTTTAGGAAAAACTCTACCCGAGAGAGCTGCAAAAAGCAGAAATCCTTCCCAGGTCTAACATGAAGCAAGCCTGTGAACCTATGGAAGCTGATCAAAGAATGACCTTTTCCAGGTTAATGACAGTGCAGAAATGAAGTCTGAGCAGGATTATATGTGAATAGCAAATACCTGACTGGCAGGCTGGGGGTCATCCATTCCCATCTTGGACATAAGAGCAAGTTATATTATTTGTCACCCCATAAACAGCTTTCCTAATAAAACCCCATCTTCCACCTCTCCCACGTTCCTATAGTTACCTTATTTACAATCCTTACTTAGTTCTTAGTTCTGTATTCAAGGAGAATGAAAAACAGTTTTAATAAAAGATCTCCAAGCTCACATTATTTGAGTAATGAGCAGGGACTAGGCAACAACCGGGACTGCTAACTAACCAGACCAGATGCAGTGGGAGTCAGTCCTCCCACTCCCCAGCAGGCTAAAGATAGGAGATACTCATTTAATGAGGTTGGCAGTCACTACTACAATAGGGTGGGGAAAATGCAATCACTAACAGCACGCCAGCTTTAAAAAGCAAACACCCTGCGGTGTACACACAGACAATGAGCCTCTTTCAGCTCTTCATAGCCCCTGGTTTTGGTCCTTGGACAGCCTGCTCCTTCTGTCATGACCACCTCAATGCTGTGATCTGCCAGCACAGTACCAGACATGCTACTGCACCTCCCATCTATGCCTGGCCACAGCAACCACACTGCTCAGTGGCACAGTACTACACCAGCCACGATTTTATGAAGGATAACCACTCATAACTCCGAATTGTAACTCTTTAATGAGAAGACAATTACTTTTTAAAAATATCATAAATTACATCTCCAGAACTAGAGCATTCATAAGGATAAGAAGGGACAGCTGTGTGCTGGGGCTAAGCTCTCAGGTCATGGTGGAGTTTTGTTGTGATGCCTTCCCTCTCACCAAGCTGGAAAGACAACCAACTCACATTAACAGCTCAGAGCACTCATCCCACGCATGTTGTAGGGCAGTCCAGGAAGAAGTTATCTTCAGCACTGCTCTGATACTCCCACATTCACCCAGGCTGGGTGCCTCCCAGTGCTGGCTGGCACCAGCAGGATGATGCACGGCAGAAAAAGGGCCTAGATCGGTCACTTGTTATCAGCTTGTAAGAGAACAAGTCTCAGAGTTGGACTATCCCTGCAGAAACCTGCAGACTAAGGACAGCTGACCTCTGTCTTAGGGGACTGAAAAGCTGTTTAGGACGAGGTAGAATCACTATACCATGCCCAAGAGCTTTTGCTATACACTGCACTAGAAAAGTGCTGTCCCCATACAGACCCTTTGTAAGAACTAAGCAGGAGACACTAAGTCTGTATTTACACATGTGCAAGGAAACTGTCAGAGATCTGATCTGGCCACTGTCAGATCGAAAGGGACAGCTTGAAACTTCAAGAGGCAGGCAGGTCCTGCGCTGCTCAGGGGAACTGAAGCCAAACCCAGCCACGAGTTGCCATAATTTCTGGAGGTGCTCGTGTGTAGGTGACAGATACTGCCTGGGCAAGGCAGCCACCACTATCCATAAGCTCAATTACACACAGCCTAAATACTGCAGCCTCTCCTCATCCCATCTCCATGACAAGGCACTGGGAAGAATTCTGAGGAGCAATATGCTGGCATTTCCTTAAAGCAAGAGGTTTCTCAACACCAATATGTCCAGAAAGCAGAAGCTAGAACATATGTCTCCAGGAAAGCAAGTTTACGAGAGCCCCACAAGTCAGCTTTTATGCTTTCTATCCAGCACCATGTTCTTTTCCTCCTTTGAGTACTGTTGCTTTCAAGACAAAAGCAGAGATTTCACACTGCTAGCAGCATTTTCACTTCACAACCCTGTTGTGACCTCCACTGGTGGGCTTCTCTCTGAAAATTTGTGCTTTATGGCTTTAGGGGTGCTGTTTTCTATTGGAGTTGTAAAAGTACTTGGAATGTGAAAATAAAACCCATACAAATCGGCATCCAAAATTTCACAGCCACTCCAAAACTCAAAAAAAAAAAAAAAAGTATTGCTGCCTTTACATATTTCTCCCCCCCCCCCCCCCTTTTTTTTTTTAATGAATGTAAATGAGCAGTTAAAAAGAAAATTGCTTTTTCTTTTTTCCCCCTCTACAACAAAATAAAAATATTTCTAATTGAAATTAGGTCCAGTTTAACTCAACTCCATAGTCTGCGAATACAGATCTGTTTTCAGAATTCCTCCATTCATGTTACTAAATAGTGATGTGGCCAAAAATCTTCCGTGATGTCCCAGTGCAGCAGCTTAAGTACTTTGTAAATGCTCTGGATTTTGAAGAGGTAAATTTCCAGGTTAGTACTATCTTAATGAAGGGCTTGGGAACTGAGGCCCACATTCTCATACTGCTGAGCCTCTGACAGTGACTGAAAGGCACAGCCCAGGTTAAAAGCTACAGATGAGATTAAAAGCTACATCTGACAGCAGATGACCTGGCATGGGCAGACAGTCTGTTATGAACTCCATGACCTCTTTGGGGGTTTTAGATAGAAGAAACAGGATCATCATCTGTCACCTAGTATTGACATTAAAAACCTCAAGAGAAAAATAGAAAAACGTGCTGAAAATTCATTTTACATGTAAAGTGTGACAACTCAGGAGATAGCAGAAGTAGAATTCTGCTGAACTGTTTTTCTCCTCCACTCAGCGCTGGCTTCTTTTCTTTGCTGACAGTTCAGCATGTTCCTTCCTTCTTTCACTTTTTTTGTACTTGTGTGTCTGAGTGGAAGGCACATAGGAACTTCATAAAAACAGCACATGCTCACATAAAAAATTAGGGAGGACTGGCAGATATTTATGCTTTCTGAGCATCAGTGGGGTTTTCTAGCTACAAATTCTTCAGATGTTGTGGGCTTGACAGAATCTATTCCAAGCTTCTTGTTTCCCCGCTCTTCTTCACAGATTTACAGTTGGTGGTGAATGCTATGTGTACCAGCCCAGCTGCTCTGTTCAAGCTATAAAACAGTTTTAGTCAGCTAACTGGATAAGAGAGCTTAAAATAGTGCAGCTCTTTACTCTTTATCAGCTTAACATTTTCCAGTACACAACATTAGAAGCTGAGAAATACAAAACAGCCTTTTCAAAATTTACATACATATTCTGGGGCATTGTTTGATGTTGTTTTAATATTGGACTAAAAGAAAATAGGATTTAACACTATGAATTGCCATTCTAAATAGTGACCAAAGATTCCGGCTGAGCTCTTTTCCCTAACAGCAATTACTTGCTAATTAACAGACTGTTTGCAAGGATTTTGCCTTTCTTTCAGTTTTAGAAAAGACGCTGTTGGGGGATTTGTGCCTTGTGTCCTAAGCCAAGTTTTATTTTCTAGACTCTCTAGACACTGGGAAGAGCCTCACTGTTCACTGTTTGGTTTTAGATGAAAAGAGACAGATTCCTTTATTCTACAGCTGTGTAGTTTGACATAGAAGCACCAAGACCATTTATCTGAACCTCCAAGGTTAGGAACAAAGATTAAAACCTTCTCCAATTCTAATGACTGCAGAACACAGTAGTATCAAATGACGTTTATTTTTAAGACCAAAATCATTTTGACATGTTGAATCTCTCAAATCCCCCATGGCACCATGCCTCTTGGCAAAGCCTGCAATATGAGTCATGCCAATAAAGCTGTTTGAATTGGACTGCCTTTTTGCCCAATCCCCCTAAAACCATAGTAATTGGGTCAGTTATAGTTGCTTAGTTGCTTCACCGAGTGCTAAAGCTGCCAGCCAATCCCAACAACAATCCTGGCAAAATTAAATGTAAACTAAATCTTCCCATTCATGTCACTGGCCTGCAAAGTTTATGCATCACCATTCTGTCTTGTTTTCCATGTGTGTCCCAGGACTTGGTGGCCAGTGCCAATCAAACAAGCCAGAATTGGAGAAAGGTGTTTAGTTGCTACACGTTTAAGAAAAGAAAAGAAAAGAAAAGAAAAGAAAAGAAGGAGAAAAAAGCTGATTTGTTCCTAACTGAAAGCAGGGTGCACAAGTACAACCCAGAGATCCTTACACAAAGGAGGCAAACATCTTGAAAGGCAGAAAGATATTCCCTCAAAATCCAAATATCAGAAAAAACAAGAGACATAAACCTTAGGCAGACACAGATCAACACAGATCTTTTGTCTCATGGAACTGTTTGGCTTAACAGTACCTGTTTTTTTTCCCTCCTTTAATCCATCTCTTTGAGGATGTAAATATCAGCGTGATCCTTAACCTATATAAAGTAGAAAAACAGTTTGTGTTTTTCCCAGGTAGCCAGACAGCTTTCACTGACAGAAGTATTGCATCAGAAACAGTTGTCTTCTAACTTCAACGTATCTGTCTAAATATGGCAATATATATACATTTTTTTCTTTAATGCAAACCAAATATTAACACAAGCAGTAATAATTGGTCTCTACACCAGTTTTAAGTGCTATGTAAGAATATGTTGCCATCCTCAGGTTTGTTATTATTATTATTTTTTAATCACAGTGCATTCAACGTCATATTTGAACCTCCAATGCCATGAATAAGACATCAGCAGTTCTTTAAATATTGAAACAGTGACAATATTTTGGCTGATGATTACGATCCCTATGAGAAGGGAATGCAGTTATTTTCACAAGTCCACATTTAGAAGAGAAAACAAAATATAATAAACTAGTTGAATTAATCCTTCGTCATTACATACATATTACATACTAGAAATTAAAAAGAGAGCTACAAATTCACAAGAAGTAGTATGAAATATTGTTCCCTTTTATGGTTTTTGACTCCGTCCTGAACAAAGAAAACAACATCCTTCCAGTTCTCCCTTATTTGGAGCTGCTCCATAATTTATTTCTTATGGAAGCCTGAGAAGGACTGAAAACCCAAAGGATTCTGCGGGTGTAGTAAACTGCAGTGTTAAGCTTTTCTAACCTTCAGAAGAGTATGCAATTATATCACAGAAATTTTGTTCTTCCCATGCCTGTGTCAAGAAGGTTTAACACCATTTTAGTAACTAAAGAGTTTCTAACATAACTCTGATCTCTTAAGTGTTGGACATACGGATTTCCCCTGGCAAAGCTCCTAATGACGCACTAGTCTTACTGTAACTAGATACGACAGCAGAATAATTTCCCTTGTATGCTTTTAGTATGGAGTATGCATAGCAGTCAGGATTCTGATCTCATTTACAACTCACCTATTCACTGTTTACAGTATTGCTGGTATAACTAGGGCAATGCTGCAAAAGCATACATCCATACCCCTGAAATTATAGCAAACCATAATTTTGAATAAGAAAAGGCAGACTATCCATCTTTTAAAGATAATTACAAACATGGAAACAGCAAATAGCTATATATTTTTTTTCAGGCTTAGATGCATGTTATTCCAATGGAATCACTATAAAAACTGGTTACAATCAGTCTGATACAAACACTTAACATGCTCTGTTAGCTTCTTTTTTACCAGCATAATATTCTCTCCCGAACAACACAGCAGAACGCAAAAAATACACATCCCTAAACCAAACATTAGATTTCAGATCTTCAGAAAGTTTGTCTAACCTCAGTGACAGCCCGTTGACCCTAGCAGAGGCTCTTGAATTACAATAACGTGCAGAGCATGCTCTGTGGGGAGTGTGTGCCGACAGGATTTAGTAAGGTTTAGCAGCAAGTCTTTTAGTGCTTTTTAGCTTTTGTTCGTAGATCATTCAAAAGAATATGATGCAGTTGTATGTCATTTCACACTTCCCATTTTTACAGAAATAACATAACCTCAGATTTATTGGAATTGGGATATATAGAGCATGGCAAATAGAATTAGTAATGAACCTTGTCTGTCCATCAGTTGTTAAGCAAAAATGAGACTGAAATGAAATAACTTGGCTACATTAAACAACTGGAAAGATATGCCTGAAGGAACAATAGGTACAAAGGATACAATGACTCTTGGAAAGGTAGAAGAGACCTCTGTTTCTTCCCAGCAGGGTATTGACATCTTTCAGTTAGGGAGCAGTATGTATGACCAGTGCCTGAGAAGCAGTCAGGGCTGCTTTTATAATGCAAACATCTTTTATGATTGCAAACATCTATTTGCATGTGTTTAAAAATAAAATAAAAAGACTGAAAGTCAGGTTTTAAAAGGGAACATGAAGCAGTTTGAAAACAATGGTATGGCAGAGAGTGCAGAGCACTGAGTGGCAGAGAATAAGAAAGAAGATTTATTCTATCACAGCGCGCTCCTTCTCCTGCAGCCACATTCTTGTCGGTAACAGATGGAATATCAAGCATGCCTTGGGTGATCTATGCTAACATTTAACATTTTGGAAAATGTTTTCTTTTGAGCTAGCTGTTCATGGAGGTATGTGCAACAGTTGTAGTCTTGGAGGAGTTTATCCAAATTGTCTACAATCTTATGCAGAGGGAAGCTGGAGAGGAGTTCAGATGGGGCTCGGTAATACATGAATTGAAACTAAGAAAGGGGAGCAACTGAGATTAAGCTGATATAAATTTGGAATGGTTTAAACCAGCTAATAAGAACCTACCTCTTCTCACTAGCACAAGAAGTTAATGCTGTGCATCAGAAACAAGCTTCAATTTCATAGCTTCTTTAAGCAAATATCATTCTTCCAATATTTTCATTTATTTTTATTTTTATTTTTATTTTTATGTGCCTATTATTTAAATGTTAGGCATAAAATACAAAAGGTTTTGCATTAAATCACAGTTTATCCATCCCAGTGAAGATGTTGCATTATGTAAATACCATCTTTTGAAGTTGGAGCTGAATTTGCCATAAGACCCTTCTGAGATCCATCCTAACTTCCTCAGTATTTTCTCTGTCTCTATACATTACTGATGGAATTGCGCCAAAATAAGGGTTTCTTTCTTGTTGTTGATGCTAAAGGGAGAAAAATAGCAATCAATAGCGCAATGCAACAAAATGCCCTGAAATCAGGCACTGCAAAGAGTATAGGTAGGATTCAGATGACTTATTTCAGCACTGTAAAGGTACACAGATAACAGAGCAACTCAAAGCACTTAAGCTAGGAATTTATGTTTCCCCTACAGTGAGTAGAAAGAAATGGATGCCTCTGAGGAACAACTGAATGCATTTCAGGCTTTATACTGTGGCAGCTTCAGCTCCAAACACAAGTGAAAATGGATCAGGCTATTAGATATGGAATCAATAGAGTAGGCTCTAGCTTTCAGCAAGTAAACAAAAAAAAATCACCATACATCAAGACACAGCTAATGGGCACAAATTACCACCTGTATTCACCAATACAAGTCCCCTAAATTAAGTACAACAGATTTATGAGGAAAGCTGCTAGGTCATCCTTTCCCATTGCCATGAGAATAAGCTGATGTAGCTCAAGACTCAGGACTTATCTATACTGCAGAAGTGAGCACCTATAGCAATTCCACCAAGTCAAACCCAAGGGTGTTCCCTACAAACACTCAGTGCAGCACAGAGGAGCAGGTATCTCAGTTGCAGTCATACCCCCACAGCACTCAGCATGGAAGAGTACTTGACCAGTGACCACGTATGGTTGCACAGCAACTCCCAGATGCGATTTGAAAGAATAAGTCAGAATCAGAACTAGGAAGTTAAGTCAGCAGATTGAAGTAAGCATGTACCAAAGCTGTGGAAGTATTTTTCCCCAACAGCATTAAGACGTCCTACAAGAGGAGCATCTATCACTGTTTCCCTGCTCCCAGAAGAACTGACTAACTGAATAGGAGTAATAGCTGCTCCTCTGCCAGGCATATTACCTCTTGACATGACTAAGAAAATGCTCAGTCCTCCACTGGAGATGAAACTGATGTGCAGTACTGACTGTTCAAGGCCCTTCTGACCTTCCATTGAGAAAACAAATACAAGTTCCAGAAAAATACATCCAAACACTCCTCAGGGGCTGCTGATTAGGTTTGTACCAGTCCTCCAGTTCAACAGTCATAAGGAGAGCTTGAAAGCAAATTAAGAACCTTTTTGCCCTATTGCTTCGCTTCCCTCCTCTTAGGAACAAGCACAAGTCTGACGTGGAAAGGGAAAAACAACATCCCTGCCAGGGTTAGAGTATAAGGGAGTGTCAAGTCCTGGTTCACATACCAGTATTTTTGACTGATTACATGACAAACACAAAAGAGAATCTGTGCATTGCATACAATAACTCTAAGAAACTTGGCAGGTTTCTTCAGTATGTCTGGGAAGCAGCCTGCTGCCAAAGTGATTTCCTCCTGCAAACTGATACTGCTGGGAATGAAGAACATTTGAAAATAGAAGCAGAAAATCAGCAACCTATTGCAAAGAGGTTTAATGAAAATCTTCTCTTGTGTGTGGGGGATAGGGGGGAAGATGGAAACACTAGCTCTTTTTAAAACAGTATTCAGAGTACTAATCAGAATGTCTATCAGCTTCTGAACATCTAAGGGTGGTTACAGCGTGACCACCATTTTCATTCTCCTAAAATGATCCCCACTGCTCCTACTTCAGGAGCAGCTTAAAGAATGAAGGAAGTGCAACAATATCAGTTGGCTGCTTGATATTAACCCCAAAGCTCATGTAAAGAGTTTTGGTCTATCTGCACAAGGATAGGAAAGTGCTCAGAGTGGGCAAATCAGCAGTAGTGGAGATGCATCTGTACTCGTATTGAAGGAAAGAGGACATCCAGCAACAGAAAAGCAAAGGTGACATGCTGCAAAGGTGAGGGCTGCTCACAGTCAGATCCAGAAATCTGTACATTTTGGTTTTCATGTCAGTCTTCATTGATAAACTTTATCGATAACCAGTTAAAATTAATCTGTGGATCAAGATACAGTTTAGCAGGTTTGAAATATGCTTTTTATGGCTTTATCTATGAAAAGAATTACCATTGGGGATTTCTACATGTGTAATATTTGCTTTACACATTTAGGAAACCCCTTAACTGAAGGCAGTTATTTAAACATTTGATTTTCCATAGTACCTCCTTGTAATTATTCCACTGTCAACACTTTAAGGGGGATGAAGGCAAAGGTCAAAAGTCAGAAGCCAGTCACATGTTATCAAGAATGTCCTCTAGAGACTTAGCCTGCTAAGAGCCTTACCCTAATCCTTCCAAGGTATTTCTTGATGCTCATAAATCCGCCCTGAACCCTCTGCAGGAAACTCCTATGCAGAATGTAATGCCTACTCAAGCACCTATTTATTGCAGAAAAAACATACTTAAAAAGTAATAATAATTACACTTTCTTCATACAATGAGATTTTATGCTCTCTATGTAGAATCACTATAAACATTACTCAAGTCTGGATATCAGATTTTTCTTCTAGTGAGTTTCCAAATCATATTTTCCCAACATAGAATGAAATAAATAAATAAATAAATAAATAAATAAAATTAGGCTGTGATTTTCAGCCAAAAAGACTCCTGCAATAAGGAGCCTAGTGATGTCACACAGAAAGTTTGAAACACAATGTCTACATCACATGTGGCTCCCAAAGAAGCTCCTGCACACAGAATGGAGCCAGAACGAAGCAAGGATCTATTATTCACCCCAGACATTTTTTTTTGTTCTGGGACATACATGAAAACTCATATATAACATTATCAGGCAGTATTTTCATTTACTCTCAAGATTAAAAAAAAATAAATTAAAAAAAAAATTGAAAGATCTAAAGGCCATCAAGAGTTGGCCAAATACAGCTGTGTTTACTCATTTTATAAACCAAGGGATTATAAAACTACAGAAAAAAATTACGTACCAGAGGGGGGAAAAAAAGGAGGTAAAGTGAAAGAAAAAGGATTTCATTGCAAGTTATTTGGTAAGAAAACATACCAATATAAAAGGCAGTCATAAACTGAATTCACGAGCAGAGTCAAAAGAGGAAACTGCTTTTAGTCTAATTAAAACAAAGCTGAATTGCAGTTAGACTTGTTCTCTTGCTGCCCTTGTAGGCAAGGCAGCATATTGTTCACAGAAACAGATAGCAAAGTCAAGATGGACCATCTAACCATTACCACTACTGACAGGTATGTGTCCCAGGATGCAGCAGAATTACAACTGACTGGCCTGTTCACTTCCTGCTCTTGGCGTGTTGTTGAAATATCACACTGTGTCCTAAATACTGAAGAATTTAACAGTGCTTTTCTCCTGGTGTCCTGGTTTTTTTTTTTGTTTGTTTGTTTGGTTGGTTTTTGGTACAGCTTTCTAATTCAGCAAAGAATGCTAATACAAATCATATTAAATTATGATTACTACGCTGTGTCTCTTGGGGGTTTTCAACACGGTTAGTAGCAAATTAAGCAAACTTCTCCTTCAGCATTAATGAGAGTTATGCTCTTCTTTCATCTGCATTACAGTTTCAGTAGTTCTGACCCAGCAAAGCCCCACAGCTTCCAGCATTCCATTATGCAAGTTTAGATAGGGCCATTTATGCTCTGCATCTCATTTACAACTGCAGACACATGCAGAGGCTCAGAAAGATTCCAGGAAGGTGTTTTATTGTTGGAGCAAGGAAGCAGGTGTGTAAGAGCTGTTATTGAAGAGAATCTTGGGCATTCCCAGACTGCTGTTGTGCAAGAACTTGCTACTGCTCTTTTCCCCCCTCACATGCATGACTGCACTGAGCTGGCACTGGAAAGTTACTGGAACACCCATGTTTCTTGCCGTAAAAGGGTTTTCTGCTGTAGAAAGACTGGGATGTGGCACTCCGTTTGGTCTTTCTGGACTTTACACAATTTATTTTTGAAGAAAATCTACTGCCAGAACAGCATTTTTGTTTATCCTGGCTACATAAACAATTAGATTCTCAGTGGGCAGTTTTACTGGATATTTCTTTTGACTTACTTTTCCTTCCTTTGGATTTTGAAAGAACTAGAAAATAGAGAAAAGGAAAGTTGGCATATTTAGTTCTTGAGCAAAGAAAAGGACTACAAAAATAATATTCTAGATATCATATACAAATAACAGCATTTATGAAAATACGTGGCTTCTAAATACTTTCAAGAAAATGCAAACACAAGGTTCTTTGCACTTCCTACTATTCCTACTACATACTGTAAACTACATACTCGAGAATAACTCCTAAAGTTATTCTTTTAGAATTTAATAAGATTAATATGAAGAGTATCAGGAAAAATGGTTGGTATATATGAAATTGAAAATCACTTAGAGCAAAAACGTTTTCTATTGTTGCAGAATTGCCTAGTTAGATTATTTGCTGCTAATTTTTGCATCTGTCAGAAAGCATATTGACAAAGTAACATTTTCATAAATATATCATTTCCCCGTAAGAAAATAGGCTGTGTTTTGGGGTTTTGTTTTGTTTTTTGGGGTTTTGTTTGTTTGTTTGTTTGTTTTTCTGGAGAGGGGTGAAGCTTATATATTTCATAAATAAACTACAATTCAGAAACACATGCTTACAAATAGGCATAAAGAATGGAAATAGTAGCTTGATGTAACTTAGCTCCTGTGCAGCACAGAAATCGTTTGTGTGAGTAGGGAGAACTGAGCCTTAGAAGGAATTTAAAAAAAAAAAATAAATAAATAAAAATAAAAAAGAAAGAAAGAAAGAAGAAATGAAAAGAAACTTGGAACCAGAACACAAAACTTGAGGTATTCAACTATCTGTTTTACTGGAAACAGAAAGTAAAAAACTGTACATAAAGCAAAGTGGCTTTTAGTAGTGCCTCATAACAAATACTTTCCTTCCAAGCCCAGCAAGAAACAGAAACGAACTGGCAAGAAGATGAAATCCCTTTACACACAGCATTTAGGCTGAAAGCACAGGCAATAAAGAGAATGTCAACCGCAGCAGCTCCAACCTTGTTTGCCACTGGATTAACTAGGGAGCCAACAAGGACAATGACTCAACCATTCATGCCTATTAGGCTTGCTGTGAAAGGCTCCATTCACTCACCAGCTGGCATGACAGAAAGCTATCTAAAGATGTGAACAAGTGCAAGGGGTAGAGGCAGCCTAGCCGCACAGCAATCTGAAACCAAAGCTGCAATTAATTATATATGGAATGCGGCCAGGCACTCCTGGCATTGTAATCAAATGAGACCACACAGAGAAAAGAAAATCCTTCATCACCTAACATGCATTACAAAAAGACGGTTAAGGTTCTTGTGATAAATTTATTTTAATGCTTTATGGCACTGTTCCTGTTGACAGGCAATATAGCTTTATAGCTCGAAGCTACAACTTTGCTGCTTCTGTTATGTTTCCACATGCCTAACCATTCTTCTATTCTTCTTCTAAAATCTTAATCCCCTGTTGCTCAATCTTTATTTTCTTGATTAATACTGCAATATTATTTCCAATATAATTATGTAGCCATCTAATTCCTACTGAGAATGTAGTGCTCTAAAAATCAATGGGAACCTGAGAGGTTAAACAGAAACAAAGTGGTCCACAGTCTTTGAAGAATGAGTTACAAGTTATCTGAGGAGGGGATATTACTTCAAATGTATTTCTACTATGCCAGTATGGATGGGACTTCAAAGTAATAAAATATTGAAAAATAATTAAACAAACGTTATTTTTAATGCAAAACTGTGATAGCAAAGTGAAGTGTGCTAACAATACAGGTAGCGAAGATGCACAGCTGCCTGCTTTATCATAAATTATGTACAACTAAGCTGAGAGCCCTCAAAAAAATAATAGTGCTGCCATTATTTGTTATGAAAGCATCTTAAACATTCACTGTGCAAAGAAATTTATGATTAAAAGCCACACTGGAGAGCACAAAAGGCTGAACCAGACCCAGTTTAGTGCTTGCAGTTTGGCTCTTCTTTTACTGCCTAGAATACTTCTTGTTGGCAGATGTTATTTTTGTGAACTGCCACCGTGCATTTTGACTCAGGGAAGAAGCAGGATGATTCAGTGTGCATTCATGGATACATACACTGCTAAAATGTACAGAGTACCATATCCCTACATGGTGCAGCACATAACATTAGTTAACATCTTTGAACAGGAAGCTGGGCTCTTAGGAATGTTGGGCTTTATCTGAGGTGTTTGGGTTTTTTGGGGCCAGGAGGGCATGGGGGCAGGATTTGTCATTGTGCATGACTGACACTTCAAGGTCTATAAAGCTTTCTCTATAAAGCTATAAGATGCTGGAAGAAATCAACTAGAGAAGGAAGAGGAGAAATTTTATTTACCAAGTTTGGAAGCACCAACATCAATTCCAACATGAAAGGAGCCAACATAGGACCCTGCCAAGCAAAAAAAGTACCAAAAAGGTGCAAACAGGGCTTTCCAAGTTTCTCTCTCCTGGCAGAAGCCCTGTGTAGGTACTGGGAAGTGGCAGAGGCAGCAGTGCCAGTGCATAAAAGCACCCACAGGGAATGGAGAGCCCCAAGTTGTAGCAGGAGCACATCTGGCTCAGTGCTCAGACAGAAACTTGAATGAAGGGGAAGGAGACACACAAAAGGAGCCTTCTGGCAGCAGCGTGAAGTTACATCACCTTTCCTGTTTTATAAAATTGTAGATTTTCCCTAGAGTCAGAAAAATACAAGCTCCTCCAAAGGTTGCTTGTACCTGTGGACAAAGGACCCATGCCCTGGGCGCAGCTGAGTGCTCTGCAAGGGACCCCAGTAAGTATACCTGTTACTTGCTTGCTTTTTAACCTGATACTGAGTATTTCTGGGGCAACCCAGGGTTGCCCAAAGGTGTAAGATTCCTCCGTGAGATGTAAAGAAATATTATTGTCTTTCACAAATATAAAAAGGCTAAGGGCTGTATTTTCAACAAGATTTCAGGAAAGTAAATAAACACCAAGTGGGATTTTCAAATGCCTGTAGGTACAGGCATGTAATGATCATGAAAGAGAGAAGAATCAACAAGAGAAAATACCATCACAGATCCCAGGTGACTAATAATTTGAATCACTTGTGGTGGATTTGGAACATATGGAAGAAATGGATCATTGTTATCCTCTCTTCAGGGGAACAGAAACAACATTTTGACTATACAAGTACATATCTATTTATACTTATAGACAGAGGATACTTTCCTCATTATATAGGACGGCCTCCAATAACATGGAAAAACTCTGATACTTTGTTGTCCAGGGATTTTGGTGGAGAAGAATAAACAAACACAACCACACACAACACAAATGTTTCACTTCTAAAAATTAACAGATTGCCATATTAAGCTGGAGTAACTGAACTCCCACATCTTCTGGATTAAAACTCTCAAGGTTAAACACTAACTATCAATATGCCAAGTAAGTGTAGGCAAATCCATTCTCTAGGTGGAGAAGTCTGAATTTGTAATGACTTACTGAAAAGAAAGTGTGACTGCTCGTGGCAAGTCTGGTAGGGATAAAGGATAAAAAGAAAACAGGTAACACTAACTACAACATGGACTGGAACAAAACACCAGCCAACTCTCAGCCACCTGAGGACATCATAGTTTGTCTTCAAAAGTCCTGTCTATATTGGATTCCAGCTTCCAAAATGCAAAATTAGCTATTGTTGCCCATAAGACCAACAATCATACTGGACATGAATCTGAATCCAGAGCACTGCAGCTTAGGCTCGCCTACAATGCTGAGAGACCAATTTTATGGCAGAACGACTCCTCAAGCAATTCAGTAAATTTTATTGTTATTTCAACATCTAATTTACAGCTATTTAGTATTTTCCATGTTTTATATGGAAAAGAACCCAATTTATGAAGATGGAGAAAAAATACACTATTCTGTATCAATAAAACAATTTGTCAGCATTACTGTTGACAGTAATCCTTCCTTTAGCTTCCAAAGAAATGCATTCATTTGTTTTTGGGGGATTTTGGTGGAGTCTTTTTTTGTTTGTTTTTTATCAGTGAAATACAAGTCTTTTTTTTTTTGTTTTGTTTTGGGTTTTTTGGGGTTTTTTTGGTGACACAGTGAAGACACTGCAGGAACACAGGGTTTGGGCGCAAACAGGCATACCGCTGACACTGTGGATGGACTGTTCTTCCACCCTGAGCACATCCCATCTGCACACTGCGTTGGCCATGACTTACCGGCATTTAGGAGATCGGTACACCCTACCCTGAATAATGTGTTTATAATATCTAAGGAAGAAGAAAAGAAATGTTAATGAGAAATCAGCTCATTGTCATCTCATTTTTTCCACATATTCAGTTATTTGTCATTTGCCTGTGTCCTCTGACTGACAACATCCACGCCAGCTGCTAGCTGAATGGGAGCTTTCCAGCGACGTTAAATAGACTGTTTGTCTTCATTAGCGCTTTGTTGTAATTCATTCAGTGAGGGTTTGCAGACTCTCATTAGGCAGGCCCAGACTTTCAAGTTCTCCTGTCACAAAGACGCACACTTTACAAGACTTTCCCCTGCCTTTGTTAGCTTGGCATAGGATAATCTGTTTCTATTACCCTGAGGTTTTTTTGTAGTTCGCTCTGTAAGTACAGAGAAAATGCACACCCGTAAGTCTTGGAGTACTATCTATCTCTAATAGTGCTGTATTTATTAACTTTCCACTTTCCTTGGTTAAAAATAATAATAATAATAATAATAATCCATATCAACTAGGTGACCAAACACCAAGAAAGAGAACGATCTTATCACATCCTTTGATTTTTCTACATCAAGACACTGATGAGATGATAATATTGTCAGATGGATAGATACTGTACATAACATCACTGCTTGAGGTTGAATTGTTTTTTAAAGTGACTGCAAGCCTTACAACTGTATTTCAAACTAAAATATCCTCCTCCTCCAACCAGTCTTGGGATAAGCACATGTAAAACTAGAGTCAAGCTTTAGATACAAAACACTGACATTTAATAGCAGAAGAAGCTGTTTTCAGTACATTTCCAAGAAAAAACCAATCCTTCAAGACATGGATGTAATCTGCTGGTTTGCCACATATCAATGCAAGGCATAACATTCCTTCACAAACTCACAGTAAGAAGTGCTGAAAAACTATTGCCAGTAACTGGAAAAAACAAACAAACAAACAACAACAACAAACAAAAAACAAGCAAACAACAAGATGCCACAGACACCTTGTTACCTTGAATTTAAAAAATATAGGTCTAGATAGATTATCACATCCTGTCACTTATTGTCATAGACAAACATGATTATCACATCCTGTCACATATTCT
The DNA here is from genome assembly GCA_030625065.1 of Alectoris magna. Classification (NCBI taxonomy): domain Eukaryota; kingdom Metazoa; phylum Chordata; class Aves; order Galliformes; family Phasianidae; genus Alectoris; species Alectoris magna. The sequence goes on from CM060561.1 coordinate 122,694,786, forward strand.
CCTAGACAAACATACTAAATGGATATATCAACAACCATCCATTATATTCTTATTGATTTCAGGAATCTATTTGAGGATTGCTCTAGAGCATGGCTTCTACTTTGGATCTCTACTCACAACCAGTCCTTAAGAGTCATCCTTAAATGTCATCTTGCTAACAGTTTATTGACTTTATCGTTAATCTTCTGATACCTGGAGTTTGGTGGAATGTAAAATTTTACTTTCAGGGTCTTCGCAATAATGTTTCAGCTTTATTACTTCATAGCTCTAAAGAGACTTTTGAAAGCGTTGTTGTCAGTAAGCACTAACTGTTGTACATTGTAATATTTTTATGAGTATCCTTAGCTATAGCAAGTATGTACTTTTACCTTAGGTGGGATGTCCATCCTTGAAACTGCCAAAGTGATCAAGTAGAGGAACTCTTAATCACAATGCGAGGACTAAGCTTGTATAGAAGCACCTTGAAAAAACATGTAGTTAATTAGCATATCTAGCTATTGGGTAATGTTTAACCAGTTGTATTCTGGAGGCTGTATTGGAGCAGTGGTCAAGTCATAAAAAAAATATATAAAAAGCAGAGCGAAAATCCTGGGGTGTGTTAGCCTTGTGGAATACTACTTAGCACCCAGTCTCATGTAGCTTTGCAATAAATCAATCACTTGTCTGCATGTGTGAGGTTGGCTTACAGCACACTAGGAAACAAATCCATCTTTTGCGCAATGGTGTCAAAGCACACTTGAAATTAGAGTCATACAGAACACAGATATAATTTTAGGAGACACGTTGTCAAGAAGGGTCTGTCTAAGTGCCTTTTCATTGATAAAGGGGATAAGCCTTTAAATGTTTCTGTAACCTACTATTCAATTTATTGTGATTTCAGGTGCAAGCAACAGGAGAGGACTCAATAGAGTCTTCTAAAAGATGACAAACACCAATCTGTTCTTCAGATCTGCATTTTGAGAAACATACAATCTGAGTTTTTATGTGAATTTCAAACTTCTACTCATACCAAACAAAAATTCATGCCTCATACACAGCCTTTTAATAAAAAAACAAAACAAAAACAAACAAACAAAAAAAACCATTGTAAATAAGGTTCTTGTTTTTGTTTTTTTAATAAAAGAACTTTTAGAAGATTTTTAATTGGACTTTTAGAAAGCACAGCCTTACAGTTCAGCATTCTCATTCTTATTTCTAAGTTAATCATATTAATACATATATCAACAATCCAGTTTTTTACAAGGAAAAGACTGAGAACACATTTTAGCAGAAGTTTTTATGCGTGTGAGTCTCCATACATATATGATAACATCTGCATCCAAAAGCTGTGGCTAGATGCTTAGTTAAATGCTATGTATAAATGCCTCATTAGCATTTCCTTTTAAATCACTTTGCCTAATTTAATAATTTTTCAACAATGTCTTGTCAAGGTGGAGGAGATAAAATGTGTTTGCAGTAAATGAACCAAAGGACTTCAGGAAAAACAGCAAAAGCAACAGATTGTATATATCTGAAAATTAAAACTACATTTGTATTTTTGTTTTACAATTCCTTCCACTTTTTGTTCTAGCAAAAGGCTTGGAGTTACGAGACACGTAAAACAGTGTTTTATTCAACAAAAGGGCAATTTCAACATGAATAGTAGAAACACAAACTTCAGAACATTTCCCAAGTTACATTCTCTCCCTTGAAAATGACACTCAGGAAGTCATTTTAAAAATATTTCTTATTTAGTGCATAAGCTAATTTTAGATATACCATTTACACCATTTTAGAGTCACATTACAGTCTCATATTCCTTTATTTCAGCATCAAAAAAGATACAAGCATTGAAACATGAGCTTCCTGCTCATACTCTGCTGAGTACATTAGAACAGCCATGTTAAACTCCCAATGATTGAGCCTCATGCTAGGTGAGGTTGATTCATTTTGGTTTCTTTAAAGATCCCCTGTCCTTCTCTGCTAGAGATGAATTATATATGCAGAACTCAAGATTTTATTACCAAAAAAAAAACCAAACCAAAAACAAACAAACAAACAAAAAACAAAACAAAAACCCACATAGAATCTTAACATTGTGATGTTATTTATGATTCTTAAGCTCTGCAGATTTATTGCAGTAAATCAAATCATGAAAGTAACATGAATGACTTCCTTCAATCACAAAGGAACCTCACATTTTCTCCCAGAGGAGATCCTGTGTTGCAATGACTCTTAAGTATCTCTCAACTGTCAGACTCATCTCTTCTGACAGAAGATATGGGGTTCCCATTTCTAAGAGGATCTTACCATATGTCCTGTCTGTCCAATTAAACATAATAGGATATTGGACAAAGAAAAGCAAAGTCTGAAGAGTTCTGACTGAAATTAATTTTATTTGGTAATTTAGGATTCATTTTCTTGTTTTAAAATTTATTTATAAAACATCTATTCTTCTATTATTCTCCTCCACAGATTTAAATCCTCAAGACAAAATACTTCAGGGTCTGAATCTTGGTTGCTGGAATATAGAATTACTTCATTTTTATCGTTTGGTTTTAGAAATTACTAACAATTGTATACTTATCTGTTTTGATGGTTTAAAAAAAATAGCTTAGCATAGAAACAAAACCCTTAACCTGACCCTGAGATATCAAATTCACTGTTCTGGTCAACGGTGCGAAAAAGACAAACAGAGTAAAGCTATTATCAGGGATACCTTCCCATCCCAAGCAGGATAAAGGACATAAGGTCTGGCAGATGTCTAATTCTTTAATCTATAAGACTTTATAAAAATAAAATCTTATTTTATCTATAAAAGACTGTGAGATTGAGCAGCAGGAAAAAGGAAGGGGAATGAAGAACTGGAAAAATTGTAATGGCCCTAAAATTTGTTGCCACAACATGCTGCTGATTCTGACAGAATTAAAAAAAAAAAAAAAAAAAAGTAGGGGCTAACATTAAAAAAAAAAGATTGACAACTGCAAGTGTAGTAGGGCCTTAGAATAGTTTGCCTAGAAAAGATATGGAATTCACATCCTCCATGGTTTCAAAGAATATATCCAATAACTGCTTCTGTAAAGCTTTTGATAGATCTGTAACTTTCACATATTCCTTCCTTCTTTGAAGTCACTGAAAATATATGCATATTAAAGTTGGAGTATCCTTAAGTCATTTGAGTAACCTTAAGTCAATGGTCACTATTCCCACAAGCCATGCCTACAGCTGGGATATAAGAAAGTAGTTCAAGTTATTTAAAATACATACATATTTAGTGATGATTTACTTACACAACTGTGTTGTAATTTGTTTCAGTAGAAGATATAAGGTGCAAAGCCAGCTATTCTATTACTAATTTATTTCCAATATTTTTATTATCATTATTCAAATGGACAGGTTTCAGAAAAGCAAAACAGCTGGCCTCATTCCCCAGCCATGAAAGAGATGAAAAACAAAATCCTGAAACACTCAATATCAAATTCCACAGGGAAGAAATAAAGAAAACAAAAGCACAACTCAAAAATACTGAAGTAACGGTTTCAAAAAGAGAATATTCATTCAGAAGAAATGTATAGGATTTTTAGTGTTGAAGCCAAAGATGTAAGCTAAATTCTTATAAATAACACTTCTCCACCCTAAGTTGACATTGAGCAATTCATCAGACATCTCCCGAGTCACAGAAACAAAATGCTCTCTACAACCAGCCTAAGGACTCTCAAGGAAAATCAATTCCTGTGAAGGTTAAAATCCTCTAGAAAGTATTTTAAGATGAATAGGTGAACCAGAAGAACAAGAGGAAAAAAATCAGTAGCGGAGAGCTCATTGCATTATTTCAGTAAATAACACTGTCCAGAACTGTGTCACAAAAGATCCCTGAAAGCCCCAGCAGCAAAGAGTATCAGAAGGAAGGGCTCAGTGTTCAAGACTTGGCGAAAATTTAACCTAAAAAGGTATAGTGACAAGTGGTTTAGTAATCTAGATATTTAGGTGCTCACCCTTTCTTCCCTGCACCAGATTGCTGTAATTTTATAGGCTCCTCCAGGAAATGATAGCATACATGTCTAGTAAAACTATTTTTTCCCTTCTCTTTATCATGTATCACACAATTATTTGCACCCAGGCAACACTCTGGAGCACCTTGGCATGATATTTCAAACAGCAGTAAGAATATTTATCTGAGAACTCTGAGATATAAGCTTCATCAAAACAGCCACTGCTCAACTGGAAGATGACCAGGAACATACTTCACTGACTAAGATTTCTAAGAACTCATTAACACTATAATTAAAAGTGGAGAAAAAAAGTTGTACTGCTCCTAACTTCCTATACTACTAACTGGGCTGCATTGCATGATGCCTAGAAAGTTTGATAAGGGCAGCATATAAAACTATCAGCTCATCCTTAGCTATTTTGCTCCATTTATGAGTCAACATCCTCCTGAGATAATGCTACACGCTGTCAAGCAACCCTGCATTTATTACATAAGCGCAATTAATTATTTCAGCACAAGAAGAGTATTAATTCTGTTGTATGTGAAGGAATGTCAATACTCATTTCCCAACGCAGTATTTCCTACAAGTGCCTCTCCTGTCTTTCTCTCCCTACTCAGTTGAATGTCACTTTGCCAAACTTGCCTAGTTGCCAGCAATAGCTGCACTCACAGTGCCATATTCTAAGTGAAAACAGCCTTACAAATGCCATGGTGTGGCTTTCTTATTGCTACCTGTGGCAGAATTGTTATTTCAGACAGTGTCTCGAATTATACTTACTGAAGAAATAAGAGCTCCAACCCCCTGACAGTGTTTAGCATGGTACTGTCTGATTCTTGCTACCCATCTGAAAGCTGTGCCTGCCACACTACAGCATGCTCTGCTGCCAGCAGAGCCCTCAGTATAGTCAGTACCTGGAGTACTTCACAGGGTCACATCCACAGGCCAAGAAGCCAGGAGCAGTTTCATAGCCCATCATACAACAGCATGACTGTTGGAGCTACTACCCAATACAAGAACCTTCATCTGCCCTTTCTTTCAGAATGCAGGTCATTTTCTTGCAGGCAGGCAGGATTATTTAGCTATTATGTGTGGCAAGATGATTGAAAGCCTTGAAGACCTACTTTTAGCAGGTTGGCCCTTGTGTTGCAAGGGGTGCCCTTAGGGATTCACATGCAAATAGCATGAGAAATGACTGATGTGGATAAAGGGGGAGAATGGGGAATTGCTGTTGACACGGCAAGGTCCCACATATCCATGAGAATACAGACAGCATAAGAATTACACATATTTAGACTTCAGCATTATTCATACCCATCACATCTCACTATTGTATGAAAGCAAACCACAATCAGTGATTCAGCAACGTTGGTCCTCCACTCACAGGCTCCCCTGCTGAATACAAATGCAACAAACAATGAGTAATTTCAACTCAGCTTTGTCCTTATTCTCCTTAGGAGGAAAAACTGGCAGTTCCACTCACACGACATAAATGAAATATTTTCTGAAGTTCAACACCTAGAACTGCAAGCAAAATTCTTAAATTATTCTGCTCTCACTACAGCTGCTGTTCACAGCACAGTGACACAGGGATGAATAGGCAAGATACGCTGTCGAGAAAAGTCAGTCACTTAAATAACATATTTCAGTCAGGTTTCTCTGTTTTCATCAGACAGACTTTGAAATCTTTGACTTTGCTGCTAACAAATACTAAAGCTTTATGATAAACTTTGACCTCATATATCCTGGGGGATTTCCTGACCTTGTAGAAGATTTAATAGATATCAGCAGTGGAAAATAATAATAACAATAATAAGCACTATAAGTGCTCCCAAGTGCCAATAAGGAACATAAAAACTGGAACAGGAGAGAAAGCAAAGTAGCTGCACAAAAGGAAAGGACTGGAAACCTAAATTACAAGCAATACTAACACTTTTTCCACAGTGGTAGCTGATTAAATAATCTACCTACGTAACAATCACTTGCACTCTAAAGAAAGAAACACCTAGTTGTCCAATAAGCCATTCCTGACTTATTGCAGTCAGGACATCCAAAACAGTTATGAGAAATACAAGGTGGCATTGTCTAGATGATCATATTGGTCTGACTTAGGTCATACTTAAGTCCCTCCTACGTCCCATAAGAAACTATAGTTCATTTTTGTACACATAACTTCATATAGGATTCATACTAAGGAATTCAGAAGCATCTCCCTCCACCTTCCATTTTCTGTTGTAACAAAATTTGCTATAGGAAATTTAGAATGAAACAGCAGAAATTGGATGTGGGGAGGAGTGGAAATGGGATTAGAAACCAATAATGCCAAAAGGCAGATATTTCAGTTTTCTAATCAAAAGTAGCCAGCAAGTAATTATTTGTCACAGCCTCTAGAACAGAAGGAAAATAAAATCCTTAAGCTTAATTTGCCACAAATAGCTTAAATACAGAAGGAAATTCAGAAGACACTGAGAAAGAGATGAAACACAAAGTTAGACTTGCTAGGGAGACTGAAAAGTCATGCCTGAAGGTTTTCAAGTGTTGGTACTGGCAAAGCATGTGTCAGGGAGGGCTGAATCCACTTGACCTCATATCAGCACACAGGCATGGACAAATTGGCCCCTGGGATTTCCCTCGATCCGCAGCTCAAGACTTTGTGTAAAGACAGAATGGAAACTGTCTTTATGTGGAGAGCTAAGCAAAATTCTGCTCTTCCTTTTTGATTAAGAGAACAAGCCCGTGTCTGCAATTACAATATCTTTTAAAACAGCCAAGACACTATTACAATTCCCAGCACAGTAGCAGGAAGAGAATTATCATTTCTGCTGATTCAAAGTAATATGCTATACCAGACATTCCTAATAGTCCAGGAGATTCAATATGTGTTTATACTGTAAACTACAACCCTTTCACACAGAGCTTTCAGTGAAACCTCATCAAGGTATTAAGATTGTTTGGTGGTCTTAAGCAAACTTTATGGAGAGATAAGTGTCCGGGCCCTGGTGAAGCTAGACAGTCTTTACACTGAGATCATTATTTGTAAGAGTTTAAAAAAAAAAAAAAAAAGAAAGAAAGAAAAAGCCATTACAAGTGGTACCTTTATTTCTTCCTTATACATTTCACTTTGAAATCATACACTCACACTTCCACCTCTTCAGAGAAGTATTCTGTGGACCTTCATTATTACTTGTATAGCATTTACAATCACTATTCCATTCCCAAAAGGGATTATTACTACTATTGCTTTTAAATCTTACTCAGACTAGACCTGTCAGATTAACCTTCCAAACAGGACTTAAGACCAAACGTATCTGAAGTCTTCCAACACAACTTTCAAAATTCTTGTTTACACTGGGATCACCAAGAACACTTGCTTTCTTTTTCTGTCTGTTGCCGCTGCAGCTCCTAGCACTTTGAGGAACACCAGTGAAGCTTTGACAGTTGGTTTCATGCCTTTTGCTGCTCTTTTCCTTCTGCCATGACCTCCTGCCCTACCGCCCACAGTAGATGTGCATTTCTCTTGGAATTCCAGCTCCAGACCACCTCATTCACCTACGTCAAAAGTCAGCCCTTCTTACAAGGTCTGTCACCTTCCATTGTCCTATCTGGTCTTCAGTCCAGCCCCTCATCTCCCCATCAGCACAAGCCCTGCTTTCTGCTGTCTCTGTCTTCTATTGCTTAGCCCTTCCCTGCTCCCAGACTGGTGGAGCATTTTTTCCACCATGTCTGAAATCCCACACCATGAGAACATCCAGGAAGAAACATTCCACACCCCAATTACCCAGCCCACACATCAGTGGCTGAAACACCAACTCCAATGGAGTCCAGGTCCAGGCTACATTTCTGAACAAACTCCTGCATGACCACAAGAATTGGAGTCAGGCAAGCTTTTGTATAAACACTGACAGCACTGAGGATGATTGATATCAAATACTTGTACATAAAGGACTTCTCTGTGGGCAGACCTTGCTTTACTATGTGTTTTCAGATCGGCAGTGTTGTCTCCCTTATTGTTACAGAACTGCTTGAGGCCAAAAGTCAAAGTAATCTCTTTGCCTATGTTTTGCTGTGTGTGAAATATACAGACATTTATATTTTAACTTGTTTTTCTTGTTTTCTAGCCATATAAGAAGTTCTTGAGTAATATTTTTCAGGATCCCCTCCCCAGTCATCAGTTTTTGTTTTTTGCATTATAAAAGAAAAAAATAACCTCCACAGATTCTTAGCATCCAAGCTTACTGTTTTAAGAAAATTATTAGCATTATCAAATATCAAATATCAATATCAAAAATTAGAGATTTTTGATAGCTTAATTAAATCACTTAAACTTACTGTAGTACTATAATATTTCTTTTATGTGTTTATTTGGTAAAAAATAAAAAATAAAAATCTTCAGTGCTTTTATACCTTCTATACCAACACAAACACAGCTCTGTTAGGCAAAAAATACTGATGTGTTTTCAGTTTGGTGAGCACCAGGGAAGTCACTAATATGAAAGCAATGGCTGTTCTAGCTACTCAGATCCAAATATCATCAACTGTTCCATCCTTAAAGCAGAGAGATCAGTGTTCTGTTAAGAATGGTGCATGAATAATTAATTGATTAATTAATTTACAGTACAGAAAAAAGAACATAGTATGTACACCTGAAGCACCCAAAGTGTCCGTGACAAGGAAGAGGCACATGGTTTTAACAAGACCCTTTTCAACAAATGCAAATTTTTGGATGAATCATTTATGCTTTGTACAAGTATCCTCAAAAGCCTCATGGTTTACAGAGAGGAAAATCATTTTTAAATGGTCCATATGAAAATAGAGAAAGAATTACTTTATTTCTTTACACCTTCCTAGCTTATCCTTCTTGCCTGTGTTTGGGATGCGTGAGGTTAAAAGGAGGGGGGGGGGGGGGGGGGGGGGGAAGGATTGTTTTTTCTTTTAAATCTCAGACCTTATAGTTGTGAAGGATGATTTCAAAGCAATGGGCAAACAGCATTCCACTTCTAAGGGAGTGGCATCTCTCCTAACAGGGCTCTGAGCCACTCAGCACCTGGCCCTGTAATTAGCAGGGGTGCAGAGAGGTAAAAGCCCATACCTTTGCCTGAGCCAGCCTAGGAACTAGTAACTCAGTGCACGAGGGTTTCTATTGACAGCTCTCAGCCAGGAGCTCCTTGGCATGCAGGCAAGGCTGCAAGGAGCGTGCCTGAACTCGATTGCCCATGTGTGCATGATAAACAAAAACACACAACAGTAAACTGGCCATTCAGGATGCATTTATTGACTTTACACCTTTCTGGAAAATTTGGTGAACTGCTTCATTTGAAATCCAGGTCCTCATCACAAGAAGAAACTCAGGGCTGCACAGCAAAAGGAAAAGAGAAAATCCAGGTCTCTTTACTGTTTCAACAATGATTCGACTTGAAAACAAGATAAAAGCTTTTCTGAGTCTGATCTGCAGCCAATTGCTGCATTTTACATTAATCACCAGTTTCACCCTGTCACTATGCAACCTACACTCAACATCAGACGTAAGTCTTACATGAGACCTTGGCCCTGCAACCCCTCATGCGTGACAGTTTACCTTTAGCAGCAGTCATGGCCAAATACTGCTGTTGATCATTTAAAGAAAATACTTTGTGAGCAGAGTTTCCACGCTGAAGGCTCAAACCCTGCTTCTGAAATACATCTGTTGCATTTATGGCCTGGAGTACAAACACAAGCTCAGATCTCCTGCTTGAGTCCCAGCAATAATGCTGCACCAGGCTAGGGATGTCAAGGTCTGGAACACACAGGGCTTTCCTTACAACTATTACACATGAGAAATTCCACATCAGGCTCAAGAAAAATAAAAACCATTCTACACCCTACCTCAGGTTTACTGCCTGAGGTTGGAGTTGGAGAGGTGCAATGAAACAACACACTCTCAGCTTCCCAACAGGACAATGGAAGACAAAAGCCAAACCTTACACTAATTATATGTTTGCCTGACTCAGGAAGAGGGATCTTTAAGGACAAAACCAAACAGCCGTGACTCAGTGGTAGCAGCAGCATGCAGCAGTGCGGCCTTAGCTAGCATGCTGAGTAGTGCTTCCAGCCACACACATTTAAACACTGAAATATTCTGCTCATGTACTACTGAGCAAAAGTGCAACCCAACCAGGTTGTTCGTTTCTGTGGTCTTGGCAGCATCTCATTCTTAAACTTGGAAAGTGTTATTTCTGTTAGCAGAGAACAGTACATAGCAAGAATTATAACACCTCATGCAGGAGACAAGTAGCAACTTGACAGGCCACTAACACGAAAACAAGCCATAAATTAGCTGCAAAATGAAGTCCCCCTGGACGCAGTGCCCAAGTGCATTTGTTTTGTAATTTATTTTGTTAATCCATAAAGAATTATTCAGCCTTCCAGACTTAGCAAGGTTATTTTTTTTGCAAATGATTTCTCATTGTCCCTGTTCTAATTTTTTCTTTTTCATAAAATAAAGACCCTAAAGTCTTAGTACATTTTTTCTTAATTAAGCATCTAATGGCAGTGAACTAGAAATCATTATCTGTTACGGTCAGAGACTCCGTATCACATCTCATTGCTTATAATGGGAGAAACTACTTGGCAGCTCAGGCTGCACACTGTCATGAAATCTGTAACTCACTTCATTTGGACACAAGAAAAAGGAAATTTATTTCTCTGATCACAGTTCCTCTATATTCCCCATGCTCTTGAGCTGCAGAGCACAAAGGAGCAAAATACTTCAAGCTACATCCCCCAGAAACTTAAAAAAAAAAAAAAAAAGGAAAAAAACAATATAAGGCAAATGAAAAGTAAACACAATTCACTGACATCTGTAAAAACTTTTCAGTTTGAAGTGAAGGGGTTTGTTTGCATTCATATTTTATAAATAGTTGGCAGAGTAAGTTTGCCAGTGCTGGCATTCAGAGTAAACTGAAAGCAAACATTAGAGATCATTCACAAGCAATGTTTTTTGATGCTAAAATGTGGGGGATTTTTGCAGTTACTGCATGCAAAAGCAAAGTCCCTGACTAAGGTAGCAGCCAAGCTGCAAAGGACAGAGCGAGATAATACTGCTGAGAAGTGGCTCATTTTCTAACACTTAGACACTTCTGATCAGCTACCCATGTGATTTATGTAACTGATCACAGCAGCTCAGCTTTCATATATCAAAGGTTTCAGTCCCACAGTAAGCAGTATCAGACCGAGGCCTTTTCTCAAAAGTCAGAGAATACCTTTGAGAATTGACCATCTCTTTGTGGAAAGCGGCTCAGGTTGCAACTTCAAAGAAAAAGCTCCATACTCTGAGGCTGTAGCCTGGGTTGCTCACGGCCTGAAGCAGATCAGAAACTGAGACCCCAGCAGGGCCCGACCACCCAGAGGAGCACTCTTGAGGACCAAGCACAAGAGATGGGAGACAAGAGAAACGCAGAGCTGCAGCACAGCCCCGCTCAGGACCTGCAGCCAGGGTTTTCATTCATACGCTCCCTCCCACCTTCCTCTTTCCTAGCACAAGAAAGGGAAAGGAGGATTAGCCAAGCGAGTTCTCTCCTTGCTGCAGGCGCCACTACCAGAGGTGCACCCCACCAGGCAGCTTCACCACAAAGCAGACAGGAAATATTGGGGCTGTGTCAGAAAGTCTGCATAACCACACTTCTCAAAGTGCCATTCACAGAGTGCTTGCTCCAGCTACCCCATTCAGCTCAGGAGTGGGATGCTTGCTTGAACTACAGCCAACACTGCTGTATGAGCAGAAGTGGCATGAAGGGAGCCACAGCACTCCAGACTGAGTTTTCAGCACTGTCACATAATTGTATGGTCCTGATCAGGCAAGTTAGCTACATAAAGACAGTGGCTTGCAATTGAAAAAGAATATATATTTGTAATATATAATATATATGTGTATTTAAATAAATATATCCTATTTGTGCAGTCACATATATGACGGTGTTGAGTTTTGCTTTATTTTTTGAACATAAACAACTTCTTATCATCTTTAAATTGAAAATAAGTTTCTGTGGCTGCTATGAAAAAATCTTTATCAAAGAAAAACATTTTTCAGACACACCCAAAGAATAAACTCTACTTAGTTCTGCAAGCATTGGAAGAGCCCAAACCCCAAAACAGACAAACACAGCTTCAATGAAGAGAAAGGTGTGGATTAGAGATAGCCATAGCATTCATAAATTGCAAGGAGGAGAGAATGTTTTCATTCTCTTGAGGTTTCCAGGTAGCAGAAAACTATCAAAGCTATGCAAATAATTTTGAAGCTGCCCTTAGTATGAATTTACCCTCACTGTAGAACTGCTGTGTTTCAGCCTCCTATTCAGCTCTATTTGTAAATTCTCTTCAGAATTCTCATGAGAGACCTTGACTTTCCATAGAAAATTAACCAAGAAATACTATGTATTCATACTGCTGGTTACATGCATGCATACATGAAATAATGCAAGCTGAGACCATGGGAGGAAAAAAAAAACGCCAACAAAAAAAACTTAGTGAGTTCGGAAATAAGTAAAAGGAACTCTAGGTATTGTAGTCAGTTTGAGACAGACAGAACAAGATAAGTCTGCAATGATACAATTTTACATATTCACCAAATTGGTGTGTCTTCTCAATTTGCTTGTGGAAACATCACCCAAGTTTTGTCTTTTAGAAGCCACAATCACTGTCATTCACACTACCCCTCCCCCCCCCCCCCCCAAAAAAAAAAAAAGAAATAACAAAAAAAAAAAAACCACAAAAATCAATTTTTAGGAAATCCAGTCCTGTTGAATTAAAGGTCTTCAGTCTAAAAGAATGCAAGCCCACCAGGTACAGCTACCTTATATTACCTAAGAATAGCGTGGCTCAAGAACACACTCATAACCCCACAGATTCATTCTTCATTTTTAATTTAAATGCCTTTCAGCATACATATACCCAAATATGAAAACATACTCAAATGAAGTCAGGGTTAGAATTAATTCAGTTGCCAAGAATTCAGATTTCTGTACTTCCCCTAATTCTACTTCTGTAGTTGCTGTACCAAGGAGGCAGCCAGCTGACCAAACAAAAACACCCTTTGACCTTGAAGTCATCCTTTGTTTTCGACATTGAAGAACACGCTCATTCTGCAAGCAGGTGGGGGAGTTTGGCTGACACATGCTTACACCAAATAGACCATCTTCAGTCAGAAGGAACACCTGCTTCACACCTGCATCAAGTGGGAGGCAATGCCCTTAGGAAAAGCAGCTGGGCAACAAGGAAAAGTGGAAAAAGAACCAAAGAACTGAAATTTACAATAAGAGCAACCATTCTGCAAGAAAAGCTGGCCTAAAACAGTCTTTATATTCTTTCAAAATTATCTACCATTGGCTACCATCCATCTTGAAAACACCAAGGAGAAAGACATGCAGACATGCCTTTAATAATAAGTCCTCACTCAAAACACATCAAGATCATGGAAACAAACACCAAAACCAACTAGTCAGATACAAAGGCTGAGGATGACAGTTTTTGGAGGAGGCAGCTTGAGAATTAGGAAGAAAGGGAGTAGAAAGACAAGTGAGCAGCGATTATTATTAAACAGCACTAAACAGAAGCTAACATTTTCTGAAAGCATTCAGGGGACCATAAGCTCCCCCCAAGTGGGATAAGTGCTTCCCTGAGTATACGGACATGAGATTTGGCCAAGTAGTTATAAAAATGTTTAAAACACCCTCCCAACCTGCAAGCAATTAACAAAACAATGAGTTTCAATAGCAACAGCCTACATCTGGAAATGCTCTGCCTGGTCATCACCCTCAACCTGTGGCATCAGACCATACAACTACTTTGAGGAGAAAAGCATTCAGCACTTTCCTAATGAATACCCACTGTCTTCTTTACTGAGGTAGCTCACCATTTTGAGGGCTTCACTGCTGATCTCTGCACTCCAATGAAATAGAAAATAACTTATATTTGTATTCATAACTCTCTAGTACACTTCTTTTTGCAATTATATAAATTCCTACCACCAGGCACCTATAGCAATGTACCTTGTCATGGCTGGCTGGCTGAGTTCAACTTACCTTTATCATCTACTTACTTGTTCTTTCAAATGAATCTTGAGGGGGGAAAAAAAAAGTGGGGGGGGGGGGGGGAGGAAGAGATGGAAATGACATTCCTGCTACATAGTGTACTGTTGGAAGTATTTGTTTGTGTTGGATTTATGACAGCATATCTGTAGTTTCAATTCAAGAGGGTATGTAAAGAGCTGTAATGTCATTACACCTAGAGGAAGGCAGAATTTACACTGACAAAGAATGATCCTTCTTGAACTAAATCCTCGTCGTATAAAAACGATTTTAAATAGCTGTCCCCTGGTTCTGTTCTGGGTGCATCTTTATTTCATTTAATGTTAGGAGGTAACAGTGAGATCCTTAGCAGATCATAACTGGTGCAGTTTGAAAATAATCTTTACTCTCCATTAGCACCTTGAAGATAAAGCAATTAAAATAATAATGGTAAGTGTCTGGTCCAGGCCCTCTGAAAGTCAGGGAAAAGTCTCCAGCTCACATCAATCATTTTAGAAATAACCTGTGCCATGAAGACTGGAAGGAGACTTACTGGAGGTACAATTAAGGTTTAAATGTATTAACTAAATTCAACTGACTTTAATCACGGGTTTAAATGAGTTTTCTTGTCATGCATGCTACACGTCAAACCACCTTTAAAGAACATCTGCCCAGACTTCCGGTTTAGCAACACCAAGTCCTGCTCTGATCAGTACAGCAGCACAAAGGAAAGCCCAGTGCCATGCTCCCCACAATGTGCTCTCAGATGGACTTGCTAAAGCACAGCTTGCTGAGGGCAGCCAGCACTACAGTCTGAACTTTTAATTAACGTGCATCTCAAATTAGAAATGAGACAAAAATAACTGTTTTTCTTGCTGATTAAAAGTCAGAAAGCAAATAAAGAGCTCAGACTAAGTTACTTGGTCATATATTTATTTTTTAAATATCAGATGTCAAAAGGTTAGAAATTTATGATTGATAAACACTCATAATTAATGAGGATAAGTCTTATTTCTGATATTGTACAAATAAAGTTTTCCCCAAGTTTGGAAACATAGTTCTGGTGAAGCTAACTTTCTACCTACTCAGGCAGATGAAAATCTGGAAAAAATTATATTTTATCAAAATGAAAATATAGTTTTTATTGTAGAACCTTCCACAGGACTATATTAGTGCAGGAAGTAAGTTCCCAGAAGCTTTACATTTTGCTGGAAATACTTGGACTGAGTTCATCGGGACATCTGCCTAAGGCTGCAAATTTCATTAGGTCTATACCATCCTGGGACAGCAGCTAGAGGCAAGGCAGGGATAACTTAAGTGCTTGGTGCTGTTTGAATTATATTATGCTAGGCAAATGATCTGGGGACTTTCTGGATAGATTATTAAAAAAAAAAAAAGAAGGAAAATGATCTTTTTTCTGAAATAGGGTCTTGCAATTCCCTTTCCTAGCAGTTCCACTACTGGCTGGAGTATTTTCCTGCAAAAAACATGATGTTTCTTTTTATGCAGATTTTATTATTTCACAGCTGTTTTCAAGAATATAATCAGCATTTCCAACGTTATCAGCTTTTAGCTCCATAACCTGATGCGTACCAGATGCTGTGGTATAGTTGCACATGGACTATTCATGGTGAACTATTGTCGTAAGTCAGAGAAGGAAAATCTCTGTGTAGCCTCAGCCATTCTTTTAACACATCCAACGTTGTTAGAGCTAACCTGAAGCTTGGCAATTGTGAGGAAGCTGTACAAACATGCGCCCTATGCCAAGTATGTGACAAATTAGTTACTATCATGACTATCTATACAATCATGTATATGCACTAGTATACATGCTAGCATTTGGTCTATAAATATTCTAATCTACTTCAGATTCAATTACTTTGCGACTCTGCAAATTGCTGCAAAGCTTATCAGGCATTACTTCCTTGTTCTTGTTTTAACATCTGCGTCACAGCTTATAAAATAGCAAGCCAAGCCAGTGAAAGTAGGAGTCACTTAGGGCTGCGAAAGCCCTGCAGGACTACTTGTTATGACTTCCATCTCCATCCCAAAGCCTGGTTTGCTCAGCTTTAAGAGCTCCCTCAAACCTCTGAAATACCACAGGGGCTTTTCTAATTAACCCTTGGTTATATGATTATACATAATAAGCACCTGAAGGCTGCATTTCTCTTAATTCAAACACCTTCAGGGAGACCCAAATTCCATTTCTTTCTTCCTGGAACTGCTGGCAGATACTAGATAATGACTCTTCTGATCAGGCTGTTCTGGGACCTGCCAAGAGAGGAGTGCTGCTTTGCAGTCCTAACAGCTGTCTCACAACATCACGATGCAGCCACAGGGCCAGGGGAGAAAAAAAAAAGAGAAGGACTGGAAACAACTGTTCATGAAAACTACCATGGTAAAAGGTAACATTTCTCACACCTTACCTGCCCCAAGACCTCTAACTTTACCATCAACACCTTTACGAGTAAGAAACACATAGGAAATAAAAGGTTCTGGTGCTATCCATGCCATTATTGGACCCGATAGGTACTTAGAGCTACTGTACATACCCTCTAAACAGACCACCTGATGCAATTTTATTTAGTGTTTTTGCAGTCCATTATATCCTTCAGGAGAAAACTTTCTGGCTAAGTTACCTGTCTCAAAAATAAATAAATAAATAGAAGCAGCTTTGTTCACAGCTGGAGACAAGAACAGACTACTGATATCACCCAGAACAAGATGCCTTCCTCAACCTCAAGTAGCAGTGTTTCAAAAAGACAAAGCTATCAGCTAGATAAACTAGACAATGTTTCAGAGAGGAACAGCTGTCCTCCTTGGTAAGAAGTTCACCTAAGTAGGGTGAAGTTTCAGCTTTACTGTGTGTTATTTATATAGGTTTAATGTTAATAGACATTAGCAAGAGCTACTTTGGTTGTCAGGATTAGGAAAGTATTAGAACAATTGAGCTTGCTGCTGGTTTACCACCCTTGTGATCAAAGCCATGAACTCAGGGCTATCACTGCATGAAGACCAGCCAAAACTCATTCTCTGCCCCTGGTGTAGTGTCTAAGAGGGAAAAGAATGTACTGCATATTAGCAGCGTGAACAGCTGGAAGAGATCAGGTACATTCCTTACAGTAACCCTTTACTCCAGTTAAGCACCTTTCACCCAAACCATCTTCACAGAGGAAAGAATTACCCTACTTTCAATGAAAGATAGACTAAGGAATGCACACTTGGTATAACTTGTTTAGATGTCACATGGTGATATGTTTGCACTGAATACCATGGGCACGTGCCAAGCAGATGAAAGTTTTTCCCAGTTTGTGTACCACACTGGAAAAAAAAAGTAAGCTGTGCGAGCAAGTTAGGGCAGCACCAAACCTGACTGAAGACAGAAAGCCTCTCACCGTGACTTTGTAGCCTTAGGCATGGTACTACCTCAGCTGGCGTAGTCACTTGCTTTAAAAGTAAAAAATGCGCAGGCAGATGTGCTCATATCTGCCCCTGCATTGGAAAACAGATAAGAAAGCCAGATTTTCAAACCTGGCTGCTGAAAATAAGAGTTTGGCTGCCAGCTCAACTGAAGCCAGGTTTTTACCACCAAGCTCTGACATGCATTGGCACTATCCAAAGAGAATTTGATGGCATAACACACAGTGAACAGAAATAGTTTTCAAGGTGAACAGACCAGACCATGCTGGGGTCCAAGAGTAACTTCAGTATCAATCCTGTAGCATAACTATTAGAAGTAGTAACAGTCTTAACTTTATCCAATAACCAACAGATTTCCATCTGCACAATCGTACTAGAGAGGCTATTTTAATTTAGACAGACAACTAGTGCCAAAATGGGGAAATCCACTCAGAACACCAAGCACAGAGCAAGTCAACTAAATGAACACAATGTACTCTAAGAGAAGAGATTTTTGAGAGAAACTCCTGGGTAATTATCAAGTGAGTTAATGTCCTGATAGTCAGGAAGCTTGGCTCATTGTTAAAAATCCATTACTAGCAATAAAAGCTAATTGTTATAAGACTCCACAAAAACCAAATGAATACTTCAGGTCATAGGAGTAGGAGTAGAAACTACACCACCTGGTCTCTACTGGAACGCTATTCCCTAAGCATTTGCAGCTACTTGCTCCCACAGAAGATGGAAGTCAGAAGAATTGTTCTATCTATCTTGATAACATTCTGATATAATCTAATTGAAGAATTCCAGTTCACTTTTTCCTACCAGTCCCATCACATCTTCTATGAGTTCTATTGTTGAATAAATATCACTAAAATATCCAATGTACAACAAAACAAAAAGCAACAACAAAAAACACTGATCAAAGAGCAGCTATGCATAAGGTTTTGGCTTCAGTGCTAGATTTTGATGTGCACTGACCCCAGGGAAGAGTTCAGAGCTGCTTTAACATGATTTACAAACAAGAATATGGCAGCGGTTAGCCCCATGTGTGAAAAGAGGCCATGCTCACAAATAGAATAATGTTACTTGAAAGAAGTAAGGTGACACATCAGAAAACTAATATACACAAAACAAACCCATCTTGTTAAATGCAAGAACTTTTAGCTAAACTACAGCTATATAACACATCTTCCTACTAGAACCATGGTACTTTTCAGCCATACTTAGATTCCCTTACTATGAACATGTGAAAAAAATATTTGTATCCCAATGAAGGGATGTCCCTCTCTACTCTGCCCTTGTGAGACCCAGTCTGGAGTACTGTGCCCAGGTCTGGAGCTCCCAGTACAAGAAAGACAGAGAGCTGTTGGAGAGGATCCAGAGAAGGCCCACAAAGATGATCAGAGGGCTGGAGCACCTCCCCTACAAAGACGGGCTGAGGGAGCTGGGCTTGTTCAGCCTGGAGGAAAGAAGGCTGCGGGGTGACCTCATTGCAGCCTTCCAGTACCTAAAGGGAGCCTATAAACAGGAAGGGAGTAAACTCTTTGAAAGGGTAGATAACAGCAGGACAAGGGGTAATAGTTTTAAGTTGAAGGGGGGAAGATTTAGGTTGGATGTCAGGGTGAAGTTCTTTACTATGAGAGTAGTAAGGTACTGCAACAGGCTGCCCAGAGAGGTTGTGGATGCCCCATCCCTGGAGGTGTTCAAGGCCAGGTTGGATGGGGCCCTGGGCAGCCTTGTCTAGTATTAAACGTGGAAGTTGGGGGCCCTGCCTGTGGCAAGGGGGATTCATGATCCTTGAGATCCCTTCCAACCCTGGCCATTCTGTTTGTGATTCTGTGTGTGTGAAGGGAGGAATTATATTATTTACCTGGAGCATCTTTCATACCTTAATTAAATTAGCTGCGAACTGTAAACACAAACAAAAATGTTCAGGAGGTAAAGAAAATAGGCACTGCTGCTTCTCTGTACCCTTGCCAAGGAGAGTTTATGATTCAGAGGGCAACAAAGCCTTTGTGCGTGAGCACCATGTGTGTTTCAGGACGCGTGCTATTCTGAACAGCACACTTCTCAGAACAGTCCTGAGATGCCATAGTCCATCACGTCACCCTGAGTCACCTTGACATTTCTGAGATTATGCATCATTGAGATGATAGCCTCAAGGCTATAAACCTTCTTTTTAATACATTATTAATGATAATGTCTGTTACAGACTGACTGTATAGTCCTAACAACTCCCTTCCTCTCAGAAATCTATCCAAAATTATTGCATGCACTTCACGCAATGATATCCTGCAGGACAGTATTAGTGTTTTTTGGAATCACAGAAGATTTGAGAGACTCCAGTGTCTCAGAATTAGCTTCTGTCTATCCTGGAAATTGGAGGCTGGGTCCTCAGTTCAGCTGCTTGACCTATGTACCAAAGGACATGAGAACTACAAGGGCTCCAAGTAGCTTTATAAAACACCAAATGCAGATCCTCAGATATTAAACATAAGGTAGTTGTTTCTAATAAACTCACTGTTCATCTAAGTCACCAACGACACCTGTAGCGAAAGAGATAAGCAACCTATTCTACTTATAAATACTTGCTCTGCTCTCAGATTTTACATAGAACTGAAGAGTAAAATTAATAGACGATAAAACAGACAATGGTAATGAAGGCTCTCTGCAGCATGGTGTACACTTCAGCTAGGCAAAAAATAATTTAAAAAAAAAAATTGGAAGACTCTCTCCCAAAGTGCGGGTGGTTTCCAAGAGCAGAGACGGCATCCTTCAGCAAAGCTCCACATTCTTAGTACTAAGAACAAACTCTGAATTGTCATCCAGTTTTTTCCACCTACCCTTCTGTTGGCTTAAAGGATTTTTTAAAGAGCTGAATCCACCCAGGGAGCATGAGGTCATGTATTTTATCCTAGCGATTTAGGGAGCTGGTTCTATTCTTGCTTAGGGTGGTGCCCACACATCCCGCCTCAATCCTTTTGAAGAATAAAGACAACCATAAAAATATTCCCTCTCTCCATCTGTAATTAGAAAAAACAGCATCACCATATACACCTTCCAGGGCTTTCTTAGCCAGTTTTCTCAGCTTCTCTGTTTGTGAGGAATAAACCTTCTCAGAACAGCACCAGCCAAATTCCTCCTGCTTGTATGTGCTTTGCTTACTTGTGGGCAGTGATACAAGGCTCTCTGATGTGAAGCCTCCCTTCTGCCTGCTTATTTTTTTTTTCCAGCTACCTTAAATAAAGATCAGAAATTTCACAGACACCCCTTTTTCTAAGTGGGTTAGCCCAGCCTACGTGTTACCAGCAGCAGTGCCTGCCTGAAAGTCTTTCATTATCACCTGAAAGTCGGCGTTATCTGAATATTAACAGCATTACACGGATATTCATCTAATGCTCTGATAGCATTATCTCCCAAGCTCTCCTCTGTAGAAGCACATGGCTCACACTCTGTTTTGCACATCAAAGAAAGACGCCAATAGCACAGCTTTGAAAAATGCCTCAAACCGGCCAAAGTTCAGAATTCATAAGCAGACAAAGTGTTCTGTTTATCTGGCCGCTGGGTGCGGTCCAGGCGTGCTGTACAAGCGCAGATATGAAGGCAGTGCACGCCTGGCAGGAACACCCCTCTGCTGCACTGACTCAGCGGAAAGCAGTGGGAAAGGAAACGTGCTCTTGGGTTTCCAGACCCCACCAAAGCCCTGCAACCCCCCACCCCCCCGCTGCTGTCAGAGGAAAGGGCCTCCCCTAGGATATACATACACATGCACAAAAAAAAAAAAGAAAAAGCAATAATAAATAATAACTCGAAAAGATCAGAGAGGAGGGAGAAAATAATGTTACTTAGAGGAAAACAAAACAAACAAACAAAAAACCCTAGACTGCACAGCATCAGAGCACTTGACTTTCTTTGACCTCAAGCTGAGCCTGCCTTGCATAACCATAACTCAAGAAGGGGGGGATGGATGAAGTCACACACTCTCCACCCCCCAGCAGGGACAAGAACCCGCTCCTCCCTGTGCTTTCAGCAGCTCTGGGACGGGGTCCAAGCTGGGGAGAACTGAGCCACGCCAGCACCAGGCTAATTCCTGTAGCACACTGCTGTCAGAGCTCAGAAATATAGCATCAAATTATTTCTACCTTTCCCAGTGTTACTCCATAAAGTCTCATTTGGGTTTAGACAGCTTCCCAGTGGCTGCCAGGCAGTCTACGTTCTGCTATGTTTCCTCTGAAGTACAGTATTTGTTTAATACGCTATGCAAGTAGACACAGACGCAGAATTCTTCAAGGAAAGAAAAACTAGCATCAGGAAATAAGAGAGCAGCATAACTGCACATTTCTTTCTGCCTGTATCTATTTTGCTCAGCAAAACACCATTTTCAGGTCCTGCTAATCAGCATTCATCAGTATAACATGATAGCAGGGAGCAGCATGAGCCCTAGAGGTATTTATCTTCCTCTCCTCCAAATCATGCAGCTTTTCAGTGGGTGTTTTCACAAGACAAGAGGGTTGTTCATGAAAATCTTGTCGATCAGCAGCATGACTTTGGAGTGACTGTTGAAGAGAAGAAAGGACAATAGAAACACTGCATCTCTCAGGAGCCTCTCTCCCTAGCTGTCTCATTCTAGATATGTGATCTTTTTGTCACATATCAAAAGGAAAAGTCTGATAATAAGAGGATATGGAAAGAGTTTTGAAATGCTATGAGCAGCTATAGAGGCTCTATGGCCAGAAAAGCAGCCACTGTGTTTATACCCAGGGAGCTCAAGCAGAGGAAGGCAGTAGTTTGTTTTGTTTAAGGTGGAATGACTTTGGCACAGAACAGTTTTATTGTAACTAATTTTTACACAATTAAAAACTTGCATATTAAAAACAAAAAATCAAGACAGCTGCAATACAAACTTAGACATTCAAACAGGCTTTGTGTAGGCAAATTTCAGCATAAATATGTACAGATGTGGTCACTAAATGCAACAGAAAAGGCCTTTTTTCTTCTTTTGCCAAAAAGTCAGGGTGCAGTATTATTCTGAACCTTGCAGTTGTACAGGAATCTTGCAGAGCCAGATTCAAGCTGCATGTTGCACATTACTGCAGTAATGTTATCTACTTAGAAGTCTGCTTCTGCATAATGCCCTGCTTCCTCTCCTTTAAAATGCTCTCTTGTTTTCATCCATTCAGCCGTCCACAACTTCTTGGCACATTTTCAGTTCTCCTCCCCCTCTCACCTCGTTTCTTTTTTATATTGAGAATAGGGTGTTTCAAGTTCTCACCTAAAGCTTCCTGTTCATTTTGTTTCAGGCTCACATTTGAGGTGGTCTAATTAAAATAAGAAGATTTGCATAGCAGTTATTTTCAGATAAGAATTGCTTTGTAAAGTCAACAAGGTTACAGCTCCATTAACAGTGCGCACCTCCAAGAGAGTGACACCATTCTCCTAAAAGAAAGGGAGCACACAGTACCCTCGCAGCACTTATTACCACAGTCTGTTTTTAGATTAAACCCAGCTTCATAGCACATTTACACATTTAAGTGCGTACAAAGAATGGTTTCCATAATATCCCAATACAAGCGTCTGCGGAGGCATTAAAAAACAAAATAGTCTTTTACCAGACAGATCCCACAGCGTAACTCTTCCTGCTAAAGAGATCTCAACAGAGCTAAGAAGATGCGTACACTATTTCTAAGACAGCATCCCTGTCAGAAACAAGCACATAAGCTATACCTTGCCTTGATACATGTGTATTCATTGGTATGCATAGTTCAATATGTATTTGGGAATATATATCCTGATTAACTAGAGCACATCTAGGGAGAGAGCTGTCAAGCAACTTAAATGTTGCCAGCATAGATATAGTTGAGGAATAGCATCAGGTTAATGTGGCTGTGCTGTACGTCAGCAGAGCTGACATGACTTGTACTGTGCCATGTGGCCATATCAGCCACCTCAAAGCCAAACAAGGACTCTGAACTTCACTCCCAAGTGGGGCTACACCCAGGTGCTTGCACAGAATTCTTGTTTGCTGATGAAGGAGGGCAAAGTACATTGGGGATGTTAAATCCTCTGCAGAAAAGCTTCTGAATTCATCAGGCTTTTCCACTGAGGTTAAAAACCCCAGAGGGTACTTAAACTAAATGAAATAAAATTCACTTGGCCAAGGGAAAAACAACAACAAAAACATCTTTAACCTCAGACGGATCACCCTACAGTAAATCTTAATTTGCAGTGGCTTAAGGCAGGGTCATTGTTTGTACACATGCATATATATTCCTTATTCAAATCTACTTTCCACTGGTCAGCAGTTGATAGATAAGAGCATGTTTTGGCTTTAACTAGCTCAGATGCCACTAAAAATAAATAAATAAATAAATGGTTTTGGGCACATGAAATTGAAATCTGATCTAAGTTAGCATAAAATAGGCTTAGTTTGAGAAATAAATTTTCTCTTTTAGGAACGCTTAATGGACATTACTGCTTGCTCCTGCCAAGACTACAGGTTTGAGCCTTGAAGTATTCCTATTTGATACACACACTTAATGTCATTTCTAGTAGGACACTGGAAGAAGCACAGAGGATGTGAGATATAGCATAGCTTTGTCTGGAGCTACCACAAATTGAATAGACAAATACAGCTGGGTACAAGCCACCATTTAACAAAGGTTTGTTTCCGCAGTTCTTAAGTACAAAGCTGAATAAGGACTTCCTAATGACAAGCAAAACCATGCAGCACAAAAAGGCTGCCTGTAGCACTCTAACTCGCATGATATGGGTAAACTTAACACGATCGCATCCATTCCAAGTTGGATTAACATTACTTTGAAAGCAGGATGTGACAAGATAAAAAATGACAACTGCGTAAGCGCAGAGCAAATTACTCCCCAAAACAGCCATATACATTTTGCACAGACCTGTGTGAAAAAGGACTCCTGGAGCTAGACCTCAGACAGAAGTCAAGGAACTCCAAGCATATATTTTAGGTTAGTAGCGGAAACTAAATTGTGTGAGACCTGCTGGTTGCTGCAGGTCATTTATAGCTTACTACTTCTCAGAATTAATGTGAAATGGGAAGGCTCTCCCACAGACCTAGTAGCCATCTGGTGCTACTTCTGTACTTCATGAAAAATTCATTGCCACTTCATCATAGTGGCTTATTTCAGAGACTGTAGTGATTTGTTTCATAAGCAGAATATTCTCCTCACTTTTGATGTTTGCAAATTTGCTTCAGTCTCACATTTCAATGGATTATGTTCCTTCTGGCTTCATCCTGTGCATCCTTGCAGGCAGCAGCAGCTGAGGAGTCACAGCTGTAGTAAAAGCTTTAGAAAATTGAAGAAGTATTCTGTTCTTCCCACCCTACCCCCCAGCCCCCCCCCCAAAAAAAAAAAATCATAAAAGAAATTAAAAAATAAAAATCAGTTCCAGTGAAATGTGTCCATACATTGAGCACTGCATTACATCTCCAGACAACAGTTCAGCTATTCGGTTCAAAACAGAGCTAACTGTGAAGTAACGTGCATCCTAGTTTGATACTCATTCTTGCTCTGAGAAATTTTACTTTTCTATCACATTCTCTCAGGAAACTGTGCATCCAGGAACTTTTCAGCAGGTTCTGCAGAAACTGAAATAGAGCGGTTAAGGAGTTCACGAGCTAAATCCCACCTCACGAGGGCTGGGAGAAGCATTGGTAACACAATAAGCGACTGAATTCCCAGCTAGTCACTGGAAGCCTGGTGCTGTCCTGTAC
Source organism: Alectoris magna (assembly GCA_030625065.1). Taxonomy (NCBI): domain Eukaryota; kingdom Metazoa; phylum Chordata; class Aves; order Galliformes; family Phasianidae; genus Alectoris; species Alectoris magna. The sequence goes on from CM060561.1 coordinate 122,719,940, forward strand.
CATAGTGACACAACTGCATCTGCTATGGATTTTGTGTTTTTGGAGTGCTTATTAAAATCTACATGCATGCTTCCCCCTATCCCCCTCAGGCTAGTATGAAGAAGGCCAAAAGAATTCAGGAAACAGCCAAGTGACTCCTTTAATTCAAATGAGACTTTTCGTGAGAGTTGGCAACACTTGAAAAGTGGGAGTAAAATGTGTCCCCAACAATTCGATATGCAACAGAAAGAAGTTACTAAAATCGAGAAGGAAGTGAGTGAATATTCATCAGTTCTCATCAAAACTAAGATAATCTTTTTAGGTCCTTTCTCTGCCCTACCCCCACCCCACCCCCCCCCCTCCCTGCTCTATCTGTGATTACGTTATCAGTCTGCACAAGAATTCCATCTTCAGCTCCACATGTTATACTGGTCATGAATATTCATATATGATAGTAGGGCACCTTTTTTGCCTTAAGAAATTTTTTATTTAAACAAATTCTCAAGGCAGGTTAGCCTGGAAGTTAAAAACAGATTATAGGACAAACCTGAATGTGCTCCTTGATGAGACCTTCTGGAAACATGTAAACGATGGAATGGAAATGGGAACTATGCCTGAATACATAGGGATGGCTCTAGGGAATGTGCAGTTTCCCTGAGCTAAAAATCGGTACAAGCTGCCAGAGGCAACAAACTTTTGCTGGTGTGAAGACAGCAATAACAGTTTTTAAGAAAACGTGGATCTATTGCTAAATGGTCAGGGGGATGTGGTGGCAACAGAAGCAGAAGATACCTTTATTGTCAAAGTTTGTTCTCCAGCCTTTGAGACTCCTGTCTAAAAGCAGAGTCTGAAAGCAAACAGCATCTTTCCGGTCACATGGATTTGCGTGACAAATGAGAGTGCCAAAACTACAAACTAATGCCATTGAGAGGCCACTCTTAGAAATCTTTAAAAGTTCAAGGTGACTGCAGAAGGGCTGTAATAGCTATGGAAAGGGGGGGAAAAAAGTCATATTACTCCTCAGGAAGGATAAGAAAGATGCTCTTGGTTAACCACTGACTTAATCACAGTCTCTGGATTGACCAGGGAGCAAGACTTCAAAACCATTTTCAAGCACTCCAAGTACAAAAAGGTCCTGAGAAACATGCAGCAGAGTTACCAGAAGAAAACAGTACCTGACTGAACTGATCTCTTCCTCTGAAGAGAGTAGTAATTCTGAACAAAGAAAGAGTAATGGATATAATTTACCTTGACTTTAACAAAGCTTTCAGTGGTTTCCCAGATTACCTGGGTTAGCCAGGTCATAGGGATATGGACTGGGTGGGTGGCATATAAAGTATGTAGAGGACTGGCTGGATCATTAGGCTCAAAAAGGTCAGTAATCCAAAGCCCTTGGCAGCCAGTTACAAGCAGCATTCCTCAGGGTTGATCCTGGGGCCCAGCACACATTACAATGAGAGGCCAAGAACTGTGGTTTGTTTAGCCTGAAGATTAGGCTGAGTGGGGGATGGAATTGTTGCCCACTATTTTAATGGCTGGTAACACAAAATGTACCAGAGGTACAGAAAGGGAGGATGAGTTGACAGGCACAAGGTTCAGCAACAGAAATTCAGATAAATTAGGAAGAAGGGCAAAATAAACATGGCCAAACACTATACTAGGCTGCCTGTGGAGGTGGCAGAATTTAAGCCCTTGTAAATAACAAGTTTGACTCTGAACAACCAGGTAACCTGGAAAAATGTGGTTTTATGATCTTGAGTATCAAGATCCAGACTGTTCTTATTCAGAAAGCAAGATGATATTCAAGTACAACCACATACAAGCTATCTTTTATCTAAAAGGAGGAGAGAAGTAACACGCAGTAAGATTCACTTTCCCCCTACTTTCCATTTATTTTTTATAACAAAATTCCAATCTCTTGAAGATTCCAAGAAGAATCCAAACGGATACATCATAAATTGCCCAAGTTGACTTCTTAAACTATGCATAGTGCAGAACAGCTTGAACTTTCAGCTTTCCTGCATTACAGATTTCTGCATGAAATTTCTGTAGATGAACTCAGGACTACTTAAATGCAAGCCAGTCAGTCAAACAAATCCTCAACTAGGAAGTTTAGAGGGAAGAGGTGTTCTGCTTTCAATCAGTTCCTTTCTGCTTAGGACAGAAAGAGACTGTAGAGTTCTGTTCACCTATAACAACATTCCCACTGTGACACTACTAACAATTGCTGTGGTATAAGGCAGGTGCTTTAGTTTGTCATTGCTTCAAGCCACTGATATATATTTCCCAGGAGACAGAAAAATTGTGCTACTGCACAAATTTTCAGTGCCTACGAACAACTCTCTCCAAAGTTATCTATACGCTAATGTTGCTGACAGTTGTAAGAGTTGTCCTCTATTTTTTTTTTTTCCTCATTACTTCATCTGAAATTTATTCACCCATTCTAATAATCAAGGGATAAACAATAAAGAAACTCCACCATGGTTTTCTAGGACACTTAAAGCTTGTGGCATGAAATAAATAAAAATTTAGTGCAATTAAAAAACAAACCAAAAAAACACACAACACAGTATGCCCATTGGAGTCCACCTGATTTAGATGACATCACTAAGAAATTTCAGCAGTGAAAGGTGACCCTTCATCTCGCTTTATTACCAATAAGTTATGGTTGCTTCACTGTTCTGAAGGAAGCTGGCCTTGCATAGGGCTACATAATGCAGAAGCATCTGATCACCACTCATAGTTTTCCTCTATTTTCCTTCATCCCATATTCCTCTTTCCTACCCATCTCATTTAGATTGCAAGGCTGAGTACAGACATTTTGGTCTATGATTGCACAGCCCTTTGTATGAACACTGACTGTGCATACAACCCAGCATATCAATGTGCAAATTAGACTAGTTAGGCACATTTCACATCCACACCAGTTTCCACTTCAAATTCTAACATCATCTTCTTCCTTATATATTAAGAGTAATTCAACTACTGCCCCAATTCTAACTATCAATCTGCAGCAGTGTAGCACAAAGCTGCAATAAGGTAATATTCTGACATTCTACAATAGAACTCTTCCCTCTTTAAAAATAACAATAACAATAAAAGGAAAGATAACCAACTTGGGAAATTTAAGCAATTTAGTCAGCAGACAACAGGGATGAGATTTCAGAGTCAAAAATCCCTTCCAAGGGATGTTGCCTTCACTAACCAGAGACCTTTGGCTTAACACACTGCATCATTGTCAACTGTGACTGCTTATTGGTATTCCCAGTACTAAACAAGCTTGGTTAGTAGCCTCGAGAATATGTGATAAGCAGCATTTACTTAAGGTGATAGCCAGCAGGCTTCGGTGAGATTACATAGTTCTGCTCATGCTGTAGCAAGCCTCAGATAGTTTGTACAGATGCAAAGGAAGATGATAGGATCTGGTCCTCCTTAGCAGAAAGATTCTCTCACATAAGCTAAGAAGGAACAAGAAACTGAGTTGGCATTCACTGAAGCCAGTGGAAAGTCTCCTGTCTTTTCATATCCATTTCCCTGTTCCCCTCCTAAACTCAAGGCTTGATCCAAGTATATACAAAAAACTAAGAGATCAGTTTTATTTTGGGCTGAATATATTGAGTCAGACAAAAAATTTAAGTTTTGGCTTCTTCAGTTTGTTTCATTTTGTTTTCCCTAGCAGAAGCAAGAAGGCAAACAATTTAATAGTTTTTTATCGTTTAGCTGCATATGAAGGCACTTCAGACGCTTAACTGGCTTTTAAAAACCAATCTTCAAAAACGTCCCTCCACACACAAAAAATTTGTTCATAACACCAAGTTAGTTGCAAGAACAGATCTTCCAATGCAATACATTTAAGCATTTACTTTTAAAGGGTCTTAGCTAAAATGAAACTGTTCATGAATATATAAATATCATTTCCAAGATTAATAATTTCTTAGTAGAACTTTGTTAGCACAGTACATAATTAATCCTCATCACAGTTAAGGAGAAATATATATATATATATATATCATCAGGCAAATGCTGGGGCAAAGTGTTCAGATTTCATCCAAAAAGAAGCTGTCACATTAGCTGAGGTGGCATCAGGCAGCGTGACTGATATTTCAGTAACTCACTTTGGTTTACTTTAAGCAAGAAATGCTGATGCATGTAATCTTGCTGTCAGGTTTAGCCAGCTAAACAGCTGTAGAATCATTTCCTTAACTTAAAACTGACTGTGCAAACAGTGCTGGACACCATTAGTAGTCATTTGTATGAGGCAGAGCAGGTAGGCATCCAGGGCATCAGTCCAGAGTCTGTTGCAGATGTACAAAAAGGGACAGCTTCAAAATTCAAGCAAAGAGACAATATGCATATACTGTTTCTCTAAAGGAAACATTAACCCACATTAACTAATTTAAGTGCACTAACTGAGGAACAGTGTTAAGTCCACAGCTTTCCTAAAGCCCAGCTGCATCACCTTTCTCCAATTTAGACTTGGATCTGTCCCAGCGTGCCCTCCTGCAGTAGCTGGTCTTCCACTTGGGCCATCTTACTCGCCTGATCCCATCCTTTGGTGTTGCAGAAACAGCTTTACCTGCACTATACCCTGTCATGCATGTAGAGGAGGTGGACAGGCATGCCAGGTCTTTTATCCAGGTGTGCCACAGACATCCAAAGAACATTCCAGTGAGTAATAACAGATCTGGTCAGTAAATAAGGCTTGGATACAAGGCTTGAGTCCATTGTACTCCTGGGAAGCAAGCAAACACGATGGAGCAGTAGCACCAAGACAGTGACAACTGACAGTACTACATCTCTGTAGGCATCACAACACATGACAAGTTGAGGATGTTGGAAAAGAAAGAGACAACATTTTAGGCCGTGACAAAAGGACTCATCAGTACACACAAGACTGTAGCCATACTTACAGATGCACCATCGGTCCTACGCACCTACACAAACTTTAGAAGGAAAGAGATTTGTAGATTAGATTTGTTTCAAGAAGAAGTGACAATCTCTCCTTTGAAATTATTTTTTTTATAACTGTTTATCACCATTAGTTTATACGATCAGATTCAGCTTAGGCATGATGAGAAAGACCAACTAAAAATCACAGACACACTCAGGATAGACTAGTTAAACTGGAAGGCTCTTCCTTATCTGCAGCTTCAAGTTATGAACAGAAGCATTTGTTGTGGTATGGTGCTCTAACTTCACTTACCTCACCAGCATAATTACACTAGCAGAAACACTCTGTTGTGATCAAGTCTACAACACTGGTGCATGTAACAACAATGCTAAGACGTCATTTTGCATCAGTGTTTTGTCAGGTAGAATTTCAAAGACAGAAACACCCAATCTCGCACATGAGAAACAATAGAAACAGAAAGAACCACATTCTTGTTGGATCTGGCTGTTTAATGTTCCCCATCACAGAATGGTTGCTATAGAAGTGACTACAGGAAGGACAGGGATATAAGACACTAAAAGATTGAATGCAATGGAGTAACGGCTGGGTACAGAAAGCAGGCAAGTCTCCCACGAGAAGGAATATGGGAAATATCCCCAAAGGCAATCCTGATCCTTTATATTTGATCTTATGCCCACGTCATAATTTACACGTTGTTTTTCTGGCAAGATGACAGGTAGGAGAACAAGCTGACTTCTCTGTCAGCAGAGTAGCTTGGCACGGTACAAGAGGCAGACATCCTCACAACTACAGTTATAACGCTTAGCAGAACCACCTTGTTTACTTAATGAAGTGGCGTAAACTATACAGCCATGGCCTTTGTTCCTTCCTCCAGCTATTCTTGCTTTTCCTTAAGGCCCTCCCACTAATTTCAAGGCTAGAAAAGCATTCTGAGAACCCTAAAGCGAGTACTGCATCTTTTTAGCGTGGGCTGGGTAGCCACTAAAAGAGCACATAATTCTGATAAACCTGAATATAATTGTTGGCAACAGGGATGTTCCTAGAAATTCCATTTGCTGCAGTCTGTATGTGTTTCTCTACTGTTAATAGGTTTTGCTTTCAGAAGTTTAGTGCTCTGGAGAAAGTGGTCCTGCCTCACAAAGTGCATGTGAACATCTCTTTATACCAAGTAGTTACTAAAGAATTAACAGATGCTTGTAATTTCTGTTCCTTGTGATGATGTACACAGAGATGGCAAAAACTTCTGTTGATTTGCTTAAGACGTGTTACAAGTGCGAGCAGCAAGATCATGGCATCTATCAATCAATTCCATTGAAAATAAAGTCTTGATTTATAAAGGGTGACAGAAAAACAATTACCTAATATGATAGAAGACAAAGCAGAACATAGCTCAACTGAACTGTATATTTGCCTGTATATCATAAGACAGGTGATTAGGATAATAAAGAGAATCACAACAGCTTTTATCATTATATTTTAAGTCACAGCAAGGTTGTTTTCAGTCATTTCATGATCTTTTTTGGATAGTGAAATAAAGCGAAAGAAATCGCGATACAATTGGTCAGATTTAAAATCAGGTCACATGCCTCAACTAAGACTGTTCTTACTTTAGATAATGCAACAAAATGTCACAGCCTATCTATTTTTGTCTAGATAAATACACAACAAGCCAGACAGGACAAAGGGCTATGAGGGGGTAGGAAATACAAGTTGTGATTGTTTTCATTATAAATGAAAACATGATTTTGTTTTCTACATCTAAATCAAGATTTCAGAGCAAGCTGAGCAAAAGGAAGGATGAGGTACCTCCCAGCACCATGGGATACAAGAGTACATGCCCCAAGTCAGGGGTCTTGCTGAGGGGATAAGGAAGGATGGTGTGTGCCACAGGCAGTTCCTCTGGCTGGGAGAACCACCAGGGAGGTCACGGAACTTGCAGCAGCCCACAAGGACAGCCCAAACTCCCAGCGCTGTGGTAACAGTGTTAATTTATAAAGTGAAATAGGCTGAAGCTTCCTTAAATACACACACCCACAACCCTTTTGAACCCTAATAAATCCACACACAGGAAGTGAGACGATAGTTTACCATGAAAAAGGGAGGTCATCTGCCTAAATTCCAGTTTATGTAGTCACCAGAGCAGTAAAGGCCAGAGTGATGACTCATAGTTCCCATGGGTTAGAGGTGACCCAGCAAACAGCTCTCTTGGCCAGAGTATCTCCTCATGCTGTGGGGAAGGCACTCGAACTGCTCAAGACACCTTGCAGAAAATGGTGCCCTTATGGCCAGGAGTTTGTACACCGCCCAGCAAGCACCACCTGCTGCCCCTCCCCTAGCCAGATGGATGGAGGAAACAGCCAGGCTGCCAGGGAAAACCAACTGCATCCTGCTCCTTAATGTTATTAGGTAACCTAATTGCCAAACTAAGAGTAAGACAGACTGACAGCCATTACCGCGTCTTTAAAGAATTTATTTTTATCTCAGTAGATGCTACAGCTCACCTCCTCCTGAAAGGAGGATAAACATAATTTGAACCAAGCAACTAATGGCTCATTTCAAATATTTGATTCAAAAACATGATAAAGCTAGATGTACGAATGACGTATGCTTTATTGTCATCATGATCTCTCATACCCATCTAAGATTCTCTAGGTGAAGATTGTGTTGACCAGAGAGTTGTCAGTGGACAACACTCAAGAGCAACTAATTCTTGTCCTCAGCCAATACAAGGTCTCCAGGTTTTATTTATCAGCCCTCAGAGAGGATCAACTTTACTCATTCTTTTGTGCTTACAAGATGAGGGGGGTGAGGGAGAGAGGGGAACACATAACTCGACATATCTTCCAGTTCAGAGAGTCATCACTTCTAATTGACTTCACGCTTCCTGGTACCCCATAAATTATCATATGTAACAAGATTTTTCCATACTTCACTGTCCCTCTTTTTGCTGTCCAGATAATTGTTCTAAAACTTACGGTGAGCTTTTAACATTATAGCACACAAAACTCCCCATTAGTTCCGGGGAAAGAAGATTGTGGATAGATTGATGAATCAGATTGAATCACCACAGGAAGAATTATAGCAGCTACATACTTAGAAAACCAAGAATTTCCAAAAAAATGTAAAACCTTGCTTTGAGACTGAAATAACATGCCATCAGTACACTAATATACCAGGAGCGAGTATACATTACAAGACATCAAATCAAACTATAGGAAACTTTTATAGATCAAGGCACGTATTCTTAAGAGATGAACCTCAGCTCCTGCTTCTCCTTCACATAATTTCAGCTCTATATTTCAGAACTGACGACACCTGTCTAGGAATCCTTTCGGAGTTTCTATTTTTTCTTTGTCAGTATTTCAAAATAAATCAAAACTATCCTTCTATTGAGTTGTATGCTTTGTGCATTTGATTTATTTTTTGGCATGTATCACAGTTCCAAGTTCAGAAATTATAGTTCCTTCACAGGAGCAGTATTAGTTTAAGATATTGCCACCATTCAGCATCACTTTTGAATCTGTGCGTGGCATCCTGCAGTTGAGCTGGAGTACAAAGAGACAGCTGCAGTCTGAACTGATACGTTGGGGGAAAAAAAAAAAGAAAGGATAATCTGGAAATTTTACTGAAACGAGATCAACTCACTGAAAGGTTTTTAATACAGCTGTACAAGCAATTGTACCAGCACAACTACAGGATGTAAGGCAACATTTTTTTTTAACCAAATGCTTCATGCCATGAAGCTATAGCAAAAAAAAAAAAAAAAAAAAAGAAAGTTAAACATTACCATCTAAACATAAGAGTATACCTTCTACCTCATCTTACGAATCTAAGTCCAAGATTGCACTTACAAAGAAATTCCAGCCTTAATACTGGGGAACAGCTTAATACATCATAATCCAAAGACTCAAATAAGAACTTAAGAACCAAGAAACAAGTTACTTTTAAGGATTTAAAAAAAAAAATCTAATATATTCTAAAAAACAAACAAACAAACAAACAAAAAAAAACACCAGTAAAATTTTCCTACAGGATTGACTTTATGCAGACTGCGTTCCCCTGAGATAAAGGGTATCCCATTGGTCTCCTTTCACTCCATCACAGTGAAAGAATTAAAGTGGAAATAACAGTTTTTAAACAACAGTAAAGCAAAAGAAAGTGTCTCATAGGAGAAAATGAAGGATCTTACTGTAACAAGAACAGGTATTTGGTCTTGTTGAAGTTCATATAACTGGCCTCAGCCCAGTGATCCAGCCTGTACAGATCTGTCTGTGGGGTCTTTCTACCCCTAGGCAGATCAATACTTCCCCCTAACATGATGTCATCTGCAAACTTACTGAGGGTGCCCTCAATCCTCCCATCCAGGTCATCAGTAAAGGTATTAAACAGGGCTGGCCCCAATACTGACAGCTGGGGAACACCACTCATGGCCAGCCACCAGCTGGATTTAACTCCATTAACTCAATTTTTTCACATCCAATCCATCAAGAGATGATGTAAGTTCTGTGATACAATCCAAGCACTAGCATGCACACAAAAAGCAAAGCATCAGCACCTGTGACTGGCCACACTCACCTCCAAAACCACTAATCTTTGAAGGACAGAAACATCACACTGCTTCTCTCTTCCCTTTATGCAAAAGCCCATGTCAAAGTCACTGGAATCTCTTTCCCCAGGAGAGGTTTTATCAGAGGAGTAAAATATTTTCAAGTCCTCAAAGGTCAGACACAGCCCCTGGCTGCTCAGACAGAAGAGCAATGGTGATGACATTTCTCCTCAGGCCCACATACAGCAGCTCTAACACAGTCCCAGCCTCCAGGGGGATTAGCTCAAAGCAATGCTGCTGACCAACCACAGAAATGCAACAAACGGCTCTGAATCCACCACCTGGTGTGGCTGCCTTCGTCCAGGGGCTCTGGAGAAACTGTGCTACTGAAAACCACCACATGGAAGAGTCCAATGGAAGACATACCTCAGTAATTTACCTTGCACAAGATACAACTTGTTTGCACCATCCTACGTAGTACCACTAGTCACAAACACAATACAGAGTCATATGTTTACTGAAGTTAGCCTATTAGAGAGCAGTCAGCATGGCTCAGCAAACAGATGAAAAGTTTCTGTAACTAAACATAGCCCAGCACCTACCAACTAATTTTTACAACATTTTCCAATAGCATTTTTTTTAAAAGAATTTTTAAAACTTTGTATTTTCCAGTAAACCACATTTTTTTTTCTTCCTTCTTTCACGTCTCTCCACACTTTAGCTTGTAACAGTCACAGCAAGCTCAAGGAAAGTATCAAAGGCCCAGTGAACATGATCATTGTGCATATTAAAAGCAAGATGAGTATTCACAAGATTTCCATCACAGAAACAAGAAAATTCCAAATATCTCTCTCCAAGAAATATCCATGTTGGTGTTACAGCCCTCTGTGGAAACAAGCTCCTATACCATTCTCCTCTTCCTTCAGAGGACTGAGAACTCGTTGAATCACGACAAACTCAGCATTGTTAAGTGTTTGTGCCATGTCGTATAGAATCATAGAATCACACATGTTGGAAAAGACCTTAAAGATATATTATTAATTTACTGCCACAGGCCTGAAATACAATAGATACGCACTTTCTGCAGATACCCATAGCAGAAGAGAGAAAGCAAGCTGCCAGGCAATACACAGCCTTTTTAGCAAACGTTTCAGTTCCAGCCTGGATTCCTTTGCAATCAAGGATTAATTCACACAAGACAGAGTCAACAGGATGTTTAGGGAAACAGATAACATCTCTTTTAAAGTACACATACAGTTATTTTCTCACCACAGATAACTGATAAGAAATCATAGCAGCTGGTCTCATATCACAGAGAGAAAAACTTCAGGAGTTACACCTTTGCTTTACTTTCACAGGAGGATATGGTGAATTCAGGAATGCAGATCTCTCAGTTGTTCAGCCGCCCAACTTCCTTCTTGAGACGAGGCAAAGTGAAGTCTAGCGCTTTTTGCAGACTACAAACATACATAGTATGCCCAATTTATTCATTCACAAAAATTCCAAAGCTCTTAGAGCCATGCTCCCAGATCTCTGCTTTCTAGGCCTCTTCCTTCCTCACCTACTCCTCCCAGCATTTTAGCTTCATTTCCTAAGGAAATCACTAATATGCAATTTCAGGGCATTGCCTATGATGGCTTCTCATTTTTTCAGCCAACAAAGAGTTTGACCACATTAGATGCTTAAGAAGACATTAAATCCTTACCATTTTCACAACACAAGGACAAACAAAACCCTTTTCACGTTGCATTCTCATGAGGTAGAAATATTTCAGAGAAAACACGTGTGACTTAATCATACCTTGTTAGGCAGAAAGGAAACTGAAGGCCATCAATCAGTTCACGATCTCTGCTCTCATCACTCCTTGTTCTCATCTTGCCTCTCTTCCCAGGCCACCTCCACACAGGAAACTTTTTTTTTTTTAGCAAGCCTCTTCCACTCTCTAACAACTAGACTGTGATCACTCATAGACATTTGGTGGTCACATGGGCTGAGTGCAACCCCCAGCACCTATGGAAACAGACACAGATGTAGCTAGACCAAATCATAGCATCAGGTGGTACAGCAGGATTTACTCGCATTTTACTCGCATTAAAAAAATAAAAATAAAACCAACCCACTTTATTATCTAAAAGCTTTTATAGTTAGCAGGTTTGTTGCACAATTCTACAGCCTTATCTCACTCCCACTGAATGCAATGAAAAGTTACCTTTGCATACATGAGTAGCTTGATGGGAGCCATAAAACACCCTAAGAGGAAGTAATTTGGTTTACTGATTTCTCTAGTGAGAAAATCTAGACTTTGAAATGTGGTATGCACATTGTGGTCAATAACAACTCTTACTTCCATTTTTCTCAATGTATAGATACTACTTCACATACCAGTCCTTACATTTTCTTCCTATGAAAAGGAGAATGATTTCACAGCACACAAGAGGGCTGTGGTTAATTTGTTAAGAAGGACTGCAGTAGGCTCTCAGCTGCTGTAGATTGATGCAGATTTCAAATGGCAGACACCTGCATTTTGCATCAAGATAGTTCACACAGATAAAGGTCTATCATTTGGGATATAAGTATAGACAGTTGGTGTAAAAGGCAGGTGTCTATATTTGAGTTAATCAGCTTATGCCTCTGTATAGCAGATAGACTCATGTGGTGATTTTTCTGACCTACCTTAGATTGTGATCCTGAACTAGGACGAAGCATGCCCTAAACAAACACCTTTCTTTCTACAGACAATGAAAATATCTAGAGGCGCACTGATCAGACATGAAGACCTAATTTCTAGAGGCTGAATATTGGATAAATCAAATCCTGATTGTTGTGTCTGTGTTACACTGAAAAAAAGCACAGTGCTGCTAATAGAAAAAGCATTGGGCGTGTGGAAAGCTTTCCTTTGGGAGGTAAATAAGAAACCATGTGGAGTGGAAAGGTACACTAAGCTCAACCCAAAGCTCTCAAAGTGAGTATGGATTTTCTGACACGCAATAGATTGCTATAGCTACTCATACATTCAGTGGGATGGCCATTTGAAAGGGAGGAAAGAAAAAAAAATGTTTCTGCTCTGTTCAGAATGGGCTTGGTGAAGTAAGAGCAGAGAGCACATCCAGAGTTCTGAGTGCACTGGTACTCCTGATGTGCAAGAGCTGCTTTGTGCAGACACATATGCATGGCTCCACTGAGTGCAAAAGGAAGATAAAGCATTGCAGCTTCAAACAGTCAGATTCTACGTGCCCCATGCAGAGGATAAGAGAATGCACAAGGAAAAAGAAGTGATTTAGGTCAGAGCAGAGCAACCATTAATACAGGATCTTTGTGTTACTGCTACCTTCCTGGAAAACAAACAAACAAAAAAACCACAAGCATTTATATGCAAAAAATATTGTGCACAGACAAGTCATACCCTTAGTGACCCTCAGAGTCACACAGAAGGGGTAAGGAAAAATTAAAAGGCTCACATCAGAGCCTTCTCTTATGATTTCTGTTTGTTTGTTCATTTAAAATAAGCAAACAAAAAAGCAATCCAGCAGCAATGGAAATTTTACAAACACAGGCTTTTCCACAGGACAGAAGAAACTCTGCATTTGATTTACATTGTGTGTCACCGCTACCTAGGAAATGCACTTGGATAATCACAGGATTTGAAATTACATATGAAAGAAGCTAAGGATAGTCATATCCATGCTTCTATACTCTGTATGGCCTGTACTACAACTGCTCCTTCTTATGTATCGCTGTGCTGACACTGATAGAGAACTCTGCTTGCTGTGAGATCTGCAAGCTCTAGAGAGCGCATTTCCTAATACTAATGACTGAAATTTTTAACTTAAGAAGAATTTTCAAAGGTTTTCACTTGGAACAGTGAGTTCACGCCATTTCATTTCAATAAACAAAATTAACATTGAAAGGGAAAAGGCACTGAAACACAACAAGCCTATTTTTCATCTATTTACATTCACTTGTAATATGTATTTTTATTTAATGTGGTAAAAGGCAAAGTTAATACTCGGTGCCAAGTTTCAGACAAGTGTGAAATTTCAAGGCTTATTAGATTATTAAGCTCCTGAAACAAGGATTTATGACTGTAGAAGAAAGGCTGACACAACCTGAACTCTAAGCAGTGGTAACGCTGCCACAATAGCAAGTCGTGTGAACCGCCTGGATTACCTTGTCCTAGTAAAATGAAGAGTTTAAAACAGAGCAGAAAGTTCCAAACCATTATATTTCTAGTGCTGTCATGTTTGCAGTCAGGTTTGGGTTCAAATGATGTGAAAACATGGATCTGTTTATATATTCTGGAGTTACACCCACAGAACAGAATCCTAGAGAAATTCTCACAAATGAGGCCTGCAAGGGTACAAGTAGAAGAGTGCGTAGGTGTGTGTGCCTACAGAGATTATGTATGTAATCAACACATTAAGCTCCACAATACTGAAAATAATAAATTGTTGTGAATGTGTAAGGGTGGAAAGTGCATTTTACATGGATTATCTGCCCTAGTTCCTGTTCTTATTTTTGGAAAGCAATCAGCTCTTCGTGAGAACTCAGCACCATGCTGAGCCACCCTGGGGCTTTTCATGGCCCAGCCCTTCACTTTGCATTATCATCTGCTAGCAGCCACATCCTGTGCAGACTGATTCATTACAGCCAAGAGAGGCAGACAGAGCAGGAGACCCTCTGAATCCTGAGGTCTAAAGTCACTGTGAGATACTTTCTTCACTGTACCGTGTAAAATAGGGCTACCTTTTCCAATGAATTACTAGATGTTTTTGTTACTGACTACTCCAAATGAAAGCTTACTTTAAGATGATACATTATTTAAACTCAAGATCTCTGATAGAAAACTTTAATTTGCCTGCTCTGGAAGGCCATACAGTCACTGTAATATAATTTGAATGCAAAACCAAATATTTTTTACTACTTTTTCTTAACCACTATAGTCAAATGCAAACAAAAATCAGGTAGAGATGATTGGCTTTATGAATATTTATTTACTGATGAATATGAAATCAATTATTATTTGCAGCTATGGGAATATTTTTTGTTTTCTCTGAAGCTGCAGCTCATGGAGTCAGGCAATACAATACATCAAACTTGCATTTTTAAACTCTCAAATGTATTATCATTGAAACAGTATGATTTCCTAACGTCCTGCTTCTGAACACACATTACAAAAAATTCAGAATCGAAATTACTGCTACACTCTTTCTTTTCTGTTATACCATGGTTCTTTATCAGGAATAAAATGCCCTGAGCTCTCAGTGGGTGAAGGTACCAACCTGCAGCCCTGGCCTCCAGCATTCACTCCCGGGCTTTACAAGTAAATGACCCAAGCTGAAGTATTTGTTTTCAAGCTGCAGCATGCAACTGAGTCTTCATATAGAATCTTTTCAGACAGTTCCTACCCTGATTACAGCAAGAGCAGGACACAGGGAAATGTTGTACATAAATAAGTTACATGAGACAGTGGCAGAAATGCAGCTGCTGCACCATACTGCAGTCCCTGCCCGTCCTATCACAGCACCAAGTGAGGAAAGTGTATCGATGCAGAAATAGGAGATCTGTCAAAAAGCATCAGTGTGGCCACAGCCTGGGAGTCCCCTTTATCTCCAGCCGAACGAGTGATTACAGCTGAATTACAGAGGCTTTAAATGAACAAGTCAATTTTTGTAAGCTAAATAAAATGAGAGATGCTAGTAGTCCCAAGGTTAGCACAATTCAGTTCCTACACAAAATAAAGTACGATAATACATATATATACACACACACATATATCCCCAATTCAAATAGAAATTCATTAGGTGTAGTTCAATAGAAACAGTAATAGTCCATAGATTGTCATTTAACTTATGCCAATTACCATATAACAATAACAAAACAAGGATAAACTATTTGCAGGCACATTGTTACATGAATCTATGTTTCACAAAATTTTCTCAAAATTGTCTTTAAGAAAACATGTTGACCCACAGAAGCACCTCAGATGGCCAGATAAAATATCCAAGATGGATATGTATATTCAGTATTACTGTTTAAAACTGTGGAGGCATTATGCTGGCAGTCTGTGGACTGTATCTTGAAGATCACCATGAAACCAGTGCCCAGAAACACCAGTGGCCCATGCATATGGCAACATCCAATAATTAGAAGGCCAGTGGAGTTCAGCTAATGTTAGAAACGAGGATATATTTAGAATTTTTCCTTCTGTTATCTTCATCCACATTAGGCCAGCTTTACTAAAAGACTGTTTTTAGCAAAACAAGTCAGAGGTGAACACTCTTTCCTGACCCTCCTGACCCACAAACTCATCCTTATGACACCCAACACAGAGATGCTCCAACATCAAAACCTGCCAAAGCTTTCAGGGCAAATGACATTGGCACAGAAAAAGATGGAAATGCTGCAGTCTGAAAGAAATTATTTTTGTTTATCATTCATAAAATGGTAACAAGAGATAAGTGCCAGGGCTGCAGGGCTAGTGGCTGTTCTGGACCACCTCATAGCGCCAGGCTTCATGCCTTCACCTCAGCTGAACCAGACTCCTGCTGTTCTTGGAAACAACCCCAGACATGGCAGCTGGTGTGCCAGCCAGTGTCCCCACACCCATGGGCCTACCCTCTGTCAGCCTGACCAGAGATGAATGAGTGATTAGGTGGCTTTCTTAAATGAGGTATTGTTTCATTCAGTAATAGGAAAGCTTTGGTGCATGAAAGAATAAAGATTTAGAACCAATTAAGCAGCCTAGAAGTATATGTTTCCCTTAGCTTTCAATGTCTTGAACAACCAGTGAGGTCCAACGGTTTCAAATACTCCCTTCCTGCATGCCCCCAACTAACAACTGCACCCAGCCTCCCCTGGGATGGGATCCTGGGCAGACTGATCTAGAGAGTAGCAACCCTGCCATGGCAGAGGGGTTGGAACTGAATGGTCTTTAAGGTCCCTCCCAACTTAAACCATTCTATGATATGATTCCCCTTTCTTTTCTAACATTCAGTATGTTGTCATCTTCAGCTCTTCAGTCTGGAGGAGTAGCTGTGTAAATATAGCTGGGACTAAGAAGGGGTAATCTTGGTGGCTCAGGGATTAGCATCTTACCTTCCTGAGCTGTTTACAGGCAGGCACTTAGTCTGGAAGCACAGTCTGGCCTCTCTGCCTAGGTTCTCAGATGTTGGGCTTGCCTTTCAATAAATTCAACATATGAAAAGTGAATGAATGTGCAGTCAGTTTGGCCAAGCAGCGAGCAGGCCATACCTCACATCAGTCACAGAGAAATAGGAGCTGACAAGCTAGGATGCTCCTGTCCCTAGTTTGCTGCTCAGGATATTTTGCTCTTTTTTTTTTTCTTCCTCCCCTTCCCCCTTTTTTCCTTTTTCCCAGTTAGGTCTTGGGAACTGCACTTTTGCTTCATTACAGCTGATTTAAGAGGTCCACCTAACACTTCAAAGAAGGGCAACCTAGCAGCTGTGCACTACATCTTGATTTTGTTCTCAGATAGGAGGGAACAATGTAGCCCACGTGGCAACCCCAGGAATCACCCTGCTGTGAAGTTTGGCTGCATATTTCCCTTCTATTTCAAAACACACATCGTTTATCCACACAGTTCTGCAGCACTGTACTGCTTCTAAAAATAACTACAGCCTGCAAAATCCTGTGAGAGGGACAGGCCTTCACATCCATAGGTCAGTAGGAATCTAACAAGATGCTTTCCTCATCACCCAGACTAAACACACACAAAACCATGCCCACAGCTCCCCAGACATCCCTTCCTGCAGCAACAGCAGTGGCTTTGGTTCAGGAACATGAGGCTGCTGGCTCCCAGAGCATGGCTGTGAGTTGTGACCCTCTCAAATGAGTCACACCACAGTGTGCTCCAATGCGTGCACACAATGCTCCAAAAAGCACTCAGCCATTCCTAGATTTCCCTCTCAAAACAAGCCAAAGGAACATAGCATTATGAGCAGGCACTTATTAACCTCCCTGAACTAAGCCCACATGCTACCTATATATGGTATACTCAGGCTGCCTACATTTTTCACACTGTCCCGTATGAATTCCTTCTTTATAGTATCGATGCAACATCCAGATCCTCCTTAGAAGCCATGAATTGCACTCTCTTCAACAAAGTTTCAGCCAGCTGCTAATTAACACCCTGCCCTCTTGTAAACAACTGACACAAGACACATGCAGATGCCGTCACACAGCCCTGTTGGGACCCAGAAGGGTTCATCAGCCACTGACAGCTGCTTGCCATTCTGTAAGCACCCCAGCACAGCCAGCAGTCCCTGCAGGACTAGGGGCTACACCAGGGAGCATCTCACCAAGGCAGCTCACGGAGCAGGGGATGAGCACTGCTCGACGCTTGGAAAGGATCAGCTGGGTCTCAATAAAAGGTGAAAATTCAGAGAGAAACTTTTCATCCATCACCTTGCTGGAGAAACAGTATCTGTATTTTTCAAATGTAAACACACATTCAGTCCAACAACTTACTTCAGTTGAAATGGTTGGAAGTCACTATACAGCTATGCAGCTAGAAAACAGAGACCAGACCCTGAAGGCCAGCCAACTTTAAAGGATTTTGTATCCACATACAACTGAGGCAATGGTGTAACGACCTTTGTAACTCCACGACGGCAGCATTAAGATAAAAAGAGCTTATGGCTTGTTTCTAACAGTGCTGCACCAACCTAAATTCAATCCCATGCCTTCTTGACATAGAAGCAGGATCAGGTCTTTACCATAGTCAGTACCTTGAAGAAAAGAGTGTCATTTGAAGCATATCTTAGCAACACTTAGCATTTGGCATAACTCCAGTGCTGTAACAAAATTACATCTACTTGTTCTCTCAAAGGTTTTCTGACACACACCAGTAATGTGCTAAATGCTCTATTGCAATCACTGATTTGTTCATGACCAGTAACTTTGTCATAGTAATGCAGAACACAATTTTGGAAGTACCACTACTGTCATATTTGAATACTTTACTCAGGAGTTCCTGTAAAGTCACAGCCAAATAGTTCTAGTACAGATACAAGTATATCTTCAATGGAACTCACCCCCCCCACTTGCTGTCTCCCCTTCCAAAGCCAGTTCCAAACACTACAAAATAACAAGCAAGTCACTCAAAGAACACAGTTCTCCACCTTCTCTGACCACTTCCTCCAAAGAAGAATGCTGGGTAAAGATCAGTCGTGTCTTTGTAGTTAAAATCATGCACTGAAGCTATTATACGCACAGGAGTTCAAGGACACTGTCACTGGTTAAAGACTAGCATGTTCAATATGCAGAACAAAATACAATTGGGGGCAGGGTGCCTTTTCAGCTATTCCCAGTAGAAATTTAATGAACATTTGAAGTAATAATTACTTTGTATTTTATAGTTTGCATCCCAGGTATAAAAAAAACCAATCAAACCAACCTGTCACATCAGCTTCCTTAACCTAACAGTGCTATGTACATGATAGGAAGAAAAGCGTTAGCTAGATGATACCAATTACACCCAAGATTCACAGTGCTAAAGAACAAGCATCTCTCGAGATCCACCGTGAGCAACCTACATTTTGACATACCATCAGTGATGTGAAAGAACTGTGAGACAGGTTTGGACATTCTTATTCAAACTTAAACTTTCATTTGTAGGTTTTTAAATGAGATGCGTCCTGACTTCATTAGAGGCCTAAAACAAATTAGAAACTTCAATTTTGCCACATAATTTTGCCAATATACAAAAATCAGTACAACCTGTGCATACACAATAAGTGCCCAACATTATCTATCCGGTACCACAAATAACACAAGATAGGTTCACACGTATAAAGGCTTTTCCAAACTATGCGAGATCCATCACTTCAGAAAGGAGTTAGCATAGTTAATATTTCTTCTATGAGCATACAGATACACCACTGATTTAAAGGCATTAATGAGGTACCTACAGTTTTTAACACTGGGACATTTTTGACCCTTACTGCATTTGTAAGGCTTGGGTTTTCAACAGGAATGCTTCTATTGTTAATAGGATCAATATTGTTAATAGGATCAATATGTACACAGAGGTTGAGGAGAATATATCACTGCAGCACAAGTCAGACACCTTCTCTGTAGACTTGTTTTGAGTTGTTTATTGAGGTTTAAGAAGTCATCCACATTTCTATAAATATAGACATTACTTGAGTAAGTGACTTACAATGTCACCAGTGCAGGTACATATATAACCAACATACAAAAGCTCCACTGGAAGCTACTTCAGTTTATTCAAAAAGGACCAAGATATCATTTAAAAAAAAAAAAAAAAAAAAAAAAAGAGACCCAAAAAACAGCTGTCACTTTCATTTATTGAAGACACTAAAGTGCATTTTTGGTTACCTCCTGGACAAACAGCTGCTGGTTAAAAAATTTGACTTTTTTTTTTTTTCCTAAAACATATTTAAGTTACTTTGATTGACATTCAGGTTTGTAGCCGTCATCCTCCTGATACATGGCAGCAGGTAAGAAAGCGTATTATTACATTGCTGGTTGAGTAATAGGAGGAAATAGATTTTGCCTTTTTTTTTTTTTTCCTTTAATTTAATGTTTCCAACAAAAGTTTAAAGAGAATCTAACATTCTGATGAATTTTTACAGCACCACTAAAGTTAGTCCTAAAAATCCAGGCTCTGTTTTAGCCCTTTTAGTTGCTAACCAAGTATCTAAAGAGTCACTTGAAGCTCTGTACCAGTAAAAAAAACTACCCTCCCTTTTCTGTCAAGCACTATCCTGCCCAGTTAACACTGTTTGCACACTCTGTAAACAAGAACAGCTTAAAGCATAATTAAAGCAGAACACAGGCCCATCTTGAAAATCTTCTTCTCCCACTCCCTCCCTCCCAGTAGTGTCAAATGTTTTGAGTGTATAAAGCATTATTACATTCCTAACCACAAAATACTTTAATAAGAGTCACGATAGAAAAAAAAAAAAGCATACATTGAAGTGACATAGCAATACCACTTTAATAAAATGGGGTATTTTGGGGAGATACAAGAAGTGCTCTGCTAAGTTTAACTTCATCTTTACTTCATTATGATTTATTTTTATTGCCGAAAAAGTCACTAACAGAGCAGACGTTGTGATTGCTAGAACCACAACAGCCTAAGTTGTTCTTTACAGCTCCTTTACTGCAATTAATTTACTTTTAATTGGATAGATCAAGGACATAACACTCATCATTCAAAAATAAATTACTAATTTTGAGTATGAGCTTAAACCTGATTTAATGTATAAGGATGAATGGCTACTCCTAAAAAATAAAAAACCTTACATATGAAAAACATGCTATATGTTGGGAAATCACTTTTCCATGCTCCAACGTGCTGTTTACGTTATTTAACTCGTCAAAAAAGTCTCTTCTATCAGTTGAAAAACCCACAGCACCTAAGCTTCAAGTATTTGAACTGAATGTGAGTCAATTTCAAAAAGTGCCAATTTAAAAACAAAACAAAACCCACCCTACACATGTAGCCAAGCTTCCATAGAAATCCCCAAACAAGATAAAAAACAGCCTCTTGAAATAATGGGTTACTAGCTTCATACATGTTTTTAAAGCTGTATAATGTTCACCTAAACACTCCACTTACGATCATTAGAAGTTTAAAAACATAGAACACCTTCAATGCAAATCGCTTGCAGAGGCACCCTCAAAAGTAGGAGTACAACACTAAGCAGAAAACCCTCATCTTATTTGGCTATTTAGACATCCATGTCACATATACCCACCCATCCATCCAGTTCCTGATAGTATTACATCATCTATTAGGGCTTCTGAAATAATGCAGAGCCATAAACTCAGAAGAGACTATTTAAAAAAAAAATAAAAGTTCCATGAGCACACTGCCTTCCACAAGGCAAGGTTGTGCAACTGATTGTTTAACGTAACTAAGCTTAACGGCATCCAAACAAGCAGGCCTGGGTTTGGAAGCTGTTTTATGTCAAATTTTGACCACGTAACTACTCTAAAATAGAAAGGTCAAAACAGAACTCATCTCTTCTTTTTCTGCTGCCTCAACATTTTCCTTCGCTTAATTATCATATCGTATAGTTTTTCCAGTCCCTCTTTGAGTCCATCTCCAATGATTGCACAGGTTGGCTGCAAATGCCAGGGAGTTGAAGAACTCAGCTCGCTCATCGCTAACATCTTCTCGATTTCAGAAAGAGAGAGAGAGTTTCTCAAGTCCTGCTTGTTAGCGACTATAAGGACAGGCACTCCTTGATTTTCAGATATCCGTGTGATTTTGTGAAGTTCAGTTTTGGCCTCCTCCATTCTCTCGACGTCGACGGAGTCCACCACAAACACAATACCATCGGTGCACCTCGTGTACGACTTCCACAGCGGCCGCAGCTTCTCCTGGCCGCCCACATCCCAGAAGTGGAACGTGACCGTTTTCGAGTTGCCCAGAGTCACTTTGATTTTCTCCGTATTAAATCCTTTCGTGGGGACGGTGTTGACGAATTCATTGAACTGCAACCTGTACAGCACGGTCGTCTTCCCAGCGGAATCCAGCCCCAAGATCACAATATGGAAGCACTGGAAAGAAGGCAGGCTAGACAGGATCGGCGTCTGATCCGAGAGTCCATTCCCCATCGCCGGGCGGCGAGGTGACAGCGCGCTGCCGCTGCCACTACCACGGGCGGGGTCCAACGGCTGCGTTCGGCTCCGATCCTGCGGCGACAAACGCAGCGTTACCTCCGCCTGACCCGACCCGAAGCTGCCGCCGCCACCGCCCCAACCGCGGGCAGCAAGACCGTAACCGCTCCCCACCCAGCCCGGCCCTGCGGGCTCTGCAGCCCCGCAACGCTGCGGTGGCCGCTACCGACACTGCAGCGCGGCGGGCACCCGCATTCCCTGCCGCATGCCGCCACTATCGCTATCGCCGCCGCCGCCCCCCAACCCTGCCCCTCCGGCCTACCGCTCGGCCCCGTCCCTCAGCGCGGCGAAGCTAAAGCCGCCAGCGCCTCCATGTCGCGCACCTCCGTGCCGCCACCACTGCCGCCGCTACGACTCCCAAACCTCTGGCAGCAGAGCAGCGCCCAGCCCGCGCCTAGTCCCGCTCGCCCTGCCCCAAGCCTCTCATTGGTCTCTCCGCGTGACGGGGGCGAGGATAAAAACGCGCTCCGCCTCGCCTATTGGCTAGCAGCTCCGGCCACTCATCGTGGACCCCGTTCCCGCACCCTCAGCCCACGAGCAGGGTGTTGAAGCGCTGGTGGCCTTCGCGGTTGCTCTGTACCCTCCACCCACGGTGCGCGGGCGGTGGCAGCGATCTCGCCGCTTCTCCTGAGCTGCGTAAGCCCATGGGCTGCGCCTGCTGTCACTCAAGCGGGCGCCCCGCCCTAAGCGGTTGAGACGCGGCGCGGTGGCGCCTCACAGCGCGCGGTCCACTCCTCGCACCGCAGCTCACCCTTGCGCCGTCCGGGGAGAAACCTAGCAGCAACGCTCGACTTCGGCAGCCGCAAGGTGTCCTCGCGGTGGGTGGGGTTGCGGCTCCACCCAACCCTGCCACCGACCGCTCCCGTGGCGCCTCGCGCCCCCCGTCGCCTAGCAACGTGCTGCACGCGCAGCCCCGCCTCTCCGCTTTCCCCCAGCGGGGAGCCTTGCGGCGCTGCCCACGTGATCTGTCTCCCCGCCCCGCTGCGGGCGGCCGCCATGTTGAGGCCGGGCTTTCCTCACGTCGCTGTGGGGGGAGTTCACTGAGGCGCCGTGCCGTAGGGGAGGCTGGGAGTTCTGTCTGAGCCTCCGGAAAGCGTGCCCAGTGTTTCCCGGTTCTTTGGTATAGCTGTTGAAAAGGAGGAATGTTTAAGGATATTCTGGCAATTACGTATTTCTCCGTTGAAAACATTATATTTTAAATCGCAGCTACGATGTGTAAAAGAGCAAAGTTATATAGCAGGACGTCGTATAGCGTCAGAAATGCCAGAGCGTGCTGTAGACACGCGTGGTTCAATGGTATTAGCATGTTAAAACACCCGTTAGAATCCTGTTTAAAACAGCGAAGTTCTCACATACTGCTTAAAGTAGAATGTGGAGCACAGGCAGAAAAGCATCAGTAGAACTTGGCCTACATTATTTCAAGGACAGTGCTCAGTAATTTGAAGTTGCTGGAAGCCAGATAAAAACACCTTGTTAAGGAACATTGCCACAAATAATGGATTTATTCAGAAAACCTGACCACCTGACATAGATCAACTTGAGCTTTATTTCCATCTATAAAATTGTTTGCTTATTTTTATTTAATCAGCCTATAAGGTATTATAGCCGATGCAACCTTAAACCACTTTCACGAAGCATTATAATAACCATTTGTAATTAGTTCCACAAGGAGGACATGGGTTAACTACTACCTTTATTAGAGATACTCAATTTTTTAACAGGAAAGGCAGTAATGCTGCTTTTATCTATTGCCTTGTTGAAAAACTCAATACATAATAACATATTTCAGTGCCCTGGAAAAGGGAATGGTGCAGAACCAATGATTTTCTACAGCATGGCATATCTGATATCTTAAAAGATTATATGTTTCTTAGAATTTTATGACATCAGGGCGATAATTAAATGATTAAGGTTAGAGAGGAATGACCATCTATAGCAAATTGAGCATATCTGTGTTCATAACTACATACATGAAAATGATCTGCCATCTAAAAATTGCTTGGAGAAGTCAGTTGTTCTGTTTCTCTTTTCTTTCCCTACATTTATTTTATTCACCTGTTATAACTTGCTGTAAACTGAATTATGAACTCTCTGGGGCAGGTACTATTCTTCATTGTGACTCTTAGTGTTTAGTGCCTTGATCTTAATTAATGCCTGTAGGCATTACTGCAAAACAGCTATTAAATAGCAATCCAAGCTGATCAGCTCCTCCCATACATTTCATGCTTCTTTAGAAGTCAAACGTGCAGACTGGGCAGGTGTTCCAGGTGTTGTGAATGGAGTAATGGTATCTAAATTAGTGGGAGGGTAAGAAAGCTGACACATTCAGCCTTTGATAATTGAAGGTGATGGTGAAGCAAGGCTTTGATTATCCTGTAGAAACTTAGAATGAAGAAAGTGTATGGCAGGAAGTACACTTACTACCTTTTCTAGTGTGTAGTTGAATGGTGTCACTTACATAGGTGACAATAATTGCAAAGTGTATGTATGAGGAAACTGAATGGGAGAAGGATCAAGCTATGTGAAGCCTGTAATATAAACTAAAAAAAAAAAAAAGCTAATTTTTGGTGTTGGGCTATTTCACGTACTGATCCTTACTTTTTCACTTCATATCTACCATGTGTGCTATGAGTTTTGTTCTGACTCATTAGGATAACGATATTGTTGCAAGGTACAGCTGGCTACCTATAGCTGGCATATGGTAATGGGATCCCAATACCTCTGTCTTCATGAAAGAGACGCGTCAGTAGTCACAAAGAATGAATTGTTACTGTGTGGAAGCCAAGCAATGTGTATAAAATAAAATCAACTGTGTTTCAGTATAATGATATGACACACCTAGGCAAGGGTGCAAAATAATATTTTAATAGTGTTGCTTAGTTTTATGTGTTCAAAAATTGAACCTGTTTATCTTCTGTTATGCCCTAAGTCTAAGATTATCAATAAAAATGTATTGTTTTGAGGTGACATTCTTTGTTTCTAAAAGATCTGGTTCCTGCCTAAAATATAATAGCAGTTTTGTGATAGGTTTTGAAAATCAACAGTAACAGTAAAATTGCTGACAAATTGGAAAACATAAAGTTTTGCTCTTAAGACAGTCTCTTAAATTGACATACAAAATGTTTTGCACAAGGAAGTCTTTTATCGTCTTTCCTGCCTCTGCTGAATTATTTTACAACTTGCAAGCTGTGTGAATTACTTTGCTTTGATTATTAAAAAGTAGTCGGAGGTAGAAAATCTAATTTATTTCTTCACAATAAATAACAAAGCTTAGAGCAGCAGGAGATGGAATTGCTGTGTGTTACAGTTTAAGTTGCTATTCTTATTAGACCAGTTAATTAAACCTATTCTCACTTCATACATACCTTCACATGAAGTCTAACATTTACATTTTACAGCTTTCATGTTCACAGATGAACATTATGCCATATAGCTGGCTAACAAACGGAAAGCCTTGTTCTTTGATACTGATTCTGAGTTGCATCTTGACTGCTGCTTAGGTGTGTTAGTTGAAAAAAAAATACACACAAAAACACAACAGCACCAACTCACAACGTTTCTTAAGCCTGGCGAGAAAGTGATGTGTCTCTGTGTGACTGATATTATAATCTATCTATCTCCAACCTCTGAGTTGTGTGCATTTCAGTCATTTTACCCTCCTATAGCATGGCTGTAGTGGCAGAGACACCACATCCACAGAGCACAGAGGACCATCTGATCACGTTCTGTGTGGATAGGTGCATGTGGGTAGCACACGTTCTTCCTGAGGTCAGGTGGAACTCAGCACATTGGCAATTTCTCCCACAGAATCTCTATGCTAAGGAGCTAAGGACTTGTATCAACAGACTCCCTACTGTACTGATTTTTCATTTACTGGCAGCAAATAAATGAAGGTTGAACATCGATCCTGTGTTTACAAATACAAAGGTTATAATCACAGTATCTAAACCAAGGCATACAGCTAGTTGAAGAGCTTGAAGCAGTTGAAGGAGTAGAAGAAAGCATTGTTTTTGCAGGTACCCCCAGTTTTCAGTTTCCATATCTCTACCTCACTAAAAGGCAGCTGCCTCTGAAAAAGAAATGCAAAAAATAGTTCCTACCTTAACCCTTCAGTTTGGGAGGTAAGACCATGAGAGACTCAAAAGACCAATCTACGTGTGATGGTATGTACAAGCATTACAGCCTTGGCTTGCACATTTTCTTCAGTGGCTTCATACTGATAGGGCTGTGCATATATTTACCACAATAACAAACATTTCACCCACTACTCCCCACACCCACCACATTTGTGCCACCATTTTATTTGTTTCCCAGAACTACTGACTTGAGCCACACAAGCTCTTGCTGGGAGCACAGGGCTACTGAATGCTACCATTCAAAAACGTCATCGGTTATGGCACTGCTTCCAAGAGATTTATCTTTTCCCCAGCATTCTCTTCCCCCCCCCCCCCCCCCAAAAAAAAAAAAACCAACAAAACAACTACATGCTCTTTAGAGCTTTATTTTTGTACTCTAGAATTACTCTATTTAAAATCCTATCAAGTTGAGATATCATTATGCGCTACCCGTTTCCTCACAATGCTTTCTTTGAAGAAGGTTGCACAGTTTTTAAACGTATCATTTTTCCTTAATATAATACAAGCAGTTTTCAAGCAGATTAAAAGTACTACAATTTCAAATACAAGGGTAGTATCTGTTTTACTTTGCCTAACTAAACTGAATACACAAAGATATTTTCCCAACTCCATAGTAAAGGAGATGCCTGCAGTAAATCAGGTACTGCCGTTTGCTCTGTTATTGGTATCACAGAGCAACAGTGAAGAAAACTAAATGGAACACTGCAGTTACTTTTTTCTTCTCCAGACAACTTTCTAAATATTTTGTATTTAACTTTTAAAGGGTGGTGAAGTTTGCTGGATTTATAAAAGATGGGATAAACAGATTCTTAACAGCAGAACAGAAGATTCATTTTTCTATGAATTTGTGTTTCAGTTGATTAATTGTAGTGGAGGAAGGATGGAAGTTTTGACTGAGGCTTTTCAAGACTGATACTGGTAAAGGGTTTTGTTCCTCTGGATTCACTAGTTTAATGTATGGTGCGAGCACAGGGCACGTGTAGTTGCTAACCATGAATTTTCACAAGATTCCCAGAAATTGCATTGTCTTTATGGCATCAGTGTCTCTGTTAAGATGTACTTAAATACTTACAATAAATTATGAGGAGCTAGACATACAAATACACACTTGCTGTGTACTGTTATGAAAAGTTGCTTCCACTGGGAGTCAAGCAAAAAAGGAAAATAGCATCTCATCATTTGAGCATGTATAACTAAGTGGTAGCTTGTAGGATGAAACAATAATCTAACCCACTTATTCCGTAATAACCCATCCACTTGCAACAGTTACTTATTTAAAATATGTGCTTTGTGTTTCTGTACTGCCTGTATCCAAAAGGAAACTCAAAGATGGGAATCCAGCGTAAAGGCTCCATGGTAAAAACAAGCAAACTGTTGATCTGTGCTAACTTTGTACCAGTGTATATACAGCAGCAAAAGAAAAAAAAAAAATGTTACATAGAGATTACAGTTAATGGAAATATTTTATGGAAGATATGCCTAAAGTCCCAGGAGAGCTTTGAAAAATCTGCTCTATCTGCCTCAGTGTGTAATGTTGTATGTAATGTAGCGATAACGTTGCAGCTTCTTGAGCTTGATATTCAGAGGCGACAACTAATATAAATCTCTATTGAGACAATGAAAAAGTACACCAACTATTTATTTCATGATCTCCAACTGTTCATAGAATGGCTTGGGTTGGAAGGGACCTCAAGGATCATCAGTCTCCAGCCCCCCCCTCCCCCCCAGCTGCAGGCAGGGCTGCCAAGCTCCATATCTAATACTAGACCAATTGCTGTATGATTTACCAGTTCTCCTAATAACAGGAGCTCCTGATAAGTCCTGGTCATCTACAGAAAAACATATGGGGAATCTAGCTACTCCCTGGCATTGTGAAAGCATCTCTTTCTCAGATGAGTCAAAAGACCTACTGCCTTTGCAGGTACAATGTTGTTGTTTTAATTGGCCAAAGGAGGCAACAACAATATATTATGAATTTCAGTCATAACTGTTTACAAATGTAGTTATAATTTATTTTATGACATAATTAATAGATTAAAAATGTTCCTGAAGATAAATAGCACAAGATATGCTTTAACAGATAATGGTGTAAGCCATAGGTGCTCAATGGACTGTATCAGTTTTCTGCGAGCAGTCTGCTAGGCTCATCTTCACCAGCACTTGCTTCATTTCCTTCCAGCAATATCTTTGTGCAGCATTTGTACAAGAGTTTTCAGCAATACATTACTAGGCAGACCTGTGTCTCTCTTAGTAAGTAGATAACAGAAGTGCACAGGGGACAGTACTTAGCTTATTGCACATACATGTGCAAATGTATGTAGACATACATTTGCACACAGGATAGTACGTATCACAGTTCACTGCTTCCAAGGACTAGCGTTTCATTTGCAGACTTATCGGGGACTGGGAGTTCTGAGCCAAGACCTCCTTTCCTTGTTCCACATCCAACCCAACTGCACTCCAAGGTGTAATTAGACACACACACACAGACCATGATGTAGTAGCAGCAAGTCTGCAGCTTTTATAGGTGTATGGCAGTCACATCCAGTCTCTGAACAAATTTGGATTGTGACCAATATATTGGATTGTATTTTATTTTATATCAGAATGGTATTAAAAATCAGCTTTACAAGAGGGAAGAGAGTACAAATACTCCCTTTGCTTTGATTGCTAGCATTAAAATCATACTTCAGTCAGCAGAACGTGAACCACAGCTAAGCATTCTAGATTGGATTTTTCTCAAGCTGAAGAAAGTATTTTGGCTGCAGGTGATAAGAACTACAAAGTCTCAGCACAACCAAAGTAGTTCTTTCCCCAGGGTCACTGACAGTTTCACCAACTAGCTGAAACTGCTGCACAAAGGTTTCAGTCTCTTACATGGGGACACAGTGGGTGTCTGATACTTTGGTAAGTGCTGGGTATTTATTGCAGTTTCTAAAATTTCAGCAAAAAAATGTAGTTACTGTTCTCAATAGCAATACTAAGAGTTCTAATGAGAAATGAGAGCCTATTATTGCATGCTGTATAAACACAGTCCTTATCCTGGGGTGCTCACAAGCTTGTATTATGCTTGGGTGGAAAAAAAAAAAAAAAGAAGAAGAAGAAGAAGAAACAAACAAGGAAAAAAGGAGGATTAAAGGGCAGGGAAGACAAACATTGTGTGGGTGGGGAGCTGTAAGTTCAGCTCATTGCTCATCTGTACTTCAGAATTTTAAGTCTTATCAGGTTAGCACTTCTTTTTACATTAACAGTAAATGTGTCAATCGAATGCAGGATTGGGCCTACTGTTTGCTGAAGTTTACAAGCTAAGTCAATTGAAAATTGATTTGAAAACCAATCATAGGTGTGTTGGGCAGAAACAGGGTTTAAACAAAGTAAGGAAAGCAGATATACCAACTCAGGGAAGAATAGATTGTTTAGCTGAAATTATAATCCTGCCACATTAAGTGGAGTCAGTGGATGAAGAGAATAGTACAAGAGCCAGTAATTGAGATTTCTGCAGGGGTAAACCCATGATTGCTATCATGTCTTTGGAGGTTTTCCTCTGCACCTCCTGCCAAGATGGGACACAGAGGGAAGATTAGGAAGGGGTCAGATAGAAATTATGGAAACAGAAGAAGCATCAGGATGCTGTAAAGGTGTGCATAGATATATTTTTCAATTACTTATTCCATTTGAGGCCTTTCTACTTTTAAACTATAAAAGGAAAATAAAGAAAGCCTCTCTACGTAAGGGAAAAAATAAGCACAAACGTACTGTAAGGAGAAAAGAAGGAACAGAATTTAGGGAGTTCTTCATGCTTGGAATTCTTTGGCTTTCTGATAAAAGAGATACGTGACGCATGCAGCACATGAGTATATACAAGCCCAATCTGAATCTTCAACAGAAGTATGAGAGCACATTAAAGAGTGCCAATGGTTGCATCCCTCCTCCCATTTTAACAGCGGAAGGCCTCTGAAACTGTAGAACTTTCTGTTAAAACTATGTTATTCTTAGAAATCCCACCTGCTAAGTTTCACTTCAGAACTCAGCCCTTTTGCTTAGGGATGCTGACACCTGCTTGGCATTTCATTTCAGTACAGATCCACAGAAGTGGGGTTTTTTTTTTGGTGAGCAGCACTGCAATTCAGATCATCATTTGTGGCTGGGGACTAATTGAAGACCCAGCACTCTAGCACAGGTAGCATATACATCTTCCTCCATCTTTCAGACCTGTGAAAATTCATAGTTGAGATAAAACTGAGAACCAATTGTAATTGGTGCGTACTCCTTAGTTTTAAGTTTTTGTAGTTACAGAATCATGACACTCTCCCTTTTATGCAAAATAAAGCAGCTAGCAGATACTTCAGTAGTGGAGATACCATTGAAATACAAAAACAAAGCCTGAAAAAGAACAAGATATTCAGCAGTCATCTTAATCCTTCCATCTGTAGTCAGCAGACGCTTTTTGATCCTCTCAGTTTTCATATACTTAGTAACAAACAGAAGCCCTCAACGCTCAGTCTCTAAGTTGGAGCTATGTCACCAGATGTTTGTTCCCCAGTATAAGTCAGTGTTAAAAAAAAAAGAAAGATCCAGTGAACTGTCAACAGCCAGCAGCCCAGAAGATACGACTTACCAGAAACAAAATTAGCTGCACTGCAGAGAGGTCTTTTGGCTTTATCAACAGCATCAGAAAAGTTTAAGGACATGGAAGACCAGAAAAATCGTCATACTAAAAGCAAATGTTCTTACTTCCCATGTCAAAGTAAAGAGGAGCCTGAGGATTTTGCTGTTCCTTTTTAAACACAGCTGAGCCTCATCCCCTCACACTTACCTTTCCCAGAACAGCTGCTTCTGCTTTGGAGAGGAATTCATGTGGACCTAACACAGATGCACCTGCTGTTGTGATGTATAGGGTTCTCTGACAAGGCAACGGTGAACTGTGCTGCTAGGGTTTTTATTTTTGTTTGTGTTGGTTTATATCATAAAGTCTTTATTCCTCAGCTGAACATGTTCCAGCCCTCTCTCTGCTGCCCCAGAATTCCCTTAGTAAACCTGCCCAGCAGCATAGAGAAGTCCCCAGTAAGGGGCTGGCATCTTGCATTGTCTGTTTTTGCTGTGAGTAGGTCTGTGCTGCTTGACAGTAATAACCCAGCAGCTGTCTGGATTATGATCAGTACATACTGGGTGACAGCACTGAGAAGTGACTCTGTTAGGTCAAGAATTGTGCAAACACATGATAAAAGACAGCACAGTTTAAATAAACAGTGGAAGGATGGAAGAAATCCTCATGTAATAGGTGGAGAGGGGAAGCACTGAAATTGAGTGATTTACTTCAGGTTACACAGGGATTCATTGGGAATACAGGTTATAAGAGTCCTCATCTGCTGTTATACATGTGCAAAAATTTTCTACCATCCTTCTTCACACAGTCTTGGTAAAGGTCACCTGGAGCTTTGAGTACATTAAAAGCTCATGATTATGTCCTCCTACTAAGTTGAAGTACTGATTTAAGAAAAAGTGTTAAGAGAGTTGGTTACGTGCCTTGCAGCCTATGCTAAGATCTCATTATCTTAGGCCAGCAGGAGAGCATCACACTGGGCAGGGCAGTACTTGGAGACAGTACTTACAGGTTGGGTATTTAGGTAATGGATGCTGCAGTGCCTCAGCACCTTCTCAGGGATGCTCCCACCTCATCCTGGGTTGGGGCAATTCCATGGCTTCTATACTAGCAAACATCAGTCAGGTTGGATGTTAGGAAAAATTTCTTGTCAGAAAGAGTTGTCAAGCATCGGAACAGGCTGCCTGGGAAGGTGATGAATCAACTTTCCCTGAAGGTGTTCAAGAAGAGTGTAGATGTGGCATTGAGGACCATAGTCTAGAGTGGTCACAGGCATGGGTTAATGATTGGACTAGGTGATCCCAGCTTTATCTGCTCTTATTCAGTGCATCCAGAAGCACAGTGAGATTCACAGCAGCTTAGACATGTCAACATTAGTACATGCTGACTCGACATCTCTACAACATCCCAAATTGCTCTCTACAACTACCTGAAAGGAAGTTATGGTGAGGTGGAGGTTGGCCTCTTCACCCAGGTAACAGTGATGGAACGAGAGGGGATGGCCTTAAGTTGAGCCAGGAGAGGTTCAGTTTGGATATTTGGAAGAATTTCTTTTCAGAAACAGTGGTTAGGCGTCAGAACAGACTGCCCAAGGAAGTGGTAGAGTCCTGGAGGTGTTTAAGGAAAGGACAGATGTAGTATTTAGGGACATGGTTCAGTGGGCATGGTGGCGGTGGGCTGACTGTTGGAAGAGATGATCTTAGAGGTTTTTTCCAACCTTAATGATTATATGATCATAAGGCAAGTTATCTACTGTTGACTGGGAAGATAGGATTTTCAGTGCCAGTCTATTGTCCTTGCTGACAAGGCAGTCACTGCTAATCTTTTCTTCCCCTATCACAATGACTAACCTCTGATGAAGACCAGTAGGATAGCAGCTGGCTGGTGTGGGAAGGACAGCCATCTTTGGCACCAGTAAAGATGGTCATGTTCAGCTGGTGAAATGGAAAAGTCTGACATTTCTGAACCTACTCTGTGAAAATCTAAGCCTGGAGGGAAATTTATATTACAGTTCTTCTAGCAATAATCTGTTTCACACAAACTTGTTGCTGGTTCTACTGTGGGAAGGAAATCGGATGAATAAAGCAGAGTAAACCATTAGGTAAATAATGGTAAAAATCAACTGATTGCATTCAATCTTGATATTAAATATTTCCAACCCCTGAGAAATCCAGTAAAGAGTGTAAAAGAAAACTGTTTGTCTAGAACTGGTCAGAAATTTTGTTAGAATATATCAAAACATTACAGCAGCTAAAGCAAATGTGCCTGTCTTTTGGCATTGCTATGGAATACCTTTCACAGTGTCCCAGTGCCTGGCACATTCCCGGAGAAACATGGCACACATCTTCCGTGGCCCTGCATGCCTCTACCCAGGTAACGTTCTGAAGCATTTGCTTGTTTACTGAACAAATTATCTGTTGCCAAACCAAATAACAAAAAGTAGTGTTTTCACTTGATGCTTTTGTTTCATTTACAGGCAGTCCCACATTAATGATGGTGGCAGAATGTTTAAGTTTATTGATCTCAGTATCTTCACAGCACTGTCTTGAGGAGAGCACCTGCAGGGTGGAAATGTGGATGTATTTAGAAGAAGCTTGGTTCCCCTTGGAGCAGCTCATCTGGAATCAATGAGTTTGTTAGTACTGAGGAGAAAATATGAAAGCTTATGTTTTCTATTTGACAGGAACAGATATTTTTTTTTCCTATAGGCTTGAATGTCAACAGGATGAGGGCCAGAGCAGTCATCAGCTAATTTTGTGGCATGGCAGGCCTCCTAATTCCCCTCAGCCTGCTCTTCTCCCTCTTGAATGTTGGAAGCTTTAATTGGTGTGAGTGTGTTTTATTGATCTTGAGCAGAAGTAATAGTCAGAGGAGGTCAGAGTATCCTTAGGCCAGTCTAGAGAGGATGTAATGAGACATGAAGGACTTGTAGTGGATTAAAGATCTGATTGTACTTCAATGAAATCAAAATTCCTTTGATTTTAGCTGCAAAATTCTTAGCCAGAATAAGGGAAAGTTATATTATTTCTTTGTCTAAAAAGAAAATTACACTCCATAAAAAAGAAAAAGCTATTATTTGTAAAGTCAGCATGTTAGAATATGATCGACCTCTGGTTTTTATTTATTTGTTTTATGTATGTATTTACATTTGACTCAATTTAAAAGTCTGACTACAGAAGTGTGCTCAGGAAGCAGTTGTATTCCGCAGCAGTTTTTTTTTTTTTCCTGTAGAGAAGTGGACTCTCAAGAGCAACTTCAGTCCATGTAAAATAAAATACTTGATTTTTTTAGCCTCTTTAGAACCTATAAAAATGAAGACTAGAAGATCACAGGGTAAGGGGTTAGTAACAAGTGCCCCTATAACCTATAGAGGTGTCTGAGAGCACCTCATAGTCCAGCAAGCAGTGTCCTTTCTGTACAATTCCTTAGTTCTCCTGTGAGAGATGGTACCACAGTCCCACTGTCTATTATCATTATCATTTTCTTATTATTGCAGGTGAAGCCTGTATGAGTCTGAAGTGGTAAGATCAAACTGTTCAATGGAATTTAGCTGCAGTTAGCATTATCATTTACAGCAGATCTGTTGCAATAGAGTACTGTGTACTGTGGGTCAGAATGGGCATTCTGAGCAGTGATTCCAGAGGCTGTCTCCTCTCCAGTGTACAATCTGCAGTTATATTCTAACATTATGTATCTTATGTAAATTATCAATACTGCGTGTGATATTGCAGTGTCCTATTTAGTCCAAGGACTCCTAATATGTTTTCTTTGTAATTAAAATGTATTAGCATCAAAATGATGCTGTATTTTTGACCAATAGAACACATGAGCACTTGCTGTTTGGAAACATAATGAAACTGCTAACTCAGGGTCTAAATTTGCTATGCAAAATAGGCTGAAAATACTGTTACTCTTTGATAATAATGCAAGACGCAGCTTATTCTTGAATTAACTTCACTGCATACATCTGCACATTTTTTTCTATTTATTCTGCAATAAATATGTGTATTTGATAGGCGTATTCATAAAATTAATGTGCTTAAATACTTTCTTGAAAGTAGCTTAATCTTCAGTATTTCCCAGCAGTCACAGTTCTGTCTTCTTCACAGAGAAGGAAAGAAACGTATCTTTGTAAGTACTGCACACACATATATATATGAAAAATAAACATTCTCACTCCCAAGTAAAACCAAGAACAATGTTACGAGCAGCTTTCATGCTCAAAGCACAATTGCAAACATTGTTCAGTTATGAGCTCTCGATGTTCTTCTCAACATCAGCAATCAATGTGCCAGGACAATGCACTGAAGACCAAAATGCCTGGGCCAGGAGACCACAAAAGCTTCTCTGTCTTGTGCAAGGGAGCTGAAAACAGGCTTTCACAGTGCTGCAGCACATGCTGACAGCCTGCGTAGGGTTCAGAGCTGTCAGCATTCTGGCAGATGTTGATGTACAATGAGAGCAAATCTTGTTTAATCCTTGGTTAAGGAGCTACTCTGTTAATTTTCAAAAATAATCTTACGCATGTGTCACAGACAACCATGAGATAATCACAGACTGCTCAGTGGCTGTATGAAGTGTGCTAGCTGAGTCACTGAAAAGGTCTTTGTGCTCTTTCGGGCAAGAGAAGGACATCTTTTCTACTCTTATAAATAAAAAGCAAGACCTGTCGTATTCCCTCTTGCTAAAAAACAATCATTCCTGCAGTCAATCATTTTTGCAAGCAGGGAATGAAACAATACACTTCTAAGTGCCCAGTTCTCAAATTCTCAGTTACTGGGAAGAATTAGATCTTTGTTGGGTAAAACAGCTTTAGAGTAACAAGAAAACAAACAAACCCCACACTCAACCTCTCATTGCATTGTCTACCTATAGAGGAAAGTATCTGCTGTTCTTCAAGAAGGTTTTCTAGACATCAGTGGGTGCACTGAGCAATAATGTCAGAGATAAGAAAATCAGTTTTGCACATAACGTACTGTTTCATAATTTTATTTTAAATGAAATGACATCCAGATACAGCCCAGTTATCTAAGAAAGCATTTAAATGAATGTTTAAGGCTGAAAAAACTCCCTGAATTAATTGATTTAGCTTCTCTTTATTTTTTGTCAATGTTATTATGAGCTCAGACAAAATTCACTCTTCTGCATTACTCAGATTCAACATCACAACCATTAAAAAAAAAACAATAATAAAGGAAAAAATAACTAAAGTGTTCACTTTCCAAACTATCTTATGAGAACAACAAAAGTGTTGAAAAGCCTTCATTAAAAAGCCACATTGACATGATTTACTGCTGTACAAATTATTTAAAACAAGCATTCTAGGGTAAATGCTTAAAGCAGTGCTATAGATGTGTAGCAGGATTTTTCCTAATGCACTTAAGGAGACTTTTCGAGCAAAACTATAACTTAAAAAACATACTCTGAAAATGCACTCTTAAATTCACCAGAATACAAAAAAGAAATCCCAAATAACTGTGTCTGAGAGAAAATTATTACATGGTGCTTCCTCATACTCCAAATTCCCAGGAATGCTGAAACAAGAAGTTTCCTTGCTGATATTTGACTGAGGCGTGTTTAGAAAATGAGTTGGAAACACATCCTGTACCTGACAATGTGAACAAACTCCATGCCATGAAAGCACAAGGGACTGCTGAGTAAGGCAACCGAGGCAAAGTATGGCTTAAGTGCAGTCTGGTTAAGGCAGAGTAAGTAATTTTGAAGCTGTTACTTCTGCTTCCACTAAAAAGTAGTTCCCTAAAATGTGCATGAGAGCTTCAGTTAAAAAGAGTTGGAGCTGGAGGCTGGTTTGCATAGAGAAACCTAAAGAAATCCATTAAATTGAGTTAGATAGAATCTTAAAAAAAAAAAAAGCAGAAAAAATCCCACCACAAAACACCTTCATACTCTTACAAGCATACAATCCTAAGCTCATTTATAATATCTAGACCAAGGATAGCAAACAAACGTGTTAATACTCATCTTGTTTGCCCCTTGCAAGACAAAGCTTTGGATCAGGCATCATCTGAAATTCTACACCAGCCAAATTATGCACAAAATTATGCTGACGTTACACTACAGGAGTTTCTTTGGCATTGGTTTGAATTGTTAAGGGAAGGCAGAATTTGGTCCACTTTAGCACAGTAAAATAAACTGGTCCACAGCTTCTTTGTGAAGAATTCATAGGTTACATATTTTCTACCTGAAAAGCCCCACCCACCTCACTTGACAATTATCATTTATCCTATCTAGCACTGAGAACTGCTAAGTTATTCATATAAATGTATCAAAGCTCAGCAAAGGGTAACAACATCTGCATTGTGTTGTTGCATAAGCTTATGCTTAAAAATACTAGAAAACAGTTGTGCACTCAGGATTCTTTGGCTTGAAGCTGAAGCTCTCTTGGGTAGGTCAGTTTTTCCATTTGCTGGAGTCCCAAGCCAGGAACCAGCCCGTGAAGGTTGGGGGCTCGTGCCCCTGCTTCACAATAACGATGGGGGTCCCCTTATCTCTGCCAGAAGGGTCTGTTTCAATATAACGTTTGGCTAAAAACAGGGGGAAATAAAACATGTAAAATATTAGTTAATTCCTTTGGCATAAAAAATACATCAAAAGCTCAAGAGAAAGAACCCAGGGCTATTATAATAAAGTATTCCATCCAATTATTTCAAAGGTAATGAAATGATCGAGTAATTGCTGATTTCTCCCAGCTGCCAGTGAAAGAATTTTCCACAAGAGTCAAACAGTGATTATTACTCTGGTCAGCCCACCGCCATACAACTGTGTTTTGGTTTTTGACTGGGAGAACACATTTGCTGGTGCTGTGCAAAAGCACAAGCTTCATTCCCACTTTTGCCATGTAAAATCTTCGAATCCACATGCAGTACAGATCCCCTGACATCTCAATGTAACATCAATATCTATTGGAAATGCAGCAAGGCAACCTTAGCTGCTTTGAGGAATGCCTGCAAGCATTTTTAATAGGAATTCCATCAAGAAGGCTCAGGTATAAGAAATCACACTAACGATGACACAGGATTTTTCAAGGAGTTGCATTCCACGTAAATTGTCTTGATTTGTCCTGCAATACAAATTTCCTCCTCCAAGAGTGGCAATACTGACAGCTGGGAATTTGTTGGCATTCCTTTGACTGTACATTCTAGGGTCTGTGTCAGTAATACCTCATTTTATTTTCAGTGCAGTTTCTTTTCATTGAGCTCTCCTACATTCACTTTAAAAAGCTCTGATTAATTTTTCTCTTCATAAATTTAGAGATAAGAAAGATATATGAATTTTAAATTACATTTAAAGGAGAAAATAATCTTTTCCAGGGTTAAATTCTAATAAGCTCAATAAGTCTTTTAAACAACACTGTAAACAGAACTACATTTCTTCTTCAATATCTTTTCATTTGTTTAAGCACTATTGATGCTACTTCCTTCAGAATCCTGCCAAGCTGATTTGATTTACCAGATTTAACTGATTCCTGTCGTTCAGTTTCATTAGCATCTTTCCCAATCCAGACAAAAACCTGCAAACAGAGGAGAGAAAGCTTTAGCTCTTGTGTTTTCATTAGGATTTTATGTGCAGTAGGCAAAACACAAAACAGTTGATTCCACTAGGAGAAATAATGTATTCTATGAAAGTACTGCAGAGATACACAAGTCTCATAAACCAAAATTAATGTGTGTTGTTTTTCCGTTGCTAGAGAATGTAGATCTATACTCAACAATTTCACCACTCTCTTGACACTGGAATGCCAGACTTGATGCACTCAGACGAAAGGAACTCTTAATTACATTTTCCATGGTCATCTTTTCCAAGTTTGCAAGGAAATTGCTCTTTGGGTACAGGTGAAGGTGCTGAACAGGAGCTGTCTCTGGATCAGGCTCTGTGTATGCATCAACACTTGTGCCATGAGACAGATGCTACTCAGGGTAATTGAATACTTCACTGAATAACCCCACTTTCCAGAGCCTCGGTCTGCAATCTCCACTTTTTTTTTCTTTCTTTCTCTCTTTCTTTCTTTCTTTCAAGATCCTTTTGGAAACCAGCTTCTTTTCCCAGATTTCTTCCACTCATATCTGAGTCAGTATATCTTAACACCTTCCCACCCAGCTCTTACAACTGTCTTCCCCTCTGCTCCTTCTTGCACGGGCCTTGCACATTCCTTTGCATTTCCTAAAATCTCAACCTTTTTCCCCTGAAATCTAGGCTGAGGAAGACAGGTAAAGCATGATGTTCTCCCCATTTCCCTCCAAGGTGCAAAGAATAGAGAGAATGTGAGACATAGATGTGTTATCCACACTCACAGTAAGTTTGCCTGCCATGTAAAAATCTCTCAACATTTTCAGTTTTCTGTGAATCCAGGAAAATGATGGAGATTATTTCTGCCACCCTCAACTCAGTTCTTCTGAAGAAATCTATGTAAAGGTCTAGCATTTGTCCCCTTTTCTAATAAGATTTTTTCATACGTGATGCTGCTACATTGATGTTGTAGCTTATCTATACCTTTTTTTTGCAATAACCTTTCTTAAAATTAATAAATCTTAGTCAAGAGCATTATTAAGAGCCTCAATCCTGGAGCGTATACTCTTGCAGCCTCCATTGGTTTTAATGGGAAGTGTCTGCTGTGGTGTCACATTATGCTGAGAAATTCAGTCAACGTATATTCATACTAGCACATCATAGAGCTCAGAAAATACAACTCCCAGTGATACAATTTAAAGAAAGCAAAACCTCTTCTCAGAAATATGATCTTTCCTCCCATCCTACATGCTAAATTGTTAAGAATAAATTCTTGTTACCACAAACAAACAAACAAACACAGTGGTAAAGCACACAGCTTACCTGCTCCCAAGCATCTAGTAACATGACATCATCTTCAGCCAAATCATCCTGAGTGAATTCTCCTGGGACCTCCTCAATCTAAAAAGGACACTCTGGTGGGTATTTTTTGCTTTTGCTTTAATGACTTCTCAAGACATTCTGATTTTGGACAGACCACAGATATCTTTTAAAGGATAGTAGGAATTGTGATCATTGTGAATCAGGACTGAAGTTTGCCAGAAGGAAAAGACAGGGAGATTTCCATAGTGCGACATGTACCAAACTAACTAAACTGATTTTACAGCTAATGTATTCACACAGCTTACATTCATTAATAAAGAAAATACTCTGATTTGCAGTGGGTGAAATATACATGCAAGTATGCTTTCCAGTCACTTGAAAATGAGACATGATAGTTAACTAAGCCATTAAGGATTAGCCCCCAGAGGAAATGCAGACTGCTTGCTTCTTTCAGGGATTTACAGGCAGACAAGAAAGCAGTTTAATTTTCATCTGTATGAGCAGGAGAGCTAATAATGTAGCTAACAGATAGCCTGCTAATTGTAAAGGTCTATCAAGCATTTGGCTATGCTTGGTCATGCAGGAGTACTAGAGGGATTGGAATCAGTGAAAAAGTCAGTCCTTTTTTCCCTCTACCATGAAATGGTGGCCAGAAGCTCTGAGTTGAGCTCACCCTTGTTGTGGTGAGCTCTAACAGTGGTGAGTCAAGTACTAAGGAAATGAAAAGAGAGATACGGAATTTCACAAATTTGGAGGGAATTTAAAACAGAAAACCAAACTAGTGCATAGCTGCCAGCAGGCTATTATAGTGAGACTGGTTACTCCCACTGTGTTTCACGGGAGTATTTTAGAAGCTTGCTAGAAGAATGTGCTTTACTATTCTTATAAGATTTTAAAGTCCTTATTAAAGGATCCTATTTGTATTATCTCTCTTGATATGAATGAGATTTCTCTTAAGGAAACTGCAGAGATGGTAGCCAACTACGTAGCCTATCCAAAAATTAGTTCGGCTTTTCCAAACAGTAACACCTTCCCAGAATATGGTAAGTAATTAAGCCTAAACCATATGCTTAATATCCAGCACACAGCTCTGGATATTTCTGCAAAGGAAATATGTCCTCCTACCACCCTGAGCACAGGCCAGTACCTTAGAGGCAATTAAATGTCCTAAATCTCTACAGAAAATTTCAGGCTAATAAGGATTTCTGGCAAGGGTTTAGGATGTTTCTTTTCCTCACCCCCACTGTCAGACACGTAACCTGCACTTTTTCAGAGAAATGACAGCAGTCTGGCAATGCCCTGCAAGAACACAATTGCTTTTCACTAGGCAAACGCCTCATCTTTTTGCATCTGCAAACCTCTGGTCTGCAGCTGGAGCAGGCTGTGCAGACATCACCGGTATTAATTCTTCTGTCTCTTCTCTTCTCTGCACTTGGATTGATTCAAAGCATCAAGCCGCAGCTTTCTAGCTCTTACTAAGCACTACTAACTCCACAAAGAAAAGCCAGGCCCCCAAATTCACTTAATTCCTGTTGGTTCCCAAGATAAAACATGCCAGAAATTATACTATTAAAGAAAGGGGAAAGTATCCATTATACACTTACAATAAATCTGCCAGTCTTATTAGAACAACCATACAGGCGAGGAGGATGATCTTCAGCCTTTGTCAAAAGCTGTGATGAAGTCTGATATTTTTTTTTACCTCCAAGTCCTTTCCAGAATTCCTCTGAAATATATAATACATAATTTATATAGCAGTGGATTTAACATTTCATGGTTTTGATACTTGATACTATTTCAAGAATCCCTGAACGGCATCTTATTCGTTGCCTCAAAGATGAGTGCATCTTCTTACAGTTCTTCCTCCAGTTTATCAG
This sequence comes from Alectoris magna, assembly GCA_030625065.1. NCBI lineage: Eukaryota > Metazoa > Chordata > Aves > Galliformes > Phasianidae > Alectoris > Alectoris magna. The sequence continues at coordinate 122,761,515 of CM060561.1, forward strand.
CATAACAATAAAGGTGTCACTTGCAGACTTACATAGAGCAATGTCTTGCTCCCCTCCCAGTCACCAAGGGCTAAGAAAGGATCACATTGCTCTGCAGCACCTGCTGCTGCCTTACAGACTTCCAGGGCACTGCCCTACTTCTGCATCAGCCAATTCCAAATAGATTTCCATCGTAAAATGTTGTGTTAGATTTTCAAAGGGAGAGAGTGAACATATGGTTTGCTTACAAAATACATAAAGGTGAAAAACATTTAGGCCGTATTTCCATACAGTGCTGTATTTCCACAGCTGCCCATTAGAAACTGCGTGGCTTCAAACCAACCTGGTTCCTGGCCTTCATTAATCTTAGCAGTCTGGCACTTAAGAACACTGGCAATGTATTGAGCTCCTTGTTCCTCTTCTTTGTTTGCTCCTTTTCCCATCCAGGTGTAACCAGTGTTGTTTGGAAGTTTCAGAACAAAGGCATCATTGGAATTCAGTGACATTGCATCAACATCAACCTAGAAGATCAAGAAAGAAACTGTTTTACTCTTCCCATTTTCAAATAACATGGGTCACTATTTTGAATGTTTATATAAAACATTCATACAGATGGTAATCAGCTATGCTTTATTAATTTGAAATTTTCCTGGATTTATACTGACATAAATTAGAGAAGAACTTCACTTGAAACTAGGATCTGACTTGAAGGACAAATCTTAGGACTCTGGCAGTAGGAAAGACTGCCTCATTAAGGGTTGCTGATTTCTTGTCTGTTCTTTGTCAGCTGGCTGCTCACTACACATTTTCTTACAGTTTCCTCTGCAACAAGCAGATTGGTTGTAGCCAGTTATACTTTATTCCCTTTGATCTGTGAGATAGGTTGATCACACAGAGCGGTGGTTTTCAGAGTTGTGTTCGTACCAGATGTGACTATTCAACAGAGATCATCAGAGCAGCTCATGGCAGTCATACCATATTATTTAGCAGGTGACCTTACCTCAGCAATCCTGGTAATGGACATTAAGTTCCTGCGGATTTGGAAGAGCCGTGTGGGTGGAGCAGGTTTCTGACCTTCCTTCTTGGATGTCCCATTCTTGTAGACAATAAGTGGTTTATTTTTGAACAGGCTCAGTAAATGGGGAGGTTCTTTGCCTTGACTGACTCGAATCTGTACATACATAAAGAAATGCAGTAAAAGAGACAAGAGGACATGGGTAATTATTTTTAGCCTTTACTGAATAGCACAGAGGATGGTAGCTAATAAAACTAGGAGTGTTAGCAAGTACAAGAACTGGCAAACTGAGAAGCTCTAAAAATATAGTTCCAGACACATTAAAGTTAGAGTAGTTGTGAGATTTGTTGTCAATCACACTAACACACAGACAGGATTCAAACCTCTAACATAATGTCTCACTGATTAAAATGTCTGCTATCTACTGTAACAAGAAAATTGCTTTTTTTCCAAAAGAACTGTCGTTTCATGGAGTTTCATAGTGTCACTTAATTCCACTAGAAAAATAACCTGAAATTTTAGGGGCTGTGTATTTAAACATAAGAGGGCAGTTGTTCATCCTGAGCGGTTTTTCATGTGTGCATTTATCTGTACTACAATGAAAAAGATGAGCATAAATCCATCTTACATGAATAACATGGATGACCAAAGTGAACTTCCATTACAGATACAAAAGACATTGTTGCCATCTCAAAGAACACTGAGCTACAAAGAACTGCTATTTTTAGGTTAATGTACTATAAAAGTTACTTGCATACAACTGTTCATTCTTCCTTTATGAGAGTATCCTCTGTCTTTTCCCACCTAAGGAAACAAAAACTGTGACTGCTAAAGACTATATTATATAGATATTCTTTGCAAGTTCCCCTTGCTTTATACAAGGAAAAGTGACTTGTGTCTTGCATGAAATGAAGGCAAAAGGAAGGATGGAAGGAGAGAAAAGCTGAGGGGGGTACGGGGAAGAAAAGGAGATAAATGGAAAGCTGCCTGTCAGGAAGGCAAAGAAAGGCAGCAGCACAGGGGGGAACCATGCCTGTCTTTTGGGGCCATACTGTCTCTGCTTCCTATGCGAAACACCCAGGGGACACGGCAGTGCCAGGCTGAAGATGCTGCTGTGCTCAGCCAGAGGCAGTGGAGCTCAGTATGAGCATGCTGCAGAGCCCTGGAGCCAGCCCCTGAGCCCTGCCTGGTCAGGCTGGAAGCAGCAGAGAGCCAAGGAAGGGCTGCTGCAGGCTGGCAGTTCATGTGGGGCTGCCAAAGGAGCACTTCTAGCTGGACGAAGAATGTTACCTGATTAGGACACCTAACATGTATGCTTGTGGATGCCAAGCTGCAAAACTGTGGCAGGATTTTACAAATGACAAACAAGAACGACCAAAAAAAAACCAAAAACCCACCAAAAAACCAAAAACAACACAGAAGGTACGCGCTGAGGGAAACATTCCAGCAATACAAATGCTGTCATGGCGTTTTAATAGTAATTTGTACTGTAGTGCCATCTAGTGAGCAGAAATAATATACTTCAAACCTTTCCAACAATGCTTAAACACACGTTAAGTACAGGTAATATATTTTAGGTAAGCATGTATATATGTACAAATCCACACATGCATATATACCTGTGTATTTATAAGCATATGCATGCCTACCTAGAATATATTACCTGTACTTAACGTGTATATTTATATACACATAGCTCTAATAAAGCAGCTTCTTAATCATATTTTTGCAGCTATTTAATTGCAATGTTATTTTTACTGCAGTACTGGTCATAGGTATGAAATAAGACTGTATGACGCTGAGCTCTGTCCAAAGACAGAATGTATGTTAGGAATACTTCAAGGAATAATTAACTGGAAGTATTTAAAACTTTCCATAGTATAATTTCAATAATAGATCATAACTGATTAATAGACAGAAGTATAATCTGCCTTTTAAATTTACTGTACACTGGTGGGTGGGGGAAGCCCTTACATTGGTAATTAAAGGATGGGAAATAAAGAATTACCTTCTAGTGCCTAGAAAATCCCTGTCTGTCCCTACTCATCTTCCTGCTTGAGCTCTTCTATGAAAATAACACGCTTTCCACTGCTCCACCTACCCAATGTTGGCTAATGCCAACAAGTAAGAAATGTATTTGAAGATAAATATGAGGATCAAACAGTATTAGTTTTGTGAAGAAAATAAAAGGGAAAAGCTGGGAAAAAAAAAATTGGACTGATTTCAAGTAACTGGCAGCTTGGTTTCATCTGTACAAACGGGTCGATGACAAAAAGACTGTTTGAATACGAACTCATTTGTTTTTTTCAACTAAGGAGATACATCCATCTTCTGCAACTAAGCTAAGTGCTATGAAAAAAAGATCAGTCTGGCAACATGCACAATTCCTTGCAGAGTGAGCTGTGAGGTAAATTTACAGTGCTTTAAGGCTAATCATCACACCATTAAGCTGTGGTAAAATACAAATAATTTCAGGCAGTTTATGCACTGAATGGAAGTTAAATATCTTGGTACATGACAAATGCATGCACAGAAGGGGTCACCATTAGCAGTTGTTATTCCCTGTCTTCAAACACTATCTCCTCCTTTCAGTTCTTGTTTCTGCATCCATACTGTGTGCTCCATTCAGTGTCATCCCAAAGACACTAACCTGCACAGCCTGATCATTCAATGACCGGTCCAGCTGAACAGTCAGAAATGCAGATGCAGTCAGTTCATCTTTTGTTGCACATGCTCCTTGCCTGAGGAAGACATTGTAAAAAAAAAATAAAAAAAAAATACAACGGTTGAGCCCAGTTTCCAAATGGTCTAGAGATTATACTGCACGTCCAAGACATAGTAAATAGCCCTGCATTGACATGTGACTCTTCTCAACAGGACGCAAAGTCAGCATGAATTAATATCTACATATTGGAGGTCTGTGCAAAGCTGTCCACACATACCATGTGTAGATGATCTGCCCTTTAGGATAAGTGTAAAGGATGATGTAACAGTCGCCACCATAGAACTGTCCATACGTCTCAGGTTCCACAGGAACTCTGCCGCTGCTTTCCACACGCCAGATCTGGGAAAACACAGAAACATGTTGCAGTGCATGACCAAGAAAGATTCTACACTGAAGCGTATGTATGCACCCTACATCCACTGAATGGATTAATAATGATCAACAAGCCACTGTAGTACACTCTTCTTTGTCTCGATGCTTTAATGTCATTTAATAATGCTATATTTGAACTTACTTTCTTAATGGCTTAAGCTGATAGTATAACAAGAATGTTACAACACTATGCTTCCCAGTAGAACTATAATAGTGTTTGGGTGAGGTAGCCAAGATACAGTTTTGCAGATTTCTTGTATTTGATTCAATACAGCTCAACTCAGCTAACAGCTGCCCTTCAAAAACATGCTGTTGAAATTATAAATAAAAAGTGCTTCAGATCTAAGCTGCTGTGGCTGAAATCCATGGACCATCCCAAGTATGAGGTCATAAATGCAGAAAATAAGACAATAAGACTGTGGGCATTTATTGCTCCTCTTACTTTCAGGATCCCAGCATTCAGACCTGTATTCAACAAGGTGTGTTGGTGCAGTACCAAGCTAGGCCTGTGTAGTCCAAATATATTCCTTTGACTATACTCCAACGAGATTTCAGTGGGATATGGATAGATTTAGAAAGACTCTAAAGCCATCACATTCTTTCAAAATTCAGGGTACTTGAGACACCCACTAGGGACAAAGAAGCAGACAGGACATATACAAGAAGATGTATGTGGATAAACTGATTAAATTTCTGACTCCAAAGGCAAATTTTCCCATTCCAGATTTCAAGATGATGTGGGCTAGAAGCGTTCCTTTAGGTTAAGGATCATATTTAAAGCATTTCTTTTAAAAGTATTTTATTAAATGGGAGACATTTCTGCTCTTTGATTTCTTCTGATGAGTGCTACATCTTTCATGAGCATAAAAATAACATTACATGCCAGCATAGTGCTGACAAAGAGATTCACTTTCCACTTCAAAGTTGCTTGTCTGTTGGTAGGAATAACCATTAATGTAGTTTTACTTAATACAACAGCTTAAATGGCAAAACATACAGTAGCAGTTTAACCTATTACAAGTAAGAGAAGAAATTGGGTAGGTGGAAATTGGATGGGTGTTAATTACAACAGAAAAAGTACCTGTACTTTCCCTGAGCCATCATCTATCATGTTATGCTGTGCAGCCATTTGTGGAGACTCATGTAACTTGGTAGCATCAAATTCAATCTGCTCAATTTTAGCCACTCTCTCTGTGACATATACTTTGCCGAAGCCATCGCTTTGATCTTTATCCTTCCAGTCCTTGAAAAATTGTTTGAAAATTGGAGTTTCACCTCCTTCTGGAAGCACTTGAATCTGAAATGAAACAGGAAACATGAGATGGAATGAAAACAAAGCTGTCATGGTTACTGAAATGGAAACTCCTCTGAATTATTTGTCAATAAAACATTGCCCTTATTGACTTATATGCCCTTAAAAAATACTTTTTTTTCTTTTCCTGATTTAAAAACGAACCCTTTAACAGAGTTCATTATCTCTTGCTATCATCTCATAAATAGATTGCACCTGTGTGTTGGCAGGGTAATTCATCTGCTGTATGAATGCTTCAGCATTCTTCATGGCAGCCTTTCTTTCCTGTGGGTTAGCATCTTTGCCTGGTTAAAAGATAAGAACAATACATGAGAAAAGGCAATGAGCTCACCCGCCTTGTTAAAACAAGATGCCCTTGAGCCAAATTCTCTTCAACATTGTTCATGCCTCCATCTTGACCAAACACGAGTAATGAGATCCACACAAAGCTGAACAACCGAAACAGTACCTGAATGGTTTTGAAAAAAAACGTTGTTCTTTTTGCTTTGTGTGTTTCAGTTGAAAAAAAAAAAAAAAAAAAAAAAAAGCTGCTCAAAATTTTTGCTAAGTTTAAGGTATACATCCAGTAAGAACACTCGGGGAACTTTCTGTGAATCCTCACCTTCTGTGCTGCAACGTGTTAAATGAAGCCGCTCTCCGGAACTGCCTTTCCTTTATTAGGCACCACCACAATTCTACTATGTCTGAGTAAATGAAACTCCCTTTCAATCTGGCTGTGCTGTGCACTTTATCACCACTCTTCCCCACCCATTCCTCCTTGCTCAGCCTTGTTCAATACTGGAGATCTCTGAAAGCCTCAGTGGGATGATTTTTTTTTATTTTTTTATTTTTTAATGTATCAGTTCTGTGTTCCAGCTGGCTGTCAACGACTATGCTTTAAAGACTTCTTAGTCTACCAAGATGCTCTGATAAGCTATTCATTGTATGCAGTTTTGAATGAGACTATTAGCAAAGTAATTCACACTCCTCAGCTTAGTGGTCTGAAGATTTCCAGCAGAGATGATAACTGCAGCCTCCCAGTGCAAGGGTGAGACTTGCAGATTAATGTTTTTTTCCCTGACACATTATCATTATCAATGGTAGCTAAGTGAGAATACACAAAGGAACACGTAGGGCCACAATCACAAGACCTACACTGTATATAATTGCCTCATCCTATTGGCTTTGTTCTTCCAGGAGCTGTCAGTTGAAGAGGGAAAACCAGGAATCAGGCTCAGGCCTCTGAGCACAATGCCCCCCAGATGTTATTTTTTAAAGGTTACATCCCTGAATGCAAATAACTACTCAAGCAGAATGCTTACAATGCTTCCTGGATTCAGAAGTTTGACAACTGCATTGACTAATTATTTGCTATTTCACACGGCAGAAAGAAATGCAAACGCCACAGAAGAATTAATACACTGCCTCAGACACAAAAAAATAAAAAAAGAAGGGGGGAGGGGGGTTGATACTCAATGTTAAATGCAATAGCATAACCATAGCATTCCAAGTACAGTGTCCAGACCTAATTCATCAGTTCCCCTCTGGGAAAATGATCCATTAAAATGACTGCAGATAGTGCTAGCAGCATTGATAATAACACAGAAAAATATTCAGGAGAAAGAAAAACAAGCATGTTTTCATTTGGTTCCTGAAAGATGGAGATTGTAATTATCACTCACCTTTCAATTTCACACCTCCACGAATAAAGGTATGGAAATATAATACCTACTTGTTATCAAACTAACGAAGCCCATATTTCTCATTTCATTTAAAGATGGGTATTTGGCGGCAATGCACAAAATCTGCAGGATTCTTTATGTTTGCTTTGTAATTGCTACTTAGATAAGCATTTAAGCATTACGCTTACAGATGTCTTAAAAATAGTCAGGATCTTTAGACAGGACACATTCTCAAAGCCCTCACTGACATGAGCTATCCTTGTCCATTGACCATGCCAAGGCAGAACCATGCCCACACTATGGGTACTACGTCCAGTCAGTAAAAATGTTGGCTATGCAGCGGATGCTGTATTGAACTGTGTTTTTTCTGCATTTTCAACAGAAGTGTCCTCTTACCTTTCCACACAAAGATCTTCCTTGCAGCACCGTTGTCCAGGATGAAGCATTCCTCTGACAAAAGCATAGCCATGGAGAAGGGGTTTTCCTCTGCTACCACTGACAACTTCATGGATCCACTTGCATCTGACACCTAAGGAAGCAATAATTGCAACTTCAGATAAACTCTGGTTTTGATCATCAAACTAATTTCCATTCCCCAAATTACTATAAAAATTAGTTACTATTCCTATGTATGAAATCTGTATCCTGCTGGAAAGGACAGTTAATGACTTTTCATTTCATGTTAAATCCAGCAGAGGGAGATGTACTGTTAATTTTAGTGATCTCTCACAGCTTTTTAAAGTAAATGATTTTCTCTTATGCTCTCAGTTCAAATGTGTATACAGTGAACAGCTCACAGTCAGAAACATATGCTTATATCAACCTATACAATGAGTTAGTGTCATCTTCTGCTACTACATAACCCTCACCGAAGCCAAAGGTATACCTACATGCTAAACAAGAACAAATGGAATTACAGAACAATTGAAATTTTGCAGTCTTAGGGAAGAAATAACTTTTTTTGGTGGAAGAGAATAAAAGTTTTTTCTAGATTTCATTAAAAACACCTTTTTTAATGGACAACACCTTGGAAAAGGGGTTCCAAATAGTTTCTCACTTCTTTTCTCAAGAAGGCAACACGAAAGAAAGGTGAGAGACATGAAAGAAAGAGAAAATCAAGAGCTGAAAATTGTTAGTTGTTTCAGTTCTGCAGCTTCCTGCAATGAAATGGAATATCCATACATTTTTATTTCAAAACAGATTTCTTTTGTCAGAAATGTTCAAATACCAAAACTTGGCTCTGCTTTGACACTGGTAATAAAGAATTTTTCTGATATTGGCACTGTGCCAGTCAGTGTTAAATCATTGGAGGTGAGAAAAGAGAAAAGGTACATTGAAAAGAAAAGAGTTCTGCATTCAAATTCCTTTGGATTTTAATTAGAAAAATAAAACTGCCTATCTCTCAAGCTCTGGTAAGGATAAATCACATACAACTATAAAAACTATCACTTTTAAAATCAAGAAGACAGGAAACATACTTTGATTTAAGGCCAGTTAATTGTTCTTTAACCTATGGTGAATGGGTCTCAGGCCATGCTTAATTTATTTTCTGAGTAAACAGGACTGTAGTCAATATTTTTTCCTCAGTTCAGCTGGGCTGTCTTGATACTGTGTGAGAATCTTGCCCGTTGGCTGCAAATGACCCAACACATCTGCAGTTCTGTAGGTGAAGCCAAAACTCCATATACTCTTTCATGCTCTGTGTGCGTGAAAACAGCTGAGTGTGCTTAACCCCCCAAAATAAAGCTACTTACCATATAGAGTTTAGCGCTCTTCCGGTTTGCAATATCAGCCATCTCATCGTCGTCATCACTACATTCACGAAGCTCTGGCTTTTCCCCTAAGACCTGTACAACAAGAGAGTAATAAAATCAGTACAGACAGAGCATAGGTTCTACAGTATAAACACACAAATACTTTTGTGTGTTGTTCCAGTAATTAATTAGTTGGCAACATCTTTACCCTTGATCTGATCTAAATCTAAACTCATGGATGCCTTCTTACAATTTTTGGAATGGCTTCACTTGTAAAATGTTTGAGAATAAAATCAAAGCAAAACGAAATATATGAACTAAAGTTATTTTCAAAAATATTTCACTTGCTTATAAATTATCAGATTAGGAGTTCAAAAGTCTTTAAAATTACAGGTTCTTTATTCCGTTTTCATGGGAAAAAAAATTAGCAAGGATCATGGAAAAAATCACGGGGTGAGAAAAATATTTTCTTGCTCTACTATTAGATGATCAGTTTTAACACCGTGGTAGTTTTATGTCACAGTGGTGTTACACCATGGACAATGTTAAAACAACTATTACTAGAATAAATTCACAGAGGTTCAGCAATATCCAGATCCAAATGTTGTGTATAGATTTGTATGAATTTCAATATAGTTACATCCCAGAGTGAAGGTAGTAATGACAGTTAATAGGTCAAGTACAAGTGATCTAACAGCCTTCCCGTTGACACAGAAGATTTGCATATAACATGGAGTTGCATGCAAAAACATTGTAAATATTTGATAACAAGAAAGCCTGACAAAGCATATAGCTGCAAGGAACTTGAAAGAAAACAAATGTAGCATAAATGTTTTGCCATCTATGGAGTCTTCTAACCTAGCAAAGCCAGTGAAGTACACAGCCTTGTTAAGTGTGAGAGCTCCAGTTTGATCTAAAATAATTTACTCGTGGCTCAAAAAGTAGTGCCCTCTAAGTTTAAGAAAGGCGTCACTAGGAGCTCTTCAGTAGCTAACCTTCAGCTTTCCCTGAATATGCACTACGTGGCTGCAGGTTTATTCCTGTGCAGGCCAAGTGGGGCCAGACTGTCATAGCAGTGCCACCACACTGGTGAATGACCACCTTAAGGAGAATGGGCAGCCGTGGCATATTGTCACAAGTTTTCTGAAAACGTTTCCCCTCCTAGGTTTGCACACTAGCAGCAGCCTACACACAAGCTGAAAAGCACCGAGAATAACCCTGTCTTTGTAATGCAAAAGGCCGAAAATGCCCAAACAGGCAGGCTTCTTTGCCTGAACGCATACTAAATGGGTTAAAGGGTTTTATAAGATTTGACTTTCAGTGACTATTAAATGGGTGAAAGACTCCTATTAATAAAGCTTCCAGAAGTCCATACTCATTACTTTTTCTACTTAATTAGGCACTTCCAGCAAAAACAGAAATCACATCCACACACAAATTGTGGTTCCTGACAGTAGCAGTCAGAGCCTTCCCCTGCCATGCATACGGAATACCCATGGCACCACAGTAATTCAGTTTTGTTGTAAGCTTCTTAAAGTGATATAAAATCTACCGGTCTTACAATTTGTGCACAAGAGTCTTTGAGAACTATGCACGTGCCACACCGAACATATTTAAAACAAGTTTACAAAGCACCTGATGCTGTTTCTGAAAGCACAGTGACAGAGGCAACCTCTGCCCACAGGATGAGCTAAGCACTCTGCTCTAGCAGCAGCCAAACCAATGAAGCTCTATAATTTAAAAATTGGCTCCAACAACAGGTCAGATTGCTGGCCTCACCTACTGGTGTCCAAAACATGCATCTCTTTCTTTCTAAACTATAAAGAGAATTGCTACCAGACCCCTAAGTCTTTTCAGTTCATCAGTACTGGCACAATGAGAGGGACAAATATCTCAGTGGAAATTCTGTTTCTGCAATAGCAGCTTGTATGGCAGCTTCTCCAGCCAAAGCTAGCCTCGTGCTATAGCACATGCAAGTTGAAAGGAGCATCACTGAAAGATCTGTTCTTTGATTCTCCCACAGAGGAGCACAGGACCAGATGGAAAAGGGCCTGGAGGGTGTCCTCTTTTCTTGTATTTGAAGTCACAGTTGCTCATAGATCCTAGCATTTTGTGACCATTGCTAAGATGGGCCATGACATGCTTATCCCAGCAGGTATGGAAATTCAAGGCTGTTGAGGAGGGCTGTGCAGCCAGCATGGCCACTGGAATAAGCCTTCAGCTGAACCCCTGTTGGAATACTGTGTGTGCCCATGTTAGGAACACGAGATGAGACAAAGGCAAAATGACCTGAGGCAAGCAAGGACACCAGTCATGGTGTGAAACAGACACAATCTGTGTGTGAAACGATACAGTGAAATACACAGTCACCACATTGGGGACAACTTATGTCATTCCCAACATGCACCAATTTCAGACGCTTTGTTCTGTAGACTGTCGGATGATATAAACAACAGAAGGAAAAACAATGCATCTAAATAGAAAGCAATTTATGCTGAAAAAATATTTCTGTCCCAAAGAAATTCCTCCTCAGGTAATTTGCCTTCCTTCTAATGGAAATGTCTGCGATACGGCTGAGTCCACGTGTACCTGCACATCTGCGTGGATGTTGAGACAACTGATAAATGTTACCAATAAGCCTACGAAGACCTTATCAAGTTAAGTGGTACTCTAGAACTGGGTTGTGTAATTACAGAAGCATATGGCTGGCTGAGGTGCAGCACTGGGTGCCTCACCTTTATGTAACCACTCCTCATGCAATGCATCATAAATAAAAGAGATCATGCCAGCTGAGGCAGAGTCAAAGGCTCCTGAAACTGTTCAGCATGGTTCTCTGATAAAATGACCTAAATCAACAGTTTAAAGGATATTGAACCTTATGGTCCTTATCTACATACACTCTTAGTTTCACACACACTGTGTTGGCAACAAGCACTGAACTTTACTTATACAATTCTCCCTATGCCGACAGCCCACTGGGTCATGTCTCAAAGTGTGCTGACAGCCAAGAGCTGGTTCTCCTGGGCTGCTCACAGGTTTGGGGCCCCAACATACACATATACCCAGAATTCAGATCCACGGACCAAACGTACAGATCCGTAAACAGCTGCTGGGCTTCCAACCATCTCGTCAACACCAAACCACAACTTTTGAAAATATGCAGATGCACACACAGACTTTGTAACCATTTCTTTAATTTTATTATTGTTTTATTATTATGATTATTATTTACCATAGTAGAAATAATCTAAAGTATAAATGGGGGCCCTGAAAGCATAGTTGTGTCATAGCTGCCTCCTCCTCTGGGCTTGCAATCTGTAAAACCTTGCTTGATTTTAGAAACGCAGAAACTCCTCTCATCCCTCCACCTGATCTGCCGGTGACAACCATTAGGCTGTCAAACCTTTCCTCACCTTCTGCTGTTCCATCCCAGAGCAATACCCATCCTCTCCCCACCACTACTTCCTGCAGTTTTAACAGTATCCTGGAGAAAAGCACCATCAGCTCTGGGCTCACTAGGGCACATTACAGGTATTCTCACACACTATGTCAGGCTGTTCAACCACCCAAAGCTAAATCTACTACAGTTATTTCAGAATAAGGCATGCCCAAAGCCAGTTACGTCAGTGCTGTCACCTGACACTAGCTCAGCTCTCAATGAGAACATCTGACGGTAGATTTAACATGTTTTATGAGAAGTGTTCATGAATGCGACATTTGAAATCCTGTCCGGGGAGCTGAGGATGGAATAAAACAGAAAGTCAATCTGCATTACTTTTAAAAGCTTTTTTTTCCTCCACATTGTTTGTTAAACTTTTATGTAGGCAATGGTAGGTTAATGCAAGAATATGTCAGTGGAGACCAAGAAAACAACAGTTCCTCTTCAACTGCCCAACTTCATTCTTATCTTACAGTAAATGCAGTGTAGTCTATCCTGCCTGCAAAACTGTAATCCCATTACATTTCCTTGTGTGCACATCTCCTCTGCACAAATATGTACCCACTCAAAGAAGTATAAAATACAGTGCCAGAGTTTCTTCTGACAATGGAAATTCCGCTCTCTTACCCTAACAAAGAATAGAAGGAATCACAGTCAAAAGGTTGTAACCTGTAGGAATGAGACAAGGTAGTTTTAAGTAAACACACCAAAGGAAGGAATTTAGTAAACACCGTCTTCCCAACTGGAGAAGCCAGCTCTGCGTCATAAAATAGGTGATACTGATTAATTGAGAGCAGGAAGTTTAAAGGAGCTCAGTGAGGCTGAAAATCCAACGAGGAAAACAATGCTTGAAGAACAAGTCAAGTGAAGGTTAATTAAGAGAGCAAACCAGTTTCATACAGTTTAACTTGTGTACACTAGTGCTGTGTTTGTGTTTCTTTTCACTGCACAATTTGGGTTAGGTTTCTGGGTCTGAAACTGAACTATTTGTTGAGGCTATGACCCCAAGCTTGGGTCTCAAACAAATTCAAACTCCCCTCTTTTAGCGCTAAGAGCAATAGAAAGAAAAGCAAGTGAGGCATTTACAGAGCTTAAGGCTCCTTTCAGAAAGCATCAGGCTTAGTACACCTTGTCAATTACTTTCTTACATGCTCTGACTTAAGTAAATACATCTGCTACTACCAACTCCAGGTAAACATGTACTGGTGACAGAGAATGAATCTTTCATGCAGAATGATGGCTCTGAACTACAGACACAGCGTGAAGTCACCGGCAGATAAAAACTTGGGTTTTTATATTAACTTTCAAAACAAAAGAAGAATATTACAAGGAATGCCTCTCTGAAACAAATACCATCTCAAACATCTACTCCAGTAACAATAAGAGAAAAAATTCCGGCTGAAAGACATAAAGGAGCCGATCCTTGAGTATCATCGCAGATGCGTGCCCAGGGGAACCTTTGGGCAAAGGTGGCTCTAGGGCTTTACTGCTAACATTACTGGCCACAATTTCATCTCTCTCGCATTGGCTTACTGCTTCTCATGCGAGCAAATGATGACTGCAGAAATTATCTGCTCCAGACAAAAACTATTTTTGACATTGGCCAGTTATGAATATATGAATATGCTTATTTCACTGTTTGTTGTTGTTGTCATTGTTGTTATTGTTGTTGTTTTTATTGTCACCCAGAGCTCTTTCCATCTATTTGAACAAACACAATCTTCCAAAAAATTACACTTCAATCAAAGAGAAAAAGAACAAAACATCTTTTGCTGAACTGCTCCCAGGTAATCAGCAGGATTTCTGCCTGAAACTGCCTCTCACCAGCAATTGCAGCAACAACAGATGTCATTACATGCTCACCCTGAGCAGAGGACCTCCCACCAGTCCCAACAAAGATTTAGAATGAGACGGAAATGCCGTAAGGTGCTGACAACCAGACAAAAGGATGCTTTCTGTTAACACACAGTTCTGGCATTTTGATCATTTGTTTGGTTTTACCTTGTAATTTATCAAAAGCACTTTCTGGTATTAAGGTTTAAACATGATCTGTATGCATTCGGGATGTTGCATAATAGCAAAACACATCAGTTGCTCGTGGCACTTTTGATGCAGAAATTATGGCCTACATTTTTATCCATTTTCTGTTTTCTCAGGAATTTCAAATGCAAATCATAATTTTATTCATAGCTCTGTGTTTAACTTCATAAAAATAGAGCATTAGGCTTTGGCAGCTTATCATATAATATTTGCAATTTTGCATATCTGTAATAATTTGAATACAAAGCCTTGACTTCATGTGATAACGCTATTCTAACATCAATTTTCTGCTCTATGAAACAGCCATGGAATAACACATTCACAAAAACTCACTGAGATCAGTCTGGAGAGAATCATGTTTGGCTCAGAGTTAAAGCAAACCGCCCTCCGTCCCGCTGGGCCCACAAGATTGGGAGTGCATAGAATGAGCTGGGGAAACCCTTGCAGCTGTCATCTTCAAACACCCAGCTTTTTGGATGTCTCCAAGATAAACAGTGATCCCATGATAGAGAAACTGGGAGGGCGAATGAGGGTAGGTAGTCAGAGGACAAGAGGGAATGGTTTCAAACTGAGACAGGGAGGTTTAAGTTAGATATTAGAAAGAAGTTTTTCACACAGTGGGTGGTGACACGCTGGAACAGGTTGCCCAAGGATGTTATGGAAGCCCCATCCCTGGAGGCATTCAAGGCCAGGCTGGATGTGGCTCTGGGCAGCCTGGTGTGGTGGTTGGAAACCTGGCCCATAGCAGGAGGGTTGAAACTGGATGATCATTGTAGTCCTTTTCAACCTAGGCCATTCTATGATTCTATTCACTCTACATTAATTACAAACATGGAAACTCTTTGTTACCATCACTAAACACTGAAAACTAAGCTGTTCAGCAACCTGTCTACCCACAGCATAATTATAAACACAATAAGTAATCACCCCTGCATCTTTTCTCCATTTATACCAATCCTTTCTACATTGTTTTTTTTTTTTAAACTCTTCTTTGTTACATCCTCCTCAAATACCAGCAGAGGCTTTACGACTGAGACCCGCAGAGACTCTCACATCCTTGACTTTAGAGATGCCAGATTTAGCTGTTTTCTTGGAACACACTGAAGTCTTTCCAGCTTTGCAGACCCGAATTGTAAGCCTTCAGGGTTAAAGCCCCATGTGCTGCACAAGTTACTGCATGCTTGTGTATTAGAAAACAGCTAGTGGAAATAAATCAGTAACTAATGCTAACAGGAAGCCTTAGGCACTAAGGCACTGCTTACATTCAGCTTTTTGTTCTGTAAGCACACACTTGGCAGTCTTTTGCTGTGCCACCACGTAGGTTCACCTATACCTACAGTGTTACACACTGGTTATGGTAGAAATACTAAACAGGTCCCTGTAAGAAAGGAAAGAAAGAAAAAGGATTAAAGAAATCTCTTCTGAAGGTGCATGTTTCTTGGGTACATGCTGGATTTCAGGAACAAATATCTCTGAGATTTTATGCAGCAAAGAAACTTTCAATTCTTCTCCGTGAAATCTCCAGATGCTATAAAGTACGTGAAAGTAACTGCTAACAACTATTTCCTTTGGTCTTGTCTTCTTAATTATGCTCATTTAATAACTGAAAATTATAGCATTTCTTCATCAGTAGATTTCTTAATAGCCTAGCACACAAAAGAGAAAAGCCGTTACAAACTCTATTAGCATTCTAACATGTAATTATAAGATTGTAATTGACTAACATGGCAACCCTGCAAGTGCTATAGCTGCAGAAAAAGAAAACAAATATGAGAGATTTTCCCACCTACAAGAATGCAAATGAGATAGGTTATAATTAAATTGCAAGTACTTGCAGCAATTCATGCTGGTTCTAGTTATTCACTGAAATACTTTGTAAAGAGGCATCTTTTCTAGCATAATAAATCAGTTTTTCAAACATTTATTATTGAAGCGGTTCATAAAGAATTTAGCTCATGCCATGCAGTACAATACGTTTGAACATTTTCTGAAGTAAGTTACCAATGCAGGCACTGAAATTTACATTCAGAGGCATGATTACAAGCCTGACTTTCAGAGGTACATGCCACCTGCAGCTCCCTTTCAGTTCCCTTTAAGCACCTGGCTTCAGACAGCCATGATTGAAAACTGCAGCTTGAAAAGCATGATTGGTAATTCACGACGTTCCTGGGGAATCCTGGCCAGCCTCTGCCCTTCAGGGCAGAACCCCTGCTGATTTAGGCCTGGGGAAAACACTGGGCCAAGCCATGAGCTGGTGAAATCTGATAAGCCATACTGAAGTCAACTCAGTGGAAGATCCAAGCCATGTGCAGTCTGTCAGAGTGCAGGTTGCACAACAGTGTCCTGTCAGGGCAAATTTTAATCAAAAACTAGGAGTGCCCTTAACGAAGGAGAGATACTCTGCCATGTCGCCTGTTTTTGGCAGCTTGAAGATGGCTCCCTGCATGGCAAAGGGATTGTACTTTGAATCCACATCCACAATCCTCATGAATTTAATATAACTGTAAAAATTAAGCTTCCATTTCTCAGATGGGAAAGGAAGAGCCTTGAAAGTTACACATGCATGCGTGCTAACTCTCCCTGGTCAATTTTGAGTTCATATCCTCTCCATCAGCATTCAAGAGACAAAGACCGAAATTCTAACCTTGCAGGCACGTATGAATACCCCAAACCACTTCCTCATGAAGTGCATTCATCTTTCTGAGATGTAAATATGACTCAAAGTTTCAAATCAGCCTGAGAAAGTTGTCTCTGGGTCTGAGTAACATTGCTGTTGCTATTTTCTGTCCATCAGCTTTCCTAAGCCTTTATATTGGCATTAAAATTTAGTTATCATCTCTCTTCTGTGTGCATCTCATTGTCCAGCCAAGTCTTTGCACAAGGGACAAGTACCACTTTCACTGTCAGCAGCCCCCCTCTATCAAAGCATTCTTTTTCCTTTGTACAGTGTTGCTTGTTCAAAGGATTGTTCAATGCTTGTCCTGGTACTGAAATTCATTTCTAGTATTTATTGCACAAAATTCCCCGGAACTGTGAATATTTTTTCTTTTTTTTTTTAAATTTTTTTTTTTTTAAACATCCAATTCATGGCACACAGCCTTTCAGTAAAACCATGTACAATCTATAAGCAATTAAATTATTATGTGATACCTAGCAAACACCTGGTGTCTGTATTACACAGAAGTTGTAACCTTTCTTCCTCCTCTTGTGCCACGCTCATCCCCACAGCTACTCCACTCCTCTGTTTACAAAACAAATATAATCAAGAACATGGGAACAAGAAGAAATGCAAATGTTAGGTGAGCAACTATAGCAATTTTTGCTTTCACAAGGCTGTGACTGCAGAGCCTGCTCTTGCTGGCTTCCAGGAAAAGAACAGGTATCAGAAGAGGGGAGCACACGCTGTTCCTTGAGCCCTATGCGACAATCATCATTCACAGTATCATTAAGGTTGGAAAAGACCTCTAAGATCATCTAATCCAATCATCCACCTACCACCAATATTGCCCACTAAATCACATCCCTAAGTGCTACATCTACACATTTCTTGACCACCTCCAGGGATAGCGGCTCCACCACCTCCCTGGTCTGCCTGTGTCAGTGCCCAACCGCTCTTTCAGCTGGGTTTTTCCCTAATAAAATCCAACCAGAACCTCCCCTGGCACAACTTAAGGCCATTCCTTCTTGTCCTATCATCACTGAAAACAACAGCATCCAGGAATTCTGAGGAGTAAGGATTTCTTAGGAGATTTAAAGAAAAGAAGGAAAAGTAGGCTGTGTTATCAGAAAGGACAAAGAGGATCCTTCTGTTTAAACTAGGTGAATATTTACAGAAGTGTTTTATGAAAATGGAGTTTACATCCATCTGATGTAAGGCCCATAGAACTCTAACAAAAAGAAGTACAGGACAACCACACGTAATAAGGACACGAAAGTCATAGCTTTCTTTTTTTTTTTCTTTTTTTTCCAAGGCAGAAGAGTAATTTTGTTTTCTTGTGGCTTTGGACCTCAGCAGTGAAGCTTCTCACATTTCACTGTTTCAGCCATGACAAAAATCAAACAAAACCCAAAAGTCTCAGCAGTAAAAGCTGCAACAATTCCACAGTTTTA
Source organism: Alectoris magna (assembly GCA_030625065.1). Taxonomy (NCBI): domain Eukaryota; kingdom Metazoa; phylum Chordata; class Aves; order Galliformes; family Phasianidae; genus Alectoris; species Alectoris magna. Next base: position 122,779,922 of record CM060561.1, read on the forward strand.
AAGGAATTCATTGTAGGAAAACAATAAAACAGTCCAAAGGATCAGACAGCTTTGACCATGTAGGAAACAAGAACCATCCTCAAAGTGTGAGATCATAGGATCATTAACATTGGAAAGATCACTCAGATCATCTAGTCCAGCCACCAACCCACACCCATGTCCACTCTAGACTATGTTCCTCAGTGCCACATCTCCATGGTTCTTGAATACCTCAAGTGACAGTGACCCTACCATCTCCCTGGGCAGCTTGCTCCAATACCTCACCACTCTTTCTGAGAATAATTTTTTCCTAAAATCCAACCTGAACCTCTCCTGTTGTAACTTGAGGATATCACCTCTCCTCCTTGCTGTTACTTGGGAGCAGAGGCTGACTACCACCTTGCTACAACCTCCTTTCATGAACAAATGCTTAAGTAGAAGTTGCAGGGTGAATGCACAGTTCAGTGAAAACTCAGTTATCCTACCCTTTAATTGGCTCTTCTATCCTACAGATTGCTCTGCTCTGCCACATATAGACCTTCACTGGTGCTTGAGATGCCTGGAGAGAACAGCTATGTAGCTAGAACACTGCCAACCTAAAAATATTTCAGGTGTGCAATATTTCAAATTACACTAAAATATGAAAACAAGTATGTTAAGACTTTCTCTTCAACTCCATCTTAACATAACAGATAAAACTGTTGATGGGAAATGTGTGGAGAACTTAATGCCCTCCATCTTTCTCTTGGGTGCCTTGGAACAGAACATTGCTCCTTGCATTACTGCAAGCAGCATCAGCTTGCTGGCCAGCTACAAAACCTTCTGACATTTCTGATTCCTTCTTTCTCCTGTTTGCCCTTGCTCTGAAAGCACAGTTTGCACTTCACTCGCCATATGTAGACAACGACTTCACTGAAGAAAGGAAATAGAGTACCTCAGTCATTCACTCATCCCACTCACCATATGCTGAGTCACAGGAAATAGTTTGAAAAAAATAAATGGGAAATTATTTTTTAAAATGTAGCTTCCTCAATTTGCCCTCTCCTTCAGAACTAGAGCAGGCGATCCAGAAGCAATTAGAAAATTGTCTTCCCCAAGCACAGGTACCTGTTATTGTGGCCACACTCAGTTATCTCAGTGATCTGTTGGTACACAATTGCAGTGTTGTGAAACCCCTGCTCTCCACTGCAAGCAGTCAGGACAAGCCTCAGTCTCAAAGCAAGGCTCAAGGCAGCTTCTAACAGGGCTAGAAGCTGAGGATTTGGTCCCGAGTTAGCTTTGAACTAATATATTTAGTGTTCTTTTTGGTTTAAATCAAAAAAAAGAAGTGGAGTTACTCAAGCTCTAACTCTAACGTGGTCACATTACAGTGACCAAACTGACTCATGATTGCCGAGACCTATTTTTAGATCGGTCCCATGCAGGTTAAAAATTTCCTGTAACACAATTTGAGTATTCAGACCTAAGGCCCAGCAGAATGAGTAACTGTTCAGCTGTTTACATGCCAGAATCAGTGCAGAGTTGGCAACTGGTGAACTTCACTATGTACACCTGCAACTGCGGGGAGCAGTCACAGTTACTGAGCAGGAGCACCAGCAATTTCTCCACTTCAGTCACATGATTTTTCAAATAACCAAGGCAGCCATCTTATACAGCACTTCCTAGCTAAACCGGCCAGTTCCTCACTTAAAACGCAAACACAGAGGTGAAACCAAGTGAATAAAATACCTTTGATGTGCTTGCAAAGGGAGTTTTAGCCTCATCTGCACAGTGGAAGAATTTTAGTTATTCTTGCAGCACCATAATAGGCCTTCTGTACATTCACAGCAGGTCTGATATTGCCAGACACACTGGATTTCCTGACTGTGAGCATAGGATGGTCATTGTGTGCTCCCAGGTAGCCTGTGGTCACAACAGCAGTGGTTGCCACTGTCACAACCACTCACGTACCAGTTTCCAGCCACACTACTCTCCTAGGGCAAGCATGCTGTGTGGGGCTGGCCTGCCACAGCAATTTATCCAGCCCCGACATATATATATATGTATGCACGCTCCAGACAGCTCTTTCCCACGGGCAAATTGTGCAAGGATGGCAGCCTGATCCCAGGTCCTTGTTGAAACAGAGCAGTTGGGAACAGGCAACTGCCCTTGTCAGAACAGTTCACCTCTCCCACAGCTCCCAGCAGGAAAGCGGGCATCCAGGAACCACAAGCCCCTTGCTGCCTCAGATAGTCTTGTGGCAGGATTTGTTGAATTCACCTCCTCATCCTGCCTCAGTGGTGGGGTATAGAACAGTGGTCTTGCTTTACTATTCAGGAGTCACCAATCTGTGCTTGTGGAGCAGGGACAAGACCACCAACAGCTATTCACACTGGTGCTTGAGGCAAGTTTATCGGCCTTGCCTGCTGAACATTTTTCTAGCAATGCTGCACAAGCACATCAAACCACCAGTACGGAAGCCAACAGATTTCCAGCTTGCAGCTAGGGAGAATCATTCCTGACATTTATCAGAGGAGGTAAATGGGAAATCTCATTCTGATTTCAGCTGTGCACTAGATGAAGAAATGATTATTTAATAATACTCTCCCCAAGAAAAGAAATATTTTTTTTTTTTCCTCCCCCCTAGGAAAGCTAAGATTGAAAAAAATCCATCAAAGACTGAAATAGCATCTTCCCTCCACTTGTCCATAACTTCTGACACCAAGGGAAGAAAGAGTCCTAAAGCTAATTCCAGAGCAGTCAGCCCAGGCAAATGCTATATCAGGCTAGAAATAACGGTGCAGGAACAGTGAGAAACCAGTAATGAATGCCAGGAACTGGACGCATAGAGCAAAAAATAAGGACTATAGGCTGCATATGTTTGTTAGATTAGCAACCTCCTAGCTCATTAACAGCATACTTCAGAGCTAACAGGGACTGGGACAGCCATGGCTGAGCTATGGGCACCGCAACGTGGGCAGCACTAGGCAGTAAGCCCTGGCTGTTGATGGACTCACCTGAATTAAACTCATTACAGTGGTAGCACTGAAAGCCACAAACCTACTTACATGGCACTGTCATTCCTCTTCCATCTACGTTCACAGCCTAAAAGGAAAAGCTGAAGTTTCTTCATACACTGTTGACCAAGCGGTGAAATGATTTATTCTGATATACTAACAATATGTGACAAGATCAAAATGCAACCTTGGCATTTTTCCTGTTCTTACTCACTCTCAAGGCTCTACAAAACAAGTTGCGCACAGTTGGCAAGCAGGTACCAGGGTGGGGCCAGCACGTCCTGGCCACACACCCTTGCGGGGTGTTGGCAGCAGCCCTCAGCCACCCATGTCCCTGCTGGAGCTAACATTGTGTCTGCAATTGAATGTGAGCCAGATAAGAGGTGCAAAGTGCAGCTGTTCTGATCCACACTCCCAACTCATCATGAGCCTATTAGAAATCTCATACCCCATGCAAGGCCTCGAGCAGCAACACCAAGATGGGCTGGGCCAGAGGGAACATGCGTGATAGCATTTTCCTGCAGTGCCACCCAGCCCAGGCAGGCTGCAAACTGAGCACACACTGCAAATAAGGAGCAGGACTTTGGCTCTAATTGTCAGTCTGTGCTCTGTTCATCGTTACTGATGTAAAACATATACTACATGCTTTACTGCTTAAACCAATACTAATCACATTCCATGAGCCAAAACTGAATATGTACACCATCAAAAACAAAGGCATACCAGCAAGCACCATTCAGCATTACCTCTTGAAGTTAATCTGAAGTGTGAGATAATATTCTAATGGAACATTTTTCATTTTACTGAAGGACTGCTTTATGACCCTGTTCACTTTTTCTTTCTTGTTAGAGAATGAATGAAAAAGCTTAACTTAACATAAAAATGCCTAGCAACAATGCTGTTATTACTGTGCAACAGTAACAGCTCACCAGCACTTGTTCATTTTTTCCTAAGTATGAAAATTCCATACATTGTTTTTTGGGGTTTTTTTGCTTTTGTTTTTCCCCACTCTACTTTGATCATCTCTGTTAAGGTATCCGAATTCTATTTTTAAATATAAGGTTAAACTTCAGTCTAAACGGGAAGAGGAGACTCACTGGATTTATTAGAGATCAGGTACATAAGTTTATGATGGAAGTGGCGGTGCCACACAGTGTGCTTGACCCTATGAACCTCCACGCAATTTGCTACGTGTTTTGACATTCTGGAAATAGAACTTCCACCTGCTGCTTGACCCTGATGCTGCTTTTTCCTCACACAGAGCAGACAGTTTGGTTCAGGTATGAGCTCTGCTGTTAGTTCAGTTACCCGATGGCTAATGCTAAAAAGCAAACATTTAGTTCTCAGAAGAATATTTTCAGTTAATGATCCCCCTGCCTGATATCTTAATAGTACTTTGGTAAGAAGCAAAAAAGTCTAAACTGGTGTACTGCAGTTTAAATCTCTCTGAGCTCCTGGACTCCTTGCAGGACACAGATTTTGAGCCCAATCCTGTTAAGCTCCTGAAGTATAACAGCATTCTTATTCACAGTAACTGCATATATATGATACAATACCGTTACAAGCTCATCCGGTTCACTTCCTTCTTCCACTGTTATTAATCTGGACCTCCCGTTTCGTTCATTGTCCCGAATGCCAACAGCAACCTGGGTGGCCTTCAGGCGCTCGTATTTGTTGCATGAAGAGCCACACCACTGATAGATCTCCTAAAATAATTCAAAGCACATACACGTTAGCAATGTTTCAACACAGCAAAATTATGAAATCGGTACTTTATTAATAATTACCTGACTGCAGCTAACCAGCAGAATATCAGTAAAGTTACATTTTTCAGCAGATCTTTAATGGGAAGCATTTCTAAGTCACCTAGATACCTGCAGTAAGCAAGACACTCATGTACTGTAATTCAGCACCCACATATGAGATCATTCACACTCTATATTCAGTTTTGATTTGACTGAGTTTTATCCTAAATAGGGATATATCTTCAACTATCTATAGAACCTGAAAGCTCCCAAATTTGCTGCTGTAAACTGTTTTTATTTTACAACTGGCAATTCCTCTTCTATGTTACTTTAACAGTGCTGGCTCTCATCTCTAGTAAAAAACAAATTCATTGTAAAATCTCAAGGAAAATTCATTGTATCTGCACCTCAAAAGTAAAGTTACTATCTTTCAAATCATTCTTTTTATTTTGGTGACCTTTTGCTGTATAATACTTGTAATGTACTCAATGCAATTTGTAACCCATTGCGTCAAGCCTCCAAACCAGCTCAAGTGCAAATCAATGTCATGGGCATTTTCAATAAAAAGGCTTCCCTGCTGGGAGATTTGTCCTTGGGGTACAGCTGATCCAGTGCTCATAAAAGTTTATTAACCTTGGATAAATGTGAGCTCTTCCAACTGTAGTTTTCACAATCGTCTTTATAAATGACTCACAGAGATTTACAGATCAGAAATACACAGGTTTTTTATGATTATTGCTATAACCAAGTTACTTAAAACAAGATGGGCATATACCTTCCTGCCTTAGGAAATGACTACAGCGCAGACAAAAGACGCATCTGTAAGAGATGTCTGCATGCAAAAAATGCAGCAGCTAGGAGCAAACTACACAGAACAATTCAACCAATTGGGATTGCCACCTTTGTAGGGAGCTCCTCAAACACCACAGCAGTGGCTCTTCAATTTGAAGACAAAACACTCTGGAGGCAGCAGCTGGTTCCTAAATATCTTACAGGCTTTCAAGCCCTTCATCTCATCTGGCTGAACAGGTAGTGAGTAAGTAGGCCCACCATACAGCATGGAAAGTGCAACTGGTTCAGAACAGAGCATGTCTCCTGAGGCACCTCTCAGGAAGGAGGGCCACTAGAACCAGCCTAAGAAAACCCAGCCACACTGCAGATAGAGGAGTCCCAGTTCTGGATGTCCCATGCTTCATCCTAAATGCAAAGTGTTTCAGGATACAGAATTTAAATTTCAGTCTTGATGAAAACTGCTAAGAGGCCAGATATAAATTGCAGGTCCCCTAGAGGGTGAGCTGGGAGAAGATAAAGGATATGAATCAGCTTGGCTGGCTGCGTTTTTTCCCTCCCTTCTTTTGGAAGAAAGTCATTTGATTCTTGCCATTATTCAAATAACAGTAGCAACAATAAAGGTAAATACTGTCTTCAACATTAAAAAGGGTGAATTGGTTTGCGTTCAACTGCAGTGACAATAATAAAGAATAATATTATTTAATTAAGATGAAGATTAATAAAGAATACAGAGGTTAAAGTTTCATTATACATATAAATTGTATAGAGTTGTGTATATTTTAAACAACAATTTAATTCAGAAAAGCTTTTTGAGTTTTTTTTCCTCTTATAGTATTAATTTAATACTATTATCATTATTTAATTGTACTTAAAAAGGTGGCTTGAGATAAGTGGGAGAATATTACTATTCCTCAGTACTAGCAGGTATAAACTTCTAGAAGACAGCTAACAGTGATGCCACCTGTATGCAAAACAGCACCAGTAACTTCTTATAATTACTTTCCAAAACCAGCTTGGACGTGCTCCAAAATAAATAAATAAATGAAATAAACCCAAACAAACAAACAACACCTTACTGATCTCACAGCCAATTTCCCTTCCCTTCCTTTAGGAAGCTTCTCTCAGCAATGATGCTTTAAGTTTACATCAGGGTTACATGGATTCCCAGAACTAGATTGCTTTCAACCTGCAGATGTTACACAGTTAAAGCAGCGGGGCTTTCACCCTGGATTTATCAATCATCTGATTATATAGGTTCAAGACCAAATAAGAAAAGTTTCCAAGTTCTGGTTTAAATAACTGTAATGCTTAAGTGTCCAGAATCTGGAGACCCATTCTTGGCTTCAGGTCTGAAACCTACCTTAAATCTGATTTTGACATTTCCACAAAACAATCTCTGTGCAGATTCAAGGAAACGGAATTTCTAAGTCATTAATGAAAGACTGTCTTGATTGTATGTAAAAAGACAAAAGTTTTGACTCAAACAGAATTTTTAATACCGTTGTTATAGCAATACACTGCCTCAGCCATCCTCTCCCAAGTTCTGGGAGACTTCTCAAAACACAGACTTTAAGCTTTGGAGAATTTCACTTCTCAAACTTAATTAATTCTTATCTTGGCCTACCTCCTAATTGAGCTTATTTGCAATATAAGAAAATAGGAGCCATGAGTGATGTAAAAGCAATAAACGGGAATACTTTATTTCCCACACCCTACAGAAGTAATAAGGAAGACAACACATAGAGAGGTTGGGCAAATATTGCCTTATCTCAGTGTGTATGCTGAAATTCACAGAGATCACTCTTTCACAAAGGTTAAAAGTTCAACAGCCTTCTCTTGGCTTTTTGGTAACCAGCCATGCAACCTCAAACAAATATTCTCATCTACACAATGAATATTTACTGACTACACAGGATATTGTGAGACTTAAATTATCACTGCAAATTATGAAGACGTTTAGTTTTCAGACAATGAATTCACCTTTTCCTTTCTTAGTATCTCCTAAAGGCACAGCACATCCTGGCTAACCCCTATTCACAGTATGCTCTCCCACTTCGCCTTCAGTAAGCAACTAAACTGAGCTCTCTAAACCCATCAGCTCTACGCTTCAGATCAGCTGGAGGAAGGAGAAAGACCTTCAAAAGCTACAGCAGAGGATTTTTTTATTTTTTATTTTTTATTTGCAGACCTTATTATTTTATTGCTACATGAGAAAACAAACAAACAAAAAAAATGTATCCCATTAACCTGAGCTAATTTTAAGGCCCATAATAACTTGCAGACTATAGATTCAAAAGTACTGCAATATTATCCAAACTTTTCTCAGAATTCGCCTTGCAAAAGACTTTGCTAAGTCTTCCACGGTAGGCAATAAAATATATACACTTTCATTTTCAAAATATGGTTGTTTCAGTCTCTGGGACTTGGAAGGGGAACGTTAATTTTTAAACTATGAGAACATTCCCGCAAAATAATGCGGCCTAAATATTTCTCCTTAACTAAAATAAGCATGAAATTTTATCAGGTATAACCTGAAGAAACTTCATGTGGTAAATGAAACCTAAATTACCTCCCGCAGCATAAAAAACTTGCATCAACAAGCAGCATCTAAAAGCATCCTAGACCAGGAGTTCACAAACAGTAAATCCATCCTTAAAGCTTTACCTTCCTTCATTATTAAAAAATAAATACACATATTAGTTTAAAATGCTAGAGAAGCAAGAGTCTGAAAGTTTCCAGCATTTGAGAACAAAGACAGCATTCTCTCCTAATACTGCCATCCAGACTTTTGGTACTAAGCATGTAATTCAACAGAAAGACGTGAGCAGCTTGAAGTCATAAAAGTGGCCTAAAAAGCTGTATGGGAACTGTTGAATCATGGCCTGAGCCTCTGATTGATCACCTATGGAGAGCACTGAGTCTCAGCCATGGGAGCACAGGTGAAGGCAATTCAGGTGTGTGTCCAGAAGGGTTGGAGCTTGACTGCACCTCTCCTAGACCCAATTTAAGGGCTGACTGCCACTGAGGAAGAATCTCTCTCTGGAGAGAGTATGTAACATCCAGTGCTACAAGCCCCTTGAAATTTTGGTTTAATTACCTCTGATTTCAAAGTAAAATCATTTGCTCAATCATCCCAATTTAAGTTGCATTTTCTGGCCTCATGATAGAAGTTCAGGGGGATATTTTCACATTTGCCTTCTTGATACAGTTTATTCATTTCAGTCTCTAATTAGATTGAGGTTTTAACTATTTATTCTCAGAGGGGAGGAAAAATGTTTAAAAGCTATAATAACTTCCTGACAAGGTTAATATTTAGATTTACCTAAATATATGACTAGAGTCAGCTAGCTATCTAACCACACCCAGCATGCCACTCAGCTTTTGGCTTGTTATTTTTCATACACTTATTTTTAGGTATAGATATAAGCATGGCCTTTAGGGTAGACCCTATAGGGAAACCTATAGATATAAACACAGCACAGTACTTGCCTTTAACTCACTCAATGCTGTCACAGTTTCTTAGCTGTACTGTACCTTCACTATTTTTAGCCTTGTTTTGCTAACCTTGTTTTGAATTGGTAGGCTGACAGAAATTGTTTCCAATAAAACAAAAATAGACACCAAGTGTTCACTTAGAGAGAAAAAAAAAAAAAAGGAACTTCATTCATCAGTAATTCCTGTGCCAAGCACAGTTTATTTTCAGAAGGTTACAGTAGCAGCATTTTTTTTTTTTCTTCTTAATCTCTTCAGCAGAGTTTAAAAGAAATGCTGTGGAAGAAACCTATTCTACTCCCTGATACTGATGATCAACATCAATATCCTTATGGGATTGCAGGACAGTTAGCAAGGAAAATGTTGCCATGAATAATCAGTGACCAATCCATAGCTCCTGAGAGAGATCAGGAAAGCAAAACGGATCTGTCCCATGGATGTTGCAGTTATTGCAAGGTCCCATCTCATCTGCAAGTTCTGTAGGAAGGCAGTTGGCTTTCCTAGTTACGAAGTAGCACTAGGGATCAGGAGTCATGGGTTTAACTCCTGACAGTTGCAGGGCTGGAGAGTGACCTTAAGCAAATCATATGATATTTAGATATACACAGTACATTAAAAGAGTGACCCCGCTTCTGTACAGAAACACGCTGCAGGATGATTATATACGGGACAAGTAACTGAGTAACAGTGCTTTGGCACTTTTCCCTCTGCAGAGTAGGGTTGTGAAAGTGTAACTCCTGCCCTCCTGTTCAAGCTCCAAACGGGACGTAGAGCTAGAAGAGGAAAAACAGTGATGTACTTATTTCAGAAGTAACACAAAAATAAGCCTTCCCTTCTAATACACAGTCACCTCTGTATTTGACTGGCAGACAGCTTAGTTAGGAACACAGACAATATTTCCCCTGTGCCAATGTTTTTTGTTTTTTTTTTATGAACCTTGACTAGGATGAAGAAAGCAAAAGCCAAGTAGCTTACACTGGTGAAAAATTCAATTTTATTCTGGCTATAAACATATCCTGAACACTCACACTTCAATCCCATATCTTCTCTCAAGTACCTAGTAATCTAGTGTACTACAACTACCTAGTAATCCATAGTGTACTCCTGATTTGCATTCTCCTACAGGAATGGACGTTAAGCAGCTAAGCTAAGGAGTTTTCAAAAATAATTTAAAACAAATTCAAAGCTTCAATTTTGATAGAAATATATTTAAAATATCAGGTCTCGCTAATCTTAAAATACTTTGAAATATAAGCTTTAAAGAAAGACTTTGAGCCAAGTACTGTCAGACAATGTGTCTCCATTCCTTATTGGCAAACCCTGAAGTAAACCAAACCTGTCCATCTTTGCCTACATCTACGCTAAAACATGCCTCCCATAATGCAATTGCACCTCACTTAAGAAAATAAATCAATAAATACCACTCTTAGTTTAAGAGTCAGCTAAATCTAGAGTGGATACTGCTTCGTCTGCATGACATAGCTTATTCTGACTCAAATTTCATCAGTCAGGATGTTCCCCTAAACTGGGATATCAAGTATAGAGACACAGCTATGAAACAGAGGGATTTAGCATAAGAAAAAAATATTTCAGATAAATATGCTTTCTCACGTAGAATACCATACTATGTTATTGTTACATCCACAACCCTTAAGAAGACTAAAAGCAAGAAAAGAAGGCTTGTAAAGTTCTTACCCTTAATTCCTTTTTTCTCTTAGGCTTAACTACTTCTATTTTTATATAGAATCTTATATGTAATATATATATATATAGAATATATAACCACATCACAAAGGTACTGCAGTGGTTCAGTGTGTTAGAAGAAAGTCTGATGAGGCCTGTAAAGAAAGGTAGGTCAGTGGGAGACGATCAGTGGTGCAGGAGTGACCAAAGGAGGTGGCACTCCTATTGCAGAAAGAATATTGCTACATTGAGCGTAGCTAGAGATAGTTTGAACACATTAATATTGGCAAAGTTTCAATACATATCTTATCATGCTTGTATAGTTACATCAAAATAATTGGCTTGTACTTATCTGAGGCTCCATTCATCCTCTTCACGGAAATTAACAAACAGCTGCTCTGATACAGCAAGAGTTAATGATAGGTGAAGCAGTTCTTTGTTAAGACTTAATCTCTTAAAGTTCATAGATTGAATGGAAAAATATCAATACAAAATGGGAACCCGCAAACAGACTTGGGAAACCAAATGTTATATTAACTACACAAACCAGAAATGCTCCCAATTCTTTCCTTTTCTCTTTAGAAGTACATGTAAACAAATGCACAGTACCTGGGTGCTTGTAATTTAAACAAGGAATTTTTGGAAAATTTAAATGGAGAGACCTAATGCAAGAGCGGGGAAGTTTTGTTTTAAAATCAGAAACATGTGCTAAACCAAGAAAACAAGTTCAAATTGTGGGGCATAATAACTGAGCAGTAAAACTGAGAATGGACTACAGTCCAGCACTTTCTCACAAATATTTTTCAGGAATGGACAGACACATCAAGAAGGAAGTTTAGATTGAACCAGGTTAATGTAGGCTTCTGGAACATTTTTCTTAGTTTCTAAATTATTCAATATTTTTTCCTGCCTTGGCTGTTAAATTCATTAGACTGAAATGTTTTTTTTCCCTTGCCTGATAGACACTGAATCTGCCTTTCATTTGTTAAAACAGTGATACAGTGAAACCACTGAAAGCTGTGGAGTTTTGATTATCTAAAATATGCTCTGAATTCATTCAGTCAGAAGGCAGCTTAGGCCACCAGGAGCCTAGCCCTGGTATGGTTACAACAGCATCTTTGTAATCTGTCTAGGAGTCTCCCACTTGATTCAACTGGAACAAACTGTCATGGTAAAAATAAGTACCACAGGCATACACTTACACTGTATTTATTTTCCTTCACACTTGTTTTAACAGTGTGTTCTGGGAATATTTGTTGCTACACCACACTGCAAAAAAAAAAAAAAAAAAAAAAGCTGAGTGAAAGGAGTATATTCATTCTGAATAAACGTGTCTCAAGCAGCAAGGTGTCTCAATTTCCTACAGCAACAGGAAGAAAACTAACTTAAGTCTTGTGTGTGTCCACTCAACCTGAAGGTGTCAGAAGTTGCCTCAGCCTTCATGATGTGTCTGTTTCAGCCAGTTTTCTGCATATAAGTTGAGGTGGAAAGGAGAAAGAAAAAGCTTTCCAGTCCCTGAAAAGTCAGGGAAACTACAAACCCTGAATACTCCAGCTGGAGAGAAGAAAGGGCTGAAATATTAACTGTGTATAGTTACAGTCACATTTTTAACCTGTTAATAAGTCCATGACATTAATAAAGTACTAAAGTGGTTTACTTCTTCAAGCTCTTCTACCTGTTTTGTAGCGGGGGCTGTTAAACAAGTATTATTGTTTCAGCTGGGTGAAAGTGGGAAAGAGGTTAGTTGTAGGAGAAGCTGTGAATGACAAACATGGGGGAAAAAAAAGACATGATTAGTTGAATGCGACAGTGCCAGGGAGAGCAACTATAGAGAAACTTACAGCAATGAACTCCCACATGCAAGAATCTGCTCTTCCAGTCCTGTTTATTCCCAAACAGTAACTTCGTTATAAAGCAATACATACACTGATTGTGAACTGCTTTCATTAAAGGGAGAGAAAAGTCACCTAGAATAGATGATACAGGCAAGAAGGAAGGAAATTACAGAAGCAAAACTCAAACTGTTAAAGTTGCAATGTGACACTGAATTTTATCTCATTATCATAACGCTACAAGCAAGTGTTCTGCTAACAATAAAAAATAATCAAGAAGCCAATTTTCTACTTGTAAATTTGTTTTAATATACACTAAATTCAGTTTTTATGAAAAGCAACTGCCATACAAAAGAAGTGCTCCTGCTAAATGTGTTCCTTTAAGTACCTTTATGGAAGATAAGACGCTCTCTTACACTTGGCATACCGATTATGTCAGGAAGTCATTTGAGACCATCCTGATACATGACAACAGCTTTACTCACTGTCATACTTCTGTATTTGACATCATAATTTTTAACATAATTTTCATTTCTGATTCACAGAGGCCTTGAGAAGCAGTGTGCATTGACTGCTGTAAGGTATAACAAAGTGCAGACACACTGCAGGCTCATACATTTCAAATCAGCAACCTCTTGGCTGTTACAAATCAATATATAAGCACTATCATACTAATAGGAAAGACGGACAACAGTATAGTTTACTTGCAGCATTTACTTGACTTCTGGTATAGCTATGATCTAGCCTTCTGCATTCTTCCTTCAGGAAGAGGGGTAACATTTTTTAAGCAGAACTCTCATTGTGCTGCTGAAACTTCCCAACCTAGATCAGGTCCAACCTTAGAGCTACTTGGTATTTACCACCTCACCAACACTTCTGTTTTAACAAGTTGTTCAAGAAGCCAAGTGGCGTGCAGCCCTCTCCCTGCAGATGCTTAGCTCACTGTACTGCTGCCAGTGAGAAACAAGTGCTACACTTCTAAAGCTCTGTTTGAACTTAAGGAATATTTTTGCTGGTCATTAGTGACATAGTTTAAACAGCTTTCTTCTAGTAGAGCTACTCAAATTGAAGTGAGAAACTGGGAAAAAAAAAAACAAAAACACAAAAACACCACCACCACCAACTTAACCACATCCATGTTTTACTGTATTGCCACTCACATTGCTTCCGCTGCATTTTGCTAACTGCTTTCTTCCCCATTGAAGAGACTTCCAGCTCTTCCCATACCATCAGTGCCCCTCAACATTCATATTTTATATACCACCACTCTGCACCAATGTACACATTGTTAAACATCACAATACTGAGGAGTTTCCGGGCCACTTTAAAAGTATCACTGAAGGAAACCGGGGAAAATTAAAAAAAAAGACCCAAGTTTTTAGCACACTATGTCAGAAATGAAAATATGCCATTTATCTTATATAAACATCTAGAAAATACTAAAATAACAGTGTACATGCTATCCACTGAATTTTTTGCTTCCATTCCACAGCCATTCTCCTCACACTGTCACGCTGCTTAAAGAATCACTTGCCTTTTGTGATGAAGGGGGAAAAAAAATGTGGCTAATGAAAGCAGGTGGGAGATAGGCAAGCTGTGCCAGGTGTAAAGAGGGACAGCACAGAACATAACTAGTTAAGGCATCAGGAATCACCAAGCCTGTCCTTCTGTTTCTCAAGCAGGGCACAGTGAATTGCTCAGCACCCTCTGGCCAGAAAGACTGGATGGGTAATGTGGCAGAAAACTACAACTTCTGAGAGGGCTATGGAACAGCTGTGCTAGGACAGGATGCACCAAGAAGCACAAGCCAACAGGGTAAGGGGCACTTCACTCCAGACCTGTAGAAAGCCTTCTTGCAGCTGCCTTGTACTTGTCCTGCCTGAGCTGCTGTTGGGACAGGACAGCTTCCCAGGTTCAGCATGGAGGTAGCATGGATGTTCCTTGTAGAAGGAAAAATCAGAGTCTGACACCCCAGGCATGCTCCTGGATGCTCACTGCATGGAGAAATCAGTGTGGTAGTCACATAGCTCATGTAAGAAGGCTTCCAGAAGACTGTTTGAAGAGAAGGTCTTTACTACTGACTTTCCTCCTGTCAAAGACAGGGCTTCTCTGACATCTGAAGATATTTTCCCCTCCAGCCTTGGAAGTTCAAAGCAGGCAAAATAAAACCTGGGCAGGATACTTTAAGTGCTACAAGCACAGTCTATTAAGCAGCATAGCTTCTCATATTAGCCATCAGAAACTGAACTGTGACTTCATACCTAGCTATCCAGAAATGCACACAGATGCTTTCAACTCAAAGAATTATCACCAGAGAGAAGTCTTAATGGAGAGTAACAGTTTTATTCATGATTGTTATTACCTTAACTTTCCCTTACCTGTTCAAATGACAGGTTTAAAAATAGTGTAGTACTTGAGCTCAGCTGGAAAACTGAAGTGACTCATTAAATAAGTAGCTTGACATAATGCAACAAGAAATGGACTGCATGAGTAGTTTGCAGTACCATGGAGATCATCCTCCTAGTTATATGTAAGATTGGAAGAAGTACATCTTGGAAGCTCATCTTATTTGACAGGCTGCAATACTTTGCTTGTAAAAGCACTGATAATAAGCTCATTACTTTGTGCAATTACTGCCCATTAATCTCAGGCAGTGATCCAGTGGTGCCCTGAAATAAATCCCAAGACTCAAGAACAACCTTATCAATGATTCATTTTATTTCTATTAAGTAACCTATTTGAGCCAAAACATAAAAAAAACAAAACAAAAAAAAACCTCCTACATTAAATTAAGAGCTCCTTTAAAAGATCTGCCCATTTACAAAGGACTTCTAGTTGTAGAAAACTTCAACCTGAAATACCATTACTTCAGCTTGAAGTATAGTTATTAGAAAAATACACTGTCACAGTGGGAATCTTGGCCAAGTTTTGAATCATATCTATTTCTCAACAGGCATTTCAGGTAGACTCGCATCTTCATCTCAGAATACATCAGATGTTGCCTTTCCACTTCTCAAGAAGAGTCAGGTTTACAAAGTAACTGATAATTAAATTTCTGTAAGTGGGTGTAAAAATACTTCCTTTATTTGTTTATCCATCCAAGAAAACCTATCCTTCTGCCACCACTGGCTCAGCAAGGCTAGCCACTGTTATTTGCCATGTGATTCAGCTGACTCTACATAGCCCAGTAAAGATCTAACTGTTCACACATCTAATCTTCTTTCCTAAAACAGCACAATCACATTGCTGCTTAACATCTGTCGTATCAGTCAGGAAATAATAAACCAGAGTGACGTTATACTAAGAAACCAAAAAGACTCACAATGTACATTCAGTGTTTAAAAAAAAAAACAACACAAACAAGAATCTAAAGCATTACATTTAAATTGCCCAGTGACAGCACACTCCTCTCAGTACATCTCACCAAGCTATACACCTAAATCCGCTTCTAACACCCATGGTACATCCATACACCCACAGTACATTTCAGCATCACTGTCATGTCTGCAGCGTGCCTTCAGTAATTGGTTTAGGTGAACTAGCCATCTCCAGCACAGTACGGGGCCAAGAGAAGTAAGACTGGAGCACGCCCACCTTCCACTAGGTGTTTGTGGAAGGATAGCACCAAACTACAAAACTCAAGCCCTGTGACAGCCTGACTGCAATAGCAGGCATTTCCTACTGATGGTTAGTTCCAAACTGCCCATCTTCCATGGGTTAACTCTGAAAGGGAATAGGTAATCTAGCTCTTCTTTGCTGCCTTAATACAAAGTGACATTCAGAGACTACACTTTGGATATTGATCACTTGGTTCAGATCCTCAGACCATACCATCACAGGAGGAAATACTGTTTCCTGTGTCATCTGAAGACTGCTGAGCATGACTAGAATGTAACAGATACTCAATATGGCTAACTGAAACGAATATCTTCATTCACCACAACGGGGGCACTTTTAAGAGCAAAAAGTAGAACTTATGAGTTAAGGAGAGCTCTTTTCTCAGTGTGTTAAGGAACTCTTCTCAAACCTTGCTGAAACCACTGACCACTTCCTTGTGAAGCGTTAAAGCTAAGACCAATTGCTGTTGCAAGAGCTCATGAGAAAATAATTCACCTGCAAGGTAGCATTTTGTACATGTCAGCCCATCAGACACGAGAATAACTTCAGACAGATAACTAGGATCTAAAATGTGTGAACTACCTGCCAGGTACTACCTGTAGTATCAGAAAATTAACATGGAGTTTTAAAGCAACAGTACAGTCCTCTAGGTCATCCGTAGCAAGCAGAATTATCTTCCCTTACCTGTCCATACATTCCTGCATTCAGCTTCTCTAACTGCTTTTAGCAGAAAGTCTTTCAGTGCTTCTGAAAGAGTGCTTCCCAGGATCTCTACTCAGGTATAAGCAATCTCTTGAAAAACTCTAGTTTTACAACACATTTTATGACCAGCTTATTATGATAACATATCTTGCAGCTTATTTCTTTAATTGTCAAAACCAAAGTTGAAAAAAATTGAGGAAGTGCACTTAAGGGAAAAGTCCAACTTGTGTTCTGTTCTCAGACTTAGCACTGAAAGGACTCACTATGAAAAGCTTAAGCTTAAAACATGAGTAAAAGTACCCTCAGTGCCTCGAGTGGGAAATAACTATTTCCTGAGCAATCTATGTATACTTTAGAAACCGTTTAGGGCAGTTTTGAGCTTTCAAAGTGTTGCGACAACAAAAGTTATTTCCTACAGCAGCATCTCTTCTCCCCTCAAATGCACATCTCCTACTTTTCAGTGCAAGTTGCTTTGGGAAAGACTTACATTTCCAAGGTCAACAATGAAACAGTCTCCTTTGTTAAAGCTGGCCCAAGTCAAGGGGACTTCTGTGGCTCTCACAACTCTCCGGCCCTTGATATGGAGAAGCCTCTGGGCACTCAAATCATTTGTAACGACGTGATTAAATCCAGAGGCAACACCACCTGCCTGAATAAAAACACAAAGCATCAAGCTTTACTTCAGCTCCACTTCTTTGAGCTTACCTTTTTGCTGAAGCTGAGAAACAAGCAGGGAAGAGTTCATGCAATGAGCTAGAACTGTAAACATTTTACCAGTGCTAACCACAGACCAGACAGACATGGGGAACACTTCTGTTGCTGAACTGTCAGGCCTTAATCTGAGGGAGCAGATGTCACCCTGCTTCAAAGGTGTTTCGTAAGTGTGGGGAAAAGGAAAGAACAGGATTCACTACTTTTTCCTATATAACTAAGATGTTGTAATCCTAACCACCTTGTCAAAACAAAAGTCTATCACATAACAACTGAGGGAAAACAGAGGAAAGTGCAGTCCTGCATAGTCTTCACAATTTCTTTAAATCTCAGTAGTCCCGGTGCTTTGAGAGTCTGGTTACGCACAGAAGGAGAGAGTAAATGAATAGCAGGTCTACAGTTTTCTGAAGGAGTATTTGCAGCTTAGGAGATAAGCTAGCCAAGAGCACCAAACTAGGGGGGAGCAAGACCAAATTACTGATTTAAACATCTATAAGCTAAGTTAAAGTCTAACTTATTCCTGTAAATTGGCTTGGCTATCTGCCTGCATGAGGCAGCTTTCTCTACTCTTCCGGGAGACCCAGTCCTTAGACTGGAAAAGGCAACCACTCCTGAGAGTGCAAAGGAAAAAAAAAATAAAAAAATCAAGAGTTCACCATCATCAGTTCACTGTCAAGCTCTCTAACTCAGAGCTAAAAAAAAAATTTGTTAGGTCGTATAGACCATGACAAATAATAAAGAAAACAGCTGGCTATGTAATGGTTCCCATAGCACCCATTCAAAGTAGATGCATTACTTCACTCTCAGAATACCTTACATGCATGCAAAGTACCTCCTTCTAAAATATTGCTTCTAGAAGTGACTGTCACTACATCTCTTTAAAATACAAAATTTTCATGAGATCTATATGGAATTTTGCTTGTTACCTCAAAGAAAAAAAAAAGTAGTAGGACTAGAAGAGTTTCGATATTCAGTATAAGCACCATTTTTAGACAAAAATGAGGTTTGGGTCTCTCTCACTGTTCATGTTTTTCACTACTTATGCACAGTGGGCTCTTCATTTGAAGAAAATGATTCAGGTTACAGCACAGAAATGGTTTCTATACAATTTACTGTCTCCTAAACAAAGAGTCCCATGAGCTCCCTTAGTCGTAAGAGTATGTAACTTTATGAGCATTTAACTGGGGAGTATGGAAAACATGCCTGGGAGAGGTCTGAACTTACCAGAAAGAGCACTGATAAACCAGCTGATACTTTCTATGCAAATAACGGAACTCTACAGCTTAGAGCAGGCACTTCAGATCTAAAACTACTAAGCATTAAAGAAACAATTTTTAATCTTTCAATAACAAATACTGGATGTTACCTAGGGGGAATAAGGTTAAAACATATTCTAAAGAAATGTGACAGATGGCTCTTTACCTTGTATTTAATTCCTCCTTTGAAATAGCTTACAAACTCATTAGATTCATATCCTTGAATTTCTCTGCTCTGTACAGGCTTTCCTCCTAAGTAGTCATCCAGTTGAACAGTGAAGATAGCTGCAGCTGTACTTTCATCCTGGGTACATTCTTTCCCTGGAATAAGATAAAGTATTGTGTCTATAAAGAGCCAACATAACTTTGAATTCTGTTGTAGAAATTCTGCAACACTCTGCCTCCAGTAGGTTGTTGCAAGAAAGCGCTACACATTACTTTGACCACCAAACACATGGTCACTCATACAGTTAATTTGCTGCATGAAGATCTACCTTTAAGAAAGTGGGGGTTAAAACAAAAAGGGCCAAGACTGTTTGTACTCTCTTTAAGAAAGAGTGCAATTGAAGTGAATAGAAGTGCGTAAGGTAATAATTTTGGGACTTTAACTGCAAACACCAGGAACAGTCATGTCAAAGACCTGATTAAATGATAAATCATATACCACACTTACATTAAGAGAAACTCGCAAAGCCATATAAAGAGTTAAAATAACTCCTGAGAGCAGTCTTATCAGTATTATAAAATGCAAGCAAGCATATTAAGCTCAGATCTCTTAGATACAGATAATAGAAAAATAGTTCCCCGCATAAAGCTTCATGGAACTCTGGATAGAGATCTCTCTTGTGGGCTGTAGGAAAAGAGAAAGCTGATAAAGTGTAGTACAGGGTTGGTGTCCAAGGAAGCCCAACAGGAGGGTAACATGAAAGAATAAAAAGAGAGGAAGGGAGAGAAATGCACAAGGATACTCATTGACACAGCAGGACCATTTGTGCAAGCTTCTCTTCACCCACTGACACCTCTGCTTCTCCCAGGAATGGTGGTGTGGCCACCACCATGGCTTTTGTGGTGATACAGGTACACTGGAAGCCTTCAGGAAGAAAGTTTCTAGGACAACAGAGAGAAGGGATGCTAAAGGATGGATGCAAAGGGAATCAAAGTACATGAGATCTGCCCAAATAAAAGTATAATTAGTGAAAGCAAGACATAACACAGGAAAAGTCTGAAAAAAGTTACCAGCACTCAATGATAACATTGCCACATAGCAAGTTCTTCTCTCTCAGTCTGACAGTCTCCTCAGAATTAGTGGTAAAACCAACTGCATTTGGTTGGTTTTTAATACACTTATTCACATCCATTAGGACGAAATCCCTATATCCTTCAGATTTACTGCTTTCAATCACACAGTAAGTTTCAGGGTCCAAGAAAAAAATGGCTTTGGGACAATGTTAGAGATAGTAGTTGTTACCAGGCTCATTCTCACAGTTGCCACGCAGTAAAATGTTCACAGAAAACCCTGCTTTGAAAAAAAATATTCAGTAAGCATCAATCCAAATTGGCTTGTTCTAGCTGGGTGGAAAACCAGTTATATCTGTTCATCATATTCCTACTCAAACTCACTTCAGGAGTCATATTAGCATGTTAATAGCAGTAATAATATTATTTTAAAGAAAAAAGACAGTTTGAAACTGTCAGATCCCTAAAATCCTGTATCTGGCAGAGCTGACATGCCAAATTAACTGCCACAAGGCACACATAACAGTCCACTTGCAGAGCTAGCAATCTTCCCACTGAGCATTAGAGTGGATGAGTAGTTTAGTTACTAACACATCCCCCAAGTGCCAGTGCAGACATCCAGGCCAGAATCTCTGAGCAAAGATCAGAATGGATAGTGGCACTTCTTACATGCAGATTTACAGATTGCTTGGCCATACAAACATGCCCCAGACATGATTACCCTTTCTTGTGCACCTTACACAAAGCTCTGCAAGGCTGCAGTGTTTGATATCTCCACCCACTACTGGAGTGCTCCATGAGAAGGAAGGGATTTCCCAGCAGTTTGCAACACTACTGGGAAGCTGCCAGCTGTATAGGGATGTATGCCCAGATTGCCCAAAGCTATTTACAACACCTGGATATCAGAATGATACATGTAGTGTATACAATCAAAGTTCTTCAGCCAACTCATAATTACTGCAAGTGTCAGTCACGATTTTAGCTTCATATCCAGCAGCAGTCCATGCAGCTTGCCCTAGCACAGGTCTACTAAACCTGAACTCCTAAGTTAAAGTAATTCTAACTTCGTTAGCAATGGCACAACAAGCCAAACCCTGCTTCTGACTAACAGTACTGTTGACATAGATGCATCTGCCAGAAACTCATTCACACTGCCATCCCTGATCATACTCTTGTCAGAGCCTGATCTATCCAGTGCATCAGCTGGATAACCAATAACATATGCAAAGCTGAACAAGCCTCAAATATTTATGCAAAAATAATCCCACCAGATAAAGCACAATGAGACCCACAGGGGCTCAGACATGGCAATACTAATACATACTGACTCACCCCTACAACACTGCTAGTTGCTCCCTACAACTACCTGAAAGGAGGCTGTGGAGGGTGAGCCTCTTCGCTGATATAACTAGCAATAGGACAAGAGGGAATGGCCTCAAGTTGCACCGGGGACGTTCAGGTTGGATATTAGGAAGAATTTCTTCTCAAAAGGAGCAGTTAGGTATTGGAGCAGACTGCCTAGGGAAGTGATGGAGTCACCATTCCTAGAGTTGTTCAAAGAAAGGATGGATGTAGTATTTAGGGACATAAGTCTGTGGGCGTGGTGGTGAGGGGCTGACTGTTGGACTAGATGATCTCAGAGGTCTTTTCCAACCTTAATGATTTTATGATCTCTACATGCATCCACAGAGATGGCTGCCCACGCACAAACCTTACAGTAACAGGAAAAGAAACTGACCTCCAGCTGTGGTCAGATCAGATGGGTGACTAGACAAGGAAGTCTGATAAGCCCTCAGAAGATGAGGAAGAGACCTAAAACACATCCCATTTAGTATACCCATATGACAGGTATTTGTTTCACTGTTAGCTTATTCTCAGCTACTTTGGGAGGGGCTCTACAAAGCAGTCAGCAATGTTAAAGAGAACTGGTTCTACAGAAAGCCCAGTGACTTCACCTCCAATCTCTAACATCAGAAAGCAAGATCAGCCTGGCTGGAAAAAGGTAGCATCAAGACACCAAGCAGTTCAGCAACACCATAGAGAGAAGGCTAAGATGAAGTTCTGGTGGAAACAAAGATAAGAAACTTCTCCATCCCGACAGAGGCAGGATTTCACTCTCGACTCTTGGTGAGACACAGCCAAGACTTAAGCTTGACCCTTCGCCGCTTTTCCAAGCTCATACCACAAAGCACTCAAACACACACCTCTCTGTCATACCCAGCACCCCTCGGCAGCACAGCAGCAAGGTATGGCATTACCCACACCCCGTATTCCTGCTTCAGCCTGGATGCTTCAGAAGCAGCCCGGGCACGCTCCGTGCAGGGAGGCAGTACCCCCACCCTGCCCCGTTCCGTTCCGTTCCGCTCCCCTGCTGCCTACCAAGCCAGTAGTGCAGGCGGTAGGCGGCGGCGGTACCGCGGCGGACGGTGTGCAGCACCACGTAGGCGTCCCCGACGAAGAAGTCCCCGTAGCGGCTGGGCGGTACCGGTACCAGCTCCAGCCGCTCCACGCGCCACACCTGCAGCCCGCTCTCCTGCCCGGCGCCCTCGAAGGCCGGCGGACACCGCTCGGGAGCCATAGCGTTGCGTGAACCTCAGTGCTTGCTGCTCTGCCCCACCGCCTTTATAGAGCTGGGACCGCCCTCGGGAGGAGCGCAGCGCAGCGGCCCGGCCTTCTCTCCTCCTTCGCTGGCAGCGAGCTGAGAGGGGCGATCGACACTGTTGCCGCGCATCTGGCTGTGCTGCGAAGGTAGAGTTGAAAGGGACCCACAAGGACTATCGAGCTCAACTCCTGGCTCCACGCATGAGCACTTAAATCCAAACCGTACATCAGAGAGCGTTGTCCACATGCTTCTTGAAGCCTTGCAGCTTGGGACCGTGACCACTGCCATGGGGAGCCTAGCCTGTTCCAGGGCCAGACCACCGTCTGGTGCAGAAGCAGGCAGTCAAAGGCTCCGTTGCTACAAATGGATAATTTTTCTCCATTCTAAATGTAGAATCCAGTCATTTTATTTTGTGTGTTCAGTATTGCCAGGAAGCTTGTTATAGGGGGGGGAAATACTTGTATCTGTTTGAAGATTCCAGGTGAAGCCCAGAGTTTGTGTGTCTCCCTTTCTGGTGTTTCTCCACATAATACAATAACAGTCCAAAAGAGTTAAGCCTATTTCCTACTTGTGTGTCTTTCTTACAAGTGGTTGGTACCACGCTGACAGATCATTATAACATGCAAATTATAGCAAATTACTGCTTTAATCTGATATAGATAGGAGGTAGATCAATCCGGATGGGATACAGATAAAGTTCCCGCTGTCATAGAATCACAGAATATCCCAAGTTGGAAGGGACGCACAAGGATTATCAAGTCCAACTCCTGTCAGTACATCAGAAGACGTATTCCAGTGCAGGCTGTGTTTGGGTGCAGCATTTTATCCACCTAAGTGAATTATCAAGCTCAGGAGTTCTTGTTTTGGCAAGTTATTAGAACAAGGCAGGTGTTTACCTGCAGGCAGGTTGGAACTAACACAGTAATGAAGGTCAGGCACTGCTAAATGCAACAAGGCAGCTGGACACTGGCAGCAAGTTAAAAGCAGCACCACATTAAGACATCCTTTTTAACCATTTTCCTTTCCTCCTTTTCATACTGTCGGGCATACAGTTTAGCTACTGAGGGAAGATGCTGTTACACAGTGTACCTACAGCCATCTTCCATTTTGGTGAGCATGCCTCCATCAGCTTGCCAGACAACTGTGCTTTATCCCCACTGTCACAAAAGGAAACCTGAAGGTGTTCTGCTTTGTTCAAGGTCCAGCTGAGCATGGCACAGCTCACCAAGTATTTAACCTCCATTCTGCTAGGGCTTTGGATCTGGTGTTGCTGAGCCTGCTTGATAAAGTGCTGCGTGTCCCAAATTAAATACTTTTCTCCAGATTATGTGCTTTGTGAAGACGAGGGGGAAAAAATAATAAATAAAAAAAGTCAGAAAAAAAAAATCTAACATTTTCGGTTTCAATACATTATCAGATCTTTCAAAACATTCATGACTGATTTCTAACATTCATCCTTCCACTTATCTCAGTTCTTTTGACTTTTACTCTCAGAAACACTAATATTAATTGTATGCAGTTATTATTTCATCAGAATCTGGCAACTTGCTCTTTGGAAGTGTGCTGAGTTTGCCAATATGTGAGCTCAGTCAGAGCAGCCCAGCACCATGCAGTATCATGGCTCCAGCCTGTCCTGCCTGTCTTTTGCAAAGTAAGGTACATTGTGCACTGATGGCAGCCGACTCTCTTTTACATCTCCTTATCTCTATCATTTTCTCAGCTGTAACCCTGTTGCTGCCATGAGATACACATTAATGCTATTTGTTTAGCACTGGCAATGCTCAGTATCCTGCACCAATGGACAAAGGTTAAAGATCCAAGAACGTTTTAATTGCTTTGTCTTGGAGCGAAGTCTGTGGCACTACTCACACACAAAGGGTATCAGCACTGATGGCAGAGTTTTCTCATGCCTGTTTGTCTTACCAGGATTATGTGCTCTGTAATGACAGCTAACAAAAAAATCTCGGGTTGTTTGTATTGTAAGTGCAAAGATGTTTGTTTATACAGCTCAATGTTGCTTTCTGCTAACTCACTTCTGTTATGCAAGTCTGTAATTTTATGAAAGCTGTGCTGTCTTTTGTCTTGGTACATTTCCAACTAATTTTTTTTGTAGCAAAAATGAGCAGAGACACTGTTAATATTGCACAGATTTTCACAATATTTGAAATATTCAAAAGCTTTCTAACATACAATTAATCAAAAGTGAAATTTTGGAAAAAAAAAAAAAAGAGATTTATCCTAGAATTCATTCTTTTGGGAGTAATATGATTTCTGTTCTAATTTCCTAAAGAATGTGTTTTGCTGATGAACTATGTCTTTACCAAAAGGATGGAAAAAGGCACAAGGCTGTTTTAGCATTGGAGTAATAAGGGGAAATACTCAGGGGAGTTTCAGGTTAGATATCAGAAAAAAACTTCTCAGAAACAGTGGTGAGGCATTGGAAAATGCTGCCCAGGGAAGTGGTGGAGTCACTGTCCCTAGAGATGTTCAAGAAAAGGGTTTATGTGGCACTGAGGGACATGGTTTAGAGGACATGTTGGTGATGGGTTGACAGCTGGACTAGATGATCCTAGAGGTCTTTTCTAAGCTTAATGATCCTGTGATTCTTTGAAATACTTTTGCCTCACAGCATTTCCTCAGGGGGAAGATGGATATAGCAATTAACTGTTAATTGACCAGGAGTAGTCATGGAGAAAGTAGCACATATTTCTACCTCCTTGATTGCACCATTTGAGGTATGGCCATCTGTAAATGCCTGCTTTTGTAATGCCCAGAGTGCAACACCCTAATAGGACACACAGGAGTATCAGGAGGTTTTCCTCTTCCTCCTCTAGCAATTAAAATATCAGAGATTCAAATCTGTTTTGAGCTTAAACTTTGGTATGACTCCAGAGAATGTGAGGTCTTAAGAAAAACTTCGTCATTTATTCACTACTTGTTCCTTGAGGTATTGTCATATATGCAGGATGTGGGCATGAGCGCGTACAGGTGACAATATGGAAAGCTATGTACCAAGTTCTCATTTTTATGGTTATCAGGATTTCAAGAAAGCAAGGTGTTGCTTCCGGATGATGCACACTGGGAGGCAAAAGGTCTCCCAGAAGCTGAGCTCAAGTGTATTTCCCAGTAGGATTATCTTTCAGTATGGACAGCTTAAGTTTATGTCCTTCTACAGGTCAGATGCCCTGCACTGAATCACAGTTAGAGGAAGTAACAATGGAAGAAACAAACAGGAATTCACAGAATCATAGAATCATTTGAGGAGGAAGGGACATTTAAAGGTCATCTAGTCCAACTCCCCTGCAACAAACAGGAATATCTACAGCTAGATCAGGTTGCTCAAGGTCCAGACTAACCTTGAACATGTTCAGGGATGGGGCATCCATCATTTCTCTGGGCAATCTGTTCCAGTGTTTCACTATCCTTATTGTAAAAAACATTTCATATCCAATTCCAAGGAGAGAATATTTTAAAACGTCACAATTCTTTTCTTCTATAAAGCTGATATCCTCTTCACCACATATGCTAACTACTCTCCTGAACTCTGTGACCTCTCCTAAACAATAGGATTACATGGGTTTATTTTGTCACTTAGTTTCATGTTACAAAGTTTGGTGTACACAAAATACATGTGTCAAAAGTGCATTCTTGTCCAAGCCAAAACTGAGTCAGCCCCTGTTCTCATCTGTCCTGATCCTAAGTTACAACTCAATCAAGTTATTTCAGATTCATCTGAAAAGCAACATTCCAGCTCTCAGATATGGTCTACATTTTTATTTCCAATGTACTTTTAAAAAATCACTGAAATTGTGTAAGTGGTGTATGTATGAAATGGTGTAACTGGAAGGACAACTAGACCATGCAGCTTTAAAAACCAAGTTATCAAAACCAGACTGCAGAATTATGTTTCCTCTTGCTAGTTCTTTCCATTCTCTCATCAGTCCCTCAGTAGCCCCATTTCAATAGGAGAAGATTTAACAAAGCCACAGTATTCTAAAGGAAGATTGAAAGCTGGCTTTCCTCCTAACTGGCAAAGCTCTAGTCATGAGGCTACCAGATGAGAGGCATGCTGAATCCCAGCCAGTCCCCTAACATAAAAATAACAAGTTCCCCTGTGCCTTCAGGAGTGGAGTTCAGTTGCGGCATATCCAGAGCTTTAAGGCAGATATCTGTAGCAGAGGGAGGGCAGGATCACAGATACATTGTGCGTTCCACTTGGCAACTGGTTGGTTTTCATCTGCACCATGCTCTGCTCAGGTGAGAGCTCTCTCACTCACTACAGCAGTGTCTGAGCTTCCTGCACAGGCAGCTTGAGATCCTTCAGTGGCACACACTACTCTCAGCTGTGCAGACAGGGACTCTGTATGCACAGCAGCAGCAGAACTCAAATTTACTCTTCATCAGTGGTGATGTCATCAGTGGCATGCCAGGGAAACAATATGGATGTTGGCTTCACTCAAAGAACTTGGGAAAAATGTTTTAATATTGGGGTGCAGAGAAGTGAAATGTTCATTACTATATATTTTGTAGTTCTATCTTCATTATTACCATGAAATATTAAATAAGCAGCATAACAGTTTGATCAAGAAATTCTGATTATATGTTTATCCAAAGTCACAACATATTTTATCTCAGGAAGTGAGAGATAAGGAATCAAAGCCCTCCTGGCTCTTATCTTCCTAGAGACGGAAGGTCTCCTCTATGTTTACATGAACTGGCATTTCACTGCATGGTCGTAGGAGTAGAAAAGATTCAGAAAAGTATTGTTAGACTCATCATTTTACTTGCCTTGACTGTCTAGACAGATCAGTCTGCCCACATTTCCTTCTTACTTGGTTTACCAAGTTATAAAACTTTCTGTTCTGCATGGACATGTCTCAGTATATTTCACCAAAATAATCCTACTACCCTTGTTGAATGTCGTTTGAATGTAGTTAGATATAGTGGTCCCATGTTTGAAGGGGAAAAACTCCAGCTCTTTGAGAAGATGAAGATTCAATTTTGCAAAGAATCAGTGCTTTTTGATTGGAAATGGAAAAAGAAAAGGCCAATCTCTATTAAGAAGGTTTTGTAGATATTAGGCCTGTAGTTATATTTCCCAGAAGGTTTAAGACATGTGATTTTAAATCAGTTGATAAAGTTGACCATTGCTATGAAAACTCTTTCTTAATCTTTTATCAGTTTCAAAAGTATTGCTGGAATTTGACTGACCATTACTTTGTGAAAAACATTTCCCATGCAAAATGATTTCCATTCATATCATTTACATGGTGCACAAAAGGTAATAGTCTGTCATGTGGCAGATGCCAATATCATCTGATTGCTTCAGCTCTTCCACTTGCTTTGCACAAATGGAAATGGCAGTGTGTCAGATCGTGGACTTCTTTCAGACTATAAAACATAGGCGTGGCATCACTGCATTCCAGGGAATGGAAAGCAGTAGGGATTTAAATCCCCTGATTTCTTTGTTTCTTATGTAAAAGTTTAAATTCCAGCCTAAAAGGACTATGTCTGAGTTAGTTACAGAATTTTTCTGAGTAGACTGACATCGTGTAGCATCAAAGAGTGAAATTCATCCACTTCCTATTTGACAGTAATGTCATTTTGGTCTGGTATATAATTTCAGAATAACCTTCTGAGTCTCAAGATGTTTGAAGTACAGTTCTTATTCTTATGTTGCAGATTTCTTTTTGAATTCTTGGAAAAGATGGACAAGCAAGCTGCCACAGTTCCTTTTAACATCAGTGCAATAATTAAAGCCAGAAGCATCTAAGTAAAACTGAGGAAAAAAATCTTTACTTGAAGAAATCAGCAATAATTTGAAGAAAGCACAATTATCTTCTAGACCTTACTTGATTAATTGATAATTAATTATTCAACATCCATTAAGCTCATAGATCTACTCTCCAACAAGACAGCCTTAAATCTGAGGAGGGATTGTCTGAAGGACTGGATAGAGTAAGCTAAAGGCTAAAATGATTTCATGCTATCCAAGAATAATACACCTTAGATTTAAGAATTTTATTGCCATTGTCAGCTATTATGAATGATCCAAGTTTAAATATACAAGCACTAGCATCACTAACGAGAGTCCCATAATAATCTCTTTAAATGAATACTCCCAGCATTTCTTCATTTTGAAGAGGACGGGAAATAATCTTTCATCACCCATCCTAAATAGAGCAGCTTATACAATCACTGAAATTAACTGGGGAGCTGCTCATTGAGTTCAGAAGATGCAAAAGCAAAGGAGTCTGAAGGAGACAAAAAACGCCCATCAATTTCAGTTTCTACATCAGAGTCGCTTGGTTTATAAAACTCAGTCTTTCCTTTTTCTTTGAAATACTGAAAGTATACTGATTCTCTGAAAAGCTGCTGATATCCGTATTATGCTGGAGACAGCTTCTAAAATAGTCACCGTTTGGTAGTGCATGTTCGGGATGAGCTCTTGGTGTTGCTCAAGAAGTCTACAGAGGGATCTATTTTAAATCAAAGCTTGTGACTGATTCCTGTTTCAATAGTCTGAGACACACTTACTGGAAAAGTACTCAACCTCTACTTTCATGCGTGGAAAGCTTGGTGGTGCTTCAACATTAAGAGTCATACTGTAAATGTAACATTTATTTTAAAGCCAATTTCTTAAATCTAAGAGACAAGAAAGGTCATGAAGCAACACTGTGTTAGTTTTTTTGCCATGCATCACAATGAAGTTTTTTTTTATAAGAAGGTCTGAAGAGCACATTTCATACCAACTAAAACCTGAACAACAAATCATGCAACTCCCTCAGCCCTAGACTACAAGGTAAAAATCCATCCGGATATTTCCTTAACATCTGGTTTTAAGGAGCCTATTTTTCTAGAAAAGGCATGTCTTCAGGGACCAGATGCATTATCTTGGTAGGCTATGTTCTCCTGACTCTTATTCTAACACAATTGTTCCCTAGCAATGAGCTGATACCAAGACAAATAAAGCATGAGGTAAAATATAGGATTGATGTGAGGCAGTGAAGTGCACAGATTATTTACCTGTCCTCAATCCTAGTTACCATTAGGCATAGTTCCCAAGATAGATACTCTGACCTGGAAAACAAACAAACAAACAAACAACAACTAATTAATCCAATACTTACCTACCCCATGTTTTTGTTCTTGTTTTTTTCGTGTTGCTAATTATATACATACTTCTCCCTCCAGAATAATACAGAACTTTAACAGCTACAAAGCACTTTTTAGTTTCTTGTCCAAATCAGTAGCTGAGGTACCTCTTTCCCTGGGTCTTTTGTTTATCCTGTTAGTGGAAATCCATCCCACCATCCTGGTGCAATGCCCCAAGGTCTCTGTGCTCTCCTGTCCAGTATTTCCAAGCTCCGTTCCAGAGCTTTCTTGACTCGATCTGCCTAGAAATCAAACAGAAATGTTATTTCCATCCCAACCATTCCCTTCTTTTGTTTTGTAGATATGAATTCTGGGAATACTTTTCTGAAATTTCCACTTTCCACAAAAGATCCCCACAGAAGACTGGGGGGTGCCTATTCTTAGGGGACCTGTGTGTGCCAGAAAATAAAAGAATAAATAAAGAGAGATAAAGAAGATCAATTCTGTCAAAAAACACATTTGATAATTTCCTGTACTCTAATAACACATCAACACAGCACTATACGTGTTGCTACGTACTTGAAATTCCAGATCTGCAAGTCACTTAAGGCTTTGTCCAGCTCCTGCTGGTTTCAAGAGAAATGTTTTGCTCACTAAGTACAATGTAGCTCTTGTATATTTGGCCTTGTGTTTCACATATGGTATACCAGCCAGCTTTTAGAGACGTGATCAGCCAGGAATGAGAGCATATTGATAGATTATTTTAGAATACACCAGCCCATGATATTCCCTTTCCTTCTATGCCTTTTCTAAAAGGCCAGAATTTTTTTCTGTTGGTAAAACAAAAAATCCCTTAGGTATTCTGTGGCTTTCTTTGACTTTAGCTTTTTTCACTAGTAACGCTGTTTGTTCTTCATTTTCAAAGACAAATAACTTTCAAAAGAAACAATTATCTTCTCAGGAAAACATGTACAGGAATACATCTATTTATGGCCATTTGTTTTGACTTTCCACTGTCTGCCATGTGATTGTTGCTCTCTCATTCAGCTCTTGAAATGAACGTTCAAGGAATGTTAGCACTGCTTACATACTACCTTTCTCAACTACATAGGAAGCAAATGAAAACAAGCTGTAGCATTTTTGCTTTGTTTTGTTTTACAAAGTAAAATGTAATAGGCAAAAATAGACAGTAAGGAAAATGGTACAGATAAGTTTAATTTCAGTGAAACCTACATGACAGACATTTCCTTGCTTTATTTTCCAACCAAGAAAAGGCCTCCATGGTGGGAAAGGAGAATGCAATGTTTATAAATCTTTTTGTTTTAAACACTGGCAGAATAGGCCTTGTGTACATCACGCTATGCCTGTTGGTTTGTAACTTCAGGAAATCACATGGTAGTAAAACCGATGAGTCTTTTTTATTAAAAGAGCAATTTACAGGCATCCTGCTGGGACAGTAGCCTATGCGGCTGAAGGCATCCCACTGCTCCGTCCAAGGCCTTCTCCCTCAGGACTTCAGCACCCTCTTCTCCAGCCTTCACCTTTATCTATTGCACCTCACAGTGGTGTGTGCAAAATTCAATCAGAACACTCCCAGCACTTCCTGAGCTATTTGTTATAGGTGGCAAAGTAGAAGACATTGTTCTTATGTAAATAAGAAGTCATCCCAGAACATTTTTCATTTAGATCTCTTTCCTTCAGTTACAATTGCATATCTCTCCTGAGTGGTTTTTAATGCAGAGTTAGTATATTTTTTAAAAGAAGTTCCTTATTTATAGGAAATTATATTTTCCTTCCTTATATAAAATAAATAGCATATATCTGTGCAGTGCTAAGTAACTGTAATTGTGTTACTCAGGTAATAAAATCATTCCACTGCTATCAGCACAGCATGATAAGGTATAATGCTCAAAGGAAAGTTTTATGGAGCACAGAATCATCTGGCAGAAAAAATATTATTTATATTTTTTTCCAGTAATGCTGATTTCAATTTTGGTCAGTACAAGACTTTTTATTGCAAAAAAATCCTCTGTGTTTACCAGATTTTGTAAATCAGATCTCAAAAAGTTCTTAATAAGTTAATAATAATTACTTAACAAAGATTGCCATTCTATTGTTGTTCAGGTTGGTTATTTCATGTCTTTATTTTTTTTTAAAGTTATTTTGTTCAACAGGAAAGGCATAAAGTTTAGTGTTTCAAAGGCTTAGTATGACAAAGGTGTTGATGCTTAAAATGCAACCACTAATACCTGCCTACAATTCATTTACTATCTGTGTGCTCCTTGTATGTGTTCAATTTTTCAAATGTATGCCTTTGTGATGGAGGGAAGATAAACAGAATGGTCATATA
Source organism: Alectoris magna (assembly GCA_030625065.1). Classification (NCBI taxonomy): domain Eukaryota; kingdom Metazoa; phylum Chordata; class Aves; order Galliformes; family Phasianidae; genus Alectoris; species Alectoris magna. The sequence continues at coordinate 122,812,011 of CM060561.1, forward strand.
GATGAATTTGGTTATACTTCATGGCAAAAGAAAAAAAAAAAAAGTATAAACAAGGTTAAAGAAAGGTTTAAAGATCTTCATTTAGAATTAGGAGTCCTGCGTATAATTCAAACACTGTTTTTAATCTCCATGGTAATCATTCACATGAGTAGGATCTTAGTTCCAGAAATCAAAGGAAATAAGGTTAAACCCAGCCCCAGAGTAGCTTTAGAGGTAACACTGAATTTGAAGTATTCTGCTGGGGAGAGAACAGTGTCCTGAGCAGAGACGCTGGAAATCTTCTTGTCCAGTTATAGATCTTATATTAGAGTTTTGGTAAACAGATACTGACATGCTGGGTTAAGAAGTGTCCATGCTGCGCTTGACTGTGTGCCCAAATGATCAACAAAGCTGCCTGCAATGCTTACAGTGCATTTGCACCCCCTCCCCCACAGTGTGAATAAGAAAGTAAAAAAGATTCAGAGATTTTGCTCCAACTGCTGGGGCATGAGAGCAACATTTTAGCAAGCCTTAGATACAAAAACCATGCTCCACTTTTGTTGAGCTTTAAGAACTTTGTGAAGAATGTGAGCGGAGATGGAGATCAGCCTAAACAGTAAATATCTCATGCCCTCTTTATGCTCTGAAGTGACTCAGGTGTGCAGCAGAAGGACAGGAAGATGCTAAGCGGGGGCAGCATGGAGTGTGCTTCTTCCCTGTGCTCCTACAAACCATTGCAGTGGTCAGTGACCCTTGGAGATGCAGCAAGAGGCAAAACTAATTCCTAAATCTTCATACTGTATAGCAGCATCACCAGCTCCTTCAGGCCAAGCCAGCACATGGTTCTGGTAAGCCTGGAAGGGCAGCAGAGCTGCCTGAAGGCACGCTTAGCAAACTGGAGGCATTATTGCCTCTCACAGTACTCAAGTGCTGGGAGTGAATACTGAGTGTTAAATCCATGTGGTTTTGGAGAAAACGGAAAATTTACAGTGTTCTTAACAGGAGTTGTTGCCTTCTTCTTGTTTATATATATAACATATATTAAATTGATAAAATATGTTTAATGATTACATCGAAGTACTTGAACAAACCAAAACAGCATTTTCAAGGAACCCTTAGGTCCACAGCTCATTTTTGATCCTTAAAATATCTGTTATAGTGCATTTGTCAGTAAACAGCATTAGCCAGGCATAGATTTATTGCAAGTACCTTAGTTTCCTTAATGGCTTTCGTATCCCAGAGGCTCCAGCAGCCTGCACCCTCCTCACTTATGAACAGCCCTGTGAATTTTACTGGCTTCTCTAATGAAAGACTGCAGTTGCACAAGCCAGGAAATGCCCATCTGTAACATGCATCTGTCTCACTCCCCGCTGCCAGTAAGCAGAAGGGCTGACCCCATCTTGTAAGAACAAAGATAGACTTCTGTCATCCACCCACATTTTTTAAAATGTATGGAGCTTAAGGGCAAGCTAAGTTTCCTTTTCCTCAGGAGCCTGGAAATGCCTCCCCATCTAAGAAATAAACTTCACTTGTGAGAGTTTGACTGAAACTGACTTTTTCCTCACACTTTCTGGGAAATTTGTTGAACTGCCATGCACATCCCTTTTCCCATCTGTAAAAATATAATGTTAACAGGATACCTTTGAAGGAACGCTACTTGCCCAACTTCGTTATGCTGTCATTATGCTGTTACTTCCTACATAACTTCGTTATGCTGTTACTATCAGGAAGCTCAGCTGATACCTGCTATCATTACCTGTGATTAGCATTTATGCAGTGCTACTGTATCATGTCTACCAACAAGAGATCCAGGTCCTACGCTCTGAAATTTTCTAGCCATTGAATTTGTACTAAATCTTTCATTTGCCATGCATGATAGTATAGAGAAAGCACAATTTGCTAGAATGGGTTTGTCTGGCATTCAGAAAATAGGGAACTTCAAAGGCAGGGAAATTTCTCAGGGACTTTATTCTTTCAAAACCCAGGTTTGGGGAACTCCAAATCTGAAATTAAACCAGTGTTTGGAAATGCAATGCAGTTCCTCTCTGATGAATAAGAAGATGTATTTAACAAAAAACATATCTTTTTTAATATTAACATCCTAAAAAAAAAAACAAAAAATCTCTTCACTAAGGACTGCATCTGGCAAATTCTGGAAAAACGCTGAACTCCACAACAGTGCACAGACAGCAATGAGATCATTGCTTAAGGATTTGTCTCTAGTGTCCCAAGATTTTCACAATGGTATATAAATCATTGTCTTTTGGACAAAGGACAAAAAAACCCAATATACAATTGTCTTGCACTAAATCACTATCAGGAGTGCATTTTCTCTGCAGCTCACTTACAATCTAAATCTAGAGATTTGAACCCAAATCTAGTTCTGGGTATGCCCCCAGAGCCCTCAGCACACTGCGACTTATAAGTTCAGCATCCCCACACACTGTTTTTGAAAGGAATTGAAATTACCTGACTTTGTTGAGCTTCAGCACTCAATCCAAACTCAACACTCAATCGGAGCCAAGACCAAAACAAGTCATTCTACTGAAAGATGAGGAAGCACAAGAGGGTTAATTTTAGCATAATTTGCCAATCACCAACTTACAGGTAGATGGCATGCAGTTTCCGAAGCAAGCCCGTGATGGTACTTAGTCTCTCCAATTCTCAAGAGTATGGTGGGCTATGCCATTTGTTTTACCACCAAATGACTGAGTGACTGAGAGAGAAAAGAATTAATCACTTATAAGAGTCAGTAAGTAATTTTTACCAATGTATATAGACAGACATGGAAAGCAATTTTAAGAGTTAATAACACTGCCCTCCATGTTATTTCAAATATTAGAGCTTAAGGGAAAGAAATCAAATACTTACTAATAAAACCAAAGTGCATTTAGTGCATTTCTGTTCCATGCTGGTATTTACAAAAAAAATCCACAGATATTTCACTAAAATATTTGAACGTCATTGATGAAGGGAGCTCTCTGTGCCAGCTTTTGTGGTACTTGAAGGACATAGACCTGCTTTGTTACAGTGGGTCAGCACTCTCAGAGAGCTCATACCTGACCTGACAAGATAACACAGACACAGCTCAGGACTGCTAGTATCTTCCATAGAGTCTGCAGATGTACAGATTTCAGAGAACCAGAAGGTTGGTATATTAGCATGGATACAATTGTGGAGTCTCTACTGCATTGCCTTCTCTTCAACATCCTGATGTTCAGTCTGGGATTCCTGCAAAAGGAAAGATTGTCATTTAAATACAGTCATCACCCTGTAAGGTCACACTGAGCCAGTATCAAATAACATGTAAGAAAACACAGTTTTACAGCAAACTGGTTTCATCAGAGAGATCAGAATTCCCCCTTTGAGATGGCTGCTCTAGACCAGGTGGAAACAGATAGTGGTGCATTTCACAAACGTTTTTCTGTTCCTTCCAGAACTCTGGCAGCCAGGCATGGGAGATGTCAGAGTCTGCTGTAAGGTGTAAGCAATGTTTCAGCAGCCTAGAAACATTGAAGGGATGCACTGGAAGTTTGAAAACTCATCTCCTAATGTATTAAAAAGCAGTTCTGTTTTCATCTGCCTTAGAATGCCACCCCTTACAGCCCTGCTTTGAGCAGTGGTTACTGCACACAACCACCTGTGGCTGCTTCCAGAGAGCGAGGCAGCTGTACTGTGCTTCTTCTTGTGGCTTAGGTGCTGGAGCAATTGGGAAAAAAAAATCCTGATTGCTTCAAAATACCTTCTCACACACACACACACACACACAGAAAAAACCAACAATATAGAAGCATTTCAAGCAAAATGATCCAAAATGAATTCAACTGACCATAAGACAGATTAAAATAAGTAGATGTACTATATTTAAAAAAAATATGCATTGTTTTATAATATACAAATTCGCCAACTTTCTCAGTTTGATAGCAACTAGCTGTATCAAAAGCAAACCTGTAAGCAAAATGAATGGTGCTGGTCTTAATAAAGTATTTGGAATGATATTCTGGCCAAATGCAAGTGCATATTAAACTAACAAGAAGTAGTTCTAGAAGACAAAGCGGTTTGACAATACTTCTTTTGTTTTCAGAATCACAGAATTCAGAGCTGCTTTATTCAGCCTCACTTCTCACCCTTCAGGAATGTCTTCGCTTAAAACTAGAATGTAAAATAGAGCCATTCAAGAGATTTAACAAGAGGTAATTTTAGAGCGTTCTGTTTACCAGAGCAGACAACTGTGCTCAGACGAGTGTAGTTTCCAAAAAATATAAGTGACTCCACTGAAGGTCAGTGTTCTAACCAGCATAATTTTGTTACTTCATCTTGCTCGTATTAACACTGCAGCACAGACTCTGAGAAAATACTGCGCTGCCCTGCATAGATATAGTAAGCCTATGTGAGTCAGGGTCATCCTGGATGCTGCAAAGATCTCACTTGGTGGTAACTTTTCCCTGCCGTGGACTAGCATGAGGAAAGGCCAGCACTTTTTGCTCTGGCTGAAAAAAGGCTTATGTCTATTCATTTTAACTGGGTGTCAGTGTCCACTCAGCCCCTCCCAAACCAATGGGATTACAGTTTCTGACAGCACTCATCAGTCTTTTCTCATCTAATACCACTCGGGATCAACAATTATGTTTGGCCTCTGGATAACACATGATCCAGTGCCCCTCCTCTAGCACAATGAATGCTTAATCTTTGCCTGCCTTTTCCTGCTGCAGCAGGCACAGCTTTTTCTGCACAGGATACACAGGATCCAAAAACACAGTGTAAGCACCACATCGCCAACTGTATCTCTGAGAGCAAAAAATCAGAAGTACATTAAATTCCTCTACAGTTAATAATAAGAGCTGGAATCAATGTTATGTTCTTGAAATGCTGAGGAAAACTGAAGGTTTGTGTCCCTTCTTCCCCAGTATGGTGCCACTTTCATTAGCACTTCTCAGCTGTCCCACAAAGATCACCTACTGTGTGATCAAAACACTCTGAAATCAATGTAATCCAGGAGCTAAAAAAAAAAAAAAATAATAATAATAATAAAAAAGTAATAATAACAATAATAAAAAATAATTATAAAATATTTTGACAAAGAGAAAAGCAGAAAGCAAGCAGAAAGCATTTCAATCTAACAGTAAATAAAGCAAATTTAGGTGGCCAGGGATTCTTTGGTAACAGAAGCCTAGGATCCCACTTGCGTTCACAATGTTTGTATATAACAAATCTCCTTTCAGAGTCTTTTTGCTTACCTTTCTGTTGTTCAAGTCCCAGAACTGAAAAGACTAAGCAAACAATAATTATAAACTATAGGTCAAGCTGACTGGATTCTAGGATTTGAAAAGATATGTTTATTGTTAATCAGATAGGATTCCAGAAAATAACCTGTATCATAAAGATTATAAGCAAAACAAATTTTACTCTGCCTATGGTCTTGCTGTACAGTGCAGCACAGTGTCTAGTAACAGCGTTTATGCTACACGGCGCATAGGTGTGTATGTACTTTAACTACTATATAGTTTATTATTACTTGCAACTAAGCTATCCTTAGAAGAGGTGAAACTGTAGCAACTGCTTTAATGGGCAGACATCCCATTTATGGACTCCTTACTACAGCAGGATTGCAAACATGGATTATTTTATCTACAAGGAGAAAGCACACACTGGACTTCGCCCAGTTGCCTAAGAGTAAGCCACCATTAAGAGGTGGAAATTGACATCTTACCAGCAGTGTACATTTGTACATCAGCAAGGAGATTTTTGACCGAGTAGTCCTGCTTATAAGTATCTTTAAAACAAAATGTATTTGCATAGGTTCTGTGAAATAGTTCCAGTTCGTAATTTAGAGCTTGGACAAGGACTTCTTCTAATATTGAAGTTTAGGGAAAGCTTTGTTGTACTCAGTTACTAAACAGTTGAGCTTCATCTGAGGCCACTTATCCCTGCTACATGGCTACAGGGGCTCTATGCTCATATTCCTTACTCCATACTGTTCACATATTGATATCTAATTTCTTTAACTGAATATACAAGTCAGCAGAGACTTACCTATGCTGAAAAGCTGTTATTTTCACTCAAAACTTAAAGGATCTCTGGAATAACTTTCCACAAGATTTAGTAAATTAATGTCATTCTGCACCTGCTACAACCTCCTCCCAGGGAGTTACAGAGAGCAATGAGAAGTTTCAGGGAAGTCCTTTTCTCCATACTAAACAATCCCAGTTCCCTCAGCCACATGTGTGAGATTTGTGCTCCAGACACTTCACAGCTTTGTTGCTCTTCCTTGGACATGCTCCCAGGCCTTGATGTCTTTCATGTAATAAGGGGCCAAAAACTGAGCACAGTATTTAAGTTGAGGCCTCACCAGTGCCAATTACACAGGGATGATCACCTCCCTAGTCCTGACTCCACTATTTCTAATACAAGCCAGGATGCTGTTGGCCTTCTTGGCCACCTAAGCATACTGCTGTCTCATGTTTGGAGGCTGCTGACTAATACTCACAGATCCCTTTCCTCCATGCAGCTTTCTAGCCACTCTTTCCCAAGCCTGTAATATTGTATAGGATTGTTGTGACCAAAGTGCAGGACCTGACACTTGGTCTTGTTGAACCTCAGTCCAATGATCTAGCCTATATAGATTCCCCTATAGGGCCTTCCTACCCTCAGGAAGATCAACACTTCCTCCCAGCTTGGTGTCATCTGCAAACATCTTCCTTTATACAACTTCTGCCACTGTGGCCCCAGTCTCAGAGGAGTCCAGTGGCCAGCTGTTAAAATACAGATGAGGAATAGTAATAGAAATGGAACACTCTTCTAGAAAAATGAGCTGTCACACTAAAACATAGTACATACAGTTCCCTGTAATAAATATATTGCATTCTTTCCTTCATGGACTTCTTTGCATATTTTTTTTTTCAAACTTTTCCATTGAACTTAATTAATTATTAACATACCTTTCAGTCTGGTGCACTATAATGAGCTTAAAAGATTTCTGTTGCTGGAAAGCTTCTGAGAATGTTAAAAACAAGGCTAAAACAAGGGGATCATTTAACACTGGAGATATTTTTTCAAATACACATTATCATCGTTTCATGAAGCATTTCCCACTGACCTGAAAAGTGAAAAGGGGACTTCCCATCTGAGCAAATACAGAAATTGTTGCATAACAGGCAAGTCATGCCAAAATAAAACGATTACCATCACCTGATATTGGTAATTGATGGTTACTGATTTTTTTGTCCTTCGTATGTGTGTGTGTTTGTGTGTGAGTGAGTATTTAACATTAAATCTACACTTTAGAATTTTGGACCAAAGTAGCGACTCTTCAGGTACATTTTTTATTTGGTGATCTTGCACTGAGTTTGCTCATTTCCCTTTAAATTCTAGATAATATATCGCTAAGTGTTTGCCCCAGGGAAAACACTGGGGTAGGGAGAAGAGTAAAATTTCCTGTATCAACAAGCCTTTAGTTCTACCAAATTTCTACAGAATCACTGTACATCCCACAGCCTGCTTTTACTAAGCAGCATGAAGTTCTAGTTGGCTGAAAATCCAGCAGCATGTCTCAGCAATTTGTCCATATGTGCTATTCTCCTCCAGACTTCAGTGTGGAGATTCCCTCTACCTCTGGGCCAAGTTCTGAGTCTGAGGAGATGTTGTTGTTACCAGGAACTCAATTAGGAATTCATGTTTGAGTCTTATTTTATTTGCTTTTTCCATTTCTTTTCAGACATGCTGGCTTATCTATTACTACTGGCTTAACTCATGTGGAATTATACCAAAGGAAAGCACTAGTCCAGAGGTTTAAACACTGACAAGTAGCCCTGAAATCCCCAAAGTGCTTGATGCACAGTGAGAATCTGAACATGGATTTCATACTCACAGCTGAATGCCTTGGTCATGTAGTTATTGGACTTTCTGGAATCAGCTGTTGGAGGTTACTGAATCATAGAATGGCTTGGGTTGGAAGGGACCTCAAGGATCATCAAGCTCCAACCCCTCAGCTGCATGCAGGGCCACCAACCTCCACATTTAATACCAGACTAAGCTGCCCAGGGCCCCATCCAACCTGGCCTTGAACACCTCCAGGGATGGGGCATCCACAGCCTCTCTGGGCAGCCTGTTCCAGCACCTCACCACTCTCTCTGTAAAGAGCTTCCCCTTGATATCCAACCTAAATCTTCTCTCCCTCAATTTAAAAGCATTACCCCTTGTCCTGCCATTATCTACACTTGCAAAGAGTTGACTCCCCTCTTGTCTATAGGCTTCCTTCAGGTACCGAAAGGCTGCAATTAGGTCAACCCACAGCCTTCTCTCCTCCAGGCTGAACAAGCCCAGCTCCCTCAGCCTGTCTTCACAGGGGAGGTGCTCCAGCCCTCTGATCAACTTTGTGGCCCCTCTCCAGACCCTCTCCAACAGCTCTCTGTCTTTCTTGTGTCAGGGGCCCCAGACCTGGATGCAGTGCTCCAGATAGGGTCTCACAAGGGCAAAGTAGAGAGGGACAATCACCTCCCTCTCCCTGCTGACCACCCCTCTTCTGATGGAGCCCAGGATAGCATTTGCTTTCCAAGCTGCAAGAGCACACTGCTGGCTCATGTTAAATTTTTCATCCACCAGGACCCCCAGGTCCTTCTCTGCAGGGCTACTCTCAAGGTCTGCTCCTCCAAGTATGTATATATGCCTGGGATTCCTCTGGCCCAAAAGCATTAGTTTGCTTCTGATTGGAGAACTGTAATTGGAAAACTCCCACAAGGAGAGCAGGAGTTAAAAATACTTATTGTTTTCTGTGGAGACAGAACACTGGCTATCTATGTGGTTTGTCGATAAATGACACACCCAGAAATAAATGTTTGCTTTGGAGAACAGTAATGCTTTTTCTTTATCTTCTTTATTTCTTACTTTAGAAATAATAAATTTGCTGATTTGCTTTGTGGGGAAGATTCTCGAAAGGTCACAGAACAGAGGAGATGGGAAGCTCTGCAATTAGAAGTTAATTCAGTGTGGATATAACACTGAATTTTAATAAAAGATTCTTCTCTCTCCTTATATGGCATCAGATTTTAAAATATACTGGAAAAAACAAAAACAAAAACAAAAAATTTGAAAGAAAATCCTTTAGATGGAGAGTCTCCCTTCCTTAACAGTTTTAATGTTAAATGTACAAATCCACCAATTGTTACTTACTTGTTTGTATGCAGAAATCCAAGTTGTATCTTGATTTTTTTTTTTTTTTTTTCCTTTCAGGTTCTCTGAACATAATTTGATTTTCATCTTGAAAATGGGTTTTTTGCTTGTCATGTTTTGCACAGCAGTTAACACAACAAGAAACTGGTCTGAGTAAGGGCTGCCAAATGTTAGAAATACTATAAAATTTTTCCATTGTGCATGTCAAGGGACTCAGCTGCTATCTATTAATGTAACGCAGAGGAAAATATGCCACAGAGAGCAAGGTAAAGATCAAATCAGCTCTGATGTCTGCACTTTAGTCAGTTCTGCCAAAATGAAAGCTACCTTGTCAGTTACAGAGCACATAAAAAGAGAAAGCTCCAAACATGGATTAATCAGACATCCTAAAGGAAGTCCTTATGAAATAATTCATGACTAACACAGAGTTACACAGCAAAGTTACATCCTATCTGCTGGGTTTTCTGGATTTTGGTTGGTTGGTTGGTTGGCTTTTCTTTTCTGCTACTGAGACTGACATCTAGTGGTTTCATCAACTGATTCCTAAACATCTATTAATTTCAATCAGTGTTTGCTTTATGAAAGCACATGCTTACAGCTGTGTGGTTTGGGGTCTTCATATTTTTTATAATATTTAATATTATAATTTTCATAATATATAGTATATATATAATCTAATATTTAATATTTAATAATTTTATATTTTTTATCATTCTTCACAAGCATTATTTCGCCTTACAACAGCAACCAGCTGTGTGAAAGAGCAGCCAAGGATTCAACCCTGTGCCAAAACTGTAATAACCCAGACTTCACACTGTTACTGCTGCTGCCACTGTGTGAAGGGGATTTATACATCTGCTCCCATGCATATATCAGGGGCAGAAAGGTACAGGCCTGCAGAGGCCCTGGAGCATGTTCGGAGAAGATCAATGAAGCTGGTGAGGGGTCTGGAGCACTACTTTTTTTTGGGGTCATGTCACAACTACATGAAGGGAGGTTGTAGAGAGATGGCAGTTGGCCTCTTCTGCTGTGTAACTGGTGATAGGACTAGAGGGAATGGCCTCAACTTGCACCAGGGGAGGTTCAGGTTGGACATTAGGAAAAACTTCTCCAAAAGAGTGGTGTAGTAGTGAAGCAGGCTGCCCAGGGAAGTGGTGAAATCACCGACCCTGAAGGTGTTCAAGAAGTGTTTGGATGTACTGAGGGATATGATTCAGTGAGAGATATTTGTGATAGGTGGATGATTGGACTGGGTGATCTCGAAGGTCTTTTCCAACCGTAGTGCTGGTATGATTCTATGATTCTCTTCTTCCCAGCACTGCTCTTTCCCTGTGACAATGTCAGACCCACAGTCTGGAGGCATCAAAATTTGAAGTTTGCCTTCACTGCCAAAAAGCCTCAAAGCAGTACAAAGCTTTTCAGGATAATAAATGTAACCCTTCCTTTCATACACCAGAATGTGTACATCGCTGACTTTCTAGTCACATGAATACCCTCTACTTCCTTATCTCTCAGTCCCTCCATCTGCTTTCTCCAGCCCCAGTTTTCTCCTAAAAGCAGTTTTACAGTCAGAGGAATTTTTTTTTTTTTCCCCCAAACCTAAAACATTCCCCACCAAAGCAAGGCGATTGTATGCTTTTCCATTAATTTCACAGCAGCAAAAATGCTGTGTGTTTTCATGCTCCTCAATTCTACCAGTTTTGTTACCACTGATTTTCCATGCATATTTTTTGTAGCTTAGAAACTGAAACTCCTTAATCTGAAGTACATACGGATCCGTATGTACAGTAATGGATAAAGACTCCAGAGAGGTGCATTGCACAGGACAGACAGATACCACTCACCGCTTTGCAAAAACAGGGACTTCCTGACAAACTTCAAATGCTGTACCACAGGACGCTTCTCTTTCTTCTTTTCTAGGAGAAGTTAAGCGAAGAGATCAACTTGCAGCACACCCTCATTCAGGGAGTTGTTTATTCTTCCATTGTACAAAAGCACTGGAATATATAGTCTATCCATCTGCGTTGCTAAGAAACAGGGCCCTGTTGCCTTGGGACTTGATTCAGAATTCAAAAATGAAAATAGTGTCTCAGTAGACTGCATAAAATCAGCCTGAAACCTAGCAACAAGGCCACAAGTTCAACGCGATTCTCTTACATGTTAGAAAACAAGGATATTAGAAGGAAAATCTTACTAAGAAAAGAAAACATTAATTTGAAAACAAAATAGAGCTGTTGTAGCACCAGTTATCCCAAGGGACGCACCTACCTTTTTGCTAAACATACTTTTATAAGATCTGATGCCTTGCTACTTTGCGTTCTGAGTAAATTCATATTTATTGTAAGCAGTGAATATAAAGCAGCAACAGTATTTATAGTATTACTTCCTGAATGTTCGGCTTGTGCAGTATGAAAACATGAGAGTCAGGACAGCAGAATTCATGTCCAGTTTCTATTTCAGTTTTCAAGCACTCTGCCAAAAGAATAATTGAATAGCTGCTGCACATGCCTTGAAATGATTGCTGGTAAAAAGGCAAGGATAATAACCGAAGGCAATTACTTAACCATATGTATTTAAGTCACTCAGCTTTTGTATACTTGCTTACATGTAAATTAGGTATAAGAAAGAACACAACTCAAGTATATAAATACATTAGAGTATCCTTTCACCTTAACATATGGTAATTACATTCTGTTGGAAAATGTATTGGTTTAACCAGCTATTTCATTATAAAATCTGTTACCCCTGGTTGCAGAACTACATTACACAGCTGAAACTTGGTCCAGAACTCCAGCAAAGTCAGCCAACCCTGAGCTGAGTTATAGTTCTCAGCTGAGTAAACAAGGTTCAGCTGTTTGTTTTTCTTTTTTGATGTTTCATCATAAAATCATAAAGAGTTATTCTTTAGCTATGAGATGTGACTGTACTTAGCAAATTTAACTGGAGACATAGGAGGAAATCGGCGGTGACAAATCAACTGCAGCCACGTGAAAAGCCTTCACAGTTGTTTTTCCTTGTTTTTGTTTTTAAAAATATGGAAAATGGGAGGGAAAGAGGAGAGGGGGAAGAAGGTTTCTTTTTTTCCTAAATGTTCCTAAGTTTGCAGCACTTTCATGCTGCTTCTTCAGCATTTCTAAGTTGCAATTGATTAGAGCTTGGCCAAAAGAGAGTCTGCAGAAATAGATTTACTTCTTTTTTTTCTTTTTTTTCTTCTTTTTTTTTTTTTTTTTCTTCTTGCTCTGGAAAGAAATTCAGATCCCTTTGAGAGTTTACAATGATACAGTGAATTTTTCCGTAATATTAAGGAAGAGAAAATTTCTTTGGGTTTCAGCTGAAAAGGAAGTTAGAGGTTAGGAGAGAGGCTGAAATTTGTGGTAAGATTTACAGAAATCCCTCACGGTGACCCTAAAGTAAATGGTAAGGTATATTTGCATGATCCTTTGCAAGTTTATACTCTTGAGATACATACAGTTTTACAAAAGGGAAAATGTCAACCATTTCCTAAAAGCGACTTGAAGAAATAAAATCATGCTGCATTGCCAGTAGATGGCAGCATGCTACCTGCTTTATAAGGAAAGGGCATCCCTTCTGCTCTACCGCGGCTTAGAAAGTGGGCTTGAAATTTTCCTACGCACCACCACCTCATGTTTTCAGCTAAATATAAGCCCTTCGTAGACTTAAATAAGATTAAGGAGACCTTAAGAGTACAAGCTAGGAAAAGCAGTAAAGCTAGCCAGGATCTAGTCTGAGCTGCAGAATCTTCTTAGTGACAAGCAAGCACAGATGGAATATCACACCAAGATTTAACCTTGAAAACTGTAACCATTAGTCGCTGTACACTCTATCTTGAAATGAGGGATTTCAAATAAATAAATAAACCAGTGAATAAATAAAATCTGACCATACACTCTTTCTTTTTCACCCTATTTTCTTTTACCTCTTATATTTTATTCGATTGCCATACTACAAAGAAAAACTATTAATCAATATATAGACTATAAGAAAAACCCATCACTTGACAGGATCATTAACATGACCTTTTGAGCACGTTATTTTCTTCAACATCTTTTAGGATTTTTAAAAACTTTAATTGCTTAAAAGTTCCATGGATAGAGGAGATTTTCTTCTGATTTTGACAACAGACAAACAATCTTCATCACCAGTCTTCAGCCCATGGTGGAAATAGCATGCTTCCCTTCCTTAGGCTGGCAGACTTCTGGCCCAGTGACTTACAATTTTCCTGTATTTCTCTGCAATCTGAGCCAAATAGTTTCAGGGCCCATGTTCAAAGTACCTCAACAATGCTCCAGTGATAACTCAAGAACAACAGGAAGATGCCACTAGGCCTTTACAGTTCTGATGTAGTTCTTAGACTTGTTCAGAATGCATATCCACCAAAGTTGCTGTAAAAGCACTGTGAATCAGAATTATTTAAAACCACTGCTGAAGCAACAGAAAGGAAAATTAGAGTACAGAGGTTTGCATTACTGTATAAAATGATGATCAGTATGTGAAAACAGGGAAATATAGTTCATTTTTCCTCAACCAGGACATAGAAGGGTGTCTGAGGGCTAATGTTGGCTTAGTGTTTCCCTGTTATAACTCACAGAAGTAAGGAACAATCCCACAGATTTTATTAATCCATTTCTTACTTCTGAAATCTTATTAGTGACTGAGCAGAATAAATCCTGGTTTACACTAAAATAGCTGTTTCACTTCCCTTATTTTGAGTAGCTGTTCATCAAGCACAGGAACTAGGGGAGTGTCTGCCCCCTGCAGAGCAACTCTGAAAGACCCTAGCAAACTCCAGGATCAATGCCTACAGGTCCAGGTCAAGGTAACATATCCACCTCAGCTAATTAACCTTCACTCTGAGCAACGTGCAAACACAACTCTATTGCATTCAGGTGCTGGAGTTAAGAAATGCAAGCCAGCTCAGAGTTATTTTAGGTTTCTCAGCATTACTCAAGGAGTTATGAAAATAATTCCTTACCATCACGCCTTCCACAGAGATGAAAGAAAACAGTCTCAAAAGTAGACAGGGACGACTTCTATTTCTTAAAAATACAATAGGTGGGGGAAAAAAAAAAATAGCAAAACCAGTAAAAAAAACAAAACCGATTGATTAATTCAAAATCCAAAACTATCTCCAATCACTCTATCGCTTGTCAAATTTCAGTCCTCATAAATATCTTCTTTTATCTGGCAATACCTTGAAAAATCTCCAGTATAGTTTACCTAAAGTACCGTATGACACAAAATTAAAAGCCTCACTTGCCTTCATTATGAGAGTTACCAGATTTTTTTCCATAAAATTTAGAATGTGATTAATTAAAAAAACCCATAAAATTTATTTTGTATGTTCTTATTAATTATAACAGCAATCTTTCATTCTGATGTTTAGAACTGAAGAGAAAATAACAACACAATAAAGAACAGTCTGCAATCATAGAATCATAGAATCACTCAGGTTGGAAGGGACCTCAAAGATCATCAAGTCCAACCACAGCCTAACCATAGTGCCCTAACTCTAACAACCCTCTTCTAAGTCATATCTCAAAGCACCATATCCAAACGGCTCTTAAACACATCCAGGGACGGATGTGTTTAAGATAATAGAAATAGATGTGTTTGATAATAGAAATAGAAAACATAAAGCTGGTTCTCACAGTGTGCAACATTGTTCCAAATCAAAATTAAGTCATACAGCAGTTTTTCCCACTTCCTACATCTCCCCTTTCACTAAGAATCACAAATGTAATTGTGTTTATATGTATGAAGTCAGCTTATACATATTTGGCATTTCTGTAGATTAAAACTATTATCACTGTATAGTGTCAGTCTAATAAATCAAGTTACATCCTCAGTCTTTATCACCAAATTCTAAATCTCTCACTAATGGGATTTAACTTGCCCAAATTGCTGACAAAACTAAAACAGGGTTTCTGTTGATATCATTATAGCGATTTCTGCTGAAGTCATGATGTTCCCTTTTCTGAGATTGATTCCAGTGGGATTGGATTCCTTGAATTTTGAATTAATCAGGTCCTTGAAACCATAACAGATAGGCAACAGTGGCTCTACCTATACTGATTATGTGCATTTGTTTAAATAATTCAACATACTTCTTACAAGCTAGCTAACTTTGGCATTATACGTATGTCATTTATTTTCCTTGTCCCACTCTTCAAAACTTTTAGTTTTAGTCCTTCCCCTTCTGAAATCAGATAGCCTTTTTCAGAAATTTCTGTAATATCCATAAGACTAGGAAACCATCATCCTAAAAGACTGGGTAAAAAATCACCAGAACAAGAGTCTTTACATTCATGTAGATGATATAAGAGAAACAACGTCTCTCACTTGAATGCACTGACACAGCCAGTTTTCACACTTATACAACATGTAGTTTGTTCCATATCTGCTTGGACAAAAGGAAATAAAATCATGAATCTGTGGCTAAATAATTAGTATAAGGCTGTTCCTCTCATGGATGACAATTCTCAGTGATTACAATTCTATTTTGATACACAGCTCATACAGTTTAGAGCCCCAAACTCATGTAAATGAAACCCCAAACCAAACATTTGCCATTAACTATTTCTTATTTTCATGTTTAAAATATTTCAGTCCTCCATTTGGGGTGCACAAATTCTTTCAACAAGGATATACCCTTTTATTCTGTACTTGTTCAGCTCCCAGCAACAACACCCTGCTGTGGGTATGCAGCTTTTGCACTCCATTACATCACACACAGATACCTGCCTCCCACTGGGAGAGAAATAATAAAAATTGAAACACTTGAAGTTATCCATTCTCTAAGATGAGTCAGCTAATTGAATTAGTGAGATCATCTGGAGAAAAGGTATGTTTTTCTTTAAAGGAGTGCTAGGAGAGTCCTCTTAGGAAAAGGTCTTGACTAAGGAAGCAGGTTTCATGGAGATATAGGAGGAGAACCACTGAAAATATCTTCTTTGGAAAGGAATGGGGCTAGAGGAAGAAGATTGCAATTTGTTCTCTTCTCAAAGTGAGTTCTAGGAAATTCATACTTCTTCTTCTTCCTTTTTGTTTTCCTTGCTCCTTTGCTTGTCTGCCGTTTTCTCTCCTTCTTCCATATGGTTTCCCTGAGGTGCCACCATCTTGGCTGCTTAGCACAGCTACACTCTGAGGTGGGGCCCAGCAGGGGCAGCCCCAGCCTCTCATCGCAGAACCAGCCCCTCAGCCCCCCTCTAGCAAAGCCCCGATAAGCACATCTAGGACACTTTTTAATATAAAAAGTCACACATGCTAGTGATCTTTGGGCCAACAGTAAAATTTACCACATAACCTAATACATTAAAGAACATCAAAATAATTCTTCATAGTCCAGTATTAGCCAACCATTACATTGAAAGCAAGCAGACTACTTTTTGTTAGGATAGCAGTGGAAAGTGTATGCTGTAATCACTGGAAGAGATCTGTTCTAAACTAAACAATACCATAAATGTGAGGTCCTGCAAGTTCTACATTTCCGTTTAGAGAAACGTAGATGGGACGTGAGGATTCAGGCCTCTCTGCAACATTCATACTCAACAAAAAAATTTAATGAATTAAAATACAACATATGAACTGTGCATAAAACACACACGTTCAGATCATAATAAAGGTTCTGAAAACGTTCTCTTCTATGGAAGTTGTATATCTGTGAAAACTACAACATCATTTAATTGAGAGTGCATTCCCTGAGCTAAGTAGTGAAGGGGTGGGAAATAATACCATTATGTACATGGAAATACAAGACTCTAAACTCTTTAAAGAAACTGCAATAAACACAAATTGGCCAACAGACCTCAGTTTCTTTAAGCTTTACAGAAGTGTGTATCTGTATCACAGCTTTGTGGTTCAGGCCTGTTTCACCAAATAATGAGCAATGCAGAACAATTCATAATCTTGTGAAAATATATCCAAGATCAGTATTTCCCTTAAGAAGAAGAAACAGCACACCAGGAAAAAAAAAAAAAAAAAAAAAAGGCATATTTTCAAATTATGCATCATACAAGAAAGCTCATGAGAGTCTAGGTCTGAGAAAAGATTACTGTCATTTGAGGTTATAATCACCTCTTTCCACGGGGAAAGAAGGAAAAATGCGGAACCTTAGTTGCAGCATGCCAGGCTCATTGAGCTTAAAGATTCAAAAGTGTAGGTGTTTTAAAAAATTCCATTGTCCACTAGGGTCATTGCTCAGATTTTTCCTGTTACTGTAATTTTAACTGTAACTTGGTTACATTAACATCTTCACCATTTATGCATATGTTTCATTCAAATGGTCTATATTTGGAAATAATTTAGTAACTAGGATACCCTTAAGCAACTATGGAATACCCTTAATATAGCTTCAGCCTTGGGCTCAGTATCATAATATGTAGTTTTACAGAGGTTATTGGAGAACTTCTACTCCAACATCTGCTTGAAACTTGATTTTCCTATAACATCAGGTCAGCTCTGGCCTTGCTACTGCCAAGTCCTGAAAGCCTCCAAAGAAAAAAATTCTATGAACTTCTCTGGTTCATCTCTTTAATATGCATACTGTGTATTAATAGGGTTGTAGAATTGAGTTGGAAGGAACCATTAAAGGTTATCTAGTCCAACATTCCTAAAATTAACAGGGACATCTACAGCTAGATCAGGTTGCTTAGAGCCCTGCCCAGCCTGACCTTGAATGTCTTCAGGCACAGGGCATCCACCACCTCTCTGGATGAACTGTTCCAGTACTGCACAATCCTTATCAGAAAAAAAAATTTCTTCCTTACGTCCAGCCTAAATCTCTCCTCTTTTAGTTAGAAACCATTTCCCCTTGTCCTATCATAACAGACCCTGCTAAAAAGTTTGCCCTCTTCTTTCTTACAGCCCCCCTTAAAATATAGAAAGGCTGTTATTATGTCTCCCCAGAGCCCTCTCTGCACCAGGCTGAACAGCTCTTTCAGCCTGTCCTTGTAGAGGAGATGCTCCACCACCAATATTACCAAGATTCTGAGAAAAAACTGCGTGCTGCAAAAAAGGGCAGGGATGAAGGCAAGTAGACAAAGATGCCAGAGAGCATCGTAGACAAAGAAGTATATTGTGGATGGAGCAACTGAGTCAGTTTTGATTAGCACAGTACTCTGACTTCATGCACTACATGAACAGGATAAAGCCCTACTTGTTCCATGAAAGAGGTAGGGACCTTGTACATATTTTTGCAAATTGTGTTTGAAAGACAGTTTCAAATTATTACCTTGTTCTCTTTTGTTAAATAAGATGAGGGTTATATTCCTAGCTGGAAACTCATCTCTTAAACAGCAGATAAAATTTACTAGAAGTCAGTAAGCTGTTTAATAAAGAGAATTCTTTAATTATATAATAGGGTCTTTCCTCCTTCAAATTAATTTTCTAGTAATCCTCATGTTTCACTAACAGATGAGAATAATTATTTTGGCTATGCTGAATAACCTTAAGCCATTACATTCATTTAGTTAAGCATAGTTCTATTAAACAGTCAAATTAACATTTACTTTGTAATGAAGAGCTGCATTTTTGAATACTTTTTATTGTAAATGCAAAATTCTAATATTAGATGCCTGGTATTATTTCAATTAGCCAGGACTCTTTAAGGTAAATTGACTAATCTTTTTCTAATACACAATTGTGTACTGCACAATAAGGTGTTAAAAGTTCTGAATTCCCAAGATTCTTTGTACAGCATTTCAGAAGCCAAGTAAAGTACAATGTACATTATTATACAGCTGCTAATAAAAACACACTGCTTCCAAAGGCTTAGTAACAACTCAAATAGATGATTATATGCACAGCTCTAAATCACTTGTTCATTTATAAATTGAAATCATTAATTCAACAGCTATATTACAATAATGTGTCACACTGTAAGACTCAAAATATATTTTTATTAAGGTGGATAGAGTTTGCCTTCATTATTCAATATGCTTACACAGACAAAAACAAAACAAAAAAAAAGAAGAAGAAGAGAAAACAGTGATAATTAATCAGATCAGGTGAGGTAGATTGGTGCATAAAGAAGCCTCGAATTTGTTCATAAATACTTTTCAGCCAACACTTAGATGTTCTTCTCTTAATTGTCTCTGGCTGATATTCATAATCCTTTTTCTTCTTAAAAGAGTGTTTGCTGAAAGTGCCTTTATACTGATGAACAAGACCTTTGTGGAGTTCCCTTCTGACAGAGCAGTGATACAGATAGCTTCTGCCATCCTTTGAAGAAATATCACTTACGACCTTTTCTCTGTTCATTCTTTATCATTTTCTTTCTGTCTTAGTTTTGGACTCTTGCTTTTTTGTTTCCTTGTTTTACTTTATTTTCTCCTACCACAGGGCAAGTAGGCGGACTTAGCAGCTTTCAGTGGCTCTGCAGATGCTGGGCACCTTCATTTCATGACTAAACAGGCTGCTAAGAAGTTAAGCGTGTGGCTTTGGTTAAAGAACAGCTTCTGAGACCACATTCATGGCTAAGAGGTACAGGGTCTATTTAAGATGCAGGAAGGGAAAGGGTATAGGAACCTATCCTTCATAACGCTTTGTACTTTGTCCTGCTCAGTACATGTTTTTCAAAGAAAAACAGAGATCTTACAATTGTTCCAAGTGCACCTTGTAGAAAGCCAGTTGATTCTGATCCTTTCTTGTGTTGTCTCAAAGACAGCAATGCCACATAGGACTGGTGAACACTTCTTTGCACAAAAAACTGTGTATATCTGCTACACCTTAATAAAGTTGTATGTCTTACCTTCTGAGTCTTTCAGATGTTTCCTATCAGCTGTATGGATCTCCTTGAAAGGAGGAACAGCTTGTTAGAGTGATCAGTGATTTGATAATAACAAGAAAACAGTCAAAAAGGCATTACTGTTAAACTAAGGCTCACATAGCAATTAGTAACTGATTCATGAAAGGAGACATCAAACCTATTGCTTGGTGAAATCTAAGCATGTATTAAAGACATTTTCTGAATAAATGCAAGTTTAATTACACAGGTAAAAGCCTTACTGACTCAAATTGCTTGCCCTAAAATATGAATCTGCACAGTACAGTGAGTAGTGTTTGGTGTTCTAATCTGATAACAGCATTCTTTATACAGTACCTCTTTTAATGCAAGTACAACAACATGCATCAGGACTTGACTCTTAGTTGTCTTGGCCAAAGAATAGTGAAATTTTCAGAAGGGTGAGCTATCTAATGAGCACCTTTGTTTATAAAATGTTATGAAAGCTATTTAAATTGAAAGAAAGCCAGATAGCATCCTTGGCACACAAAATACTGCATATTGATATTCCAAAAAGTAAAAATCTTAATGTAACTAAAATGATGATACATGCTCATAACAACAGAGATCAAAGAAAAATCAAGATTCTTTTGTAGCCAAAAGGTTTAGATCTTATATGCTCACTGTCTGACAGATGGCCTTTAATAAGGGCTGATGTAGAGGGTTAGATGTTAAAAGCCACAGAAGCATGGCAGAGTTCAGTGAAAGCTGGGAGTGGAATCACAGAAAGTAAGTCCTGAATCCATACTGAGATGTGTCAGCTGGCAAAGGTTATCTGGGTGTATATCCCTCAATAGATGTAACTTGAGCTGCAGTTCTTTCACCAAGTGATCAGCTACAAATATCCCTCACTGTAAGAGGCAAGCAATTCCTGTTCTGTAAGGTTTCAGATATTGTAAATTCTCTGAAATGTTCACTCAGTGCTCTGTCTTGAATTAATATGTGGTAAAACTAGAAAAGGATGATCACTGGTTATCTACCAATAATCATCTGGAAACTCAAAACAGTTTTTATGAAGAACTTAACAGAAATTGTCATGGCAGAGAATGCTGCTCAGAGTCTCTCTGGATTCAAATTGATGTGAACCAGGATAGCTGAAGGTACAGATGGAGAAACTATTGCCAGAGCTCTGAAGAGCTAAATGCTTCTTTCTTGAAGTGGAAGCTCTCACTATCCCTCTTAAAATAAAACAGTGAGTAGAGGAGAGCAAAGATTAAAATGTTCTTTTATGGGCTTCTGTGCTGAGGTTTCTGCAGCTGGATAAACTACTCTTCCTTTGCATGGTATGCCTGCAGAGTGAAGTGGCTAAAAAAAATTGTGAAAATGGACATGTAGTTAAGTGTTGACAAAATGAATATTAACACTTGAGAGTTTCATTTTTATTTCCTGTTCACCTTCCCAAGAATAACAGTGTTTACTTTCTGAGAGGAAAAACACATTACTTAATCAGAGGGAACTAACTGAACAACAGTAGGGAACTAGAAATTAGCAGTCGTAACAATAAACAATGCAGAGGCATTTTATATATTACATATTTGAAATATGCAGAAAGGTACAGATTTATTTTGAATATTGACTTCAGAGGACACAGAAACACTGTAAACATCCATAAGGAATGCGCTACCTAAACTGCCTGCGGTCACAGCACCATCCTGGGATAAATTTGATAACCACAGAATAACCAGGATAGAGTCATGGGAACATATTTTTTTGTCTCTGAATCTACAAAGCTCATGACAACAAATTCATTTGCTGACATGCTCAGTATGAATTAATTTAAGGATTGATAGCTTACACTTCCATCTCAATTCATTCTCATTTCTGTCTGTAAAATATCTGAAGTAGAGCTTCAGGAATTTTACAGTCTGGCTGAAGAGACTTTGCTCTACACAGTAACACTGCCTCCAGCTGCCACCTAGAGTTACTATTGCCTCTTCTCTGTGTGGAGCAAGAGAGATATTTCTAGTTATATAGTTAGATACTGAAAAGCAAACTGATGATGGACTGAGTTTCCATCTACTGCTCCTATTTCAAGACGGCTTAAAAACAAAAACAAATTGATATTCACTTCCCATCCTAATTTGTTTGCTGTTAGTAAAATACCTACTTTCTGCCCAATTTCCAGGTTTGATTCTGGTCTCCAAGAAAACTGAAAAGAAAACCCAACAAACCAACCATAAAGAGCCTCAAGAAAACAAAACAAAGAATAAAAATGCAAAACCAACCAACCAAACAACAACAACAACAAAAAACCAGCAACAACATTAAAACATCATTACTACACTTTAGATAAAGAGTATTCTCTCACTTCTCCACCCATCTATACTGCAAAATACAATTCTGGAGACTTTTTCTTATTGGGATGCTGAGACAGGTGAAGAGTTCCACAGAACTAAGTCTCAGGAAGATCAGAGATCTTTAGTTTGCTTAATTTATTTTATTCACACCTAGGTCTGTACTAGGTTCAGATCAAAATATATATGCAACTGGAGACATGATGCTGACATTAATGTAAAGAACAGATACAGCATCCATCAGAGAACTTGCTGTGTCTCCATTTCTCAGGGAGGGAAGAAGGGCAGAGCTGAAATGACAGCTACAAATTCTTAGAGAAGTATTTTATGGGAACACAGCTTCTTCTAGCAAGGTTGGACCACCAAGAAATCAGGAATGAAAGAATCAGGAATGAAAGAAATAGCAGGATCAGTCACTCAGCCAAGGTCACCATTCAGAGAGATGAAGATGTGGGTTCCCTTACTGAGCCTGTCTCTCTGCATGAATCACCAGTGTCATCTTTTTCCTGTACCTACTACTCAGACATATTCGAGGGCACCATTTTCCCTGCGCTCCTCATGAACTGTCTGTCCTAATCAGGCATGTAAGTGCAGTCAAAAGGATATGGGACACACAACTGTATCTCTGTACCATTTCACACATAATCAAAAGCAACTTATTCTTGTACAGAGTCCAACGCTTAAGACTAAATGAGTTATATCAAATCTGCTCCCCACATGATTACTCAGTAATAGACAGAAATAAGATAATCTATCAGTCCTCTTTGTGGTAAATTAGTGGAGATGATGGTTGTGGTTTGGCACTGCTCTCAACACCCCTTCAACACACTGCTGTTTCCCTTCCACTCAGGGCTTAAGAACATCTCAAATGCAACAGCTGAATAAATGCAGACCATCTTGCATTTACCAGCCACATCTGACTGCTGATGGCAGCAGTTGAACAAAGTAATTGAAATTCCAAGGTCTGCACAAAGCCCAAATCAGCTTGGTCCAACTCAGTTAAGTCTCTTCAATCGTAACTGAAATGTGATTAAGGAAAAATTAGCATGACTTCTTTCACTACTAAAATAACATTTGTTTTGGTGTTGTCCAGCCAGGGGTTCATAGTAGAGTTCCTCTGCATCTGTTAGTTGACATGAGCTACTTAGACCTTACGCACACTATATCTCATTTACAGAAGAGCACATTCAGCTCCTTACAAAGGAAATCATTTGGAAATGCACAAATCTGTGCTGGTAGGGCTAACCACACGGTAGCCAGAGTGAACTGAAGTTCACTGATAGGTCTATATTATTTGTATAGCATTTACAAGACTATTTCAAGAAAACAGAATAGCATAGCAGTAGAAGAATTCTACAGCAATTAACATACATTGGCTAATCTTACTAGTCCCTGTTTTGTCCCATTGCTTGACCCAGGACACTTTTTTTCCAAAGATTTAAATCAATTTTGGATTATATTTTAAGTTCATGTAAAGTAAAAATAATTTAAAACAAAATCATCTAAGAAGTTCAGTGCCTTTCAATTTTAGGTAGCCAGTTCTTATTAAATTTAACTTAAACTTAGAATGTAATATATATATATATTTATTTTAGCAGCTCATTTTCACTCTAGTAACCCAGGGACAGCAGCTGCCCTGGCACAACTCAAAGGACAGGAAGTTCTTAAAATAACACTTCTTGAAATTCTGGTTTTACCATGTCAGGAGTTAAAAGGATGACTCTAAAAAAGAACACAACTTGTTTTCTGTCACACAGGGCTTGAAGCTTCCTTTCCACTGCATAATAAATCCAGAATTTCACACAGAATGTATTTAGATAGAATACTCCATGGACAAGATACATGCATATAGAAGGCAGGATCATACTTTTCAGTTCTGTGAAGAAAAAAGAAGAAATGAGTTCTGAAACTTACATTAATCAAGCTGAAAAATCACAGTATAATCTTTATGTTGCTTTTAAGTTCACTGCAGGCTTTACCATATATGAATTTCAAAATATATCAACTATCTTTCTTCCTTTCAAAGCCAGGAAGTGTTCCAGGAGTAACATGATCAACTGAATAGTTGGACCTTCCTAATTCAAAGGTCTTAAAATTAATTTATTTTGTTAAAATATTTATGACAGATTACTGGTTTACATCAGACTTCAATTCGCAGATGAGTAGTTCCAGTTTTTGCATGTCTTTGCAAACCTGAAATCCACATGAATAAGCCTTCTGAATGTCAGAAAGTTTATTACAGTTCCGTGGCAAAGGACGCTTCAAACATTAGTTTAGTTTCCAACATCCCTGCCCATTGTGACCCAGAACACCTGTGAAAACCAGCATAGCCTGTTATGATAATGCCATATCTGTGATTTGTTTTTTTAATTTCCTGAGACCACTTCTTGGTGTGATAACAACTTTCCAGGCATAAAAATAAGGTTCAAGATATTGAATTGTAGAATTGTTTGAGTTTGAAGGAACCATTAAAGGTTATCTATTCCAACGTCCCTAAAATTAACAGGGATATCTACAGCTAGATCAGGTTGCTTAGAGCCCTGTCCAGCCTGACCTTGAATGTCTCCAGGCACAGGGCATCCACCACCTCTCTGGACAAACCGTTCCAGCGCTGCACTACCCTTACTGTAAAAAAATTTCTTCCTTATGTCCAGTCTAAGTCTTCCCACTTTTAATTTGAAACCACTTCCCCTTGTCCTATTGCAACAGACCCTGCTAAAGAATTCGTCCCCTTCTTTCTCATAGCCACCCTTTATATATAGAAAGGCTGCTGTCATGTCCCCTCAGAGCCATCTCTTCTCTAGGCTGAACAGCCTCAGCTCTTTTAGTCTGTCCTCCTAGAAGATGTGTTCCATTCCTTGGATCATTTTTGAGGCCCTCTTCTGGATGTGCTCTAACAGGTCCACATCTCTCCTGTACTGAGAACTCCACATCTGGACTCAGCACTCCAAGTGAGGTTTCATCAGCACAGAGCAGAGAGACAGAATCAGCTCACCTCCTTCACCCTGTTGGCCACGCTTCTTTTGATGTAGTTTAGGATTCGGTTGGCTTCCTGGGCTGTGAGGGCACATCACTGGCTCACGTCCAGCTGCCATCCTCCAGTATCCCCAAGCCCTTTTCAACAGAGCTGTTCTATCCTTCCCCCCATTTGTACTGCTGTGGGAGCTGCAAGTGCAAGACCTGGCACTTCACCTGAGCCCACTGCTGGAGCCTGGCTAGGTCTCTCTGAATGGCATCCCACATGCCATAGGTGTGGCATGTCAGCAACACCATACAGCCTGGTGACATCCGCAGAGTTGCTGATGGTGCACTCAGTCCCACTGTTGCTGTCATTCATGATGAAGTTATTGAGCACTGGTTCCAGCACAGCCCCTGAGGGTCAACAACTGTCACCAACATCCATCTAGCCACAGAGCCATTAGCCACCACTCTCTGAGTACAATCTTGCAAACTGTTCCACATCCAATGAACAGTGTACTCATCAATTCCAATTTGGAGTGAAGGATGTTATGGGGGGACCATGTCCAAGGCTTTATAGATGACATCAGTAGCTCTTCCCTTGTCTACTGATGCAGTTAAGCCGTTACAAAAAGCATAGCATAGCATTGCTTTCAGGAGGATCTGCTTCAAGATATTCCCTGGCACAAAGGTGAGGCTAACAGGTCAGTACTTCTCTGGGTCAACCTTTCTACGCTTCTTATCAAATATATCAAATAAGCATATTCAATTTTGCATAAAAGAAATGGCATTTCACTGAAAAAAACTCTTTGATTTATTCCTAATTCTGGCCTGAGAGTAACAAAATGATTTTGTTTTTGTGACAGCTATTTTTCCAAGTTTGTTTATAAAATTTATCCATGCATATGATTTAACTCACAGAGAAGCCACTCTGCTTTGACCTGCTAAATAAATAGTTCTTAGAAACATCCTTATTTTCTTAATTCCTATTTAAAAAAGGAATTAATACAATTACGTATACATTTTGTAATTCTCCATGAAATAATTTTGCTGTTTGCTCTAAGGTGAATAGCCTTATAAATATTACTGTTCACTTTAATCAATCGTGTAAATAAAGTAAATAAATTACATATTAGACAAGCACAAATTAACAGAGCAAGCCTAAGAAAGAGCTTGCAATTTGAAATTTAGTCTTCAAGACAAAAACAGCTGTTTGTTTTTAAGAGAAAATGGCATATTGTAGAGGGTATACAGGGACCTGACTTCACAGTACAAATCAGTAAATCAAAGAGAGCATCACCCTGCTGGCTTTCCAGAACTAGACTCGCTTATTTTAGTTCTCTATAATAGTTCTGCAAGTGGGTATTTCTAATGCCTCAGTACTACTGACATCTACTATCAAACAAAATTAAAATCTGCACTTTTTCCACTTTCCAAAGCCTATCTCAAGCAAAGTCTCCAGGTGCAGCAGGAGCTCTTCCATCTCTGTTAGCTTAAGACTGTAACAGCATCCATATGGGGCAGCTCATTCACTCCTTGATACTTCCATCTGTGCTCTCTGGCTGTCTTACACCTTATTGTTACAAGGTGGCCTGACAACAAAGTTAAACTACATACATTATATAAAAAAGCATTTGAGATACAGAAAGTCTTGATCAGAAAGCGTGATAAGCATAAGCTAAGGTTAAGCATAAAGCAGGATTTCAGCAAACTTAGGGATACCTACAGAAAAGTCTTGTTTATTGCAGGAACTAGCAGATATAGTTAAAAACAACAACAACAAAAACAACCAGCCAAACAAGGAAGAATAGAGTGAGTCTAAACTGCCACTTTAATGCTTACTTTGGCATGTCCTCCAACTTTCCTTTTTGTTTTCTTTCCCCTCTCCCAAGTCTAATAAATGCTTATCATATTCCTTGTCTGAAATACATTTTTTCTAATAGCCCAAGCTTCACAACCATTCCTTACCACAAGCACCTTCACCACACCTCTCTTTAAATGAACATACACAGATTCCGAGACACGGGCATCCCAGAGTCATAGCAATGTTCCCTTCCCAATAAAGCTAACCATTCTGCTTGCTGTTTTGGGGCTGCAGCCGAGTGCTGAAAGTATATTTTCAGAGAACCACCGACAATAATCTTTTCTGAGTGGCAATAACTAATTAGAGCTTGCCATGTATAGTTAAGATTATTGCCTTTTCCCATGATTATTATTACTTATCAAAGTAAAATTTCATCCGCCACTTTACCACCCAGCCATTCACTATACCACTTCACAGCCCATTTCATTTTGACAAACTCAAATAATTTGGATCTTCAGCAAGTTCTCATTTTCCTATTCACTTTTTTTCCCAGATCACTTATGCCTATATTGAACAGTGCAGGTGCAGATTTCTGTTTTTCTCTCTGTGATAACCTTTTCTTCTTATAATAGCTAATCATTTTCACCCATTTTTTTTTTCCCAAGTATTTTAAACAGTTATTATCCCACAAAAACTTAATTTCTGGAGGAACATCTGGACCTAAGTCCAGAACATCAGTCACAAGAATCCGGTGCTCAGCTTCAATTGCAGTTAACTTCCAGGTACCAGAGGAGTTCCACATGGCAATAAACCTACAAAACTATGTCTCGACATTTTCACAGTCCATTTGGAAATGAACTGCTGAGCATCCAAATCACCTCCAAATCAGAGTGCAGAAAAATAGAACATTGTGGTAGGCTAAGATACCATTGGGTTTCATCTGCTGGATATTTTCCCACATGCCCCAACGTGCTTTTGTGATATGGTTTCCTACAAAATTTAGTAGTTTCCACTTTGATATATGGCCAAAGGAAAAGATGAAGATATCCTATCACTTTTCATTAGATGAGTATGTGGATTATAGGTATGTCACTGAATGAAATATATTGCAAAGTCCAGGACAAGGACTAGGTAGTTTCAAGTAAATGTTTACCAAAACATTGGCTAAATCCAAGTTTGGACCTCGTCCCTGGAACATAAGACTCTTCAAACAAAGTCCTCCTTTAAGTTTTTCTCAGCAACTTGAAGCTCACTGCAGCTCTCCGATGAAGAAGTGTCAAGATGTCACTTCTGCTTTTTGGCATTTTAAGTAAATCTTCACAGTTAGTACCGTAATAGTGTTCAACAATATTCAAAGGTTATGCTATTCCATAGATTTCCAGCAATTTAGCCTATACCTTCTACTTGTATTCCATTAAGAAAGGGAAACATTTTTAGTGGAAGATGAGATATTCGCAGCCAAAAATTTGCTCTCCTGCTGGCACACACTAAACGAAATATGAAACCATTACTGAAGTGATGAGGGATAAGGTTTGTCAGAGTTCCAAGGGGCTGCTTTTCATTAAACGCTCAAAAATGGGGAGGGGAGAGGGGGGGGTGAGGGAAGAAGAATTTACATTTCAATGTTTTCATTTTATATTGCATGAGCCTGCTTCAAAATAAACACTGTTTAACAGGATGCAGATTCCTTTTGTAAAGAGTTCTGGTAAAACAGACCCATTATCTGAGAACTATGGAGTCCATCTGCTTTGTTAATCCCTCATTATTTGGTTCTTCAAGAAAAAGAATGATTTTGTCCCAGTAAACACTATTCATTCACCCATCTTTTCTTTGGGAGAGATGAAAAAACCATAATCCAAACCAAACATTTTCAGTCTATCATGTTCCTACCTGACACTAGTGTCAATTACTGCTTTTACTAAATAAAGGTTAGATACCACTCATAAACGCAGAACTTCCAAAATATCTTCAATAAGTATAATATGTTTGACAGCCTGGAAAATGATCTTACTCTCAACCATATTTCATCACAATTCTTCCAACTGAAGTCTGCTGGAGCTAGGGAGCCAAGTTGGGCTATACACCTGAGGCAGTGTTGAAACTCTTTCAGTCATAGATAATGTATGAAGTTTGTCCATTAACTTTTCTGAAATACGGGAGAACTAATCAAAACTGCAGAAAGATTAGGGAATGCATAGATCAGCCCCAAACCAACAAAGATAAAAAGATTAAGTGCTGCGAGTCTAGGAGAAAATCAGTACATTAGTTCAACCTACCAAGACTTTGGGTCCCAGCGAGAGGAACAAATGTATATTTTGTCTTCTCAGTGGGGGAAGAGAAGGCACAGAGGCTGGTGCTGCTCCATTCTTGATGACAAGAACACTGTAGAAGAGGCCAGTGATATAGTTCTTACATCTGGAATAGGAGGGCTGCGAATTTCTCAGCTAACTTACTGCTGTTTATGAATTACTGTGGCTTCCGTGCCTACTACAGTTTGTGATAAACCTAGATCTGGAAAACATGCTCACTGTATGACAGATAAATGACATTAAAACTATTCTATCATTATAGCTTGTGAAGTAGTGGGATTGTGTTGCATTCGATAAACTGTATATTAGGATGTACCAAGTAAATATATTGCAAATGAATTAACTATAGGAAAATACTGTCTGAGGGAAAAAGCAAGGAGGGCAATTAATATCTTCAGAGATGAGTTAATGAGTAACAGGTTCTGATCAGCCTTATTCGCATCAGAAAAGCCCACAGATCAACGGTAACCTGATGCACAATTTGCTGGGTGGTGGGTGGCTTATTTCATCAGTGGTGACAGTAGCGTGAAAGACAAGTTTGGCATGCAGGCATTAGTTCATCACTAATGAAAATGCATAGCTAATGGCAATGACTACATTGAGAAATAGTATTTCATAGCTGAGAGTTTTCATTAACAAATAGTGTCATCACGCTCTTTGCATCTGTTGTCATTTCCACAGAATAAATAAGAGGTATTATTTTCAGAGCAACCTATCTATGTTCAAAGGAATAATTAAAAGCTACAAATTATGCATATCAACAAAATGACTTCCTTCTGGGCAGCTTTCCATCCAATTATTTTTCCTGTCTTTTCAAAATAAATCTAAGTGTATCAGAAGTTTAGAATTAGACTAAAATATCCAAAGAACTTTGTGAGCAATTTCTCAGTGAGACCTGCAAGGCTGAGGAGACTTCTTTATGAAATGTCATGTTTATACTGTAGATGAAATATGGCACTCTGTGTTTCATTCCCCACCTATGAACAGACGAATTATTGTAGTTTAAACACTACAATGGGTCACTTAAGTGAATTAACATTTACTTGGAAAAACAGAAGACTTTTAATTCAGTTTCTGTTTATTAATAGTGCCACAGTACTGTCAGTGTATATTTCTTTGTTTCCACATGCCCCTCTCCCATAAGTGTTTTGAATTCATCTTATTATTACATTTCCTTATTTTTCATGAAGATGAATAAAAGGTACAAAATGTTGCACATATGCAGCAATATAAAGTCATGTTCAAACACTTAGATTCATTAAGATCTTTTTTTTTCAAGAGAGTACACAAGAAAAGCAGAAGTTGGTCCTTCATGGCTGACTAATCACACACAAACATAAGCTAGTTACAGTTAAAAAGGAATGTGTGCAAAAGCAAAAAAGAATATGTACATGAAATAAATATTCCAGGAAAAAATATAAAGTGAATCTTCAACCATCTCCAACA
Source organism: Alectoris magna (assembly GCA_030625065.1). Classification (NCBI taxonomy): domain Eukaryota; kingdom Metazoa; phylum Chordata; class Aves; order Galliformes; family Phasianidae; genus Alectoris; species Alectoris magna. The sequence goes on from CM060561.1 coordinate 122,842,770, forward strand.
AAAATCATTTATGTGTGCATTTATTAAAAGATGATGACAGAGAGCACAAGCCTTTCTCAACCCTATATATCTGTATGCTTGCAATCCACATGAGATGAACTCCAAGGGGCTTGCACACTCTGGATACATGGTAAATGTTAATTACAATACAGTTTTGATATTCTCTTTGCAGCTGCTATGTAACCAACCAAAGATAAAAGCAATTGCAAGTCCACTAGACAGGCCTCTTTTTACAGGACCCATCACCACTTCTCCTGGTTCACTCCTTCCCCAGCCAAGTCACATCTCATCTCTTTTCAGACTTTCCCTTCCATGCTGCAGAGACAGCCTCCATCTTACACAGCCCAACACACCCCATTTTCAGTGTTATGTTAATGGCCCAGCTACATGGCCACTCTCTATGTCCTTTCACCTCTGAAAACTTTCCCCCAGGTTAAAAGACTCCTGCATGGTTGTAGAGCTCTGCCAACAAAATCTTGCAGAAAGCATGAAGAGCATGGTTTTTGAAGGAACTCATGTTTGGCATGCAGTTCTGCCTCCACTGCTTGCTTGGGTTTCAATGCTCTCAAATCTCCACATCAGAGTTTGAGAGGTGTATGAGCAAATAACAGGATGGTCTGAAAGTGATGCAGGAAATCAGAAAAATTAGAAAGTCATAAAACTGAGAAGTCATACTGAGATAAGGGGTGCCAGAACTGATGATGTCCCAGAATATGAGCCCATCCCTGCAGACAGCTGTGAATAACTACAATTAGCAACCTCTCACATAATTTTTAGAAAAGTCTTGTGCTGCTTTTACTGTTGTTGCCAGAAAATGCCCAGCCGACAAAAAAGATTGTGACAGAAACCTCATGTTTAAAGAGATTACAGATGAGGTATTTAACATGCATAGCACCTGGGATCTGGTTGAATGAGGAATATACACGGCAAATGCTCAAGGGGATCTATTAGCAGCAATGTCCTGCAGTGAGAGTACCCAACAAGGTAAAAAAAAAAATAAAATCATTTGTTATAAGGGTATTGCCAAGAAAAAATAAATCATTCATGTGTTCCTGCTGTGCTAGGAGTATTCATGACTTATGGAGAGACAGCAGTGGTAACTGGGAAGCAGGAGAGAAACAAGGGGTCCTTTTTACAGGATTGATGGTGTTATTTTACACCAACCAGGTATAGAGAGGGAGTAAAACCAATATGTGTAATGACAGCTCACTAGAGATGTTATTTATGCTGTGCCAAAGGAATTCAGATGCTGAATTTAAATAGCCAACCACCAAGGAAGTATGTAGTAAGAACAATTCATTAGAAAACTCAAGACTTTTTGAGACTTAATTCATTTTCCAGGGATATTGCCACTAAAAAAATGCTTATTTTATAGAAGCAACAAAATTTGATAGGTGTTTGATCTTTAAGAATCTCCCTTAACCTCTATATGATCAAGTGTAGAGTTCAGCTGGGGCTTAGCATACGAGCCAGAAAACCTCAAGATTTTGAGTGGTTCCTGCCTCACTGTTATTACTGGCCTACATACGACTAAGAGTGAGATTCCAGTCCTAGATTCAAAAAAACAACAACAAACCATCATCACAATTTCAGATGCTTCTATTGAAATGTTCAGACCCAATTTCAGAAACCTTTTTTCTGAATGTGGGAGTCACGTCTCATGAAAATTAAAGAATTCCCATCAACACTAATGAGCATTTAATCAGAACCTGAAAGGAAAGGAAACTAACTTCACACATCAGCTTTCCCTTCAGTTATACACTTCTGACAGTAAAAGCATGCAGTCTGTGACTGACTTTCTTTTACCATACTCTATATTTCGTTGGCTTACACTTTGGGATGCCTTTTGATAGTAGAGAGCTAATGATTTCCCAGCACTTACAGTCAAAAGTTTTCAAAAGCCTATCTGCTTCACAGAGAACTACTTAAATTTGTTAATGTTTACCAAATGTTTCTGAATCCTCTGAAGGAAAGCTTTAGATAAGGCAACAGTATTGTTCTTCATCTCTGATAGCTTAACTTGGGATTTGCCTTGATGCTGAACAGAACATTCAGCATAAAGATGTAAAGCTTCCAGACTTAGGAAAGATTCAATCTTACTTCTTAAGCAAAAGAAGGGAAAGAAAGTTGGTATTCATTATTTTTAACCCCCAGATTATGATGCATGCAGTTAAAAAGAGTTTCCTTTCCAAGCGTTGAGAAGCCAAACATTCTGATTTGACAGCATCTCTCAATAGCATCCTTTGAAAATGGTCCTGGGAGGGGCCATTTATTTATTCCAGAAGCTCAGCATTTACATTAACAGGAAATATACACCAAGATGATCTGCTATAAGTGACTAGCTAGTACCAGGAAATTAAGTGCATTGCTTTATGCTTTCCAGTCTGGGGTTTAGGACTTCAGATAAAGAGTGATTCTCTTCATGGAGGAATGTGAGATTTTTCATTTCCCACTCCTCTTGAGATTTTTGTTTCCGTTATTTTCCAGTGCTCTAGTGTTGTTTTTCCTTTTCATTCATTCTGTCATATCAAAATATGTTAGCATTCTTTTGAGAAATTATAAGCAGACCAAAAAGATCAACATTTTCAGCATACTCATTAACTAATTCAATAACTCCATTTTATTTCTTTCTCAGATTTTTTTCATGGAGTACAGTAGACTAGCTATGGTCTTCTACTTCACTACCTGCTGCATCTGGAAAAGGCAAAATACTGAGTAAAAATATTGAGTAGAATAGCTTTTGCAATCAGCATAGTAGTATAAGATCACTTTTAAACATGATCTAAGCAAAGATGACCTAAAAAATTCAAATGCTCATTACTGGTTTAAATTAATTTCTCTTAAAGAAAAGAAATATTTCATGCTTTCTAACAGCGGTTTCTTTGAACTTCAGCAGCTCTTGAACCTACAGGACTAGTAGGTTAATTCAGGTGATTACACACGATAGTTTCAAAGCTTGGTTATTCTGCTATATTACCCTTCCTCTGCCTGCTAGTTATTAATAATATAGCAATGTGTCTAGTGTCTACTTTTGAACACCCCAATATGGGACAGACATGGGCACCCTGATGGAAGCCCAGTGAAGGGCCAAAAAATCTTATTAAGGGACTAGAGTATCTTTAGTGTGAGAAGTGTCTGAAAGAGCTGGGACTGTTTACCCTCAGAAGCAGCTCAGGCAGATTTCATCCATGCAGAGATGATAGACCTGTTCATGATGTGGCTTCAAAGCTTCCTGCACCAGGTCTTCAGGGTTGCTTGTGGTAATTAAAAGATAAATGTTTAGTGCAGCTCTGCTGTTTCCAAATTAGCTTATCATCATCTTTTATTTCTTGACTGATCTATGTTTAAATTACTCCTCTACTCCAAAAATTCCAAGATCTTGTCCCAGGACAAAACTTAAAACTTTTATATAATAATTTAGCCATCGAAAAAACAAATTTTGTCTTTATAATACAAAGTCTTAAGGAATCCCTGTGAGTTATGTTTGCAAAGTAACATCCTGCAAAGCCCACAGTAAGAGACAGAGTGGAAAGTAACACAGCTGAACCATGTATGTTAAGGAAAAAGAACAAAGAACCAAAAAATGATTAAGTTTATTTTTCTGTCTTTGTTTTAGAGAAAATGTAACTATTTTCCAGACAGATGTATCTTTTTTATTGTATTACAGGAACTTGTGATTAAATGAAAACCTGTAGGCTGTTTTCTTTTGTATAACACTTTTAGTAGCCCACCTGTTCATAGCTGTGTTTGCAATAATATCTCTACAGACCATATTTTTCCCTTTGTAATCTGAACGCGTATTCAGGAATATAAAATTTTTGTTCATAAGCAGTAGCAAAATTAAGTCCTTAAAGTTGGAACAAAACTATCAAGAAAATTTATCATTATATACAGAGCAGAGTTTGGATTCTGGTCTACCTTTACTATCTAAAGCATAAACCAGAGAGAAAAATAATGGATATCCATGTAGTCTGCCATTCTGTTTTCATCTGCTTGTGTTTTCATTTCTTAATGCTTTGGACCAGAAAGCTGTCCAATAATATATCTAAAAAGTAAATAATTACCTATATTGTAACTGTTGTAAATGGAAGATTATGCAAAGAGTATTGTATTTTAGAGTTTCAGAATTGCATCACAGGTATCACCAGAGAAACAAGAATATGAAGGAAACTGCAAAGCAGGAATAAGGAAGGAATAAGGAAAGAAGACTGAAAACAGCTGTGGAAATGAATATCCTCTCCACACATAATATTTTTATGTTATTTTACAATTCTTTTATGTATGGCAGTATCTGCTTGAGGCAGTGTAGAAGGGTGCAGATGAATATACTCCCAGCATACCAGCTGTTGCTCTACAGTTAGATGTGCTATTTTATGTCAGGCAATAGTTAGGTTTATAAGAAGCCTCTGCACAGTTTTTTGGAATGGGTGGCTCAATGGGATTCCATTGCCAGAAGCAGCATGATCAAATGTAGTATCTTGGATTATAATTACCAACTTATATTGCAGAAGCAGGAATTAAACCCACAGTCAAGAACAATAGGATGCAAAGGCAATAATCGCACCCCCTGTGTAGCCACCCTGCTGATTCTTCTCAACCAAAATTAAATCGGTAGATATTCATTAAGCTGTTTGGAATGTGATAACCTGCTATGTCCACTGACCACAGTTGATTTGGGGGAGTGGGCATCTTGGTGAGAAATCTGATTAGTAGGAGATAGCTCAAAACTCTCAATGAAATATTTTGTTAGAATAATACTGCGCAGCAGGGTTGGCTTATTTATCTCAGCCATGCCCTGTTGGGATTGCAAATAAAGCAAGAGTAGTTATAGCTATAAAAATTTACCATATGACTACAATGCAGTAGAAGAATTAAACTTCTTTTAGAGATAACCCTCAATTTGAATCATACTAACATCACCAAAAAGGGGGGGTGGGGATGGGGGAGGTGGGAAATTATGGTGTTCTCTATAGAACCATAGTACTCATGTTTTTCAATATGGCTACCAAACATGGGAATGTGTTCAGACAAAGCCAAGTTATTGGCCAATTTGAATGTGAATATCTGGGAAACTATTTGTTGCACATTAAGATAGCCGTCTAATCGGCATGTGAATGGCAACATTCAGACTGCAAAAACAGAAGGACTTTTGAATATACAAACTAGCATACTGATGTAAAAACATATGTCTTACATGCATATGTGTTTATTGTCCTAAGGGTTTAGTAGGGTAGGGATGAACAACTTCAACTCATTTTTTTTGCCAGGTGTTTTGACTTAGTCTCTTTGAACAATGTCATTTGTGCTCTTGCACTGTCAAATCTTAGGGCTTTTGGCACTCACATTTGAAAAACATTTTGACAAAAACAACACAAAAATACCTATATGAAAAGACATTCTAAAGGCTCACATCCTTTCATGCTCTGCTCTGCTATTGCAGATATGACAAGAAGAAAGCTTGTCAGGAAGATTAAATCAAATGTGTTTATGTCATGTACATGTAGATCTGATACCAGATTAGTAGGAGCCTATGGCTTCTCTTCTTCCTCCTCCCCTCTGCCCCCCATGTCTTAATCTACTTGTTTGATAGTTATTTCTAAACATAACCTAAACTTTCACACATAAATAAAATAAGATTTGAGCTCACCACTGAGCTGGCAATCAGGACAGAGTTGACAGGAAAACTTTGCTCTATTGTTCTTAATTCTGGAGCCGGGCAACAGGAGGGCTTCAAATATAGGAACCGTAGAGAGAAAATTATCACAGATTGAAGAGTGGTAAAAACAATTAAACCACTTTGTCTCCCTCCATGCCATCATCTTCTTAAAACTCTTTCAAATTCATACGTGTGCAATAACAGATTCGGTAGACAATTCAGGTGTATATACACGCAAGAAGTTACTTGCAAGAGCAAGGACCTACTATTCTCTTCCTCACCTACACTTTGTTGCGCATACAAGATACATTGTCCCCTCCACAGAAAATCGGAAGAACATTATAACTTGTGAAAGAGGTATTTGTGTGGTACATTTCTTCACTTCTCACTCAACTACATGGACTGCATTGCATCTATGACTTGTACATTAGGCTTAAAATACTCCCTTTAAAACTTGAAGATGAAAAGTTACGTTTCCACTTAGTGGAATCAAGAAACAGTTTGATTTTTCTTGTGGAGAATAACCGATACTATTTACAGGAATACAATAGCTGTTCTGTCTGTTTATGGGATCTGAGGGATCACAGGAAGAAGCCATTCTGTTTTATATCAACTTATTTCTGTGATAATACTTGTTTAAGTCTACTCCTCATGTTGTATTTCTTATGTCAATCTTAGCTCACATGTTACGAACTTAATTAAGAAGTATAATTAAGTTTTAAACTGCGTCATCAATCAATTCTGAGAAATTTAATTTTCTGTAACAATGGCTTTAGGACACTGGTACCATATACAGACAGAATAGCCATTAGCATATGTAAATGGAAAACATGGAAAAGAAGATGAGACCTGTCTGCGGCTCTGAAATTATCAATCTCCAAGACAAGATAAAAGAACACCTTCCCTGTGGGAGACAGTGACTTACTTCTTCATGACAGTTACTTAATGTCAAGGTACTTTATTCAGATAATAAATAAGAGGAGGTCCCCTAAGCCTGATTACTTGTATCATGTTCTCTCATATAATTAAATGAGAATGAGAAGCTGAGCTGATGTGAGGAAGCAAAGTAACTTCACCACCCACCAGTTCTTCCCACATGGCTGGCTTCTCACCTGGGCAACTGGCAACAATTCCATGGCTGCTACAAAACTTTTCACCTGCAGACTGCTCAGCAAACACTAACTACACAGCCGGCTACTCTTCCCAAAATGTATATGAAATTGAATAATAACCACTTAGATTACAGTGAGGTATTAGCTTGGATATCTTCTTAGAATCATCGATCTCTCTAATCATCTGCCAAATTTGCTTGAAATTTGGTTAACAAGACCCTGGAGTGGACAGAGACTAAAAGGCAGAAATACAACCTGCATACTTTTTGTTCCCCTAGGAAATCATGCTTAAATAACAATAATAATAATAATAAATATATATGTCAATATTTTTGGAAGAATTGGACCAAATAGTTATCTGTTCCTCACCAGGGTTTTATTTCATTCTTTCAGATTTGCCTATTTAGTCAGTAAGACACAGAGCCCCCTGCTATCCTGCCTGCACCAGATACGAAGGAGCACACAGTGCAGTCATGTGGTTTGATTTCTTCTCTCCCACACATTTCTAGATATGAGAGGATAACAAAGAGCTCACTACACATTACACATCCTCATGAATCGCATTAAATAATAATAATAATAATAATAATAATAATGAAATCCCTTTTCAAAGAAATACCTATGAAAATGTGCATTCATTACTAATGAACATGGTAACATGGCCATTTAAGATGAGTGAGTGGACGTAATTACATATACTCAAGGATGAAGTCAAGAATATAACCAAAAGATTTAATATACTGAGAAGTATATAGCCATACGCAAATAAATCAGGTATCAAGAAAGATATTTTATTTTACTTTATAACTCAAGATCAGAGGAAGAAGTTCTGACTGTGCAGAGACAAAAGAAAACTTGGCAATTACTTCTAGCCCTGAAGCACATCAGATCTGTTAGTACTTGTCAGAAGATTTTAGCCTTGTTTTAAGGCCCATCACTCCAGTACAGAACTTCAGATAAGTCACTACCATGGTTTTTAGGGAAAAAGTGTAGCTGCTTTGTTGAAACATCATTACTCATTTTAAGCCAGCTAATGTGGAGAAACAAGAACAGCATACAGTTACACACAGCCCTTATGGACCTGAAATAAATATTTAGATTAAAAGGAATCCTGTGTTAGTACCTTCCACCTTATTTTTAACAGCACTAAAACTGTAATTAGAAGTGCCATCTCAAAAATATAATACTTATAGACAATAATGGGGAGCAAACTTCAACATTTGCTGGGTATCTGAATACTTCTGATAACATTTGTGAAAATATTATAACGTTATATTGTTTCATACCAATACGTTTCCAAACACAAAACATCTATTCTTGCTCTCATTGAAGGTAGTGAGAAAATTGCCATTAATTTCTACATAAACAGAATTGTGTTTCAAGTAGTGGAGAAGTCATGGGTGCATTCACAGCATGACTCCACCAAGATACTACAAGAATTTTTTAAAAACAACCGTTTACAAGTCCTGCATCCTCTTCAAATTAAAATCATTCATTCATGACCAAAGAGTGTGTCAATGTAAGCATAAAAGCATATAGGCTTATAAGGTTAGGACACACTTCCCTCCATGTAGAATGGTCTTTCAAGTCTTTTTCTCACTGTTGTTCATCCAACAATTATATTATAGAAAATGTTTACTATTCCATCAAGGCATGTAAGAATTTGCACTCTTAATTATGAGCAGAAATTTATAGTTGTGTAAGTCTTCCCTGAAACTCCAAGCTAATTACAACTCAAAGCCTCATTATTGAAACTGTTCAGTGTGACATAGTAAGAAGTTAAAGACTGCTCCCAAGGACTTAGTCTTCACTGGAAGATATCAAGTAGACATTAGCTAGCTGAGCTTTTTATACTGAGGTGACAAGGAGCCCTTCAGCTATTTCCAATTTCACTCTAAAGATTGTCCACATGTAAGAGATACATGGATGTACTTTGTGCAACTCAACTTTTTTAATACATATGTTTACATGCTTGTACCACTTTCATTTCTAACACCGTATTTGTTTAAAAATTAAAATTAAGCCTATAAATAGCACAATAGAATAACAACATTCTACCTTTAACTTAGTCAAGGAAGGCTCGTTTGAAAGCTATCATTACTGGCTGAAGACCATCATCAAAATCTGTTTTTTTAAATGACACCAGTAATGCTATAACACAATGGAAACCACAGCAATGGCAGCACAGTAGCAAAGTCCTAGGCCATAGCTAGTGAGGATATGCTCAATACCACAGAAACAAAGGAAAAACTGCTTACCCTTAGAAAGCCTCAGGCAGGCAGAGATCTCCAATAAATAAATAAATAAATAAATAAATAAACAAACAAACAAACTTCTCGTGTCCACTCCTTGAATGAGGACTGGGAATGGATGGATCCTGGCTCCAGCCCTTCCAGTCACTCAGAAGCATTGCATGCACCTAAGCTCCCCTGGGTTGGCCCTGCCTTCCCACCAGGTGCTCAATCACTGGTTCAAGCCCTGACTTAGCATTTCTGCTACAACATCCTTCACAAGAAGCTACTTGTGCCCTAAAATCTTACAGCATTTTGTGCCTTCTGTATTTCTACTTAGTCCTATTTAAAAAGAGCTTTTAAGAAATTGAAAATGTTGCCAAACAGTGTTTTTCTTTTTCAAGGATAAGGTTCTGATGTGCGTAAATACTGACATCTAAGAACGCTATCAATATTAAAGAATGGTTTTCATATTTACAAAGTATTAAGACTCGTATTAATTTAGACTATGGAAATTTAGCACATTTTCGCTTTTTTGGAAAATGAAATCATTGCACACAGTCACCTCTTTACCCACTTTAAACTCTGTCTGGCTTAGAAATTCCCAAAAAAAACAAGAGACATTCCTGTACAAGTGATATAAAAGGTCTTGTCTGACTGCGATACAAAAAAAGGTCCTTAAACTGAATTGTAATTAAAATAAATAAATAAATAAATGCTCTCTTTCACATCTCATACATATCTGCTCAAGAGGATTTATAGTCTTCAAGATTCTTCCAAGTATCCCATTCTTTAAGTGATGGTAATACTTTCTTCCATAATTGCTTATGGAAATAATCTAAGTAAGAGGGTGGCAGCGGGGAATGAGTTCATTCAGTTCGAGATGTATGGCAGCCTGATGAACCTCTAGTAAGAAGTATTTGGAAGGGAGGAAGAATTATTTCATGGCAGGATGCTGCTGTAGCTCTGTAAGCATCATTAACATGAACTGGAAAGTTTTTAAGAAAAATGTTCTTATATTTTTGTAGAATTTTGTCCCAAAGCAGTCTCTCTGCTTGAGAAAATACAACAGATTTCGGCCTTGAGATATTTTGTTTGCAACTATTCCTAGAGGCAACTAAACTTTCCATCTGAAAGGTTCTCTTCTAAATTTTTACACAGAAATAAATAGTTTAATAAGAGAAAAGCCTAATCCTATCAATGACAGAAATGTAGCTTTTATTTTGTTATCCTACTGCTACGAGAAATGGCATACTTCCAGCTCCTTGGTTTGTATTTTTGTTGTTGTTGATTCTCCGGACTGTGTATTTGAAAAGCCCACAATGCCACATCCACTGTGCCAAACAGGAATGCTGCTGGGTGACATAGAGCCAAGTTCAGAGAGCATCCCTACACCCTCAATTGCCGCCATAACACACCCTTCACAACACCTGAGAAATGCACCTCTGAACATTTCTGGCAACTGCTATTAGTCAATTGACTCCTCTTGAGCCTGTGGGTTACAAACATTTAAAAAATGTCAAGAAAAAGAAAACCACAATATTCCCTAAGAGAATATTAGTGAAAATCTACAAAACCTGTCTTCTGATTTATGATGGTATTCCTTAGAAACAAACATTTTGCAGGCATATTCCAGTACTTAGTCTTCATTTAAGGAGATATGTCTAGACAGCTATTACTATTCTGCAAGGTATACGAAAAAATCAATCAAATTTATAAATACTGTTAAAACTACTGAATTTGCACTAATATTAGGCTCAAAGGAAATTGTAAGCAGTTGCTAGCATTCACCGAAAGATGTGAATTTTGCCTTGGAACAATGCACAAGGTCTCACATGAAACTTAACTATTGCACTTTTGCACAGCAACATTTTTCACAATTTCAAGTCACTAATATTCCACATCCAACTGACCATATCATGTTAGCTATGGTTTGTTTTTTTCTAGACATACTTCACAGAATGGAGATGCAGTCTTAACTTTTAATTTAGAGACAACAGCTCCAAAGTGAAATCACAGCTTAGTGAAAATCTAAACAAATTGAACATACACAAATCCATGGGACCTGGTGAGATACAGTCTAATGCTGAGGGAGTTGGCCAATGTCTTGATTATCTTTGAGAGGTGGTGGCCACCAGGGGAGAGTTCTGAGGTTAGGAAGAATGCAAGTGTCTCTCTTGTCCTTGAGAAGTGCAAGAAGGATGAGCTGGCAACTGCAGGCCATTTAGCCTTCTCTTGATTCCTGAGAAGCGATGAAACCAACCATTCTGGAAACCATTTCCAAACTCATCGAGGACAACATGACCGAGCATAGTCAGCACCTTCAGTCAGGGAAGATGAACATCATCTCAAGTGACATAGCGACCAATCACCGACTTCTGCAGCTGCCTTCAGTTGAGCATTATTCACTTCAAAGATGGAAAGGAAAAGAAGAATGAACTGGTTCCACAGTCCTATCTCTGTTCCACATTAAGAGTGAGAACTGAAAAGCTGGGTTAACACTGCCAGAGCTAACGATGTAACTATTTTGTGACTCACAAAAGCTACAAAGAAGTACAACTTTCCTATGGAAGGCTCTGTATTTGCAGAGAGTTGGTAGTATCAGTTGACATATGTCACAAATGTAAAAAAGCTATGTATTAAAATTTAGTGCTTGCAATGTGACTACACCAAACACAAAATTGCATGACATCATGCAGTAAAAATTCTGCATAAATGCTTTAGGTAGATTAACAGTTTGAACCACAGGACAAAAAATAAGCCTCCTGTATCTACCTATATCATTATGTGAAAGGCAAACACACACAAGCATATGTGTGTACTTCAAATATATTTGTATACATAAGTCATAAAGAACTACGCCAGACCATAAAGCACTGGAGGGAGGTTCAGAGAAATGGAGATAAAATATAATATCAGGAAAATAAAAGAAAAATTCCTGAGGTTTAACTGTTTTCTACTTTGCACAATAAATGGTGGTCAGTGGTCTGGAATATTCAAAATTGCCCTGACCTCTGTTAGGCAGAGAGCAGGGAAACAGCGGGCAACTTATAGAGCTGGCCAGAGGATAAAATGTTTTAAAATGTACACAACATGGGTGAAAAATAATATCTGACAATTCCTTCTCCAGCTTCCTCCCACCCCACCCCTCTCCAAGTCCATTCTTGCCATTACCATGTCTACTTATTTAACTGCATGAGTACACACATACACGCTAAAGAGATTAGATCACTGAAACAAGATGAGAAATCCCAGATGCAAGCCATGGATGCTCTCCATTTATACATAAAAGACAACCCCTTGGGGAATCTAACAGCTTTTCAATTGCAAAACGTTTAATGGTTCAGAGAGGATGAGGATCTTAATCCTGCAAACACTTAAATGTGCTGCAGTGTAAGCTGTTAAATAGACCAAAGAAGTCAAGTGTGTAAAGCTAAATATATAATTTAGTTGCAAATTTAAGGTCTTAAAACATTACAGAATATAATGCAAAAAAAAAAAAAAAAACAAAACAAAAACAACAAAAAAAAAACCAACCACAAAAAACCCAACTTCCAGTATAATTTTTTTCTTAGCAATACCACACAAAGCAGGAAGAGATGATCACAGCTTGAAAATCGTTCAGTAGAATTCTTGTAAAATCTAAGATTACACTCAGAAGGGACAACTGTCATAACCTTTCTGTCTACAGATGCTGAAAAGATGCTGGTGGTCTATGGATTATCTTCAAATACAAAATACCAAGGCTCCAGTTGAACAGCAGGACATTCATTCTTAGCACAGCAGCAAGGCAGGGAACAGAGGGCATCACTGACAGTCATAGATCCATAGAAGAGGAATTCCTGGTTTTACAAACCAGCAGATGCATGCAATATATGTAGCCTTAGTCTGTATGATTAAAGGGAAGAATGTTAGATAAGGACTAACTGATTATATTGCCTTTCCAGAGGGCTCAGAGACTGGATGTTTTAAATTCAGTAAGCCTGTTCTTAATGGGTTGTGGAGTTTGAAATGACCCCTGATCTTCAAAATATAGAAAAACTAGCTCCTATATATGCAGGGGTGCTTTGAGAAAAGAAGCCAAGGTATCAAGTACTGAGTGGGGAAAAAAAGCTACAAAGAACATCCCCTACTTAAAAATGTATCTTTAGTTCTAAGGCTGTTACACACAAGTCAAATAATCATCTCTGCCTCCTCTACAGTACTGTCATTCTTCTTAACTAAGTCTCCATGTTCCAATGAATAAGTCTAAATTACTATGTAGACAAAAAGGAAGAGATCTTAAATGACCTGCTCCTTTGCCATGTGTGTCTAGATACAGTAGAGAGAAAGACAGGATGTGTTTAATTACATTGATCGGTCTAATTCTATGTTCAGTTTTGAGCAAGTCACTTTAGGTTAATAAATAATCACATCACATTTGCTTGCAGATGAAGTTAAGGTACAGCACTGAGCAGGACAATTGCCCTTTACATTTGAATGCAGAGGGCATCAACTAGGAATAGTCTTAGTGGGACACAGTAGATGTATTTGAGACATATTCTATCTGTTGATCTGTACATTAAGATATAAACTGTGATATTTTATATTCCAACAAGGTATTCATAAGCATTAATTCCCATCACCATTCAGGGCAGTTACAAAACACAATTTTAAGAGGTGTTTGAGGACTTTTGGAAGATAGGAGAATTTTTATTATCCAGTGTTTTACATTAGATTGTATTTTGCTTTTATATCCGTAACTGTATTTGAAATTCATGAGTAGGTCCTGTGAAAGGAAAGAATTATGTGCAGAAGAAAATTAAGAACATCCAAGCAGGACTGTAAAAAGCCCACTTAAATGTGAAGGCTTCTATTCCTAATTACTACAACTGTACAAAATCCTATTACTTCCGCCCTAAGTTCTGTTTCCATCAGTACAAAACTATGTAGTTCAGTGGGACCAAATCAGTAAGACTGCTACAACATTGAGCATTTACTATTCTCCTTGAACTTTCTTCTCACTTTCTTCTCCCAGTGTGCCTTCAGACACTGCTGCAGTATAATGGTATAATTTCACTCTGCTTTTTACAGTTTTTCTAGTATCTTTTATGACAATTTCATCTGACAGTTTCAGGAATGGCTTTCTGAGTGCATTCTCTGTGACCATGGATGTTCTCTGAACCATGTATTGAAGGAGCTGAAAACTGAATGATAGCCTAACAGGAGATTATTAGTAATAATAAAATTATTTAATTTTAGTTTTTCAGGTTCATAAAGAAGTATATTTGGATTACAGACAGAAATAGAATGTTCTGCTGCTGACAGTAACACTGTATTTCTGTATCTCCTTAAAACAAGAGCCCAAAGTTATTCCAGCTGATGAATTGCACTTAATGGAAAATCTGAGATACAGCAGGAAATAGGACTTTGTTTCACAAGCACTTAGTCTTTCTACTGCTGACAGAAAAGACACAGGTTCATGGCTTTGTGCTGTTCACCTGACAAAAACTGCAGATTTCTGTCAAAACCACATTTCTTCATCAGAAAAAGCATGAGCTGCTGACAAGACTCCTGAACACTTTCAAGTTTGAAAGTATGCTGTATGCTACTAAGTAGATGAGGACATGAAGTCAGTGGTTGTGTCAAGGATATCCATTCTGTAAATAAAATTATCATTTTAGCAACCACACTCAGTATCTTCCTCTTTATCAGTTACATATCCATTTACTTAATAATTAGTCTTACTTAAGTAATACATTGTTATTTCTAGATATAAATAGTTGATACACTGTTGTAAACTATCTAGTGCGCTGTAAATATAAAATCTATGAAGTCTATAAAGATAACATCTTCTTTAGTATAGAGGAGATAAATTGCCCCAGTGGGCTGGAGTAATGTGTCTTTGCATAAGGAAAATGAAGAAGGAGGTAATCGCCTGCTTACCAAATACAAATGATACCCTACCAAATGTAATAAGTTAATCAGGATTTCCCTTTATCTGGACCATGGGTATAAACACAGCAGCTCTGAAACCAGAGAGCTGATTCAGAAATGGTGTGTTTTTAGTTTGGGGGGGGAAAAAAAAAAAAAAGTGGTACAATGATGGGTTTTGGAGAAAGATTAAAGCAGAGAGAAATGTCTACAGACAGTTCTTGTAGAAGAGGCAGCTTGGGGGAAGCCAATAGACTACAGCTTTGTTCTACCTCGAGATACAAAGTAGGTTTTCTTTTGTTCTTTTGTTTTTTTAAAGTAGTACTATCTCTGTCTAAATTTCACTACTGAAGTTAATATTTTATTCATTCCTGACCTACGGAGCTTTTGATATAAAACATGCACTATACAGAAAGATGCCAGAAGAATTTCTTTTTCCCCACAGATCATCTGACTTTCATTCTCAGTTCTATTTACTACGTATTTCAAAATTGACCAAATAGAGCTTATTAACAGACTGAATGTCTGAAAATAGTAGTCACATTTTCTTTATCCTTACTCAGATCTTCATCTCCATAAGTCACCTCATTATCTCATACAGTTCATATCAAAATTCCTAACCAAAGGGAGGAAGGTAAAGGATTTATAAATTTATAAGTATAAATTTATAAACATATAATATAAATACAAATATTTATGAATATAATTATATATAATTAATATATGTATATTATATACATATTAATTACATATACATATTACATAGTATATATAATATGTATATAATAATTATATAATATTAATAAATAAATGTTTATAAATATAAATATAAATTTATAAATATAAATTTATATCAAATTACAATCAAAGAGATGAAAATTTTAAAAATTACATAATATTTACCATAGTTCATTATAGTACCAATGCACTGAGAATTAATCTCCCTACCAGACTCTCTCCCTGTAGCTTTCCATTCTCAAACTTCCTGCTGTTTCTCATTGTTAGCTTCACAGCTTTACGCTCTTTTGAATGTTGAATGAACATTGCCAATTCAGATCTACAGAATTAAGCAGGTGGAACAGGTGTACAAAAAATTAAAGGCACTGCCCTGAACATACCTGTCAACAAGATGATCATGGAATATACTTTTAGTCCAGAGGAATCCACTGAACATGCAAGGGATGCTTTCCAACCTTTCTTAATAAACTTATGATCTGCAGTAAAAGCAAAAGCTGTGATGTTCCACAGAAAAATAACAGAATAAGAGACACAGAGAAAACAAACAAAAATCAGCACCAGGAGCAATGGTTGTCATTCTTTCAGCAGAAGGGAGTTGGTAGAGACATTTAATTCTCTATTCTCCATTATGTGTTGGTCACTACTATACCCAAAAAATCTTATTGACAATGTGATTCAGAAAATAAAATCTTTTCTAACTTCAAATATTGTGATTTGTTTTATCCTGAGAGTATTAGCAAAATCCATTCCGGCTCTTAGAGAAATTAGCATCACTTTGCCTCTTTATCATCACTTTCTAGAGAATCTAGCACACAAATATAAGCAGAATGTTTATGGAATCTACACCTTGTAGAATTTTTTAATTTGGAAACTCTTTGCACTGGTAAACTTACCCAGTTTAGCCAGAAAACACAACGAAAGTGAATAAGGTATAAATATGGCAATCTTGTAAATTGATGAACAAACATGGCAAAAAATAAGAGAGGGTAGCAGACCTGATGCTAGAGGCTTTGCAGCCCAGCAGTTGAGGGGTTCTCTTATCCTCAGATACAAAATTGTGAAAGTACATATGCATATATGTTGGCACGATCTGACCTTTATCACTAATTTTATTCTTAGACAAAGCCTCTACAAAGACTACAAATGCTGATCCCAAGATGCATTGGGTTAACCAGGGATTTTGTTAGTAGTTTTACTTTGTTTTTCTTTTCTCCCTTCACATTCAGAAAAAATTATTTAGTTTAGAACTCCTTCTCTTCCTTTCCCTCCTGTAATACTTCCTAGTGTGCCACATACACTTACTTCAGCTCACAAGGAATAATCTGACTAGCAACATTACCTAGCACAGATTTTTAAAGCAGTTTTTGAACACACTGTTTACTGCTACTTTGATATGAAGTCTGTGCCTTGTTCTTCTGTCTATATATATATATATATATATATATATATATTATAAATATATATAGCATTTTAAAAAACACTGGTGTTAACCTAAAAATTCAGATAGCCAAACCATCAGAGGGAAGTTAACAGCATCAGAGGTTGTGTTTCCAGTTTCTTTAAACAACAGGTGATTAAAAAAACAAACTTTCATTATTTGCTGTGCCAAGAAAGTGCCATCTGCAGTCAGAGATCTTTCTCCTATTCAAGGAAAACAATTTTATCCTACAGACAGGAAACTTTGTCATGAGGCAGGGAGAAAACATGCATACACTAACTAGAACAGCTCAGAAGCTTTCCAAAAACATTATTCAAAAAGCAGAATGTACTGTTTTGCTGAAAGTGAGATTTCTGTGAGATATGTATAAATATCATCATAAATCCAACTTGGAAATTTTTTCTTATTAACATCTCCAGTCCTACAGCAGAGATTGAACCTTTAGGAGATATTTCCTTTCTCTATAGCTGAGGAAAAGCTTAACGAGACACAAGCTAACAGCATAGCACCAAAAACTGAGGAAACCTTTCTTATCTGTCACCCTTCTTTCATGATCCTCAGCTGTGCACTCACTCCTCAAGGCAGGAATCAGAACTTTTCACAACACAAAGCAAAAGAATGTGCTCTCTGCTTTGGTGAATGTATCTTTTCCTTGCCAAGCTAATCACACTTTATTTATTAGTATATTCATTGTTACTAGTTAACCACCTAATCACCTAATAAGTTAGCAAGTATCAGTACCAATGGTGCTGTATTGGTGTTTGGCCACAGCTAGAGCTGCCTGCTCCTTGACCTTCCTGATGCATGACCAAGTAAGCCAGTTCTACAGACAAGGTAAAAACTAGGACAAGCAATCATAGGCTCAGAAAGAAAGAAGAGAGCTGCTAACACTGCAGTGTGGGAGGTTTGGTTTTAAATCCCCCTTCTTGAGAGATTTCACTAAAACACATTTTAGTGTTTGTAGAATCAAAGCCTTTGATACTAACAAATGGAGAATTTGAGAAAAATATTTTGTTATTTGTTCATCATCATTCATGAATAGGTTATATGGTTCAAGAATATTGTTTCTCACTTGCATTTTAGAAAATTTAGTCAACAGTTTTATCCACTAATATTATTTTTCATTTGACAAACATCAAATATAGTAGTGCAAAAATAAACATGTTAAGTCAGTAGGACTAAGAGTATGAAGTATGCAGTTACTTACACAACCAGTTCTTTGGTCACATTCACACGGTACTTCTCCCATACAGATAAAGAACTAATTCTATGATTTCTCCACTTTTTTTTTTTTTTAATACAGCTTATTAGGTTGTACGCACGCAAACACGTCATGTGAGATAGGGAGAGAAGAAATAATAGTTAAGAACTGTATCACACCTCTGTGATCAACATAATTACATTACTGCTACAGTTCAGTATGGATAAAACAAAGATTAATCCATTAGCATTCCACCAATGAAGGGACTTCTTGGACTACACACTACTCAGTACATTATGAACAAATCCAGCTGATAGACTTTTGAGTTAAGTTTCAGGCCATTTTGTAAAAAAACAAAACAAAACACCATAAAAGTACTTGAGAACCATAAAAGAATAAGGGGCTGGTTCAAAGGAAATTGAAGCTAATGGAAAACCTACCACTGATTTTATTTGGTTCTCAATAGCCCCTCTAGGTACTGGAGACAGATTTCCCCTCATTTATATTGCCCCTAATTTACATTAAACCTCATACTCCTTATCCAAACCAATTTACATTAGATTTTTATACTGAAGTCCTTTACTGCGTATGTCAAATGTAGTATATGCAGGAGGTCAAATATTAAAGAGAATTAGGAGCTAAAACATATTGAATACGTCATTACTTCTGAAAGCTAAACAGGCTGTCAACACTGAGTACATTTACAGGGCAGATTTTAAAAAATCCCCTCTCTAATTTTTAAATGCATTTAGAAAAACAAATGCCACTCAAAAGCCATGCAGGTTTCAGAAACAAAACAACAACAGAAAAAAAAAAACCAACCAACCAACAAACAAGAAAACCCCACAAAACACTCCAGCAGAATGAATATGAGCAGCTTTAACCTCTTTCAAAGACATAAAGTGCACTGCAGAATGATGGAATTAAGTAAATAAACATGTATGACTCTTACTGACTCTCTGTTTCTGTTTGTTTGGCATCAAATATGGAAATAGGAGACAGAATCAAACATCTTGTTCTGCACTAGAACTGTCAGTTAATGTGTCTTAGTGATGTTTTGGGACATTCGTTTCAGAAGTGTTAGACTCCACTCTTAAACCAAATGAATCTTAGAGAAGTTAAAAGTCACACAACCCACAATTTGAAGGGAAGTCTGGAATTTCACTTGAATGACAGAATTGATAAGGTTAGACAAAGAATGTTAGTAATTTATTCTTTCTGAAAGGATAAGTTCACTTACCATTCAAGTATATAAACTGGCGCAATTGAAAAAGAAATTACTTTTACAAACAGAAAGAACTAAAAACATGAAAGGGTAAACGCATCACTCTCAGATGTTTTTGGATCTGGCCAGAACTGTGGGATATCTCTCAGCCATCTGCTCCTTACAGGAGGGATGTTATCTGCTGAAGGCAACTCTTTCCAAACATGCAGCATTACTGTGACCCTTTGAAGCTTTGCAGGGAAATCTCTCCCAGCTTCCAATTTCTGCTCACAGCTTTATTTGGAGTTACTATCCATGTTCTGTCTCTGCACAGATAACAAATATGGCAACATAGGCTTAAAGGGCTTATTCAGATTTACTTTGCCTACCATAGCAGATAAGATTAATGGTATAGCACAGAGATTGATTTAAGACAGACTTCCATTCGTGATCACAATTTGAAAGAAAAGGTTTATACTAAATTAGATGCAGCAGGCAATTGTAGCTTAAACTTAATTGGATTCTTCTGTAATTGTTCACCTATATTTACAAAACACCTCAAAGAACCTCTGAGTGTCAGAACAGGGCGCTCATCACTCAAGACAACATCCACCCACTCAACTGCTGCCCTCAGCTTCCAGCTTGTGTCCCACTCCTGTGCACCAGCATTCCCACTAATCTCTTGTTCTTCCACCTAGCCTACCACAAGTACTGCCTTTGTTCTACACGATCCCCTTATTTACATTGGAATTTAGGGCTTGGGTGTTTCTGTAAATAACATAAATGGCTTAGCCCATAGTCAAACACTTTTAAAACTCACAGATGGTTTTTCATTTCCAGCTCACACCCAAACATCTTTCACAAGTATTTGTGCCTATACACAAATTGGCAAATACTGCTGATTGGTATTCCTAACATGTTTACCTAAAACGCTTAAGGCTGATGTAAATGCAAGTAGAGATCACACAATCTTGTTAAATACTGTATAGTAAGATATATATTTTGTATATATTGATGATGTAAGGTGCACAATTAGCTCTCAATAGTGTGTTGCCAACAGAAGTGGCAGATACAGTAAGAAGTTGCTATGCTGGTTATATTAAGTGAAAGTCTGGGTTTTTTTCTTCATGTTTTGTGAAAGGTTCCATTACATGTATACACACATTGGAGCTGCACAGTCACTTACTTATGCAGACAACCATTAAATCAGTCCAACCTAAGTGCAATATGGAAGACTTAGTATAAGCAGAGCCACCTTTTTTTTAATCTGAATTTTTAAACTTCTACAATGACCCTGTTTTCAGCACTGCCTAAGTGCCTGCTCCTTGTCACCCAACACGTCCACTTTCTCCAGTTTATCACCATCCCATTCCCTCTTTAATAAATCAGTCCTCTGCTAGTGAAAGCACTTCTGCTCCAGCTTCATTTCAAGCAGAATGTGGCTCATTCATAGATGGAACTAAAGAATCCACCTAACATTGAATATGTATTTAAAAGCTTCAAGGAACAGACTTACATTGCTGGGAATTAGCCCTTGGACAATTTTCAGAGCTAACCTTACCTCTCTCTGTAATTACTCCTACAATCCATTTTTGGAAAGTGCTGCTTTGTGTCACAATGTCCAAGTGCTCCTTTGCATCAGTACTATTGCTGCCAACCTTGTGTTTTCAGAAAACTGTAAACTGTCTACAGTAGTGATGTTCTGGACTACATAATCATGCACATCAGTTTAAATTCTTCCTCCATTCTACTACCTTGTTTTATCCTCCCAAATACCCTGTTACTTAATAGTATGCTACAAAACTATCACATGACTTCACAGCACATCTTGAGTGAAGGGTGTTATCCATAGCGCAAATCTGTTTTACACTGCATTTGATATACTTTAATAAAACAATGTAAATGTATTACTGTCTAAAGCTTGTTGAAATGGCAGCCTGCTGGAAAGATCTATATTGCTACAAGCCTGACTTAGAATAACTTTCTTTTTTTTTTCTTTTTTTTTTTTTTTTCCAGAAATTCACTGTCACTGACACAACTCTATCCCTGTTAGAACGAATACTATCTTTGGCAAGTTGTCAGCTATTCCAATCCCATCATGCTCTTGCTCTGCTGTTGCTGCAAGTCTGCAAGACTGACAGTGGCAGAGGGATCTGGCAGAGAAAAACCAGGCAAAAAAGATGAAAGGTTTCTTTACTGCAGCAGCCATTATTGCCACCTCTTTTGTCTCCTGCATGATCCATGACTAAAGGTGTTAATCCTTCCGTAAATACCACTCCATCATGATTAGCAGCGGTCAAAGAAGCAGCTCAATGTTTAAACTTTGTCAAAGCTTCACAGCGTCTCTATTTCTAGTTCTTTACTTTGTAACTTGTTTGGTAAAATGCCTCCTGCTTTCCTTTTGTCTACTTTATAAATACAGACTTTGGGAAAAATTCGGACAAATGCAGCCTTCTAGGATAAAAATTTATCATATTTGGTAGCAATACAGAAAGTCATCGAGGCAATTATGAAGACTAATGACTAAAATTGCCTGAGTGTTTAAGAAGAATATATTTGTCTCAGAGAACTGTCAGAAATGCAAGACAGAATTCAACATTCAGATTGCACTAGTACTGCCTTTTAAAACGTTGCTCATTTCATGGGGCTTCTTCCAGGCCAGAGGATGGAGTTGGCCCATCCCACAGTGCTGTACCTCTGTACTTTTCCTGCCCCGGGGCCTTCTGAAGGGACACTGCTCTGCAAAGGGCACACGTCTGCACCTCCTGGAGGCAGTCCTTGCCCAACACTTCTCATAGAGTTTCGGTGGCTTTGCAGCACGGTGTGGTTGTGAGGGCTTGGGTATACTCCCCTGTGTCAACGTCATTTGTTTGAGTGAGGTCTATGCCTACCGTTAGAGAGCATCCAAGGATGTACTACAAAGATGGGGAAGCATCTAGAAGACAAGATATACGAGGAGTGGCTGCAGCCCCTTGGTTTGCTCAGCCCGGAGCAGAGGAGCTGAGGGGAGGCCTCATGGCAGCAGCAGCTCCTCACAGGAAGCTAAGGGGGCAGCGCTGAGCTCTGCTCCCTGTGGCAGCAACGGGGCCCGAGGGAATGGCATGGAGCTGTGTCCGGGGAGAGGCGGATGGGGTTTAGGGACAGGATCTGCACCTGAGCACGGTGGGTATGGAACAGGCTGCCCAGGGTCACAGCCCCAATTGCTGGAGTTTGAGAAGCATTTGGACAGCAATCTCAGAGACAGTGTCTGATTTTTTGGGTGGTCCTGTGTGGAGCAAGGAGTTGGACTCGATGATCCTTGTCAGTCCTTCCCAGCTTGGGATATTCTGTTATCCTATGATTCAAAAGAGAGAGTGAAACATCTCTACTGCCTGCTGTATGACCAGCTGCGTGCAAAATACTTCAGTGCCTGCACAGCCTGGAGATTAGCAAGAAAAATACCCAAAAACTTACCAAATATTAAACACTGAGCTCTCTGCTGGACATTTCCAAAGAGAAGCGCCTCCCAGCAAGCCTTGAAACTTGGCTGCTTGAAGCCATGGGCTTCATTCTGAGTTAATGGCATCTGACACAGGAGTTTGGAGTTATGAAGGACCATTATAAAGCGCTCTTGGTGACCTAAGGAAATGATCACAGCATAAAGAGCAAATAATTTGAAACCGGCTCATTTCCAGCGTTTAACTGCACGTTAGAATACAGGTAGAGCTGTGCGTTGGAGATGAGGACACTGACTAGCTCCACGAGACCCTTACCAGAACCACGGAGCACAGCAGCCCCAGCACAGCCCGGCCTGGGCCGGCATGGAGGCGGGCAGAGGGCCGGGCCCCCCGAGGACCCCCGAGGGAGGGGCCGTATTAAGGAGGGGGTGGGAGTCTGTGGCCGTCAGAGCCACGACGGCAGCGGAGCAGGGAGCGGTGGGCGATGCCGGGTGGCGCTTGCCTGTGGCTGTGCGCGGCCGTGCTGGGCTGCCTGGCGGCGGCGAGGCCCCGCCAGAGAGGTAAGCGGGCCGGAGGGCACATGGCCGAGAGGGAGCGCCGGGTGGGCGGATGCTCCGCGTGCACAGCGCTGGGAGAGCAGAGAAATAAAGCAGCCCTTGCACGGCCCCCTGTGCAGCTCAGGTCCTTCTTCGGTGCCCGAGTTACCTGTAGCGCGTTTCACCGGTAGGCGTAACTTCATGAACTGACAAACTGCGCCTTGCCAGCCGTACCGGCTACCTGCAGGAGAACCTGCAGAGTGAGGCTGTCTGGGCTTTGGCTTCAGCTTTCCCACTCTTTCTCCCCTGTTCTCCTTTCTGGGAGTGCTGATAGTTCTTATATGTATTTATAAATTTTTATGCAGCTAGTTACAAACTTTACAAAGCAGCCCCTGAGGTATAGAAATGAGAGGTGAAAAGTGTTTTGACACCCTTTCTGATAATGCTGCACCAGTGTGTGCATGCTTACTGTTTCCTTCACTGTTCCTTGTGCAGGAGTATTTCTGTTCCTCTGCGCTGCAATATTCACATTTCTAAAGTGTCTGTAATCATGTTCTTCTTATTTTTCTCATCCATACCAAGGGTATGCTTATGGTAGTTAAATTTATTTTTATATTTCACATTAAAAATGTTACCCTAAATAAGTATTTTGGGATAACTTCTTTCAAAAAGTCACTTCCTTTCTAATTGAATATTTTGTTGGAGTTTAAATCCACAAATGTGTTTGAGCTCTCCTCTGTTAAAAACAGTCTAAGATCAAATTTATGCTGTGGGATGCAGATACACTACTTCCTTTGCAGTCAGTAGATGCAAGAGAAAGGTTGCTCTGGATCAGAGTGTGCGCAGAGAATCACAGAATACCCTGAGATGGAAGAGACCAGGAGGATCATTAAGTCCAACTCCTACTGACTGTGTTTATTCATTTACATCCTAGCCTTTGGAGAGCAGAATATACAAACTGCACCCAAAGAGCTGTGCCACTAGCCCCTGCTCAGCAGCGCTGCCTGGGTGCCAACGGCCTTGTCTGATTCACACCAAACAGCCTCTGAGAATTTCCTGGCTCAGGCCCAGCCTGGGGAGCATGTGGAGACCATGTACCAGCCTTTCCCTCAGTGCTCTGTAGATGGTCAGAGATAATAGATAGGCTTGGGTTGGAAGGAATGTTACAGATCATCCAGTTCCAACACTCCTGCCATGGGCAGCTTTGTGATCCCCAGATCAGGCTGCCCAGGGCCCTGTCCAATCTGGCCTTGAATGCTGCCAGAGGTGGGATATCCACAACTTCTCCAGACAGTCTGTGTCAGAGCCTCACCACCTTCTGAATAAAGAATTTCATCCTAAAAACTAAATTAAATCTCCCTTCTTTTAGTTTAAAGCCATATTCCCCTCATCCTTATAAGCCTTCCTTGATCACTGTAAGGCCACAGTGGGGTTCCCCGCAGGACCTTCTCCAAGCTAAATAGGCCCATCTCCCTCAGCCTTTCTTTGTAGGAGGGGTGCTCCAGTCCTCTGATTGTCTTAGCGTCCCTCCTTTGGGCCCACTCTAACAGTTCCACATCCTTCTTGTGCTGGGGGGCCCAGGACTGGACTCAGTATTACAGATGGGGCCTCACAAGAGCTGAATAGAGGAGGAAAATCACCTCCCTCTCCCTTCTGGCCACCTCTCATTTGATGCAGTCCAGGATACAGTTGGCTTTCCAGGCTGCAAGAGCACACTCCTGGCTCATGTCAATCTCTTCATCTACCATGACCCCAAAGAGCTGCCAAGAACACTCAGCCCAGTGTTCTGCCTGAAAATTTAAATTTTGTGTCTAGGTTGTGATTAGAAGACAGTGCTCCAGAAACAGTTGGCATTGCCACTTCAGAGATTTAATCTCTGTCTCTTAAAAATACTTGCATTATTATCTGTTCAGACAGATAACTGGAAAAGTATACCCAATATGGAAAGTAACCAGGAAAATCTCAGAATAATCCAATGTAACACGGTGTGAAGTTTGGGACCAAACAGCAGAGATGTATTAACTAAAACAATACATTAGAGTTGAGGTTTTATTTACAACTCAGGTTTTCATAACTCAGGACTGGGTTTAATAATGAAGTCTCCATCTTTCAATTGAGAACCAGCTCTCCTCTTAAATGTCTGTGATATGAGTGGGTCTACAGGGGTTACTTTCTCACAGTTAAAATAACATTGTTATTTTTTGTATTTATGTGCCCATAAATACAACAGTTGTACTTGCATCTGCTCTTGGTAGAGTTAGGCAGCATAGCAGTTATACACTCAGATAGGAATATTTTAGTCTGTATTACTGATGATGGCAGTTATTTTCAGTTGTTTTGCGGAGAGGGTGAGGAAAAAAAAAAAGGAAAAGAAATAAAGCAGTGCTAGACAACATGAGATTTCAAAAGAAATAGCTATGGAAATACTAGCATACTTCTAAAAAGGGAGAAAAAATATATGAAGAGCTGTGTGACATTTTAAAGTGATGTGCATAATAATAAAAAACGTATAATTTGATCTTTAGTAAGATTTATAACCCTATTACAAGTAAGTACAGTCAGCTGTTTTAGAGATCTATCAGACGATGATCTAATTAAACTGCAGAGGAAAAAAAATAAAGACTTGTCTCATGTCTAGCTTGATTTATTAATGGAAGACGTAAGAGATATTAATTGTTTCAGGAGTGTTTCAGTTACAGGAAAGAAAACTAATGAGGGTGCTGTATGGAAGGTAGAATTCCAATAAAAAATAGAAGACAGGAAGAAACTTTCACCATGGTTCGTAAACTGCTTGAGCTGAAGCTTGCTTGGAAAAACACTTCAATAACACACATGACTGACCTTTGATTCTTCAAGGGCTTTTCTTCAAATTCCAGTGAGGGATAAATTCTCAATAGGGTCAACTTGTAGGGACATGAATTGCCTACAGGCTACGACAAGCAACTCAGAAGCGCAGTGGTGGCACAGTCAATCACATTGACTTCCATCTGCCCTTAGAGGGTAGAAGATAAAGCTATTGTTACCTTCTTGGGTAGCCTAAAGCCATATCAGATTAAATCTTTAGTCTTTGAAAGTCTATAGGAACCTCATACTGTGCGTGAAAGAAATGAGATCTGTTGTTTAGCTAGGGTATCTTCTACATTCAGAGGGGGATATTATTTGATTTAGAAACTGTCTTAAAATTGTGGTTATCTGAACAGTGATATGAAACAATGTGCAATAATGCATCTAGTGCAATTTGAACCAAAATGTTTTTCTAATCAGTGGCACATTTAGACTATGCAAAACATGGTACAAATATAAAAAGCCCTGGGTGTGAGACCCTGAGAAACAGAGTAATAATATTCAAAATGTAATATTACACAGCTTTACTTACAGCTGAATGTTTTTAATTCATACCTAGTTTGACTTCCCAAACATATTTCTGAGCAAGAATGACCATTACAATTGCGTTACTTATAAAAGCACCATTAGCTGGAACTTCTACTGTCACTATCTTTGGAAGGAATAATCTGATTCCAAAGTCTGATCTTACAAATTGTAGGGTTCAGTTTTATTTCTGAAAGAGTCTGCATTTTTTTAGAAAGTTGCTACAACTTCTACAGATTCTGATCCCTAATTTTACCTACCAGCAATTTTGAGGTTATTTTGAGGCCTTAAGTTTACTTAGATGTCCAAAAATCTGTTTGTCAGTTGTATTTAGTGCATGCCAATCATGCAAACTGACTTAAAGTCTATGATTAAGTATCTATCAAATTCCGTACCTTTACTATAATCTGCTTTAATACATTCAAACTATATGTAACTGTAGCATCCATCCATCTGAGGGCATTCTTCATTTAATACATAGGAACCCTGTGAAGTGTTAGCCTATTTGCAAAAGGAAGACCCTTGAACAGACCTTTCTCATCTTGAAGTAAGATTTTGTTCCTCTCATGCAATTTTTCTTCAGGTTGGTAGGTTTCATAACCAGCAAAAAGGCAAAATCCAGAGAGAAAGCATACACTGTTTGAATTATAAATACTTAGCATGCATATTTATTTTTCATTTATTGTCCACTTAAACAATGGAATATTACTATGTGATGCATTTATTAAATTTTAGAGTGTTACCATAGTTATTTGTTGTTGTAATTAAGTTTTCACTGTGTTGCTCTGTAAAAGTGATCTCCTAGCATACCATCCTATCTCCATGTTGTCTGGTAAAAAAACAAACAAACAAACACCCTTAATATTTAACGTATTTGTTAAGCATTTCATTTTAATGCTCTTGCTTTACAGCTCTTGAATGCCATCCTGGTGGACATCAGATCCTGCAGAGCCCTTACCGAAGTGTTGACTTTGATTCATCCCACCTCCAGCAGTCAGCTATTCAGGATTTAATATGTGACCATTCCCTAGCACCAGGATGGTATCGTTTTATGATTTTTGATAAGCCTGCTAAGATGCCAACCAAGTGTGTGGAGGTATTACTGCACCTTGTTTTTTTATGAAGCATATACAAGAATATACATAAGAATAATTACAGTTATGGAGACTAATGTGAAAAAAAAGTCTCTGAATGAGACTATATTAAAATATGTTAACTGGGCAACAAAATTCGTGTGTTGAAAAATATTACACTGAATGGAGTATGGCAAAGAATAACTCATGTAGCTTTTAAGGCACTCAAAAACTGTTGTTTTAGTCCCTTCTAAAGGTGATTTTCTCAGTGCAACATGGCAGGGACGTCCTGTTTTAAAGCTTCAGCTGTATGATGGGCAGTCTGCTCCTGAAGCTACATACAAGCATAGAAGACATATGATCCCAGTAATTATGGAGCTTTTAAAGTGATCATTCTAGAAGGAAGAGATTACTCCTAACATGACTTGAACTAACAGAGCTAACTGCTAATTAGTTTCCTTGTCATCTGCAAGTCCCCTGAGATTCAAGAACTACTTAGAACATGTAGTACTCTAGACTTGTGATGCTTAATTTTGGAACTATTATTTCAACGTCTTTTTAGCTGTTACATTTGAAGGAGATGTGTCTTTGTAGTTTCCCATTTGAAAACATTTCCTTATTTTAAAAAAGTGTCAGTGTGTGTCATTAGGATGCTTTATCTGTGATCCAGTGATTGTATAGTGAATTGAAATTGCCTGGGCTCAGTCTCTTTAAAGAAAACAAAAAAAAAATTAACCAAAAAAAAAAAACCTTTAAAAAGAAATGCAAAACAAAAAGCAAAAAGTTAAAAGCACAGAAAGTACAAAAAAATTACATTGAGTGTAGGACTGTATTGCAGAGACTGCTACTATGTAGGTTGTTATGCTGAAAAAGCTTGAGCAAAACTTGTTTCCTGGAGGAATTTTTCAGTTATATTTAAGAGGAACAAATTAACTTAATAGTAGTATTTCTCTCAAAACAGTCACTTCTTCGCAGAGAATCAGCATGATAAAGTGGGGGAAAAAACTGTGTTTCTCAGAACACAGGGTAGTCCAGCAAGATAACCTATGGGAGTTTTAAAAATCTCACCCAGTCTCTCTGTGCTTAGTAAATATGTGATACGGATGGCTGTCATCCGTATATAGAAGAGTCCAAGTAATTACAGTTGGCAAGAGATAGATTGTTTCAAATATTATTCAGCAAATGAAATTCATGCCTTGATATCTACTCCTTTGTAACAGTTAGGAAAAACAAGGCCATTATTTTGAAATAATCAAAATCAAAACATTAAAACTGAACTAAAATGGATATCTTGTTTAGGAAGTTTCCTTCTTGTATGTGTTTTATAGCTATACTTAATCCTTGTCAAAGGTCTAGGGTCTGCTTAAACAATAAATCATCCTTCTCATGGATTCTGTCTGCCCAGTGGATTGATAGAAGGCCCAGATATTCTAACTGTCCAACCTTTGGCTTGCCTGAGTCACATTGTGTGAAGAGGAATTATCTTAGGCCACAAATAAAATATATAATATGGTTAATGTATATAAGTAATAAAACTTCTTTTTAACCAATATTTTTAGCCAAATCATAAGAAAAGCAACAAAAACATAAAACAAATAGATTGGACAAAAATATGCTCAGGATTAAGAAAAAAAGTGTACTTTTGAGGTGAATGATTGCTAAGTGAACACGCAGTAGTATTTAGATTCCAGACCGAGAGGTGTAAAGACAACATGATCTGACACCTTGTTTTACTGCCTGGGCTGTTTTGAGCTATATGACAGCTTCCCTAATCTGAAGACCTCAAATAGCCATAGTGGTGTCAGGAGGATGGAGGGCTACTCAGCAGCACTGTTCTTTTCACACCTGATGGAAAACACTGAGCGAGGTTTTTGTACGGGTGAGAGGGAGCACCGGCTCACCTTCATCACCCATTGTGTTGGCATCTGAACCACAGACCTTGTGAAGTCCTCTGCTTCATAAATGGATTTATGGTTGCAGAAGTTGTGGTGGTTCCTGGTTAAGTTTTTCAGGCACTGAATTGTATTCTGCACATAGAAAGAGATTTCATGGCACTCATATAAGGACTTAAGTCTCTTTTATGTGTATTTGTATTCAGATTTGAGGATGTTAAAAAGCAAACTCTCAGTTATTCCATCTGAACTTTGCTAAAAGCTAATGCAGGAATATTAGGATTAAGTATATATGTACATTAACTATTTTCTGGCATTTTTTCCCTGGTGCTTCAGATGAATCACTGTGGTACTCAAGCCCCTGTCTGGTTGTCTCTGAAAGAGTCAGAATCCATGCCTCATCCTGGTGAGATCAAGCAGCTCACAGCCTGTGCAACATGGAAGTTTTTCTTCAGCGCTTCCAAAGACTGCTGCCTTTTTCGAATCCCTGTCAGTGTGAGGAACTGTGGAGATTTCTTTGTTTACTTACTACAACCCACACAAGGATGCATGGGTTATTGTGCAGAAGGTGAGAATGTACTCAGCCTCATTTAAGAGCATGTATCTATTAGTAAATGTGTTTTTCAACTGAACATCAGCATAACTATTTCTTTCATTTTAACCTTCTTAAAAAGAATTCTGATACATCTTCAGATGTCTAATATATCACCAGATGTTCTCTGGTGTTTGATCATTTTATAGTAATTAAAAAATAGCTGAAAATAACATA
This sequence comes from Alectoris magna, assembly GCA_030625065.1. Lineage (NCBI taxonomy): Eukaryota > Metazoa > Chordata > Aves > Galliformes > Phasianidae > Alectoris > Alectoris magna. Next base: position 122,873,339 of record CM060561.1, read on the forward strand.
GAAACAGTAACTGATGTTTCTGTAAAAACGTGGTATTTTGTAAGATATTTTGCTGATTGTTTCTGGCAATAATTACACTGCATACTAAAATTTTCCGCACTTTTAATTTTGATGTGATAGAGCAATGATTTCCCAGGAGAAGGTGAATTCACCCCTTTTTTATCCCTGTGTAACTTTCAATTGATGCTCAATTATTGTTCAGAGCCCCCAAAATCAGGATTATTTTTTCTTTTTTCCATATAGTCAGATGGAGATGTAAGACACATCTAGAAGTCAAAATTTAGAGTGCCTACATTGGCACTCACATTGTGTGTATAGTCATTACTGAATGCCTGTAGTGTTATGTGTGAGCATAAATTTTGTTTAATAAACTGATCAAAAATATATATATATATACGTCAGCTATTGTCTATTTTCATTAGGAATATTTGTCTTACACAAATTCTTCTAAAGAAGTTACAGATATTGTTAGTGACAAGTCCATGTAGTAGGAGATTCTTATCAGTTCCTATAACACACTGTCAGTGAAAACACTTGTAATACTTTTATGCATAATACATTGCCTTGCACTAAGTCATGCTCTCTATTACCAACTGCTTGCAAAATCTTAATAGCAAAACTGCTGGTATTTTTTTATGGTGCTTTATGGCTCATCATTATCCCTATGGGATCAATTGTTAAGTAATTCTCTGAGAGGTAACTGGTAGAATTGAAAAAAAAAAAAAAGCCAGAAATAGGACATTTCAGAATGCAAGTGGCTGAAGCCATGAAGAAATCCTGCAGAACGTGACTTCGCATTTGCTTTTGGTGATGCATTCATGAAAAGAAAGAGAACAAAACTGATAGGCAGAAGGCTAGCAAATTTTTACTGCTTGAAGACAAAACAGGGAAGAAACAAAACTCTGGGTTGGCTCTGGTGACTGCTCTTAACTCTGAAACCATTTATTTAGGATGATATTTTTCACACCAAGTGTTTTGTATTTTTGTGCTGCTTTTTATATCTAGGTTACCATATGTACTGTATTTCCTCTTTACCGCTTGATGCAGATTTTCAGGCAGTCATTCCTGTGCAATACCAAAGCATGGAACACCAAAATCTCCTTTAAATTCTTTTCAGTGAGCAAGACTTTCAGTTTTGCTGCTTTTAACTTAAATTCTTTTTATTCCTGTACAAAATATACTGATATTTTCATGCTTAATCGAAATTCCACTGGTGGTGGTTGTTTTGTTTATTTGAATGATATTCAAAATAGCAAATAATAACAGTACACACATAGGTGTTGCCGAGTCCCATGTTGGAAAGACATTTTTTTTTTCCCTCCTAAGTAGGGTTGCACTGATTTTGACTGTCTATAGTTACAGTTAATAAATAAGTGTTCAGATGTGGGTTCTGAGAGACAAAGCATGCATTTGAGAGAATAGCTTAATTCCTTTCTGTTCATTAGTAAGATCTCTAGGTGTCTGCTGTGTACGCCTGCATTAAAGATGTAGAAGTGGTAAACCATTCTGTACTCTTGCTCTTAGATGCAGTCACTCAACTTGTGTTTTCTGCCTTATGGTTTTGTACTGACTGCTACTGTAATTGTATATGAGTCAGATCACAACATTTTTTTTCTGCTCTGGTTGATTATACTTCCATTAGTGTCTTTTAACATTTGATGGTATTTTTCCTGTTGTTATTGTTGATTTTTTAAATAAGGTTTTTTTTAAACATGGGGCAATATTTTAAGAGCACTGGTATAGGAATAGTCTGTAAGAGTGTAAATATATGAGTTAGGAACAATTTATAATTGTTGCAGATGCAAAGCCACAGACCTGCGATCCGAAGGGGATGGAAATTTGGGGCATTTTTAAGATTTTTATTTGCATCCATGACACAGTAATGCCAACTTTTAGTTATATGTTGTCTTTAATAAAAAAGAATTACATATTATCAACTTGGTCCAATGTAAAATGAACGGTTTGGAGATAGCAGAACTGCAATTGCAAAAGTAGTTTTGCAGCAGAATGTTCAGAATAAGCACCAAAATTTTAAAAATAATTTAGACTGCTTTGACTTGCAGATGAATTTTGTATCTGAATCCCAATGAATCATGGTGTTGTTTATTCTTTTCCTTCTTACATAGCCCATTCTATTTTTTTTTTTCTTCGTAAGCAGAGAAAATATTTTTGTATGTCAGCCAAATTCCTTTGGTTTTAGCTCTCTCCTATCTGGTAAAACAATTCATTCCATTTAATTCCCTCAGTATTTTTTCCTCTTCAGTACCTTTATATGGTCTAGAGTGTAATCACTTTTACTCATTTTAATCATGAATGCGATATACATGTTTTCTCTGATTCTCTAAACAACTACTTTAGATTCCCATACACCAAGAGAGGTAAATGTTATTATTAGGGTTTTAATTGATAAAGTATATGTAAATGTTGTTTTATCCAGTGTTGTTTTTTTCATAGAATAAAAAGCACAAAAGACATTTTTGTTTCACTAGGTAAGGTTGCTCCTTCAACATCTCCGTCTGTGTCACCACCACTACCAGCCATTCCTGAGGTTGCAGCAGAGTTGATCAAAGGGAGTATTTACCTAAGGTGTACCTTTGGCATTCCTTTTGCAAACAGCTCAGTTGGATTCATTGTGACTTGGTCAAGACTTTCTCCTGAGGGCATCAAAGAAGAACTGAGACATGAGACGACAGTTCATACATTCTCACTCTTAGAGCTAGATGGGATAAACATCAGACTTGGTGAAAAAGTATGTAAAAAATTACTATAATCTCTTCTTATAGCTGTTTTGTCTAAAGGCTTATGATTTCATAAATGCTCAGCAGATATTAACAGTTGTTAGAGATGGAGTGCCAGCATTTTGCTGTATAATTTCTCTTTTCTCTTCAAGTGGCAGAAATGTACTGCCACTAGTTTTTGTTTACATCAACACTGTCCCTACAAATGTGGAAATGTCAGAAATTATCACTGCTATTAATGTTTTGAGACTGTCTGAGTACACTATACTATGCCTTCAACAGATGCTTATTCAAGTTGAATTTTTTTCACTTTCTACTAGAATCTTTTTGATGTGCTAAATTAAGAGGATTTGGAATGTAACAATCTTAAACAAGTGGCAAAATGAGTTGTGAGAAACTGTGCTGTTGATTCAGCAGATAGATTTCTCAGAATCAATAATGAGCCACTGCTTGATGACTTTGTGTCGTGGATCAGATATAAATAGTTTGATCTCCACCATCAAAAGCAGTATGAATAAGCAAGTGCATTAGTTAATTGCAAATTTCATGGGTAGTAGAATGAATATCTATGTTCACATGGTAACTTTTTGAAAAGTTAAAGCATTGGAAAGGCAATAAGCTTTCTACGTGCATATACCAAAATACAGTTAAGCTTTCCTGGCAAAAACAAAAAACAAATAAGCATGTAGTGTGTGTATTAATACCCAAATGAGTAGTGTTTTTCCAATCTGTTTTATGCTGATAGGGTGATGGGGTTCAAGTAAAAAAAGTTGGATGGTTTACCAGACAATAGTAATTACTATTACTATTACATAACACGGTGAAAAAATTACAGTGAGGAGAGAGGAAGGGGCAATAATTGTTTTGTGAAATCTATGGTCGAATGGGTGTTCAACAAAATTAAAAGGCAACAAACATAGAACCAACAAAAATAAGTGAAAAATAAGAAAGTGTAGAATGCATGTCCACAGTATATCATGATGTGCAGAAATACTCCAGAGGCAATTAGTTAAATCTGTGGAAATTTAGGTGCTTGTTAAATGTGATGATTTGTATGCTAGGAGGAGATCTTGGAATATTTGATCTAATTCAGTCAATTAAACAGCACCATTGACAGGTGGTAACTCTGGATGCAGACAGAAGCTTGGGCTTAACAAGTTCTTCAAGCTGACACATTATGGCGGGGTTTTATATTCACATGATCACTTCTTACCAAAAATATATTGTACTGTGTTGACTTTTTCTACAGGTCTACTGTAGCAGTTCTGCTTTCTTCGTGGAGAAGCCAAGCATAAAGAGCAGTCCAGTTGAGAGCAAGGAATTTTTTGCTGGCATTAAGGTGATTTGAAAAGAAAACAATGTTTTAGTTTTTTGTAATAGGAATCTTTCTGAGTGTCAGTTCAGCAGATATGTAACTATTCATGTATTTTCTTTGGGTATGTTAGAACATTTATATTAGTTGATAGTTTGAACATTTGTGTAATTATTGTATGTTCTGCTCTGATAAGACAAAAGCAAGTGAATTATAATAGCCACGGTAGATAGCGAGTCCTCTGACTATAAGGAACTCAAAATATATTAATTATCGATTTTACAAAGCATGTTGTTAGCAGTAGTGAACTCAGATTGGTCAAATAGTGGAAGAAACAAACATGTTTCTATGTTTCCCTTGAGATACAGAAAGACTAAACTTCTGCAAGCTACAACAACCCAGTAAAAGCCTTGACCTCCAGCAGCTAAAGTAGACTCCATTACATCCTCTGTATTTGTAATCATGGCTCAGACTCGAGCTCTGACTTGCTTTTGACCATTTAACTGCTCTCTTGCACAATTTTAGACTAAGCCAACTGTTTCTCCCAGAGCATGGCTGACAGAACCTATGTCAGGGTCCATTCCCATCTGGCCATGGGGATGAGGGAAGGGTCAGACCAAACTGCTTTTGGCTTAGACTGGGATGCTGGGAAAAGTTTATAGGAAACTACCATAGATTTAGCTGAAGGTACCACTTTCTTTGTTGGCCAGGAATGCGATTCTGCACACACATATTGTAAAAAATCCTGTTGACTCAAGTGAGGATTTACCTCTCATAAAGCTAAGTTTATGCTTATGTTTCTGCAGATTCAGGGTCCAGATCAATCTCATGTCAGTGGAAGTCATTTTGTAGCACATGCTGTAACATCTGATCGCATTATTCTCCTTTTTACGTGAAGCTCCTAAGTAGCTTTTTTTTTGCACACAATACAACAAATTACCTATATGCTGGTTTCCAGAAGCTACATAAAGAATGCATTTTTGAGGTGTTAATGTACTTGCTAATCCATTTCTTACTAGCTTCACCTTATCCTTACTGTCACTCTCTCCACACTCTTTTTACAGTGTCCTCCCAGTATGCCAATGCTCTTTAGATTATCCGGATAACAAGTAGAGTGGGCCATGTATCACACCATTCATTGTCTTTAGTTTTTCATACTCTACTCCTGCCTGATAAGTGCTGTAGCTCACAAATGATGTTTGCAATTTAAGCATACTTTCTTCTGTGCTAGATACATCCAGAAATGTATGATATATCAGAAGATGGCAAGCAATACAGACTGTCAATAGAAAGCAGAATCCCTATTCCTTGTCCTGAATTTAACCAGGTTGAAAGTGACTGCAGTATATCGCTAAGATTGAATACTGTTGATGAAGGCAAGTATTATCCTGATTTTGTGTGTGTGTTGCATTTTGTAAGTTTATTGTGTTTTTCTAAATATTCCCTCTGATTTGCACCTTTGGAGAATCTGGTATATTATAAAATACTTTCTAAAATATTAAAGCAAAATACTCAAAGGCTGTATGTACTGCTGTTGAAAGTATGGAATAATATGGCCATCATCCTTTTTTTTTTTTTTTTTTTTTTAACTTACTGTGGTTTAAGTATTGAGTATACAGTCATGAAGTACTCAGCTTTTACTGTCTTCGTAGTACTTCGCTATGCCCAAGTTGTGTGAACATCATGGGGATCCTTGCCTATTCAGACAGGCATTTTTGTCCCATGTGCAGGACTATCATGACTTTTATTTGGCTATCAATGTAGAAAATTGAAACAATTTTCTTGGGTGTGTGTAGGGAGAGGGTTTTCCATGATCAAACTCCAGGAAAATGCTCACTTACGTTCATTTATGAAAAGAAAAATCTTTGCTATTTGTAGATAAATTAGTATTTGTATTAAGAGTAATATACAAAATGTGTCTTGATTAGAGGAAAATTCACTAATGATGTGTTTTCATTAAAACAGGTAAAGAACAATTAGGTTTAAACTTGGCTCTTTCTTCTTGTCATGTGGATCTTCTCCAGAAACCCTGCAGTAATGGAATCTGTAGTCAAGCTGTAATTTATTTCACTGCTGTGACAGACTTCTTGCAGGATGGAGACAGAGTTACCAGAATTGCAGTTGAACCTATATCCAGTGAGAATTTCCTGTGGAATGGCTATGTTCCAGAAAGCACAAAGGTTGAAAATCTTCACATTGAGCTCTGTAAAACCAACAAGCCAGGAATGTGGCTGATCTAAATTAAGTTTCTATTTCAGTTGTGACATTCTGATTCACACCAAGATTTCTAAGTAGTCAATTTTCCATTGGTTTATTTTCATTCAAATGCTGCATTTTCATTTGGATTAAGTTTCTTATATTTGAATATTAACATAACTGCTTAGATATAATATAACCTGCTTATTATAAAATAAGAATATGAGATAAATAATGTGCCTAAGTCTAACCTGAAATTATTTACTCTGTGCTTTTTTGTTTTGAAGATTACAGTAAAGGATCTACCAACTGCCTACTGCTACTCATTTACTGATCCTCATATAATTACATTTGATGGAAGGTAATCACTTGGTTGGAGCTTTTAATTTCAAGGGTTGCTGTTGTTGTTTGTTTGTTTTTTAATCTATGCTAGTGATGCAAGCTGTAGTTCTCTACAGTTGTTCTATGTATTTCACACTCTTTCCTAGATAATAGGATAAACATGTTCCAGTTGGTTAAAGCTTGTTAGTCATATTTATAGTGTTTATATTTGGAAATACAAGTTTTAGGTTGTGGCAAAAGAAAGAAGCAAACAGACTATTACCCTTTTTAGAGGAATATGCCAAGAGAGAAATAATAGCTGTACAGTCTGAATGTGAAAGATGGAAATATTATTAAATGTGATCAATGATAAATGATTGGATAGACAAAACTGTTTTAATTCAGAAGTATTTTCAGTCTGCAGTGTGGTTTCCATATTTCTGGTGCACCTATCTGAATCCCTGTACAGATCAAGTTGCTAGAAGCTATCTTCTGTCAGTATGACATTGTGATGAGTTCATTAATGTCACTGACAGCAATTTATTCACTTCTGTCACTTGCAGCTCACTAAACCTTCTTTCCAAAGTAAAGACAGCTTCCTTAGCCACAACTGGCATGGTTTTTGTATGCTTCTGTCTTTCAAAGTTCTTCTAATTCATGGAAGAGTTCAAAACAAATACAGGTTCAACACATGGGACTTGTATATTCCCTGCTCAGCAGAAGAACATTTCTTCAAATGACAGGGTGAGAGTAAGAGGATACATTGCCTGCACATAAGTGTGTTCAATACACAACATGGTTTTCTTGTGAACTTGAAAGAAAAAACAGGTTGTAAATGGATGCTCTGATAGCACTGTGACTAATAATGGTAATAAAGTCACAGGAGTTATGCTGGTTTGCAATTCTTTCTTCATTTGAAATTACAGGGATGCCTTCACTGGTTTTTTTAACCACCAACACTTTGTGATCAAGCTTTCTTATGATGCAATGATTTACTGTAATATATTCTTGCTGCAAAATGGTACTCCTGGGAAACAACCTTCTTTTTAAGGATAAACAGAGTTGCTAATTTATTTTACAAACTGGGGAAACAAACAGAAAGGGAACTGTCCCTGTTGAATCACAGGTGATTGCTTGTAGTCCCAGCAGTTGGCCATCTGCAGTTTGTCTGCTAGGCCATTAAACAGAAGGCAAATCACTACTCTGCAATTAACTGTCAAATGCCATTTATAGCCATGAGACTGTTAAATTTGCAGAAAAAGTTTGTATTTTTTCTTTCTCTCTTTTTTTTTTCCTCCCTTCCTCGCCACCAAATCATTAAATTGGCTATTCTAACCTTGCTTCAGGGAGCAGATGGCTAACCCTTAGGGGAAAAAAAATGAAGTCACTATTAATGGTTTTCATCTTAAATCATTTTCAAATCTTTGGGAATAGGCATTCTCCATCTTAATAAAGCAGACCTTTTTAAAAGTACCTGACTTTCTAAATCATTTTGTCAAGGGTACTTGTACAGTCTTCAGCACCTGCACCTCATATGCACACAGTTAAGCATCTTCTTGCTCTTGCTGGGTGTTTGCACTGCAGTAGAAACACAAAGGCTAAGCATCCCCTGTTTGCCTGTTAGAGTACACATAAGCACTATTAAAATGCATCAAAGAATGGCAGTGGCTTCCTGATTACCTTTCCATTCACAAACATTGTCTACATATTCCATTTGTGATCCTTCTCTTCTACCTTCTGTTTCTGCTGTAGAACAGATTTTAGATTTTTGTTTTAGAACTGCACAAAAGAGATATGATAGTGTTTGTTCAGAACAAAGTTACTTGTGTTTGTGAACTGTACTACTGTTTTTTCTTCATAATGCATGGAAGTGTATTGCAGTATCGAACCCTACCAAATACTAGAAATCTGTTATAAATTAAGTTGCTGACACCTGGTGATATTATAACCAAAGTGACATAACATGCTTTTCTTTTGATACCAGACTCTATGACAATTTTAAAACAGGAACATTTGTTCTCTACAAGAGTACGGCTCGAGATTTTGAAGTTCATGTTCGCCAGTGGGATTGTGGAAGTTTTCAGTATCCAGCATCCTGTAATTGTGGCTTTGTTGCCAAAGAAGGAAGTGATATAATTGCGTATGACATGTGCAGCGGTCAGCTACATGAGTCACAGCCACACTTATCCATAATAAGTAGGGACACAACAGGAAGCAATGTCAGAATCACTGAATCCTACCTAGGAAGAAAAGTAACAGTAAGTACATATTACTTTTGGATGCAATAGTTATTTCAGTAATTATTTTTACCAATTCACACCAACTTCAGAACAAAACATGCTTTATTTTCTGCAATTCAACAGCAGCATAATATTTATTTTATGGTCATAGTACTTTGGCCAGTGCTTTGCTTGTAAGTGATGAAAATGAAGCAGAATTTTAAAATGAAACAGTCCACTGCTGTTTATCATTCTGTTGATCTGAAATCCAAGCCATAAAAACAGATAGGCCATTTCAGCTTGTCTATTAGTATAAGATATTTAGGTTTTGAATACTTCAGATATTAAATATTAAGAGAACATCAGGCAATAGAGAAATTTCTCACTTTTAGAGGCAAGGATACTGAAAAAAAAAACAGAAAAAGTAAGTGACTTGTGTGAAGTTGTGCACCAAGCTCATAGAACCAATATTTAAACTTGGAAGTAAAAATCTTGTGTTGGCACTTCACCTATTCAATTGTCCATGAATTCTCATGTATGATGAGCTTACTCTTCTTTGCCTCTGCCTTTTTTTTTTCCTTTGAGTAAAATCGTTGCTGAATTGTATTCTTTAATTCTTCAGATTAGTAAACTAAAAATCTTAATTCTTCTCAGTTTATTTCTAAGATGTCCATAATTCTGCTGAGCATTGTGAAATAAAATAGTGAATTTCTGAGACTACTCTGAGCTATCCAGAATACTTAGGATCACATTTGCAGGTAGAAAATTATTCTGTATTAAGCCACTAACACATAGAATCATGTAGCTGGCAAAAAGGAAATGAGAAAGGTGTTCCCAAAAGGTCAGTTCATATTACCAGAATTATCCCCCTTCCATCTGGAGAGTAAAAGTGGCCTTTTTTCTTTGCCCACCTACTCTTTAATTCCCTGTGGTTTTGCAGTCACTGACCTTCTGCTCTATACGTACTAATGATGGATGAAGCTTATTGGCCTGCAGTGTGCCATCTAGGTGTTTTCTGAGGTGCACAGGATTTGTATTTACAGAGCTACAACAAAAGAAATAAAATTTGTCTGATTCAGAATAGTTAGAGCCAGAACTTAATGGGACGTCTTTATATGCCTTGCTTTGCAAATCATTCCTTGTCAGTGTACCTGATATTATTAGGGAAAATAAGAATAATGGTTCTCACAATTATGTCGTCCATGTCTTTTTAGGTTTTGTTTTCTTCTGGAGCTTTCATTCGTGCTGATGTGAGTGAATGGGGGATGAGCATAACACTTAGGGCGCCCAGTTCAGATTACAGAAATACACTGGGGCTCTGCGGCACCTTTGATGGAAGTGCAGAGAATGACTATCACACTGCCAGTGGGGTGGAAATCTCAAACAATTCTGATGCTCTTTTTTCTTTTATAAAGGAATGGAGGTAATAAAATACTTTTTCAATCAAATTACATAATTTTTGGTTCAGTCTCTCCTTTGTTCTCTTTAAAGCTTTGTTGAAATAAAAAAGACTTTTTAAGTTAATATCTGAGTAAATTGAGACTGAAGAGCAAATTTTTATTTTAGTAGCAGGTATGATATGAGTTTGTTTTGAACAAATCATCAAAAAGAACTGTCTTCTTAATTCTTTTTTTCTAGTATAACTAACTTATTCTCATGTTTTTTACAATTTAATAGAGATCTGTAACCATATTCTGTAGATTCTGTAATCTACACTGTAGAAGTATTAAGTGTGAAACAATAAGCAAAATAGGCACAGATTATTAAAACAGCAAAAATATATAGATAAGTTGAGGTAGAATTTCTTCTGTTTCTTCTCTAGAATTCCACCAGGAGGTAGCTTGTTTGACAAGACACCTGCTTCATTACCATCTTCTAGGAAAACAGACTTCTGTGACTGCACATTTGAAGATGCTGGATTAGATCCATCAGTACATAAACTAAAGGCAGTTTCTAAATCAAAACTTCCCCTGTCCTGTAAAGACAGTGAAAATGGTAGATTTCTTTCTTTGATACCAGGACTGGATGTCACTGATGAGTATCTCGGTCCTGTTGATCTTGTCAAAGGCTTAAACAAACGTTCATCTGTTCATGAAATGGAGTCCTCTACACTTCTGCAAAAGGAGGATAATCAAACCAAACTTCACGAATCATCATCAGTAAACACACATGTCTCTGCAACCTCAGAAGAAAGTTCTGGTATAGAAAAAGAAGGAACTTCAAGCTCAGACATTAAAAGAATTTCTGACAGTTACAATAATCTTCATAAAAGTCAATCTGTTACAAGTAGAAAGAAGCGCCAAAGTTATTCCGAATATCATCCAGTATTTCTATTCCAAAGACTAAGCCAAATGGATTTAGAGGGGTATAGGTACTTTTTCCCAGAGGACCACTCCACTGACAAAGACAAGAAGTTTCTTCCTTCTTGGCCCACACCTTCTGGCCTCACTGAGTCTAGTGCACTGAGATTGTGCCAGCAGGCAATAGCCAATTCCAGCATAGGAAGAGCTTGTGGTGGCCTTCTTGGCAGAAGAATGGAAGATGCCGTCAATATCTGTGTTAAAGATTTACTGTTGAAAGATGACCTCAGATGGGCAGAAGCTTCGTTAGCTCTTTTAGAGAATGAATGTGAGAAGAGAGTTTTAGAAGAAATAAACTACAATCAACAGGAACTTCAAGGGTTTGTTGCAAACCTGCTTATTGCATTGAAGTGTCCCAGGCTGTGCAGTGGTAATGGAGAATGTACAGAATGGGGCTGTACATGCTTTCAAGGCTATGGTTCATACGACTGCAGTGTACTGTCTGGTAGGTGGGAAAAACAATGAGATTGCCGAAATAATGGTCTCCATGTTTGCACAACATATGTTTTACTTCACTACTTTTCTCTCCTGCTTTTATTTTTCTGTCTTCCTGCACTGACAGGGATTCCCTGTGGTGGGCCTGTTCATTATCCAGCAGTCTAGCTCCAATTTAATACAGCCATTATTGTTTTCTATTTAGCCTTCTTGTTTCCCAAGGGAAAAACATGGGCTTAGTTTATGGTATGTCAGATTTTAAAAATTTACTACTCAGTTTGCAATCCAGAGTACTGCCTCAAGAGATTAGTCTGTTTCCACATGCTGTCTTCTTCATGGAGATCTGCCACATCCATACACTCCTGCAGTCCTACTTATTAACTGGAAGTGAGATGTTTTTGGCAATGTTACATCTCTGTAAACTGTTAAATGTGGAAGCAGAACTGATGGTGAAGAAAAAAGTTTACCAAATAGAGCTGGGCAAGTTTTTTTTTTTTTTTTTTCATTAAATAAGACATTGAATGAAAATGCAGATAAGCAGATAATACAATGAAAATATGAGAAGTGTTGGAAAATTCAAAACTCTCTCAGAACTGTTAATATTTTATTTTATAATAGTATTTTTGTTTTATTAATCCATTTAAAATAAATGGAAGAAGTAAGAGAGTAATAAAACAGAAATAATCGCTTCCTCTTTAACTCAAATAGACGGGCTTTGCTTGCATAGAAAATATCTGAGTATTCTAAACTTTGTCAGTTTATTTCATGAACCACCCTCCACATGTGATGTTTTTTGTTTAGTCTTGTTTAAACAAAAAAAATTCCATTATAAATTATTACAACTTTCAAGTTCCTCTAACCGAAGCCTGAGCTTAATTTTATGCTGCAAGTGTGATGTACAGAATCATGGATGAAAATATAGACTGCATATTCACAAGTTTGTTATCACATGAGTGTTTCATCTGCTTTGTAAAACTTAAGTTCCAAGAGAAGACAAAAAGCCTAACTTTGAAGGTAAAATTCATTTTAATGACACAAAATGTTGCTGCCTGTACCAGTTCTCCATCGGCTTCAGATTTCGTTGTTCACAGTTCTCTTAGTTGGGCAGAGAAATAAACATATTGCCTAAAGTAAATGCATGTGAATGCGTTCATTATATTGACCTTTATTGTCTAATCTCTACTTCAAAGACCAAGCTCCAGAAATTACAGAGCTGGAAAATGCTGGGCTATGTGATATTCGTCAGTATGACTGCACATCAGTGAGGGCTTTTGGACATGGCTTCAGGGAGTCATTGAATCTGAAATGTGAAATTATCAGATTGCAGGTAGGTCTCCTTGTATAGTAATAATTCTGTTTAAATTTCTCTGTGAATAAGGAAAAACTATCATCTAATAATTTATGTTGGTACCACCCAATACTTCAGTAGAAGCTAAAAGCAGAGGCACTCAGCACTTTGCAGCTGGCACTCAAGACTTTGCAAGATTGCACTTTCTTCAACGATAAAAGTACAAACATAATGGGAATGTTCAGTGGCTAAGAGGGAGATAACAGCAAACAGCAGCTATCCATCTGGAAAGGGCAAAGGTAGCCCTATTGGTAGCAACCAGTACGTTGATTGTTCTTTCTATTCTTTTTCTTTTTTTTTTAACTTAAGTGCTTATGGAGAGGAAGTGAAGTACCAGTTCTTTGAAAAGGGACAGCAAAGTTAAAGACATCACTAGATTTCTGTCTCAAACTCAGTGCTCAAAATAGCCTTTTTATAAACATAACAAATCAGTTACAAAAAATAAAAAGGCATTTTCGAGATGTTGTCCATTTCCTAGGGGCAGAATACTGTGGCTATTTAATAATATGTCAGCTCTGTAGCCTAGACTAGTACTGCATTGTAATGTCAGTGTAGTTTTTACAGACAGAATGTTTTAAGTCAAACGTAGAATTTTCCCAAGGCAAAAATAAAAGCCATTTACAAGTGTTAGCCTGAAATGAACAATCTGTGATTACAAGTTTTTACATGGTATTATACATGAGAATAAAAAACACCTGCCAAATGAAACTCGTTTTCACTCATGATGACTGGGGCGAGAGAATGTCAAAAGGGAAAACATTCAATGGGAAACTTCTGCTTCTGAAAGAACAAAACAATGCTTCCCTTAGTTCTACTAGATGCTACCATTAAGCAGCGTGGGTTACAGACTTTTTTTTCCTGTGCACATTTATCCACCCGTCTGCTAGTTGGCTTGAAATGGGGGAAAGTTAAGAGTATAGGTTAAAAGAATTTTAGACTATCTCATAGACAATTATTGGGAGTTTGATTGCAACAATTTGAATGGCCTCCATCTTAGCTTATGGCAAGATACACTGTGATAGTATACATGCCTCTGAACGACACAGACTTTCTAGATAATCACTTTTATTGTGACCTCCTTTCTTGGTTTTGGTTTGTTTGTTTTTTTTTTTTTTTTTTTTTTTTAAATTTTATTTTGATTTTTAAAAATTTTCTTCCTGAAACTACCAAGGAAAGTAAGTTTGTTTCCTTTTAATTTTCTGACTGGAATAATGGTGGTTTTGTGCAAATGCCAGCGGAGTTACAACATATAGCACTTCTTGTAGGTATTTTGAGATAAATTTAACCGATCAAAATTTCTTAGAAGCATTTTTGCAGAGTTCAGAGCTGATACACTCACATTTCTCATTTCTAATGTTTGCACTTCTGAAAGATTAAATCACGTTGGTTGTCTACAGGCTGTCCTACCATGCACAGTGCTAGAAGAGATGATTCAGAGAATTCTGTACTGGAGTAATTCACAAATGCATAAGTAGTGTACGTCTCTTGGTAGAGGTTTGGGCAGGACATAACTAAGGAGTTAATAATTACACAGTGCCAAAATATATTTTACTTACTTTGTTCTAGTAGATTTGTAGATTTTTAATAGATTTTTAAGCAATAATATTTCTGACAAAATATCTGGATGTGTCTCCAGATGATAAAAAAAGGCTTTTGGAAAAATAGACTACATCACGTTTCAAAGCATCAATGATCTCAAAATCACATATTTGTAAATGCTTAGTTTTTACATTTTTACTCACCCTTGCCATTAATTTCTTAGCACGGGATGAAAGAATATAAAAAAAGTTTGGTTTGAACAAAAATAGTTAATTTGCCTTTTGAGCATTTTTTAAGTGTGGTTTTTTTTTTTTTTTTTTAATCTTAAAAAGTGCAGAACTGTGGTCCCTACATCAGGGCTGGGATTAAATAAATGTTTTACTCTGTTCCAATAGCTGAAAAAATAGCCAACTCATTAAAATTTAGTTAAGCTCAACATGATTTTGATCTTGCTGTTCTCTCAATTCTTAATCTACCTAACCCTATTTTCAATACTCTTAACCCTGCTTCCTATTGCAATCCATACATCTATCACATAGTACTACCATCCCTATTCTGTTATCTTGAACTCTCAAGACAGATCCTTGGGTGACTTGCCCTTCCTGTAGTATGGAAAAGAATTCTACAGGGTTATTATTGTGATCTGCTTATTTGTGCAGGGATTTAGTGGCTAACTGCCAGTATTTGCTGGCACCCAAAATCGTAGCTGAGCATTGCCAGAACCTCATCTGTTTATTTGACTAAAGCTTGTCCACTTCTGTGAGCAGAGATAGAGAGGCATACAGTAACTGCTACATCAGATCAGTGCTACTTAGAGGATCACCCACTGCCTAACTCTTCCATCACTCTCCAGGTAGAAGAATTCTTCTTGGTAATGCCATGCCGAAGTGCCATGCTCCAGGGAAGACTTCTTATCTTTCACATTAACAGGCTCAGGTAGAAATCTACTTGTGGGGGAAAAAAATGATATTTAACATTTCCCACAGCATTCTAATCCAGAGAAAGTAGACACACTGGAACACTAAGCAATACATGTTTATTTATTTTCTTTTTTATCTGATAAAAATATTTTCATATTCCATTTCACTGAAAAACAAATTATTTGTCCTAAAATTTAGTATACTGATAGCCAGTGGATTCCTGGAGAACCTCTAATTATGTCAGCTGCCTTCCAAAATGTCAGGACTGTCGACTGTGAGTTACCAAATAATGGCCCACAATCTGATGTCGTGGATCTGGTTGATGATAAACCCATTGCCTGGTGGAAAATAAAGGTACCTGCAGAAATTTCAAATATTCACTTACAGATACTAAGATGAAAATATACTGTGTAGATAACTATTATTTTTTAGTGGTACAGTTAGTGGAATTCAGCTTGCTTAACATGGTGTCTCATTTCATCTCTTAAGCTGTATATGCATGAATGACATCTAAGATATCATGCAATAGGAGTCAATAAGGTCAGTAGACCCTAAACACTGTTCATTCTACCCTAGCACAGACACCTACATGTGGTCAGTTCAATACGTGCCTAATCTCGTTGATACAACTGATTAGAGTTTTGCTGACTATTACGAGAGTTTAAACAGCTAAAAGTAATGTCTGTTATTGAATTGAATCCCATGATAGCAGTCAGTGCTGCTGAGATGTTGATACCTATATTGGTTAAGCTATCTTTAATCTATGTCTTGCAGATTTCTAATGATGGAATAACTTACAGCAATTCTAAAATGATGATAATATATGATGGAGCCTGTCAGATATGTGAACTACAGGAATCTGGATTATGTGCACTAAAGGTATATATTTCATTCTTCTGTGTATATTACAGAAGTTTTTCAGGTAGAAAGAATATACATCCTGTACTCATTTACAACAGGAATTTTTCATGCCCAGAAATGAAAAGCACCAAAAGAGAAGCTCAGAAGAGACAAATTTGAATTTTGAAAAAAAACAAACTAAAAGAACAACCAAAACCACTGTATATAATTAACAAGTAGAGCCAAACATACTGTCATTTGTTTACTTCTAAAAGTAGAATGTAGGGTTAGGTTTGATTAGGATTAGACTTATTAGATTTGGACACTTTACAAATACAAAATCTTACAAAAATGTGACTGTGATTTACCATTTGACAACTGACAATTAATGAATCACATTGCCATTTCTCTAAAAGGAGAAAACATGCAACATAGATGGACTCTGTTATGGCGAAGGTGATACGAATCCAACCAGCCCTTGCTTACTCTGCAGACCTGACACATCAAGGTTAACTTGGTCAGTTGTTGAAAGTAAGTTCTAAATAGTTCTGGTTGTTGTCTGTTCGATTTTTTTTTTTTTTTTTTAAATAACAAGAAGTTTAGGTTCTACTGAGTTTCAAAATGAATAGATATACCAAAGTTTTGAGCTTAGTTAAGTGTTTCAGCTAAAGCTCAGTAGGTACTATTTTAGTTTGTAATTTGATCTTGGTCTTCATCTTGCATTTCTCCTAATTTCTGAAAAGGATGTTCTCATTCCAGACTAGACATATGAAAGATAGAGTTGTTGATTTTTTCCCCCCCTCTTCACAGTAACTAACAAGAAACTACTGAAATCAACAACTCTTTGAGCCTTATTAGCAGTTAACAGTATTTTGATTTTTGGTACAGCCATGCCCACAAGTGTATTCAACATTTAGGAATAAAAGATATTTCCCAACAATCAGCTGCATATTTTTAGGCAAGGTTTTTCTTTCCCTTTTTTGAACAGGTAGTTTGTATGCAGACATTGAATAGTCTGTATACACATAATTTCATCATTGGAAAATTCAGAGTTGAAGAGGTCTCAGGATGCCTGAGTCCATCCTCCTGCTTAAAGGTCATCTGTGAGCTCTGTGAACTCAGTCACTAATTAACTTAGGGTGTTAATAGTAGCATAGAAGCTATTATTCTTTCTATATGACTCTCATGATCAACAAACAGTGGATTCAGCTACCTGTGAGTCCATAATTGCAGGCAGAACAATGAAAATCATATATGAAATTGCAGTTGTAAAATTGTATAAGTTATCTAACTTATAATGTCAGCAATGTAGCTCTGCATAAGCAGCTTTTCTGCAACAGCAGCTTTTCTGTATACATATATCTGTGAAAATGCTTTGTAAAGAGCCTTGCATAAATGTTGGTAACACCTCATAGGCCTAGTAACAACGTTTAATACAAGATTTTGTTCCATAGAGTCTTTGACTCATATCAAACAAGAGGTGAACACAAGAAACTGGATTAAAAGGCAGGCCATGTTAATTAACCACTTAATATTTGGATGTAAGTCACATTGATTTCATGGATGCATGGCCTAAGCAAATACTTCAGTGTATATTTATGAATATCATACTTCAGTACAATTAGAAACCATACCATGAAAAGAGGACCATCATCTGGAGTTTCTATTTTCTGTCTCTCCATAGAACAAAGTTCTAGCCTAGAAGCTGTAGTACTTTTGGTTCGGACCTTGACCACTGGATAGATAAATCAAAATGATCCCGTTGTCAAATGGTATGTGGCTTTACTAGTAGCCATACAGCTTTCCCCATCAACCCAGGTCCATCATATCTCAAATAGAAGAATTCTATCAGTGTTTCATGGGGGAAGAGCTGACAACGACCCTAGCTGGATTAGTATGGCTCTTGTATGAATGGGACTTGCGACTGTCTCACTCGCTCAATTTCTTCCTAGTTCTTACTTCTACTGAAAGTCAAGGTAGCTATCCCTGTTTCATAAGAATGCAATATAGACTCATCCAGCAGTTGTGAAGAGATTTCTGTGTTAGAGCCATAGACTAGAATTCAATATTACTAAAGTCAGAAACAGAAGAATACAAAACAGAGGCAATTCCCCAAAACCAAGGAACGCAACCTTTTCTCCAGGCTGCATGGCATCAGAAATGGGGTGTAAGAATCTAAGTGCTGAGGCATTGATTACAAATTCTTCTCCCTTTGTATTTTTTTTTGCCATAGTTGGTGGGTTCCTGCTTGGAGTGGTCACTTCACAGTAAACCTTAATTTAACAATCATCTTAATCCCCTTCCGACATCCCAGCTGCAAACCTTGCACTCATCCCAGTGCTCACATTTCTCTCTGCTTCCCACTGATGTTTCACTGAACTGGTGCTGGTGGTTATGCCTGTTCGTTTTCACCTGGTGTCTCTAGATATCTAACAACTCCTGCTAAACGAGTTAGAGTCCAGCAGTGTAGGAGTCTTAATAGACTTTTTCAGACTTAACAGTGAGTAGGCTGTATGGTTGAAATGCTTCCAAGGAACAGTGAGTACCTTACCTATTCTATCTCACCATGCTTAGTTTTTCTAAGATGCTCATTTCAGCCCATTCCCAAGTAGTGTTTAACAATGCCTGTTCATTTTTTAAAGGAAACACCAATAACTTTTGAATTTTATGACTTCCTGAGATTTCAGTTTTAAACTGCAACTCTTTATAAAAACAATGCTTAATTCTGGGGCATTCTGTACTTTCATTTTTAAACTACAACACTTTATAAAAACAATTTTTAATTTCAATAAATTCTGAGGCCTTTTTATATGTAAATTCAATCAATCTTTACAAGCTCTTACATACTGTAATTTCTTGTTAATGTTGTTACAACTGTAGTGAAAATAGATTTTTTCCTGTCCTCTTCAAACGACTTTAAAATTTAAAAGAAATAATCACATATGTCTTCCTTAACAGAAAGATATGTTCCTTTTAAGTTTTTATAAGTGTATTGCAACTCTTGCTTAAAAGAGAAAATATCTCCTTTGTTACAGACAACCAGCCTCCAGTGCTTGAAACTTTTCAGGGTATTCTACAGACTTTTTATGGAGAAGATTTTGTATATCAGTTTTTGGCTTCAGATCCAGAAGGCTCTTCTATTCTTTTCACATTGGAGTCTGGTCCTGAAGGTGCCAGTCTTTCCCCATCAGGTCTCCTTTTGTGGAAAGCTGTGTCAAAGAACCCCCATAAATTAACATTTTCTTTGACAGATGACTGCAATGCGGAGACTAAGGTAGAAATAGAGGTAATTAATATTACAGTAAAATGACACGTGCTAGTAAGATGTTTACAATATCTAATTACAACATTCGTTGCTAGTTCATAAAAAGAGAAAACTGTCTTATTTGTCTTGTTTTGTAGGTCAGGGTAAATTCATGTGATTGCCTAAATAATGGCTCATGTGTGACAAACATTAATTTCCCACCTGGAAGTGGGAAATACCTGTGCGTGTGTGTGACTGGATTTGAAGGCGATCTCTGTCAAGTGAATACTGATGACTGCAAACTCAACCAGTGTGGTATTGGCAAATGTGTGGATGGAATAAACAGTTACTACTGTGAATGCCCACCTGAACTTCAAGGTAAAATACTACATTATATATTCACATTTAGATTTTCAGTTTTCCTCTGGTGAAAATAGTAAAACAGGAATGATAGTTTTGGTCCCAGCATGGTTCCTCCCATGCTTGCAGATAAATGTAGTCCACAGAGCCCATCCTCTTTGTATTCTGCAATAAGCAAGAAACTTGGCATATGATGAAAAAATGTATGCGACAAACATAGTGAGCTGCACTTATTAGATGTACTGAAATATTTTGATGTACTTAATATATGCACTTCTTTGTATTTTTGCAACTGCATATATTCTACTTTTATCATTTATAAAAATATTGTCAAAGTCTGGTGACAACAGTATTATAAAAATCTGTATTTGAATGCAGGTGAAAATTGTCAAGATGACATAGATGAATGTGCATCCAACCCTTGCTTCCCTGGAGTATTTTGCTTCAATACTTTTGGTTCTTACTACTGTGGTTCATGCCCAAATAATCTACATGGAGATGGGAAGTCGTGCTACGGTAATATGATCTGTTTTTCAGAAGAATACTATTGTCTTATTATAATCAGACAAGATATCTCTGGATGTGCTACATTTCTAACAGCAAATTAGAACTCTACAGTAGTCAGCAGAAAAGAACTCTCTGACTGTTGGCTACGGAGAGAGAATCTCAGATGGTCACAATATCAGAATGTAGTGGGTCACACAGCTGTAAACTCCTTTTCCAAATGTTTAGAAAAAAATAGCTACCAATTGCCCACACACTTTCATATAATACTAGGAATCTGTGCAGTGATTTTTTTCTGTGTTATTTTCATAATACAAGTAACTATTGACAAAATGCTTTGCTTTTAAGCTGCTTAGCATAGACTTATTTATTCAAATAAAGACACTTGAGATATCAGGTGCCTAACATTAATTCACTGTGTCCTGTTATGAAATTTCTGAATAACTTGTATTTTTAACATACTCTGTTGCAAATCTTCAAGAAACATTTTTTACTCTTCATCTGCTGTCTGAATTTTTAGTTTTTTTTTTTAAATTGGAATTCTTCAATTTATTTGCTGTTGAAATAAAAGTAACTATTAATGAGCCCTTTCATTTTTTGCTTTAGAAACCTTTGAAGGCATTTCTGTTGAAAGAAAAGATTCCACAGGAGAAGCTGCAGAGAATAAAGGTGATTTTATTTCATAAAGATAGTGACATTTCTGATTCACATACTGATAAAAATATAGCTGGGAAGTTAAAAGTTTTAGTCAGCTTTATGTTATTCACTTTAATTTTTCAGTTTAATTAAATTAAATTAATTACTTGGTATACATTCTTATTTCTGATATTACAAATGACACTGAAATGTCAATATCAACAAATCCCTTAGGTCAGTCAAGTCATTTCATTGTCAGTGTGATGTATGACATTCTTACTGCTGCCTTTTGTTTTTGTGACTAACCACTGACGTACAATAGGTAACATGGGGATAGGGACATCTGTTGTATGAGATAAGAAAAAGTTTATGGCATTATGTTGAATGCCATTTTCATACTTTAATTCAAAAGAAAGGTGAAGAGTATAGCAAATGAAGGTTCTTAATTCCAAAACTCCTTAAACACTATTGCTGGCATTTCCAGCTCTGTGCCTGCTGAGGTGTTGTTCACAGAGAATTCTCCTTGGGTGTCTTTTTCTTTAATCTCTGAATTGTTAGCAGGGGAGGAAAATGCTCTCTCACTCAATTGCCAATGTTGGATTATTCTTAATCAGTTTCTTCTAATGCTTTGTTTTTCACCAGTGGGAAGCATAACACTTTGCAGTAAGATTCAGGGCAGTTGAACCTTTTGTTCACAGTTTTCTAATACTGTTCCAAAGGACAGATCTTAAGTTGAACAGTCATCTCCTCTAACTTCATTCCTACTCAAACCCATAATGCTAAAAGCCCACTGAAGGCCTTCTGCCATTCTTGGATTAACATGCCAGACTCCTTTCTGCAATATACCAGAACACCCACTTTTTCTGGGCAGAATATGGAGCATTTCTCATTCATTTTGCATTACTATCAGAGAGAAGGCTGAGTCCATCTTTGTCATTGAAAACACATACGTAAGATTCCACTAATAAAAAATATACAGAAACCATGAAAGTGAAGGAAAATGTTCAGAGAATTATCAGAGAGCTCTGAGATAACTGAAGTAATTAAGTAAACTAGAACATAATAATACCTTTGCTAGAAAGCAGCAAATTATTCATATAAATTACTTCATGTGATGTAAGTAAATGTAAGTGGGTAAGTATATATTGTGACTAAATATCTGCTTCCAGACTCTAGGCATATTACCTGCATTTAGACACACATGTGAACAGTAAGCAGTATCTTTTGTTTAAACACCATTACAATAATCTAGTTGGTATGGCACTAGTAATTTGCTCTGACAACAAATTTATTTGTTGACCCAATACCTGAAAATCCCTGGCTGCCTGCTCCAAAAGGCCATGGTGAGAGTGGAAAAGGATTTAGCCAAAGTACCTTTGTCTGCTAGTTGAGATTTATGTCCTACTGCAAACATTTGTTCTGGTGTAGCACGTGCAAGGAGAGGAATGAATGAAACATACGTTTTTCTGTTCAGAAGATTTTCTCCATTCTTGGAAGAAAAAAAGTCTTGTAATATTTCTGTACATTTTTTCTCCTTTTTCTCTAACATTCTGTAGGTTTTGAACAGGCATCATTTGACAAGGTCTTGAGCTCTGTTCCCAGTTTTACAGATGTCCCCCAAAGATTTATTTCTATAGAAATGGACAATACTAGCACTCTATCAGCCTCCGGATCAAAAGCTGTCACCACTGGGAAGTCATATAATTCTCAGAGTTCTTCTGTACAATCAGATGTTACTGAAAACATTGCTCATGCTTTTGGTAGCACCAGTGGACACCTTACTGACACAGAAGGGGCTTCTCCAGAAAACGCAGTGAATACAGCTTCTTCAAGGAGCCATGCTGTGTCAGCTGAGAAGAAAACAAGGGCACAAGCTGAAGCCTACAGTCACTGGGAGACTAGCAGGAAGGCTTCTCTTAGCAGAGAGAATACAAGCAAAGGGCTTTCTTTGTCACACAAAGTATTTAAAGGTGGAAATGCTCACAGAGTTCAGCACTTGTTAGCCAAGCACAGAATGAGTCCTTTACCTTTTGCTCTTGTTGAAGTGACTGTCCCACCAGAAATGCTTCCTGAAGATTCAGATGAAATAGTACTTCCTAAAGCAGTAACCTGTGCTGATCTACCTTGTTTTCCTGGAGTACCTTGTGAACCAAGTCAGGATGATAGAGTCAAGTGTGGTCGTTGTCCTTATGGTTACTATGGAGATGGCTTCAATTGTAGAGGTATTGCAAATGACTGTACTAAATGCAGATTTTTTTTTATATATAGGTTGTTCTGAAAGTAATGCTCCCTAGACTTAACAACTGGTATGGGGGCTGCTGTTATTGTGTTCCAAGAGAAAGATTGTCCTCTTTTCCTTCCTTACTCTGGAATTTTGAGCCTTCATCTTAGTCAGGATCATGATGTAGTGGTCAGAGTTGATGATTTGTCTAGGTTCCAAGAAATCCAGCAGGATTACCTCTTTCCTATCCCAGAAGACTGTGAACATCACTTTCGCCACTGGGAGCTGCATCTTGAACTTTTTCTTTGATGGAGAATTCATGTGTTGCCACTCTGTGAACTGCTGGTTTGACTCTGGGTTATAGTGGTGACAACATATCATCAGTAATGATGACAGGAAACTGTCATCTTCAGGCTTGTATTGGTTCAGTAAGTCCTGACAAACTTGCACATTTTCTGTTCTATGATGTGAACATTTGTGGGACCTACCTTGCACAAACTTTGCAATATTTTAATGTTGCCACCATCACTTCCAACACGTAGAAGCCAATATTCAGCTTCATACACAGTGCCCTGGTTGCAGCCTGCCTATTCACATGGATGAGCTGATTGAGACACTCTTCATTTCATAGAGTGACAGCTCTACATGGACATCCAGAATGTGGCTGGTCTCAAGTCTCTGTAACACTACTGAAACTTACCACCCACTGCTTCACTGTGTTCACATGTACTGTTTGGTCTCCATAAGCATTCAGCAAGCAATGAAAGTCAATGGGCTCCATTTTTTCCACATGGAGGAATTCAGTGACGCACCTTTGTTTAATATGCACTTCTGTGTCAGATGCCATTTCGTAAGACTGCCCCTCTGCTGCCACCTGTCACATGGCAACAAATTTAATGGAATATTGTTGGGAAGGTTCAGACTTACTGCCACACCATCATCTGTCTCCGACATTGTGAGCCAACATAATATAATAGGAAGCATTACTTTCAGAACGGCTCTTATATTTTTATAATGTTAGAGTACATTGTTAATGTGTGATTGGCAAAATGCATATAGTATTGAATTTCCTTATTTCCTTATTGATATTTAGCTTACAGGCTTTTAGTTGGGCGGATGCACTTAAAAACATTTTTTTTCTGATGTGTCTCAGGCTCCCCTTTTACAGTCAGGGACCTGATTGATTCTTTGTGGTATGTTTATTGTGCTAAGTAGGACATACATAGGCTGAAATGCCACTGTTTCTTTCTCTATTCCTTTCACTGTTTTCTTAATTTCCTTTCAGCAATATGTAGACAAACATGTGGCAAAAATATGGAGTGCGTGGCACCCAATATTTGCAAATGCAAGCCTGGTTATGCTGGTTATAACTGTCAGACAGGTGGGTATGACATTTTGATTTAGCCCATGGTAGCTCATATAAATGACTTAATAATTAAGATCACTGTTGATTTTGCACAGCTCTATGCAGACCTGATTGCAAAAACCATGGAAAGTGCATTAAGCCCAATGTCTGTGAATGTCCACCAGGTTACAGTGGCTCCACTTGTGAAGAAGGTAAACAGAATATTTTGTACTTTTGAATCCATAAATATCCAAAGGTTGCTGTCAGTGACTTTCATAACTGTTCATTCTGACAGCAATGCAAGTTCATTTGATTTTTACTTTAACAGGTTTCTATGTTTAGTAACTTATGACAGCAAAATATCATACTTTGATTTAACTTACTGCATCATCAGTACACTGCCTGCTGATCTAAAAATAATGAAAACAAAATTGGTTGTTTTTTATTTATCACTCACATCTGAGGAAGCAGATCTTCTGTGCTTTTTCCAGTTCATCAGTGCTTTTTTTTTGTTCAGAGTTGCCCTTCTCCATTTTACCCCTTTGGCACCTTTTAGGAAAACAAAGGTTAACAAACTGCAGTTCACTTCCATGGGTGTGCATACGCCTCCCATGGCTAGCATCCAGTCCATCTAACCTAGGTGCCTTTGCTTAGGTATTGCCATCCCTAAATTGATGCATACAAGCCTCATTTCCTTTGAGGAAGAGGGTAAGAATACAAAGGGATGTCTCAAACAACCATCTGAATTCTCTATCATGCATTAGGATATTCTTAGTAAGAGCACTTAGCAGTTCTGCTGAAGTGAGCGATGTTCCCAAGGACAGGCAGCAGGAAAGAAGTTTGGTCTAGCCCAGTGATTAGGGCTGCCAGCTGGAAAGACCCTGCCGTTATGACCCCTTCTGTGGATAGGCTTGGACCATTTGTGTGCTGACTCAAAATGACTGAGTGTTTTAATTGTAGTTCTGGCCACATCTCATTTATAGGCTTCCTCAGTCTTTTCAGGTGGATTTATGGTGCATGTTTCCTTACCACTCATATAATAATAAAGATACAGATGAGAGATATGCACAGGTTTTCCTTCAGTATTTCTGATGATGTGAAATTATGTAAAGGTGGTGGCCATGGTAACTTTCATAGCAAATATAGTTCACCAGTAACTGTATATGCCTCTAAGCTGAACGTGGAAGCTGGAAGACTGCAGTCCTGTCTGGAAATTGTCTCACATTTCCATTCTCTGGGGGAGGCCACCAATGTTGGAACTGTGTGTGCTCTGTTGAAATTAAGTTCTTATTTGTTCTTGTGAAAAGGCATAACATGTTACTTCATTTTATTCTAGTTCTTTCCCTACTGTCAATTACTAACCTTGTCCTTTCGCTAAAGCATGACCAATCCACGATGTGATTTCTTGAACAACTTAATTCTATTTTCACAGCACACTGTAAACCACCCTGTAAAAATGGAGGCACGTGCTTGGCCAGAAATCTCTGTACCTGCCCCTATGGTTTTGTAGGACCAAGATGTGATACCAGTAAGTAAAAAATCATAGGCAAAAACTACAGAAAATTCTTCCTGTTCTTTAGGAACAGCAAAGCAAATTATAATTTAAATATCTGATGTGCTGTGTCTAAGACCCCTGCCTCTTTGAAGGATCCCATGCTTGGGTTTTATGACCAGTACTTAGATAGTACTTGCATAGTACTGGTGTATAAACATTGAAAACATAATGTACTATAAAAGTTGCAAGTAGTTTTTCAGTTTTGAATAGGAACATGGAAACACGGAGTTTGTTGAAAATGAAATACTACCATGCAGCTACATTTGTTGAAGTGATGGATACCTGACTGAACTTTCTTGGAGTCTATCAAATCCATCATGTAATCTGAATTTATAATCTTGGATTTCATTTTCCTAGATTTCATAGTTTGCTAACACTTCATAAAACCAAATCACAGGTAATTACATGGAACAATGTTTGACATAGAGTACAACCTCTTTCTCGGTTTGAGATAGGATCAATCTATTCAGCAATTCCTCTTCCATTAGCGATATTGTGTGTAATTTCCAGTGTTAATATCTGGGAAAGAACTGAAAAATGGATGAAGGATAAATAGTAACATAGTTTTTTTTTTTTTTTTTCTTCCCCTCTTTGACCGATGGATGGTAGTGGTTTGCAACAGGCACTGTGAAAATGGCGGTGAATGTATCACTCCAGACATCTGCCAGTGTAAATCTGGATGGTTCGGACCAACGTGCAGTACAGGTAACAGGGGACAGACCCCACTGTGGACTCCTACAAGTTCCACATTCCTGGGAGACCTGTCATAATCTGAAATTTGTAACCACGTGGCTCAGACAGCAGCACTGGGTGGCTGCTTAATGCTGGAGTTCCCCCACACTTCCTCTTCTCTCTGCATGCTAGTTCTGATGCCAAGTAGCAGCTCTAGAATACTGATCTCAAATTTTTGGATAGAGATTTTAACTGAATAGTGCAATCTGAACTTATCTAAGGCATTTAATTGCAGTCCTTGTAACAGAAGTAGATATTTTATTTCATTTTTTGTCATGGTTCTCGCTTTTCCTCACCCTGTTCATGCAGCAGTGTGTGACCCTGTATGTCTCAATGGTGGTTCCTGTACTAAGCCAGGTGTTTGTCTCTGCCCACATGGATTTTATGGAGCCCAGTGTCAGAATGGTAACCTTTTTTTTTCTCCTATTTCCTGTCATTATGAGGTAATCAGTAAGAAAGCATTGTTAAGCTTGAGACACAGATTTTATGATCAAGTCTTCAGAGAAGTAGTGTACAACATAAAAGTATATATATATAAAGCTTTTATGGCTGATTCAGTGTTCAACCACTTGACCACCTGCATCCATATTATATAGTCTGGTCACTTGTATACCCATACGCTTGCCAACCTTGACACATTCTTATCTTATTCTGTATTTGCTGTTGATGTAATAAATGTAATAAATCCACCAATAAATCCACCATAAAATTTACTAGACACGCTTGCTAGTTTATGCCGGTTTGGCACTATTAGGATTTTAGTGTTGCACTAATTTCCTGGAAGTGTGTTGCAAAAGCAAACAAAAAGCAAACAACAGCCTTTCTCCTTTGTATCTTCTAGCTGTCTGCAGGCCCCCTTGCAAGAATGGTGGCCACTGCATGAGAAACAACATTTGTACTTGTCCTGATGGTTACACAGGCAGAAGATGTGAAAAAAGTAAGCTAGTGTTAAAATCTTTCCAGAATATAAAAGAAACCAATACATTGCTCTGTAAGCCATTAAAAAGTATTTGACAGCCAATGTTTCTGAATTTAAGGTGTCTGTGAGCCAAGGTGCATGAATGGAGGAAGGTGCGTAGGGCCCAATGTTTGCTCTTGTCCTTCAGGGTGGAGTGGAAAAAAATGTAACACACGTAAGTATCATGTAGTTAACAGGAGAGCACTGCCTTAAAAGTAATTTATGGTTAAAGGACAGCTCTGTCAACAGATAATATGAAGTTAGTGCCAAAGAATTTTTAAATATACTCACATTGACAAATAGTGATATATAACTTGGCAGCAAAATGTAGAATGGGGAACAAATACCATGCAGCTCAGGCTAGATCATGAGACCAAAATATCCTTTTAATTCTTGAATGACATACATATACTTCTGCTTCTTTGTCCGCTCTTGTCTAAACAAAATGCATCTGTATTTTTGAATACATACAGCTGCAAAGAACTGGGTCAATGAACAGAAAGAATTTCAGTCTGTGTACTATAGGACATAAAAAAAAAAAGACGATATCACAGAAAGAGAACTACAGTGAAACATCAGAAAGCTGTGGAAACAGTGGGAAATGATTAGAATAGAAAATGTAATGGGCATGAATCCTCTAGGAAAGATAAAATTAGGAGTGTGATGGAAGGACAGCTGTGGATTGTGTTGTCTCTTGATGAAGTTATAGATGGCACGTAAATAAAACGTGGCAGCTTGGATAGAGGCACAGTTTGTGTGAAAATCAGCATGAACATGGATGGTAGAAATACAACAGATAAAATGTGAGTGTCTGTCATATCACCCCACCTGAGGCTCAGACAGTGATATGGATGGAAAGGTGCGTGATGGCATGGATGAAAAACAATTTTCCCTGTGTTATCTTCTGTAATTATTGGCAAATTCTGCTAAAAAAGAAAATCACCCATATTGACAGGGGTTAGATATTTTTGGACTTCATGGAAAAGAGATTTCGTCATCATAAAATCTGTTAGTCAATGAGAAATAAATGTTTTACAGAATGATTTAATAAACAGAGAATGTGCAGTAAAATGGTTCACAGAAAATAAGATCAAATGTTCATGAGCTGATTCGCTGTGAGTTAAGTTGTATGACAGACAGAAAGATCTTTCCCCGAGGTTTGGATTTTGGAAAGGTAAATTTGGAAAAAAAACCCACAAACCTGTGTAGTAACATTGACTTAATATTTCAGGCTTTTGTAGCTGCCCATGTTGTATCAGAACATCTCAATGCATACACTGACTGCAAGCCTTTGTGTTTTCTGGTTCTCTGGTTCATTCTGTTGATCTTAGGGTTTTAGTAAAGATGTTGTGACTCTTTTGTGTAGAAAGCAGTCAGCAACTAGTGAGCATCCTCAAATGTAAATAAAAAGTAATCACTTGAGATATGACTGAATTTTGTGGTGACGATTTTTGTGCAGCAATCTGTCTTCAGGAATGTAAGAATGGTGGAGAGTGCATTGGACCAAGTACGTGTCACTGTCCTCCGCAGTGGGAAGGAATCCAGTGTCAAACACGTAAGAATGATGTGGCCTACAATGTAAACTTTTTGTTTCTGCACAGTTCAGAATGCTTCAGAAATGCACAATACCTGCATGTCCTGTACCTTGCCTGTGTTTTAACAGAAATCTGTGTTAAAGGCAGGACAGAGTACAGATTCCTGTGCCCATTCTGAAGCTCTCTAGAATACAAAGATAATCTGAGACCATGTATGCAGTGGATAGATGATATGCTGCTGCTGCAGCCCGGATAGACCATTGCTATGTGCCACTTTTAAACACGCCTTTGTCATGTCCCTCTCTGTAAATCATTTATTCCGTCAGCATGCTCCCGTATTACATCTGCATCTTTGTATGCAGAGATGGCATAGGCAAAAGAGTATTGTTGGCTCCACACGACTGTGAAGCTTCCTTCACTGAGTTGTTAGATAACTAAAGCCACATATCCCTCTCTCTTGGTCTAGCTGTGTGCAATCAGAAGTGCCTGTTTGGAGGCAAGTGCATGTCACCTAATGTGTGCTCCTGCCGCCCTGGTTATACTGGAGTCCTCTGTGAGAAGAAAGTTCAGGTAATTGCACTGTCGAGACGCCATGACAGATGTGGCAATTTGGAAGCCATTATTTAGTCCACTTGTCCAGAAAAGCAGCACCAAATATACCAGGAGTGTTTTGTCTTATTTCTTCATTTCAGTCTCCAGTGAGGGAAAGGTCCTAAAATTCCTGACTTATTCTTTTACTCATTCCAGTACTCTGAGAATTTTTCCCAACACCTGAAGTAAATTTCCTTTGTTTCTAGTTAAGTTGTTTCTTTTCCTGCTGCAGCCATTTGGGGAATGACTTCAACCATTACTCTCTTCTAGAGCACTTGCAACTTCTGAAGTACAAAGTGTTCTACATTTCTCTGCATCATCAATGGTTCTGCTTTTAATTTCAGCAGATTTTTTTTATGACTCGGAATTCACTTGGAGGAGTTGGAACATGCCTAATTTTGGCACTGCTTGCTGGTACCATTCCTCTATATTCATCTTTAATTACGTGCCACTGTTCATGTTTGCACTGTTTTCTTTTAAAAACCATTCAGGTCTTTGGTCTCCTCCAGCAACCAAAACAATGTAATCTATCTTTCCCATTCCCTTTCTTTTTAGTACTTTGCCACGGAGCCTTTTAATAGGAAATCTAAACTGACTTCTAGCTATGCAGGTATTTTTTTAGTGAGGAACAGTTAAACAAACAGGGAAAACAGCAACAGATTTGTACTTTCATCCAAGTGTTAATTTCTCCCAGCTCATATCTTTCCTCTTTTTTGTTGCTTTATCATGTACAATATACAATGCCATTAAAATCTCCAGTTAGATGTCAGATAATTTGCCAAAGATGGGGTAAATATGTGTAAGAAATCAGACCAGTAAATAACTGCTCCTGTGCACTTTGAAAATATAAAACTATACAGCACGACCGCTGTAAAGATAAAACTGTAATCTTCGTAACATGGATTTCCAAAATGCATCATAACAAAGGTAATAATTTAGATTTAAGTATCTGCATAAATACATCCTTCAAAGCATCAGCATTTTTTTCTTACTCCAGAAAATACATTGCTGATCAGTCAGACAGTGCTATACCTCTCACTGATGAAAATGGCGCATTTTCTTTCTCAAATAAATGAACAAGTTTTATGCACAGCCTGTACTTTATGTTGCATTTCTTCCTATCAGGAAAGCAGAGATTCATTAAAATTGTTTCTTAAGTAAGTCCCTCTATTACATTTATTTATTTTTCCTTCCAAGGTACAAAGACATCGTGGTTGAAGAAAGGAAGTTAAATGCTGCATGGATCTGTGACACTTGAAAACAGCAAGAAGTCTGAAGGCATTCAAAGATTTCATTTGAATGAGGAGAATATTCAGAATATTAAAAAAAAAAATAATGTTAGTTGTGAATTTTTGAAGAGCTTCAATACGACAATCTTGTAGTCATTGTAACATGTATGTTTCTACAATTCACAGCAACCTCAGAGCCTCTGATTCTTCACCAGATTCAGAGATTTCATAGCTCACACAAAC
The DNA here is from genome assembly GCA_030625065.1 of Alectoris magna. Taxonomy (NCBI): domain Eukaryota; kingdom Metazoa; phylum Chordata; class Aves; order Galliformes; family Phasianidae; genus Alectoris; species Alectoris magna. The sequence goes on from CM060561.1 coordinate 122,904,720, forward strand.
CCAGAATTCTGCAGTCTGTTAATGTAGTCAAGTGGACTGTGTGTGAGCAAGACTGTAGTATCTGCTGAGCGCCTCTAGGAAAGCAGGCAGCACACCATCACTTGAGAATTTTACATTCTGTTTTTAAACACTGTTCACATATGTGTTATTTGGAAGCATACAGAAGGAAGAGCACAGGTGGGATTTTTTTTTTTTTTTCCAGCTTGTATTTTCATTTGTGCACTCGGTAGTGAGGAAGGAGGGGCAGCCTAAAGGACTTCAGTAGTAGCGCAGGCAAGGCCATGTGGCTCATGAACAGTCAACCAGCAGCAGACTAATTCTGGTTTATCTGTGGCAGGCCTTTGTATCCAGCAGCCAGATTTTGACTTTTCTTCATTACTTACACTCACTTGTGTGCACGTCAGTACAGAATGACGGCTGTCTTTAAGACTCTTTAATGCTCCTATACTGAAACAGCATTTGGAAAGGTGAGAAAATAATGTTTCTAAAGGAAATGTGGCAGTGTTTGACCCAGAGAGATCCCATGCTGAACCTTAAAATACAAGCTGGTAAGAGTGGGAGTTTGCTGAACATCATGACGCCCGTATACATCTTCTCAGAAAGTATTTGTAAGTAAGCCATATTGCTTTTTTACCTATTTTTTTAGGTTAAAAAAAAATTACCTATTGCTCCAACCAATTGTTATCACCAACCAGCAGCAAAACAGTTTTAGAACAAATGAAACTGGTTTATTTTACGCTTCCTTCCTCCTTCTGCCTCTCCTTCAGAGTTTTGGTAATAGACAAAAAACTCCCTTTCAGCTAAGCATGTGAATTTACCATGTTGGGCTGTGGGCTGTTTTTCTTACAAAAAAAACCCAACAAAACAAAAAACAAAACAAAAAAAACCCTCATTGTTTTTAATCTCATGAACCATATCCCATTTATATGCAGTAACTCTGAATAGAAAGAAAATCCTGTTCCTTTTGCCATTTTCTGCCACTGTGGGATGCCAACTGCCACTCAGAGCTGTAAGAGCTCTCGTGAGCTTACATTTCTCCTCACCTTTCCACATCCCTCTTAATCCTTTCTGCAAAGTAAACTGGCATTTTCAGAGCTCAGCACCATTTCAGAATGATAATTTCTAAGTGCCTGGTGTGTATGTCAAAAATGTTTTCAATCTTCCACTTGCATTGTAAGTTTCAGTGGCTCCACGGCTTTTATTTTTAATCCAGCATCCAGGTGGCTGATAGCCAGATGTGCTGGGAACTCTTCTATTATTTAAAACCTGCTTCACTTGAACTGTTTCCTTTCTCACAGCTCACAAAGATCTCTAAGAACAAAACCTGACTGGCTATTGGAACTGATGCCTCGGGCTGAAGTCTTGAATACATAATATTTTCTAAACGTGGGCATGCTGATATTGCATGAGCTCATTTTGTAACAGCCCCCACTCCATGCATCATTTAGCTACGGAGGTGGTGCTCTCAAGGATGAGGTGCCAGGAACAGTGTTTTAGTTAATGACTTTGTGCAACCCTCTGTTCACAAAACTGAACCAATACAAATGCCCTTCTAGGATTTCAGGCTGAATAAAGGGTTTTACATAATAACTTCTAGTATTTCCCACTGATTTTCATTGTTGCTGAAGGCAGAAATAACTTTACATCTTCCAAATGCAAGCTGAGTGAAGAAAAGCACATCCAGACTTTTGCTACACTAGTTAAAAGCTTGGTGCCAATCTATGCTGTGTTTCTTTAAGCACACAAAGCAAGCTAGTACAGGCATAAGGACACATACATCAAAATTTCCCTGTTATTACGTGAAACTTTTGTTACTAGTGTCCATCATACATGAAATTGTATTTACTGAATGTAACTAGAAATCATATCACAGCAATGCAGTAATGCTGTTCAGTTTTACAGAAACTTCGTCAGCAGGAGTTGCAGAGTTTATACACACTGGTAAAAAACAGTATGTTCTAAAATTGCATAGCACAATCAGAAAGTAGGGCAAAAAGACTTTGGGGGCTTTGAATGGGAGATGACAGGGTCTGCTGCAGGGTAACTTGTGCCAAGCTGAAATCTCTTATGCTGATTCTTAGCACGCCAGAAAGGTTGTATTAACAGGAAAAGGTTTTCATGCAAGTAAATCATTGTTATAGTGTACATACAAAGTTTTCCATCAGTATGAACAGTCAGAAGTCAGTTGGCAGAGAAAATGCAGAGCAACAAAAGGTAAACTGAATCAATATGGCGTACAAGAGTTCACTGAATTTTGTTGCATGATTTCCTTATATACTGAAGGTAAGTAAGTACATATGTCCACTGACTTCACCAAAATTGCTCTGCAGGCCAGCAGAAGTTCCTTTCCTAAGTGCAGATTCAACATTGCCCATGATCTTTAAAATGCTGTTTAATGAGTATTTTTGAAGGAAGCAGTCACTCACATCACAGAAGATACTACAGACCTTAGCAAGGACTTACCTTCCTACATCTGTATCCATATTACCCAAGATTTCAAAATTAAAAGAAATAAAGTGGCCACATCTGTAAGTTTCACTTTTTTTGTTTGTTTGTTTTGTTTTTTACAGGCATTAATATTATTATAGCTGCAAACAAAAAGTGAGTTTGCATTTCCATCTGATAAAAGCAAACCCTTGAAGTATAATCAATGCAAATGGTAGCATATATGAGTATAAAAGCTTCACCTTCTTGTCAAATTGGATGTATCTACTCCATTACTTGCCCAAATGAGAAAATCCAATGATGTTTAAATTCTCAGTTAAGCATTAACACCAGGGTACATATACAGAATCATGTAGGTTAGTAGAGGTTTCCAAGGGCTACAGAGATTTATGCTGTTTCTCTTCTAAGAAGGCAGCACGTGGCGTAGTTGGGTTAATTTATTCAACTTTCTCTCACACAGCTCAGTTTAGAAAAAATATTTGATTAAAGCGAACCAAGTAATTCTACTCTTGGTACGACCACTGATTGTGGAATATAACACGTAAACGGTAAATTATACGTTACATAAGAAACAAACACTTCTCACCCTTCCATGTGTACTCTTAGTGACAGAATATTAGAAATACGACCAATGCACCTTCCTTACAAATTTTCTCAGTCATTTTAACGAGAATCAGAACATCTGCATAAGGTGGTATGCTTAGCTCTAACAAAAACTAACCAGTTCTGTACGCAAAATTACCTTTTCATAAGATACACCCAGCCCCCCAAAACGGCATGCTGTAATTGGCAAGCATGTTCAGCCTTCCAGTGACTGGGAGGGAATGGAGAAACAAACAAAAGAGAATGAATACTGCCAGCTCTTTACACAGACATACGTGCAACTCTGGAAACAATCATTTGGATCTCATTTGTAATACATCATGATTATGTTTGACTTGAGATAACGAGGACGCTTACTAAAAATATTGTGGAGATTTAAATGGATTTTCTTAAAAGCAGAAAAAAAACCATAAACACAGCAAACCCTTCAGCCAGTAGATGGTGCTACATCCAAGCTGCTCCTAAAATATACCATCACTTCTGTTGTGTTCCATCAAATCACTACTTTATTCGTTTTAACTACTTCTAAACAGGTAACCGTTTAAATTAGCAGTAGTTCTGGCCTGCTCAGACACACTAACTACAGGTCTGCTTCATAGGCCTTTGCCTTATATTCCTATAATACATCTCTTAGGTTCTAATCACTGTTATTGTCACATTTGGCTTTATTATCTGAAGTGAGGCTTTCCAGGAACAGTGCTGAGATATTGTGCCTCCTCACATTTACTCTCATTTTCTGCTCATTTGCTCTGAAATTTGGGGCTGATGCCATTTCTTTCTTTCATTCACTGACCTGCCACTAGCATTTCATTTAAGGTATTCAGTTGAACTTCTGAATTTCTGAATTTTTGCTGTGACACAGACACAGAATTACATTGTCATAAAACCTCCTCAAGAATTATTGAGGAAGGTATCTTGTTCCACCTGTGAAAACCACATTTTTCACCAGCATGTCTGAAATATCCAGTGTATCACAGTAAAAGTAGCACCAAAAAATGCATTCCTCTTGTTCTGTCCCACATTCCCAGCAACAAAACTTCCGTAAGACAGGCTTCTAGCAGGTTCCTACTGAACCAAGTACAACAGCCTCTGAAGCAAGGGTGGAGAAAAGCTTCTTGACTACACAAAGCAGCAACTACTTCATAAAAGAAAAGAGCAGCCTTACAAATATACCATTCATTGTCTTCCATCTGCCTTCAGTATGCTTTGTTTCTCTTCTAAACAAGTTTGGTAAACATGAATGCCCCATTTCTTTTATTTCCAGTCAATGTTTCTTAGTTTGTCACCCCTGGAAAAATATGTCCTTCTAACTTACTTTCCCTTGGAGAGGGATACCATGTTTGGCCAGGTTCAACTTGCATGTTTTGGCAAAGCCTTCCTGTGCTGTAGATTTCAAACAGGACAGACGAAACTTGAAGTCTCAATCAGATCTGCAGCCCTCTCAGAAGGCTGCAAAACCCAAATGAGGCCAAAACACCAAGGAAGGAATCCTCAGCATCCTCTGTGCAAGTGATCTGAAGCAAGCAGGCCTCACTGCAGGCCCATATGTCCCCCACTATGTTGCTCCTGCTGACACAACCTTGAACATGAATCACTAATGTCTACATCTCTAGAAGGGAGATAAAGATTTTCCTATCTTACTTGGATAAGGAAAAGAAATAAATTGGAAGCAGAGAAATGATCAGATACTCTAATTGTATAAGTGATCAAGATAAGGACCCTTTTAGAGTATTAGCATGGATTAAGCTTTTAGAAGGTAAAAGTGAACCTGTCTAAATGTGTGCTTTTTTTTCTTTTTTTTTTAAATAAAGCATAACTGATCGAGATCAAATCTGGTTGTGGTGAGGGGCAGGAACCATGTACAAATCAAAATCCTGATTATTGATAAGATGCCTTGCAATTTGCTGATGTTCCAGAAGGATGCAAACTTCATGCTTCTGCTTTCAACTGTGTCATCTCAACGAAGGTGAGTTACACTTGCACTAATAACCCCTTCTGATGATCTGAATTAAGGAGGTTTTGTTTCATGTGCTTCTTTAAAAAAAAAACACATCATTGCTAATAAAACACAACAATCCCAGTCAGAAAAATAAACAATAATCAGATAGATAGAAGAGTACACATCTGATCTGAAGTACTTTATCTGAAGAGTAAATTTTACTTCAAGGTCAGCTCTATCAACCGAGACATAGCAGTTCTGCTTATGAAGAAAAATGAGAACAGCAGAAAAACATACACTACACACACAGTAGAGTGCATCATACACTACACACACTTGGATATTTTTAACAGCTTTATTACTATCAGCAGTACACCTCTTTCATAGAGAAATGCATTTACTCAGAATACTAAAGACAAAAAGCTACCTGATATCAACTAGTTACCGCTTAAGATCCTCCCTATCTCTTCCCCCAGATTTTATCTCTGCATGAAGAGTTACAAGAAGAAAATGCAGCTTATCTTTGCTGAAGCTGTTTCATTCCTTCCTTTTCTTTGAGCACTGTAGACCAGAGTAGGGCAGTCGACATCTGCACACGTTCGGAGCTATGCATTTTCCTCCATGTTGACAAGGTAGTTTACATACAGCTGAAATGAGGCACCAGACACACAGTACATCTTCTGCACGACACAAGATCATTTTTCTTCTTTTTGTCTTACTGTACTAACAGAATTGTTCCCTGGTGAACCATGTTGGGACAGCATAAATAAAAACACACTGGAAGAACCAAAAAGCCATGCTTCTCAATTTATAGCCTCATGGCCTTCACAGGAATACATCCACAGTACATCTGGTCTTATTTGTGCTCCCTTCCCCTGTTAAAATACTATCATTTCTGTTGTTCTTTAAAGTTCAGACTGTCTTTCAGATGGATGTCTCCATGAGAGTAAGGGAATGTGATGCTATGATGTGATGGAAAGCACAGCAATAACAACAGTGTAGCAAAGTCCTGGGCTGCAGCAAGTGAGGATAAGCCCAAATGCAGCATCATGGACACAAAAGCAAATGAAAAAAAATAAATAAATAAAAATGTATTTACCCTTGGAAGGCCTCAGGTACAAAAGGATCTCCAGTGAGGCACCCTCATCCCTTAACTGCCAACCCTTAAATGAGGTCTGGGAAGGGTTGGATCCTGGCTCCATCCCTTCTAGTCACTCAGAAGCATTGCACCCACCTAAGATCCCCTGGGCTTGCCCTGCCTTCCCACCAGGTGTTCACTGACTGGCTCAAGCCAAAGCTTAGCATTTCCACTAGAGGGGAACAACAAAAATTTCTGCAGAAACTTCTATAAGGCAGTTACCGGATCCACACATCCACATAAAACAGTTTGTATGTACTAGGTGCTGCTTACATGTTGCCATTCTTCCTTAGGAGGAGTGGGAGACCAGAAAGGCATTGCTCAACTAAGCAGGCACAGCCACTAGTGCTCTCTCTCGTCATATAGCAGTCAACATAACAAACAAGAGGGCTGAGGGCTGCAATTTTCTTGTGAGCCCTTTTGCTAAGAGAGGTCAAATTGGAAAAAGGCACTGTCATTGTTCTGACATTAAGAGCCTGAACACTTCTACCATTATGGCTGGTGCAGGGAGTAGAACCAGGTATTCTGCAACTTCTCTCTACGTCCCATACTTATCTTTTAATATCACCTTCTATCTCAATACACTGTTGAATACAAAGAATAAAACATTTTCCCAATCAAATGGGAACATTAAAGTATTTATTCTTGTTTGCTGGACAACATACATATCACAGAAAAACTAATACTAGCCAATTTGGACTCCTTGAGCCACACAATATTTCATATGCGGCAGGATTTAAACCAGAGACCTTGCACCCACCATATCCAGGTCAAAAGCAATGGTTAAGAGAGCCATCTCTCAGTGTCCCACAGAGCAAACAAAAAACATTTTTTTTTTCAGCCTCAGGACTATTGCCTTTAGTATCAGGGCAGTGCTGTTATAGGCATACAGGGCCATGCAGCTCCGAGCAGATTAAACATAGATTGTACAACCTTCATCTGCTTTTGTGAATGGCAATTTTCTGTAATGCAAGTACTTGTTCAGTAGGAATGTCAGCCAGTACTAATTTTGATTACAGACAACTTTCTCTTGCTTTTTTAAAAACACCTAGAGTTGATTCTCCCAATTTATCCTCAAAGTGAGAAGCAAGTTTCAGTTCTCCACGTCTGTAAAATTCACTGAAGTTTCAAAACTTCATCAGTAGTGATAGCATTTCTATAGTAGCTGTTGGTTCTTTAGACTGGACTCAGCTTACAGTAAATATTTCAGAAATACACTGTATTCAAAGTAATGAATTTGGCAACAACTGAGATCTGAACTTGAAGTCAGTTGAGGTGAAAAAGTTCTATCTTTCTGACCAAGCTAAAAAGCCATCTATTCCTGACGCATATACATAAGACCCCCAGCACGCAGAAGAACTTCACATTTACTGTTCTAAGGCACTTTTCTAGCAGCTTTGCTAGGCATTGAAGATTTGAACACTGTACTGTGTAAATCAAACAAGTAGAGAAGGGATACAAGAAAAATGTCAGAAGTTATTTACCTAAGTGACATGCTCCACCGACCCATCCAGCTGGACAGCTACAAATCCCAGGAGCCACACAAGCTCCATTATTCCGGCAACCTTGAGGGCAAATTGCTAGAAGAAAAGAATGGGAAAGAGAGCAGGATTTATAAAACTGATATAAAAGAATCCTGACAGAATGAAATATTCAGAATGATACAAATCAAAATGGCAAAATACATTTTATTCCAGGTCAGATGCTCAACTAGTATTACTCTAAACGCGTTTCCAGAACCATGGAAATGAAAAAGAAAATATACATATACTAAAGTAAGCATTTAAGTTTAAATGTTAACATACGCACACTTTAATGTGGAATAAATAATTAGACAGTATTTTTTCTGAATACATACCAGTAATGCAGGTTCTCTGATTCTGCCATAATGCAATGTTCCACAGTTATTAGCCTCTTAATCCTTTTAGAATGTTTTGTCACTGCCATTACGCTTTTATTGATACGTCCTGAGACGAAGAAACCTGAGACTACTTCAATGATCTATCCAGCAAATTACTTCTGTTTTTACTACTTGAGTCTCATCAGGCTGCCATCAGGAACTTATTCACAGGGCTTAGGGACTGTCAGCACTTCAAGTAGCTGTGGTAGAGACGAAGCGCGTGAGTGTCAGTACTCACCTTCCTGGCATCTTGATCCTGTCCAGCCAGAAGCACAAAGGCACTTCACAACCCCATTGACAGAGATGCATTCCCCACCATTTTGACAGCCTCCTTCACAGCTTACTGCAGAGAAACAGCATGCACAGTACATTCAGGAGCAGCACAGGTAACTGAGTAATTATCAGTACAGAGCTGGCCAATCATCAACTACTTATCACATCTGTAAAGACTACAATTTCAACTATTCACAGCAAGGCACAGTTCCATTAGGAATTAGCAAGGATGTTAGCACATGCCAACTCAAAATGTAGTTAAAATTAAGCAAGAGTTTTTTGGCTACTTAACCTGAGAGTACTAACAAACATGATTATCATGGTGGCTCTACTGCCACGCCCCCCCCCCCCCCAAAACTGTGAACCAACAGTTAAGCAGCTACATCACAGCAACTACTGACACATATTCTTATCAATCTAGCCAAATCAGAGCTGATAAGTCAGTATTATGTGGTCAAGGATTCACGCATTTCATTTCCTGACAGTTCCTACATTTAACTAGAGAAAGAAGAGAGGGGGATTATTACTTTGACAAATGCAACTATAACAACAGTTCAGTCAAGTGGTGCTTTAGTAAAGGCCAACTAAGTAAGCCTCCTCATTTCAGAATTGTTCTACATATCAAAGCCTTGAAGGCCTAATTTATTAAGCATTATTTATGCCAGATGTATGACTAATATCAACTGTGGACTGCAATATTGCCTTTGAAACATGGAATAATCGCTGCTCTGTACAATCAAATGCATCCTTTCATAAGAACGAATGTAAATGTATACAACTTTTTCACCTTATGGAAGAGAAACAACTATCCTTCACTATAACTATGAACGGTCAGAATGTCTGCTCAATACTTCACACCTAAGTTTAAATCTTTCTTCTACCACAGTTACAAGCACAAACTCAGCTAACAGATTTTTGGTACAAATGCTGAACTTCAAGGGCAAACGAGACAACTCTAGTACAAGCAGAAAAGCTCTTCAGAGCCCATTTCATGTTCCTCTATCACAAAGCACAAGTTACTGTTTTTAATAATACACTACACTTCACAACAAGTTTGCACAGGCTATAAACCATCATATTCCACCACATCCTTTGTCTCACAGGGAGACCACCAGAAACAGTAGTACATTTGCTGAGACAGAGATCCACGTCTAGCCTATAGCACGAGCACCAACTACATCCCTATTCTACTTTCTCCGTTTAAGAACCTATCATCTTCTGTCTGATCTAGCTTACTCTGAAAAGGTCAAGTTCTCCCTGCTACAACAGATCCCACCAGCCTACACTTTCAGTTGGCTTTTTAAGAAATAAAAAGAATATTTGAAATTTTTTGCTAAAAAATGAACTTGACTGTGCTCCAGTTTATCTCATCACTGTCGGTAGTTAAGTCTACTCAAAATGAAAGGTTATTTCTTAACGCATTACACAGTACTGTGTTACAAGGTAGTGTCTCCTGATGAAGATTACACTTTATATTTCTCTCTAATGTTAGCAATTTTTGTATCCATGTATTATCAGTGGCATTTGAATTGCCATTCAACCTCCTTAAGATCCCAGAGCTATAGTTTGAGGTTCTGCAAATGTAGATGTTACCCTGCTAGGTACACTCAGGTCATACTTTCTTCATAAAATACACCAAACCCTATAAGCAGCCTAACAAGCCTTCAGAGAGCTGCAGAATTTAGTCAAGTTCCTTCTCAAGTCTCCAAGAGGTTACACTCCATGTAAACTCTTGCAGCTATTTCACATTAGGAAGGAAATAAAGCAAATTATTTCCACAGGATCAACATCAAGAATAAACAGAGACTCCAGCAAGGCGCTTCTAGCTGCTCTGCCCACAGTTAGAAGGAATGCTCATCAAGCCCTTAGCAACAGCCCAACAAATCTGGGGGTTGGACTCAATGATCTCCAGAGGCCCCTTCCAACTCATACAATTTTGTGATTCTGTGAGTGCTTCTTCACTGAGAACTATTGGTAAGTTTCTAAGAGTCACAGAGAGGCTTTTTTGCTGAAAGAAAAACAATGAGTTCTTCTCCTTTGCTCTCCGGAACATCTTGCTTACTACACTGGTTTCTCCATCAGATTGTTTCAAGTTTGCTTCCCCTTTTATCCCAGAACTCAAGAGTTATCATCAATAGTCTGATAAGTTCCTAACTTAGCAGTGTTTCTTGGATTGCCCTTTCCAAACCATGCATATATTTACCAGGCTTCACAAAACCATAAACATTGGTCTTTGTAACTCCTTACCTCTGTTATCTTGTGCTATGACCAATACCTTGCTATGTGTATCTTTATCAGCTTGCTCTCAGTACTGCCAACTTACAGGTACTATACCAGTTTCAGCTACCTAATGCAGAAATATCCGTCTATTCAAACCACCTGATTATTCAGGAAGTCTGCCATATCACTGAACAGCATCTAAAACATGGAATATCACACAGCGCATCAACGCTGTATTTATAAGAGTCAAAACTACCGCAAATTCTCCCAATAAATTTCAGTACAGACACTGCACACCATTATCCTGCAAGCATGCAGACCCTCTAGTTCAGCCATGTCCCACTCATGTGGCCCAGCCCACGCAGGGGCCACCCCATGCCCAGTATGCCATCATGGCAGTGGCTCTTCCCCGCCAAGCAGCCTGGCCCAAGTGCACACCCATTGCTCAGCAACAATCAAACACCAACATGCAATCAGCACTGTCTGGGCCGAAACTGGGACACGGGGAGGGTGCACTGCAGTGCCAGCTCAAGTTATGGCAAATAATTCTATGCAGTTTGATATATTAGCTAAGCACAGTCCTGTAAACAGCAAAAATGATGCAGTCATGCTTTCAGTTTCGAAAAAGGAATTTGAGAATAGGGTTTAAGCTTGTTGGAAAGATCACCGATTTTTTGCTACAGTTGCACCTCCATTTTCAGTCAACATAACTACATTACCTGCAATTTTTCAAACAGACTGTACTGAGATGCAGTCAGATATTCGACTCAAAAATGTGATCACGTTTTTTTTTTTAATGAGACCTTTATAAGATCTCTCTTACCAGAAAGAAATATCCCTCGCTTCACAATATTCATGTCATCGCTTTTTGACAGTACGTACATTAGTGAACAACTGTTTCAAGGATGAAGCACAATAAGAGTAAAATTCCATCAAAAATCTCTGATGAACGCCTTGAGAACTCACTAAGAATTGCAGCCACTGCCACTGAACCAGTCTGATGCATTAGTTTCACAAAAACAAGGTCAAGTATCCCACTAGTTTTATGATTTTGTTGCTCTCTTTTTATGTTTTAATTAAAAAATGTAAAAAAAACATTAAAAAAAAAAAAAAGAAATGTTTTCTTACTCATATACATTAACTATATTACAAATAAAAGCTGCTCCGAAAGTAATGTCTCCTGTTTTATTATTGTCATGGTTTTGTGTTTTGTAGTTTTTGCTATTGGTATTCCACATCACAACATCATGTGGAGCACAGAGAGGAAGTACTACACGTCCCAGGGGACCTCGTGGCCAGAGAGGGAAAATACGTCACGGAAGCGACGCTCGCTCTCTCGCTCTCACTGCCTGGCAGCGGGTGTGGGTGTGCTTCCAAGCCGCGGCGCCTTCAACTTCAAAGTAGGCTTCTCAGTCTTCGGAAACCTCTCTCTCTCATTATATTTGATTTATTAGCTTCGATTCTAATTATATTGTATTATAGTGTATTATCTTGCATTCCGATATCATAGTTAGTAAATAAGTTTTACTCCTCAGATCATTGCCGCTGCTCCGTTTGTTCCCTTGAACTCCCATCTCCCGACCCCTTTTCCCTTTTTCCCTTTTTTTTTCCGAGGGGGCCGGGGGGCTACGGGCCTACTGCCCCCTCCCCTGTCACAGACACAGATTGATCTCGATAACCCTGTGACAATTACGTTGGCCAATGACACCAGAGGTGGATGTTAGTGACACGGCAGTATGGGGTGAACCTTCCAATATTCCCTTAAATCCTTTGCCATGTGCCAGATGGCAGCAGAGGGGAAGTCTGACAAAATGGCGTCTGACGTGGAAGTGCGTATGAATCAAAGGTGTGTCACTGAATTCTGCCACGTGAAAAAAATGGCATCTACTGACATTCATCACCATTTGCTGAAGATTTATGGAAGCCAAACAATGGATGTGAGCACAGTGAGGTGGTGGGTGGTGTGTTTCAGCAGTCGCGACAGCAGATCATCCCCATGGTGCAGATTTTTACAAGCCCTGCATGCAGGCTTTTGTTCATCACTAGCAAAAATGCATAGCTAATGGTGGTGACTACGTAGCTGAGAATTTGCCCTATCAAATAGTGCGATTGTGCTCTCTGTACCTACTGTAGTTGCTATGGAAATAAATACAGGGCATTATTTTCAGAGTGACCTATGTATTTTATATACGGTCCAAGACAACTCCTCCTCACTGAATGTGGTCCAGGCAAGCTAAAAGGCTGAACGCCCATGCTTTAGGCCATGCATTCTTTGACAGCAAAGCCAGAGGTCTAGGGAATTAAGGTCATTATTTCAAAGTGCATTAACGTCTGGATTTGAGAAGTCCCAAATACATTTAATCTGTTCTCAAACCTTGAGCTTTTCCATGCTACCACTTGTTGTTTTACTCACCCTTATGACAGTATCTGCCCCCATAGCCAGGTGGACATCGGCATTTTCCAGGTCTCAGGCACTCTCCACCATTTTTGCATTTTGGATAACATGTTGCTATAAGAAAGATAACAAACATCCGTGAAACTTACTGAAGCTAATGCAAAAATACATAAGAAATGCATATTCTTTTAGTCTCCAAATGCACAGTTTGTCTTCACATTTCCTAAGATATTTTTGCTCTGCCATCCCATGTTGCACAGGGTAGCCCTGCACAGAGAGCACCATTTAGAAGCTCAAAACTAAGGAAGGATTTGTATTGTAGACAGAACAGAGAGAAGATGTGTGCCATATCAAAAAGTAAAAAGAATACAGCTGGACTGTGATAGAAATTTCTGGTAATTGAAGGCAAGAAATAGTAGGGGAGAAAAGAGGTGATAAGAAGAAATGACTTGTGTGTAAGCTCAATTTTGTAGAATTCAATGAGGGAAGTCCAGTCTGACTGCAAATAAATTACCGAACACACAGCCCTCCTTTTACTAGTCCTAAATCATTCCTCGGTCAGAATGGCTTTCTGAGAAAACGTTTGTTTATTCACACCCAAATTCCAGGACCTAATGCATTTCAGAGTCTCATCTGAATTAACCGCAGGTGCGAGATGAGTTCTCTACATCACAATGCCTTATCCTTTGCCTGGATAAGTGAGAATTCTGAAACAGAGGGGAGAAAAAAGATGAACATTGAATAAGACCACTGCTTAGTGGCAGTGTGAGGGGAAAATCCAGTTGAGGAATAGAGAATTTTTCATATTAATAAGCATAGAATGAGTACTTGCATGTAAATAAAGGACACAGATGTATGAAAGAACCATTCAGCACTCATAGCTTTTTTATCAGATACTTAAGTTCACTGGAAATATCACACAAGAGCTCTCAACTTAAGGAAAATCCTATTTCTGTGTTATTTCATGGGGTCTATTATATTTGCTTTTGTCCCCACAATACCAACATGGCAGCAGTATCAGAATATCACTGCGGAGTTGCATGCAGAAAGAGTGGCTCTGTCCTGAAGACCAAACAGTTAAATTTGGTATCACTAGCATGAAGAAAGCATAGCAAGTAGGAATCACTGGTGTGAAACAGGAAAGAAACCAAGAGAATAGCAATGAGATCCTAAAAAGACAGTGTTGTGTATTATGCAGTGCTGGGACCCTACACTATTCTCATTGGCTAACTGTGACAATTTGGACAACCAAGTATTTAGATTTATTTATAGGACAGAACTGAAGACTCTCCATAAGGCTTCAGAAAGCATTTCAACAAGGGACTGCAGCTCCGATGAAAATATCCCGAAATCCACAGCCTACAAACTGCACATCTTCTCCTTACGCTGGTTTCAACCTTTGCCAAAATACCTGCAATTATTCTCTGCCTTCCCTGAACAAGCCTGACTGTATCTCCAGTGAATGGGAAGAACCTGATCTGCAGCTGCTCACTAGAACAGAAGTGATAATAGAAGCACCTGAAATACTCTACACTACCTGCGTCCAGAGATCCAAGGACTGCTCATAGGTACACCCGAACTTCTACATGCAGCCTTGTCTGTCTCCGCAGTCCCACTTGGAGCAAGCTCCACAAAAAGTGCTGCTCATTGTTTTTCCTCCATTATATTCATGATATACAGTTCCATGTCTAAAATTATTCCAAAACCTGCACTAAGCAAAGGTCTGTGTATATTACTGGGTCCATTCACCTTGCAATCAAAAATTCAAATAACAGTTTGAAGACCATCTATATTCTAAAAATCAGACTTTTTTCCCCCAAATGTCCTGTTTTTTCTTTTTGTTTGTTTGTTTAAATGATGGAACAGATCTTCTCCTTTCCATCCACTCTTGCCCCACTCTTTTAAGACTATTATATTCACATAAAAAAGGTACTACACACACACAGTCAGTTAGATGTGCCTTGTCTTCCATTTGCATGATTTCTGTGAGTAAGAAAAGTTAATACAGAAGTTTTTTTATGATAGAACAAGGGATGATGTCTGATTTCTCCCTGTTTTTTCTTTCTGCATTGATGGCATTCAGTGGTTCCCTCAATACCAGCCTGGTCATCTCTCTAGTTCTGACCTTTCATATCTCCAAAGCCAAAAGGGTTGGGATCCAACAGGTGTTTGGAGCGGTGCATGCTGCAGAGCTATTCACACTGCACATTATCATCAGTGCAAGACATTACCATGCCTACGCACCGAATGCTATTTGCTGCACCTGTCACACATCCCATTTCAAAGTCTGAAAGAATTACATTTCAGACGAAGTGCAATGAGAACCAGATGAAATACAACACCAACTGCATCGCATCTTCACACAGGATACTAGGCAAGGCAGTTTTTCCTGGTTACTGAGTTTTAGCCACAGCGCTCCATAACTAAACTTTTCAAGACATGGATCAGAACTCGAGCATGCTGAGCACACCCAGGGGAACAAGCTTTATACCCTAACCCAGCTTCACACCTCCCAGCATGTCAGTGGCACAGCCCAGTGACTGCTGGCCAGGTAACACCTGGGATACGAGTTTTTATGAGCACAACACAGTCTGCATAAGCATGGGATCCAGACAGCAACCTGCCTTCTGCACACGTTTTTGGCTTTTCCTTAGTACTCGTCTCACTAATCCCACCTAGAAACACCAGTTCACATTCCTCACGTTTGGACCGCAGTCGAACCTCAAAAGCATCTCTCCTTGATCAGGGAAGTTTAAACGCCCATAGAGAAAACGACAAAAACAAGCCAATGCAGAAGCCTAGGACGTTTAAGCAACCTTCAAGCGGAAAAACGTGACCTACTGACAGCACCGCCATCTCACCTCTCGCGTGCCCTACCCCTCGCCCCCCGCCCCGCCGTTACCGTGCTGGCAGAGCTCGCCCTCGTAGCCCTTGGAGCAGAGGCAGGTGCCGTTGCCGAGGCACAGCCCGCCGTGCAGGCAGCGCGGGCTGCAGGCCACCGCCGGGCCCCAGCTGACGGGCCGGCCCGCCCCGCGGGAGTACTGGGCGCTGCCGCCCCGCATCGCGCACAGTACCAGCCACAGCCCCAGCAGCAGGCAGGGCCCCCCGCTGCCCCCGGCCCGCCGTGTCATGGCCGGGACGCTCCGCTCGGCTCCCGCTCGCTCCTCTTTCTCCCCCCGCTCATTCACGCTCCCGTCGTTTTTCTCCTTTCGGTGTTCCTCCACTCCTCCCCCTGCTCACCCTTTCACCCCCATTTTAGCGCCTCTCGCCGTCAGCCTCCTCCCGCCTCGCCGCGGCCGCCCCCCGCAGCCTCACGTCAGGCTGCGCGCGAGGTGCGGGGGCCGAGCCCTGGGTTGCAAACCCCGGTTACCACGCTGCTTGTGCCGGGCCTGCCGGCCTTTGTCCTGCCTGCTGCTAAACCACTCTGGTTAAACTCAGGTTAAACCACCCAGTTGTTGACCAAAGAATTTCACTCACTGCTTGTAAATTTCAGGAGCCAGTACTGGGACCGATGCTCTTTAATTTCTTCATCAATGACATTCACAGTGGGATTGGGTGCACCCTCAGCAAGTTTGCAGGTGATCCCAAGCTGTGTAGTGTGGTTGGGATGTGTAGAGGGATGGGATGGCATTCCAGGAGACCTGGACAGGTTCCAGCAGTGGGCCTAGGGGAACCTTATGAAGTTCATCAGTCAAGTGCAAGGTCTTGCAACCTGGTTGCGGCAACCTCCACTACCACTACAAGCTGGGGGATGTAAGGATAGAGCACAGCCCTGCTGGAAAGGAATTGAGGATACTGGTGGATGGCAGCTGGACATGAACTAGTGTGCCCTCACAGCCCAGAAAGCCAACCATATCCTGGGCGGCTGGAGAGCTGGACTACGTGACCTTTAAAGGGTCCCTTCCAACTTCAAAAATGCTATGATTATAACCTGGATGGCCAGTGCTACATGAAAAAAAAAAAAAAGAAAAGAAAAAAATACAGAGTGGGAGAAAGATAATCACAATATAAAGAGTTTAATGACTGAGTAGCTACTGGGTGGTTATTTAGCTGGACTAAGTTCTACACAGTTCTGGTGAGATCATTTTACCACGAAAGCTAGAAGTGGACCATGCCAGTTATTGGCCACTGCACTAGTTTTCAGGATGACATCTTTTAGCCACAACTCTTGTAATGTAGCTGATCTCTCACCTCTTTTAGACTACAAACTCTGGCTTCTCCTCATTTTTGTCTTGAAGGTCAGGTTCAGGCATAAACATTGTGACCTAGTGCTTCAGAGATGGCTTGAGGAAGGGAAAAGACTGAGGTATGGAACTCAGTGCCATTTTGCAGACAGGAAAAAGGGAAGGAATATGAGTTTCAAGCTGACTCCTCACCCAGCATGAAGTTTCTGGGAATATATTGTTTGAATAACATTTTGTGACAAGTAACAACCAATGTTTTAGTTCAAATGTGAAAATATCTTCAGTTACAAGAACACACACACACACACACACAAAAAAAAGAGAGAAAATGTTTTCTTCCTCATTATTGCCCATCTTTCATGAGCATTTCCTATCATTTTTAAGTACTTCCCAGAGAAAGCACATGCTTTCAATGCCAAGACTGAGCCCAAGGGATTTTTTTTCAGAAGAGTTTTATTGACTAATAGCAATAAAAAGACAGTAAAAACACTTACACAAAGGATAGAAAAAACATACTTCTACAGAAAAGTGAAATAAAACTCATGTCTCCTGTAAAACCAGGGAAAAAGCAAGCCTTACTTAAGCTGTGAGATTTGGCTTTGAATTTGTTTCATGATGAGCATGAAACAACAGATGAAGCAGTAGTACGACCTGATAACTGAATTCACTTTGATTGGAAAGTAAAGTTTGCAATTGTTTGATGGAATAAAAGGCAAAAAACCTGTTTCTGTCAGAAAAATTGATTTCGTATCAGTGAAGTGTGGAACACATGCTTCGTAGAGAGATGAAAATACAAGGGAAATCTGTTACTAATGTTACAGTGGCCTATCTTGTTTTTTGTAAAGATTAAGGTACACATGTTATAATCTTTGCAAGACCGTATTTACCCTATCAAAGAGCAAACTGACATGTTAAATGATTAAACAGGAGAACCCTATGTGAGCAGTACTTAATAACTGCCCAAAATGGGCACAGATTCTCCTCTTGTTTGTACCCAGGCAACCAGAGCAACTTTCAGGCAATACCAATACACAATCACATTCATTGCTAATTTGCAAATACCCTGTCAAGTAGTATTGATGCTGAATAAAAACACCAGTGATATAATAACTTGTGCTTAAGTTGTCGTAATTTGCAAGTTTACTATCTAGAATAGAAGTGTCCACATCCTTTTCCTATTGCAGTTTCAGTTGTGTTTTCATATTCAGTATTCCCTCTTGTAAATGTAAGGGTAATTGGATTGTGCAGATAGAGCACTCTTGGTGAAACTGCTTGCCAGATATATATTAGGGAATAAATTCTTCCCAAATGGAATAGCTTTGTTTGTGCCAATCCCACAAGAGCAGAAAGAGAGAAAGAATGGGGACACTGACTGTAGGCTATATTGTTCTCTGGGTACATCATAATTTTACAGTTCCTCAAGTTCTGCCAACAATTTTGTCCATACCAAGTAGTTCCCATAATTATTTTTCTATTTTTGACTTTTCTTCTTATGATGGTTTAGCATGAAAGTGTGCATTTCTAATATTAATGCCTAGCAAAAATTCATTCACACCAAGTTCTTTTCAGGTTTTAATGACTATTCTTATTATTCATGTCGAGAGTATGATTTTCAAAGTACTATTTGTTTTCAGTCCCTTATCCCATCTTCTCTATTCCAAAAAGATGACTTGTGGTAGCTCAGATTAATTAAGAGCTCCCCCCCTTCTTTCTTTTCTCCTTTCTTTTTTAATTGCATCTCTTTCCAGGTTTCATTTGAGGATCTTAAAGTAATTAATAAGAAAGGAAATAATCGTCGTTTGAAATTTGGCAGGTTCCCCTCCAATTGAGCTAATTAAATGCAAAGACTATATTAACTAAGCTTGCCCAGGTGTTTCATTGAATGAAATAAATTTGTTTAAACATTATCATATGTAGGAAGGATTAGGCTTCTTCACCATCTTTGTGCGTCTAAATTCATCTCAGGGCTTATCAAATTTGCTGAGTGCATGTCTGCATTTTAAGGGGGCTTGCGCCATATTAACAGGGGTTTTCACTGAAAACAGAAATGCCACCATGCATCAGACGTGTTTTAGTCCTAGAAGAAGAATCTGATAAAAAAAAAAAAACAACAAAAAATCGCAGTTAATGAGGTTGCTAATAGAGTTCACTTTTCGCAAAGAAAACTCACATTCAGTCGTGTTATAATTGTTATACTTGACTCTTACCTTCAAACTGAAAAGCAGATAAAGCAGTTTTAGAACCAGGACATCCAGGGGCTCGTCTCTTGCTTATTTAAGTAGTTGAAGAAGGATTGCGTACGTCTGTTCTGTTTACTGGCTACCTGCATCATAGATGGTAATATTTAACAGCCCCACTGGGGGTATTGCTCTCCAGCCTAGAGAATAAGACAGTGATTATGCCAAACCTGCATTATAACCGAAGCTAAGGACTCAGCTGTGATTCTGCTCCATGAAAGGCAGAACAGGTACAAGGACAGAGCTCTCCGTGAAACACCCCATTCTACAATAGTTGCACTTCTCTTCCCCATTTCAAAGACCTATTTCATTACATTGTGAAAAATATTCAAGAACTGTAAGAGCTTCACGTATCATGGGATTTTATTAGTTTGCCAGCCTCAGTGCTGCACAACCTGCTCACAAAATTACTGACTTGTAAGAAAATAGTAAACCTAAAAAGCAGAATATGAAATTTTAGACAGTATTTGCACAGTGATGATACACAATAATAAAACATGAGTAGTTCATTAATTAGGTTTACTGGGGTGGGAAATAAATAATATTAGGAGGTGTGCTTCACAGCTAACTTCTTTCCCTGCACTGTGCAGCCATGTGCAGTCCAAAGCACTGATTCAGTCACAGCTGCACTCTGTTACAGTTGGACTCAGTGCTGTACTTAATCATCTCTAATAACGTGTGTCATCCAGATGTACAAACCTGACATTTCATATGTAAGTGTGGCATCACAGTTAATATGCTCGCATAAGTACTTTTCAACATAATTTGATCTCCATTCTGTCACATATAGATGAGCTATCAGTTAATGATACAGTTAAGTAACTCTGTTCAAAGCTGTATCCCAACTCAAATTCATGTCAAATCTTTCAGGTAATAGGAACTTATGACCAACATTGGTCTTCTTTGTTGACAGCTCACATATTGATCTGTCTTTCAGTGCTATTGGGCCACAGAGGTATTCAAAAAATACGTATACTAGAATTCCACTAAAAGAAGTAAAATGATGAATGATTTTTTCGTGTGTGAAATAGATGAGCAGAAGTAGTATACAAGGGCTGCTCTGAAAGTAACGCCTCCTATTTTGTTGTTATTCCATGACATCGGAGGTGGCTGTTCGTGGTATGGCAGTAGAGGTTGAACTTTCTTGCTGATATTTCATTACATTTTGTTGCTGTGTGGAAATCATCCAGTCCAACCACTCTGCTAAAGCGGGTTCCCTAGCAGTATTGCGCAGGAAAATTTCCTGTTTGTTTTTGGATATCTTCAGAGGAGACTCCAGAACCTCCCCAGGCAGTTTATTCCAGTGTTCTGTCATTCTTGAAGTAAAGAATTTCTTTCTTATGTTCATATGGAACTTACTGTGTTCCAGTTTGTGCATGTTGCCCCTTGTCCTGTCACCGGGCAACACTGAAAACAGCCTGGCCCCATCCTTGACATCCATGCTTTTGACTTTTATAAACATTGATAAGATCCCTGCTCAGTCTTGTCTTTTCTAGGCTGAATGGTCCCAGGGTTCTTAGCTTTTCCTCAGAAAGGAGATGCACCAGGACCCTCATCATCTTTGTGGCCTTCTACTGGACTCTCCTTAGAAGTTCCCTGTCTTTCTTGAACTGGGAAGCCGAGAACTGCACACAGTACTCCAGATGAGGCCTCACCAAGACACAGTAGAGTAGGAGGATAACCTCCCTCAACCTGCTGGTCACATTCTTTTAAATGTACCCCAGGATACCATTGGCTTTCTCAGTCACACTGACATCTCACGGCTAACTTAATGTCCATCAGAACACTCAGGTCCTTCTCTGCAGAACACCTTTTCAGCAGGTTAGCCCTTAACCTGTACTAATGCATGTGGTTATTCCTCTCCAGGTGTAGGACTCTGCACTTGCCCTCCTTGAACCTCATGAAGTTCCTCTCCACCCAATTCTCCAGCCTGTCCAGATCTTGCTGAACAGCCTTCTGATAAACTTGCTGACGGATAGAGTGCATCCTCAGCAAATTTGATTTATGTCTTTCACGTGCAGAAATGACTCCTAGGGACCACAGTGCAGATGAACTGAGACTCCTAGGCGCTTAAATATGACATCCAGCTGCCTCTGGAGCCATTCAGAAACTAACTTGTCTTCAGCACTGAGGTGTCATGCTCCACATCCCAGCAAGTAAAGGGCATGATATTGCAAGGTTCCCAGTACCTTGAATTTTGGCACAGTGTGGAGTTTAAGAGGCTCGGTATTTTACAAAGACTAACTAAAATAGTTCTTTTCTACTTCACCTTGCTGAGGTGCTAAAGTCAGCTTGCAAGCGGATGAAAAGAATTTGATTTCCTCACTACTTGTGGGCTCCCAACCATGTCTCTCATAAATAAACCATTTTTTTGTTCACTGAATCTTATCCTTTGCCCTCAAAGAAATTTGGCATAATATCCAATGAAAAGAATAATTGAATAGCTCTTGGTGTAACTATTGAGTGTAACTCAGATACCACATCACTGAACACAGTATAAATACCAGGGACCAAACGTTTTGTAAATTAATTGAAGTGGAAAGTCCACATTCACAATTCATCCTGATAAAGAAAATCTCAAGAGAGTAAATAACATTCTCCCCCCCACACACACACCCACTATGAAGTACTTGATTTTTTATTGTGCCAAAAGTTAAAATCTCGGCCTCACAGGATTCTGCTTTGTATCCATCGACTGTCCATATTAGGTATCAAGTATGGTATTAATCATTTGGTATTAATATAGTTATTATTGTACTGTAATCCCTGCACACTCTTTTGCTGATGTAAGCCAAAGTAACACCACTCAAGCTGCCCTGGAGCAAAACCAGTGTCTGAGGAAGTATCCAAAGATTCATCTTTGGGACATAAAGATATCACTTTGTCTGCCACAAAGATGTTGCCAACTTTATGGTGAATGTGTCTACTGTTCCACAGTGCTCAGCAACACAACCCAGCAATGTGGCACAGGAAATGGGTAAAAAAAGACCACATCTAATTGATATTTAGATATGGTAGGATGTAATTACTCATGCTGGAATTCATTCAAAGCATCAGCACTTTGAATGCTTCCTTATTAAAAAAAAAAAAAGTACAATCACTTCTTTACTGCTCACAGACAGAGACGTTAGTTTGGCAGTTGGTGGTTAATAAATTTGGTTTGATACATATTCCTATGTTTTTCATGTCATTTCATTTTATCTCAAATCTACCTCTGAACAAAGAAAGTGGTAACTCAGACAACAAATAATACTTAGAAGCTTAGCAGCACATTACAAGTTTTAAGTTCATTACCAAATTGCCTGGTTCTATTAATTTTCACAGCACTCCTGACGGATAACTGAATAGCACAACCACTTGATAAATAGTGGGGCAACAGAAAGTTGTTGGGCATCTCCCATTTAGAACGCCCATTGGAATGGATGCTGTACCACATAAGTAGGACTTAAATGCTGAACAGGAGTACAAAGCTGCTGCAAGCAGGATTCCAGCTTGAAACACGGTGGAAATAAGATCAGTGAAAGTATTTCAGACAATTGAAAATAAAATGTTTTTTGGATAAATTTGGTGAAGGTAAGCACAATTAAAGCCCAGCTGCTTAACACTTTCATATTGCACTGCTTATATGTAAGATTACTCTGCTTCTAAATTTAATGTTGCTGTCCACCAATTTATAGGTAGTCTGGACATACACACTGTGTCGTATTTTAGGAAAAGAGAATTCTAACAGTTAAAATTGAAATCTAAAAATCATGCTCAATTCTGCAAAGAGCTTATAAAAAAGCCTCCTTCCCTATGCAGTGTCTAATACTGATGTTGACATCCTTCATTTTTTACTGTGATGACTAGTCCTGCATTACTTAGTATCTCTTTTGCTTTAAATAAGATGACTAAACAATGCCAGAACATACCTTTCCCTTTTTAATGTAGTATTTTTGCCAAACTCTCGTTAAGGGTTAAAAAACAATAACAACAACAAGCCCACAAAAAACACTACTGCAGGATGGAATGAAACATAAATATGATATAATTAATACTGTCAGGTTATTTATGTCCAGAGGCAGCAGTTTCAAAAAATAAAAAATTGCTTCTAATCAATGACCATATCTCACCACAGTGACTTGCTGGTAATGCTTTAAAAAATATTCTGCATAAGCAGTTGTGTCGTATCCCTTTCATCTATATAGAATTTTCTCGTATTTGGAGCCCTGGGGTTCCTGTTAAGATCCTCTGCATTGGTTGACTAAAGAAGTTTACAAAAATACTTCAGTTGCAGATGTCAGTTGTAACAGTTCCTTACAAAGCTAATACTATGGACCACTTACTGTGGACTGCAGTTTTAAGAAAATTAATTGTTAGAAGATGATAGACTTGATTCTTTCAAGATTGTTGTTTTCATTTTTCTGATAGAACTTCTGAAATTGGTCACTTGCCATGATAAACTTGGCATCTTACTGTCCTGACACCTTAAAACAAGTCAGCCCTGAGATTGCAAATCAATATGTATTTGCAAGGAATAAGGTGACAAAACAGTCGTGCTCTTTTCGGTAGATCGTAGATCTTTCTTTTCACTTGCTTTGTAATGGCACTCAGAGGAGGAAATGGGTTGAAGATCACAGAAACAGGGTCATTGCTTTGTTTTCAGCCAGCTCAGGGGGAGCATTCAAATGTTCCAGGCACAATTTACGCTGACCTTTACACTCAGTGATCAATATGAAACACTGGTAGTGTTTGACTCACCATTAAAAATGGTATTTTTATTAGACAAGAATACAAGGCTGATATCTCTGAAGACACCTGGTTACTGCCTCCTTAGCACCTGGAGCCATCCAGCCCCAACATTCCTGCATAAACTGAGAACTCTGTGCATAACATCAACCTCTTAAGAAAAGTACTTTACTCTTCAGAAAGAAGGAAGGAGATATAAAAAGAGGTTGTCAAAGCCTCCGTTGTTTAAACTCGCATTAATTTTTCTCAGTGAAAAAATAAACACAAACTCCTCTTGAACAGCATAGTCAAAACTAGGTAGCAATCATTTTGCATGCACAAAAATCATTCCACCAAAACCCAGTATTATCACCTAGGTGCTAGCCAGTTGTAGGCTCATTCCACTGTTACTGTGTATACTTCTTTATGCTATTTCTGTAATTTATCTTCACTGTTGTAAAGGGAATGAGAGTAATCATAAGTAATATAAGCAGTACATGGCCAAAACCAAGTAGGACTGATTAAGGTGTACCAAACAAGGAAAGTTGCAAAAATTACAACAGTGCAAGTTTGGGTTGTTGTTTTCGTTCTACTTCTCAGTAAGAAGAAAAATAGTCTAATAGTGGATGGAAGTTTTATTGACAGTTTTCTACTTCTAAGAACACCTTCATGGTATAACCCGATATTCATGGCTGTTTTTCCTCTGCTGCTGTTTTCTGTAAGCTGATGTGGAAGTCAATGCACAATACAGTCTAGCAAAGTGAATGGAGCAGTTATGAGACTGTAAGATTTTTTGTCTACTTTGCAATCCCAGCATTCAGTATTGACCATTATGGATTTGCAATGGACCAAGTGGAAGAGTCGATATAGTACATCTCATTGTCTCTCTGGGACTTGAGGAGTGCTCGTATCTGGGCTGTTCACATTTCAAGAATACAAGAGAGCTAAACTGGAGAGTAAATACCTAAATGTCCTTCTTTGACATTAGCTCTACATCTATAGTATATTGTACAAGCTGTGACAGATGTATCTATTCAAATCTGTCATAGTTTTGTGCTGATTGTGGCTTTTTGACATGTCCCATCAAAGAGCCAATAATGATGTATTTTTGGCATCCCTAAAAGTGCTTCCCATGTCTCTCAATTACTCGCCCACAGCAGAATGGCTGCCTTTATTAGCTTCTCCATTGCTATGTCATTTGTGTTATTCTAGTGCCATGTGAAGTATGACTTCCTGCCATTTATTGGCTAAAGGCAGCTAGCTGCTTTTTCCCCCAGAGGTTTTTTTTAATCCCCTAAACGTACTAGATTATGTGCTGGCCAGAAGTATTATTATTCTTTACTGTCAGTACGTTCATTGGTTTCTGTAGGTACTCTTTACATCTGGTAAAATAAGTACTATAAATACTCAGCAACAATTAAGCTTAATTACAATTTTAAAGTATAATTAAGAAGTATTTTCAAAGTACCAAATTCAAACAGCACATAGCTATTCAACATGGACAAAAAATACAGCCTAGAAGCATACCTTGGGACCACTGTGTTTTACATGAGGCAGTACACATGGAGCAGGCTTATTGGTCTCCACCAGCAAAGAGACGCATATGCTTTTAATATTCTGATCTAGATGTATTTTTGCAGTCCTAGCACTGCCCTAAAACACTGTAAGGCCCCTGCCACGTGACCAAGCAAATAACCCACTACCTCACCTTATTGGGATTTGAAAACAGAAAGTTCCCAATTCTGATTCACCTCTGAGCAGAAGAGCCCTTCAGTTCAGTGGAATGGCAACGAGCCATTTAATTATGTGTCAAATCCTATTACTGTATTTTTATCTTAAACACACAGGCATGATATTGGGTTACATGTAGAAAGTACTAATTCTGTGTGTAGTAAAGATAGAAGTGCTCAGCATTCAGATAGTAAAATGTATTATAAAAGACTACATTTAAAAGGTTAATGCGATGAGAAACTGCTGCACACAGATTAATAGAGAACTGTTTAGAACAGTTTGTGTTAAACGCAGCATCCATGCGATTAGTTGCTTTCTTCAGTACCATTGGAGGCAGTATTCTCTTCTTAAACTCGTTCAGCTAAGGACATTCCACTGCTGTCTGATGTATGTCATATTAGGTAATAGGAAAAATGTTCAAAGTATATTTTCTTTATTTTCCTTTCCAACCTGGTGATTCTATGATTCTATTATGGTTTAGTAGCTTAATGGGTAGTAATGGTGTTGGGAGGATTGTTGGACTAGATGGTCCTTTCCAACCCTGTGATTCTATGATTCTATTATTCCTACTGCAGCTTTGAGACATTCTTCATGGTTTGATGTAATTTGGGGGGGGGAAAAAAGTAATCTTTTCCTTGTGGGGAGAATGGAAGAGCTCTGACTATAAATTTGATAATATAGGAAGGAGGAAAGCACTACTGAACTGATAATTAAAATGACTTTTTAATTCCCAGTCTATTCTCATGGTAGCACATATTTCACTTAAGTTTTGCTCCTAAAATCAGATTTACAGGCTGGAGCCTAACAGAAACTACACAGGTATAGCTACAGTCTGTACAGAAGAAAAAATTACTACTCATAACATGAATCGTTTTCCCTACATTTTATAGGGGCAAGTCATCAGTGTAGGTAGTAATCATTAAATCATCTGTGCAGCATAAGTAAATGCACAGATATGAGGAAAAAAAACAACCACAAAAACACTGAAGTATTGCAACAAGACTTTATAACCAAGACAGCTAGGAAAAAAGACCAACCATTCAGACCCCTTTTAGAGGCAGTAAATACCCTCCCCCCCCCATAAGTTGCCCATCGCAGAGTTCAGATGCACACCTGGTTTGCAAAGAAATCAATGGTAAAGCGCTAACTATAGTTTCTATAACTCATCAATTAAGAGAATCTCCACATGCATCTCACAGAAAGCAGACTGGCTAATACTTCTACTTTGGAGCCTACAATTTAACATATAGGCAATAAACAAAATGGATATACATTTTTAAAGGTGTTTTCTTTCTTTTCTACATTTTGATGGAATTAGAGTTCTAGACCTCAGTTTTAGTTCAGTCACGACAACTGTAAAGAAACAAATTCCAGTGCAACTTCTAGCACCCTTCAAAGCAACCACCACCAACAAAAAAACCTAACACCAACAGTACTTACTATTTCATAGGATAAAGCATTACAGCTTTTCAGAAGAAAACACAACAAAACCTAATTTCAGCTTCAGAGTATACATAGTGCATGCTGTGGAACCAAAACTCAGGGCTGTGAGTAGCTTGGCCCTACTTTCACCCAGATCAAGCCTAAGAGCTTCAAGCACTTCCATTGAGTGGTGCCAAGGGAGTAGGAGCTGACAAGTGTTGCTGAACAAGTACATCTAATTGAAGCCTGCAGGAGCTAATTACTAGCCACGCTAAATGAAGAGGCTCAGATGTTAAAGTGAGGTGAGGTTCAATCGTTTTAAAGCTGTGATGGTAATTTTTCCCATTTCCTAAAAATTTCCCTTTTATGATCCTTCAAGGGATGGAAAAATCTGCTTTCCTCTTGGGAAGTTATTATTTCAGCTGTTAATTAACATTACAGGTAGAGGTTTGTACTCTAGAGTTAGGGGTGATTTTTTTCCTTTGTATCTTATTGCCAGACCTTTTGGAGGCATTTTGCTAGCTAAAATTAACCCAAATAAAATCTGATTTTATTACAACCTAGAGGCTGTAGTTCAAGGCAAAGACCTTGCTTATTTGTGCAGGTGGTATACATACAGCATTTAAATTCAGGGCACCTGAATTTCACTCAGTGAACTGAGTACAGTTTGTCCTGTTTCTGAAAGATACATCATTAATTAAGCAAAAGGTTTAGAGCTAGCCACAAAATAATCCATGAACTAGAAACTCCTTGAAATGGCTCTGTTACAACCAACCTTCAACCATATGAATGAATGTTCTTCGAGTCAGGAAAATGTATCACTTCTCTGCACTGTACAGCAATAGGGCAATAGGATGGAGGTGGAGAGCTGACTCCAAGTGACCATTAAAGCACTTCCCTGATGTCTAGGAAGCCAGCAGAAATTGAGGAGCTTACTCTAAATATCGGCAGTGTCTTAAATGGCTACAGCTCCTTGACTGTACAGCAGAGGACTCTTGTATCCCACTGCACAGGGCTTCTGTATCCAGTGCATGTCCTTGTTAATGCTCAGTGGACATAATTTAAGGGAAGTGCCATGCAAAAACATAAAAGCAAGATTAGGAAATGGAAGTTTGCCATAGTTGACTGCAGAACGGGATTTATACTGCCTGTCACTTGCATTTTACTTTATCACCCCTGTGACTTTGGTAAGGCTTTGACAGCGCTCTCATCCAGAGGCAAGCAAGATGCACTTGAAATGTGGAGGCTGCCATGGAGTGAGAGCAGAACTGGTTAAAAACACCCAACAGTTACCAGGAGCAGTTACCAGGCATCTTCAGAGAAGGTGTTGTGCAGAGAGTTTATGGGGTCTACTGGGCTTATTGGGATTATGGTTCATAGGTCTGTACCTCAACCAAACTCCACATTACTAGCAGCTATAGCCTGAGAGGAGTCAGCTATCTCAGATGTATAAGAAAATTATATGCATGAAATCTGAGGAAATGTGCACCCAGCAGAATTTAAAAGAAGGATTTTGATCTTTTGTTTGTGTTCTTTGGTTTGGCTTGTGTAGTTTATGGTTACCAGCACACCTAGCAGCTCCCGATGCTGCAGAAATGGGAATTTCTTTTAATTCCATAGTGGCGTCCCAGTGACAGCAAGCATAGCATATTTTAGAAAGGTGGTTACATTCTCCTTTTCTGATTCATTCTGACTTCAGCCCCTAGCACAGAACAGATTTGGAAAAGCTCATGTAGCTTCATTCTTCTGAAGCAGCTGATATTTTGGAACTTACTTAAAAATGAAGAAAAATGCACACTCTCTGTGTTACTTGATAGCTTTTTCATCACTCTATGAGTACAAGACACACTTTCAGCCCACTTACACCTTTGTGGCTTGGTAATGAAAGCCTATGTGAAGAGAAAAAACAGAGTAGTTAAGCCTAGAAGCCAGTTATTACTCTTTTTGTCAGTGGCGGCATCTCAGTGAACTTTATAAGTAATTCGTGATACTTTTTTTTTTTCTTCTTACTCCATGGTTTTCATATACCACTGTCCATTGAGACTGTGATTCCTTGTTGGGCTTTACAAAGAGTCAATGGTTGACCAAGAAGGGACAAAGGAGTTTTGTGAATCTGTGTTGAACTGAGGGGCTATTTCATTTTTAACTAAGTTTGAGAGGAGGAAAATGTCATCTAGAAACAAAAGGACCATGCTTAATCCATATGTCAAAGCCTAATAAATCTTGCCTTTGATTTTGTGATTTGTGAATGAATCAGTTAAATGGATGCTACATTCCTGAATGAACCCTTGTAGTTTTTATCCATTTGTGACACGAATATGCTTTCCTGAGCGGGGTTCAGGAGGCATGCTCAGACAAAGAGCTGTTGAGGCCATTTCCATTTCCTTTCTCAAAGAGCCCAAGTTTGAAATGGTCTCCAGAGAAAATCAAAAAACAAGACTCCACACTTCCACAAAGTAAGCAGTGAAGCCTCTTAGCAACTGAAAATGAAGTCACACAGCTGGAGAAATGGTAGACAGTATATGCAGAAGGTTTTCATTTGGAGTGTTTCACTGGAGCATTTCTGTCAGGTAAAAGCTCTTCAGAGGCTACGGGCCATTTCTTTTCTCCCTTGAACTGTCCATAGGGCAGGTGTACGCTCCTTCCTGCCCTCAGGGTGGCACTGGCTTTGCAGTTGGGGAGACAGGGGAAGCCAAGTTCTCCCACAACACCTGCAGCTCTAATTCACCCTTAGAAAGCTGCACTGAGAAGTAGAACTCAGCTATGTCCTTTTTTTTTTTTTAGGTGACAGGCTGGGAATGCTGATGCCAGAAAGCCCAGAGGAAAGCAACAGTGCTAGGACTAGCATTGGTTCTGCTTCCTGTGACCTCAACAGAGGCAAGTTGATCAGGACACTGTGGAAAGAAGGTTTAGTTGCATGTTGCATTTAGAATCACAGAATGGCTTGGGATCCTCAAGTTTCAACCCCTCTGTTGTGGGCAGGGTGTAGTGTGCCACCCACTAGATCTGGCTGCCTGGGGCCCCATCCAACCTGTCCTTGAACACCTCCAGGGATGGGGCATCTACAACCTCTCTGGGCAACCTGTTCCAGTGCCTCATTCTTAGTAATGATTTCCCTCCTAATACCTAATCTCAGTCTCGCCTCTTTTACTTTAAAACCATTCCCCCTCATTCTATCACTATTAGACTATTTTAAAAGTTGGTATCCCTCCTGATTATAATCTCCCCTCAAGTACTGGAAGGTCTCTGTGAGGTTTCCCCAGAATCTTCTCCAGTCTGAACAAGCCCAGCTTCCTCAGCCTTTCTTCGTAGGAGAGGGCTCATGGCACATGGCTTGTGGCTTATGGCAGGTGAGCCATGGCACACAGCTCATGGGATGTGGCTTACTTGTGGCACCTGCCTTGTGGGAAGTGACTCATGGATACTGCTCACTCATGGCACCTGGCTTGTTGCTTGGGGCTCACTGATGGATGGCATGTGGCTTGTGGCTCATGGAACACAGGTAGCTCATGGTTTGTGGCTCACATGCGGCCAGCATGTGGCCAACATATATACATATATTTTATGACAGAAGGAAAGAATGCCACCAAAAGGGACATGGACAGGCTTGAGAAGTGAACCCATGTGAACCTAATGAGGTTCAACAAGGCCAAGTGTAAGCTTCTGCACCTGGGTCGGGGCAATTCCAGGCATAAGTACAGACTGGGAAAAGAACTCATTGAGAGTAGCTCTGCATAGAAGGACTTGGAGATTCTGGTGGGAAAAGTTGAACATGAGCCAGAAGTTTTGCATTTGCAGCCCGGATCCTGGGCTGCATCCAAAGAGGAGTGGCCAGTGGGGCAAGCGAGATGATTGTCTTCCTCTACTCTGCCCTTGTTAGATCTCATCTGGAGTACTGCATCCAGGCCGGGGACCTCCAGCACAAGAAAGACATAGAGCTGCTGGAGTGAGTCCAGAGGAGGCCATGAGGATGCTCAGAGGCTGTGCTTAATATTGCTGAAGAGACTCTCATGAAAGATGCCTGTGTATCTCAAGAATAAGATCATTCACCCATGCTCCCTTCATTACTATATCCTACATCTGTAGGGTACAGTGCAGAGAGGTTACCAAGTTTCACTCATCTATATGACATTCATTCACTGAATCCTGTATGATGCTCTTCTGCTGCTGCACTGCTTTCTCAGATGCTTGAAACTCAGCACTGCAGGTCCTTTCTTGATTTTGGGATTTTACATGATCAGTCACTGAGCTGCCATCTCACAAGAAATTGCAAGGGAAAAGAGGGGTTTTGAGGCTGTGGCTGAGACAAGGAGAGAAAGCAAAGCAGAGCCCCATTTTAAAGGAAGTCCTGCAGGAGATTTGCAAGGCTTCTCCAAATTGAAATCATGTGGTCTACCTGGACTTCAGTAAGGCCTTTGACACTGTCCCCCATAACATTCTCGTGAAGAAGCTGGCTGCCTATGGTCTGGATGGGTGTACGCTCTGCTGGGTGAAGCACTGGCTGGATGGCCGGGTCCAAAGAGTTATGGTCAATGGAGTTGAATCCAGTTGGCGGCCAGTCACGAGCGGTGTCCCCCAAGGCTCAGTACTGGGGCCACTTCTGTTTAACATCTTCATTGATGATCTTGATGAGGGGATTGAGTGCACCCTCAGTAAGTTCGCAGATGACACCAAGCTGGCAGGGAGAGTTGATCTGCTAGAGGGGAGAAGGGCACTGCAGAAGGACCTGGATAGACTGGATTGATGGGCCAAGGTTAATGACATGAGTTTCAATAGGGCCAAGTGTCAGGTCCTGCATTTTGGCCACAACAATCCCAGACAACCCTACAAACTTGGGGAGGTGTGGCTGGAAAGCTGCCTGATGGAAAGGGACCTTGGTGTGCTGGTGGACAGTCGGCTGAATATGAGCCAGCAGTGTGCCCTGGCAGCCAAGAAGGCCAAAGGCATCCTGGCTTGTATCAGGAATGGAGTGGTGAGCAGGACTTGGGAAGTCATCCTGCCCCTGTACTCAGCATTGGTGAGGCCTCACCTCGAGTACTGTGTTCAGTGTTGGGCACCTCAGTACAGAAAGGATGTGGAGGTACTGGAGCAGGTCCAGAGAAGGGCAATGAAGCTAGTGAAGGGCTTGGAAAATCAGCCCTATGAGGAGAGGCTGAGGGAGCTACAGCTGTTTAGTCTGGGGAAGAGGCGGCCGAGGGGAGACCTTATTACTCTCTTCCAGTACCTGAAAGGTGCTTACAGAGAGAGCGGGGCTGGTCTCTTCTCAGTGGTGACAGGTGACAGGACGAGGGGAAATGACCTCAAAAGTTGCACCAGGGTAGGTTTAGGTTGGACATTAGGAAACACTTCTTTACAGAAAGGGTGGTTAAACATTGGAATAGGCTCCCCAGGGAGGTGGTTGAATCACCATCCCTGGATGTGTTTAAGAGTCGTTTGGATGTGGCGCTCGGAGATATGATTTAGCAGAGGGTCGTTAGAGTTAGGGTACTATGGTTAGGCTGCGGTTGGACTTGATGATCTTTTGAGGTCCCTTCCAACCTGAGTGATTCTATGATTCTATGATTCTATGAAATCATGTCTGTGGGTGAGACAGTGAATACAAGACAATCCTATTAAAAAAGGGGACTATTGGCTTTCAGCTTGGTTCTAGAGAAACAAACTTATGCATATGCTTGGTCTAGCTGGCTGGTCTCAGCCTGCCTTTTGCCCTCAAAGCCACTGGATACCATTCACCAAACACAGAGATGAGGGAAACGTTATGGAGATATCAGGTCCTTACATGCAAAAACTGATGGCTGTATAAAAGAGAAGGAACCAAAAAATATCTTCATTCAGTTGTAGGAAAGACAGAACCAGGGCATTGCAAAATATCTGATCTATGGGAAATGCTGATTTATCTTTCTGACAGACTAATTCCTGCTTTTAAGAAAGGTGGAGAAGAAAGTCTGTGGCTTATTACAAAAGTTTTGAAAGAA
Organism: Alectoris magna; assembly: GCA_030625065.1. Classification (NCBI taxonomy): domain Eukaryota; kingdom Metazoa; phylum Chordata; class Aves; order Galliformes; family Phasianidae; genus Alectoris; species Alectoris magna. The sequence goes on from CM060561.1 coordinate 122,937,889, forward strand.
GGAATATTAGGGGTGCCCAGATTTCCCAAACAAGCATTCTTTTAAGAAACATATAGTGTTTCTTAAACATAAGTGCCATTAAAAAAAAAAAATTAAAAAATCCCACATTTCTGAGATTGTGGGCTTTGTAATTTTTTTGCCAAGAGAGAAGAGATTAAGAGGATACAGGCACAGCATGCTGATTATGGGAAAACAGAAAGATTTTGCTCAGTTGATGTCTAATCAAAACTATAACAGCCTTTAATCTGAAGTACAAACACTCAGACCAGCCGTGCAATGAGTTGCGTTGGCCAATATTACATACAATATTCTACACACAGCAGTGGGGAAGATGAAAGAAGTGGTATGGTCATTAAGGCACAGAGGAACTTGATGTTTAAGGCACAGCCCTTCCTGGTTGTTAGCACTCACTAGCATCCCAGACAGGCACAAGGGTGGGCTGATCTCCAAGGGTAGTGTCACGGGGTTATATAGATCAATCTGTGTCCGTGACAGGGGAGGGGGCAGTAGCTCTACCCAACATGGCTGCTGCCTGAGGAAGGGGACTGCCTTCCTCAGGCAGCAGCCATGTTGGGTAGAGCAGAGCCATGAGCTGCTGGCAGGTCAGTGGTGCAGTTCCACAGAGACAGTGCCAAGAGTGGGAAACTGGGTAAACAAGTTCATTGCACACCCATGGACTGGCACAGCGAGCTGACTTGAGCTTAACTCTGTGGCCAGTGTGCAGTTGGCTGAAGAAATGTGTGGCCTGAAAGACTGAAGATAGGCCTAAGAAAGAGGAATACCTTAAGATCCATCAGGGTTGTCACTCATGTGACACATAAGAAAAACTCTTCACCTTTCATTCTTTCCATCTGTTAGCTATACTAAAGTGATTTGAGAGGTTTGTTTGCTCAAAATTAGAAATAGCAATCCATTTTCATCCAAAAGCTGGACGGATTTAACATGTTATTCCACCGTTCAACAGCTTGGAGGAGTGCAGAATACCTGTAGAGCCAGGAACCAGCTATTCAAAGTGTACTGTTAATTCTCAGTTCAGTCATGGTGTTGAAAGCATAGCAACAAGAAAAGCAAGTTTTCTAGCAAGAGATTTTGGAAAAAACACAGTTATATTGGGTTGACACATCTATACATACAACTCTAGGTCTTGATTCAGTTAAGCTGGCTGCAGACAGTACACTGCATAACGCCTGGTGAAGAGTAGGACCTATCTGGTAGAGCCTATAGATCTCTGTGAACTCTTAGCCTAAGAAATGCATTTTTTTCTCCCTGTGAAATAATTAAAACATGTTTAAAATGCGTTACAATTTTTTGGAAGGCTTGGATTTATCAAGGCACATTAACTCATCCTAGCATATGTTGTTTGACTATGTAAAACAGAATGGGAATTATGTCCTCAGTATGAGCCCCTGCAAATTTGTTATTTATGAAGATGTGGATGCGTGGTGAATATGTTCCCCATTGTATTTAACAGTTCAGAAACCTACCTCACTTGGGGTTCTGCAAACAAAAGACAATGGCACCATCTACAACTGTTGTCATTACAGGATTTTTGTGTTTTAAATGTTTTTTCTTTTCTCTGGTTTTCAAAATATGATCTTGGTGGAAATCTCACCAGGGAGTTCCATTAAATATTAACAGCATGTAACACATACATGTATTATTCCAACTAAATGCAAAACGACCTAAGGGTACAAGGACATGAGCGTGCTTATGAGAGTGAGTAAAAGCATGCACAAAGTCACTGCCTTCAGTGCAGGCATGGATTAAGATTAAATAAACAAATGACTTCTGTCTATGGACATCAAATATCAAAAATGACAGGAGCTGACAAGTGGAGTTTGTAACACTGAGTATAGCAGTTTCCCGGGGAAGGGCTCAAGGGACATTCCTGCAGAATGTGTGCCTGTCCCTTATGTCACCTCACGCCAGTGGAGCATCCGCAGGGACACTGGTAGCACCTGCTGAGGAAAGGCAGAAGTGTGCAAGAAGTTCTGGACAGTCAGGGAGGACCACATGAGTACTGTGCGCTCTTGAACCCAAGTGGATGCCCTGAAACCAATCAGTCCTGCCCATTCCCTCAGTCCTCACATTTCCTGTGGTGAATTTGACAAGTCGACCAGATGAGCAGGCTTGAAGGTCCTCTGAACTGTAGCTAAGGGCTATGTTCCAGTTGTCCAACAGGACTGTCACGTCACATACATGCCTAAATGGAAGGGGTCAGAGTGTCCGGACAATACTTCACATTACATTACTACCACTGGCTTTTACTTGGTTCAAGCAGCAACTCCTGTTTCCCTCCTCTCCAGTTCCAGCTCTGCACAGCTTCTGAGAAGAATGCAAATGTTATCACAGCTCTAGAGATGCCAGCCTTTCCAGATCACATTAAAATCATTAGCAGAATTATGATGATTGTTTCTCACCCCTCTCACCCCCCTACAAATATTTAATTAAGATTTATCTAGCAACTACAACATTCATTTTGGCTTCAAAAGAAAGCAGCTACTTTTTTCCCTTATATGAATTAAAAACCTTCCATAAGTTTTGACCAAACATCTAAAAGAAAACAAACAAACAAAAAAACCCCACAACTCAAAACAACAAATCCAACCAACAACCCTAAAAAAGACTGCTATTATTATTTTAAATATGAAATATCTTAAAGGGTATGCATTTTATTGAGTCTTGGACCTAGTCCTTAACTAGTTTGCAGCAGAGCAATGCAGAATTTATTCTCTATCCGCTGTTTAACCAGGCAGAATGTGACATGAAAGGATGGTCCTGGCTGGATGCTGTAGGTTTGCCAGAGATCCAGGAATAAGTTTAGCTAACTATTTTTTTTTTTTTTAATGAAGTTTACTGACTTCACATTGCTATGCACAGTTGTTGCTGAAGCTCCCTTCGCAATCTAGTGTGCAGCTTCTGTATTCTCAATACCTGCACAGGCATATGCATTCCCAAGAATAAATGGAAATAGACAATGTAGGAAATGATGTTTCAAGCAATTTTCTGCCAGCAAAATATATAATTATTTTCATTGGAAAGGGCAAATATTTGATTAAAGAGAACCAATTCTGAGACTGCTCTGTTGGAAGATACTCAGGCACAGAGGTGACCGGGGAGGTTAGAAAACTGCGAGATGGAACATCTCTAATCTCATTTTTTTTCCTTCAAGTCTGTAAATGCATTTTGCGGATATCAAGTAATTAATTTCCAGAACCTAGACATTTCTAATGTTTGTTCAGCTTCAGCATATGCTGGCTGCCTGCCTGGACAGCCATAGCTGATGGTGCTTGCTCTTTACGACTTCAGCAACGACATCCTACCTGTGTATGACAGTGTAAGGCCTGGAAGGCTGTAAAATGCATTACATGTATGAACACATGGAATGATTTAGGTCTGGATATCCCAGACAATACACAGGATATTTACACAAATGCCAACTTCACTATTCATTTTCAGTGCATCTCAAATGACAGCTAAACTAGAAAGTACATTTCCAGCATCCTCCACCTGACACTGCCATGGTTGTGACCTCCAGGCATTATTGTGTTTTTACTTATTATGCTTTCAGGTACAGCCTACTAGTTGGACATTTCCATCACATGTGTTACAAATGGATACTGTACCATTTGTAGCCAGGAGTAAGGCCAGAGGAAAGTGAGAAAGGCTGCTGAATAAACTAAATCAGGAAACTGTTTGGACAGCAGCTCTCCCAGCTGAGGTGATGATGTATACCGACATGTAGGACCTGCCCTTAGCTCGGTATATTGTCACATGGAAACTTCAGTTTGTATGTCAGCGCAGCTTGGGCCATTAGCCATTTTTTTCTCCAGTCACCCCTGTTCCAGGGGGAACATCGCTCTAGAGAGTGCTGGCTGATACAGTCATTATTTATCATCATGACATCCCTCCTGGGACGGTTAACAAATGAGTCCCACATGTCTCCTGAAAAATCTGTCAAGACCATCAGTATATTACAAAGAAGGCACAGACAGCCTTTATATAATAACTCTTCTGGAAAAAAAAAAAAAGTCTAGACAGTGCAATATTAAAGCCTAATAGCTTATTCATCAGCAAAAAAAGAGCACACACAAAAAATAAAACACAGAATAATTGTTAGGCTCTGGTATGATCAATGCCTGTTCTCCATCACGGGTCTTCCATGCTTAATAACTGGAATTTGTGTTCATGTATGCCTTTGAAAACACATGCATGCCGTCATGGCGCACCAGAGGTCAAAGTTACAGCGCACTTCTGTTCAATTGAGAGAAAAAAATCTACAGAGAACTGTCAGGATGTCAGCAGTGTTGGCACCCTTGCTCTTCACACATACAGACTCGGTGTCTAGTCTCATTTTTAATTCAGCAGACAAACCACTCATACTGACTGATCTCACACTGAAGCCTTTATCAAATTCACATGCCCACTGTCTTGATGTAAACCTTTTCCCTGGGATCCTCAAGCTCCTGGGTCCAGCTTTGCCTGTGAAACTGCATACAAGCACCAGTATTCCTTTGTTTGCCCGGTCCTCCCACTAAGGAATAACAACAGGAACTGAAACTGCCTATGAAGCCTTGATCCTGCAGCAGAACAAACTTTATTTGAATCTGAATATTGCTTCTTGAAAAATTCCTATTCCTCATTCTGATTCCAAATAAAACCTAGATATTTCTATGGATACCAACTTTCAGCCAGCACTGATAATGTAATTCTAAGAATTAAGCATTGAAGCAGTAATCTGTAAATGTCTACAGAAGGAGAAAGAAAGGATAAACGAGCCCATGTAAGAAAGATCAAGATGCTGCAACGATAAAAACCAGATATGGCTCTACATCTCTGGGAAACTGTTTTAGACCAAGGTTTGCGGTGCACCAATAAGATAGCACTTCCAGTGCATTTGGAAAATAAAAAATAAAAGTCAGATAAAATTTTAAGCTGGGTGTAGCTGTAAGCCTTGAACTGTCTTGAAAACGCATTTTCAAGGTGTATGACACCGCTTCCTTGTTTTCTGATTATTTTATATTACTTTTAATAGATAGAATTAGGGATGAGGAGGGTAGCCTACCCTTCCCCACCCTCCGCCTTCTCACAGAGGAGTTGTGTCCTTCTATCCAGCTACTAGCAGTTCTATTAAAATTATCTTAATTGAACTCTTCTTTTTGCTGCATTTGAATGCTTTTCTTGTGCATGGCACATTTAAGATTTCATTAGTGAGACCTTCCATTTTCCTAAATGACTTAAAATCATTTGTTTTATTCTTCTATTTAAATGATTAAGTTGACAAAGGAGAATGCTGGGGGATTTGCAGTAGATTAAAAAAAAAAATCCAAATTTCCACATAATTCTTCTTTCCACAGAAAAAAAGATTTTAAAAACCCCACAGCTGAAAGATGAGCTGAGAATTACATGAGTTGCAAAAATCAACTTTACAGCACTGTTTAGCAAAGTATCTACTTTACAATTCCTCCCTCTCACACCTACATGCTGATAGTACTGCTATGCAGGATCTCTTAAAGTTATTATAGCTCAGTTCAGCCACAGTGATTCTTTGCACAATTTAATTTGTACAAGTTGCACAGCTTTCTATTACCAGCTGCCAAGCAGAGAAGTACAACATTTAAATCTGCGTAATAAGAAGCGATATTCTCACTCAAGATTAAAGCACTGAAGCCAGAAGTCGGATCAGATGTATTCATTTGTCTTTTAAGTGAATAGCTTCATTTCCTAAAGCACTGCACAAATTCAAATATCTTTAGCTTTCCATAGGATATTTAAACACTGGTCCATCTTATCAATATACCCAACATACATTCAGCATTTTCGTGCAAAGATCTAGCAGAAGTAACACATCTGTTCTTCCCTCCTGATAGCTTCCATTGGGATACTGGATATACCTTTGCAGCCGGTACCTTCTTTTCCAAGGAGTAGCCAAAACACGTATTAAGTAACATATCACGTCAGCTCTGAGGTGAGTTGGCTTTCCATTTGAGAGAAGGTTTTGTTTATAAAAACAGCATTTCAGTGATATTTTATGTACAAATTCACATCTTTTATAATTTACAACGCTTTGCTCATTTAAGATCCAATATATGACTTCTAAACATTCTGTTTTCAGGGATACTTGATGCTATTCAGTGAAAGTGCTCATTGATCTCAGGTTAATGTTGCAGCACCTCATGATTAGCAGCGATTAGTAGAAATAAAGGTCTTTTTATACCATCATCAGCTGCAAAATCAGCTCTAAAGTCACCTGATGACATCACTATTCATATTCATACAATCTGAATCGATTCTTCAGAGCAAAATTTGTTTACTTCAGCTAATGAACAGTCAGAGATAGATGGAAAGTATTGTTTTACCTTCAAATGACAGATCCCCAAACAGCTGTTTTAGAACAGTATTATGCTAATGATCAATTTTCTGACCATTAGATTTCAGCAGAGCATTCACAGGCTTAAAGGCAAGACTGCAGACGTAATGGATCAGTAGCCCACATGGGAAAACGTGTGCATGTGTGCACACACACACAGGCTGAATCACCAACCATCTCATACGGCTCAGTAATAAAGTAATTGCTCTTCTTGACATTTCAGATGAGATTTGGGTCAGATTCTGTACCGTCCCGCTTATGTCTCCTGGCAGTTCCTTGCACACTCCCATGCTTCACTCCGCTCCTGCTATCAGTCAGCCATCCTAATGGAGTGACCGTTGCTGCTGCAAGGCAGCGGCATTGTTTGCAGCTTGCTGTCCTGCAGGAACCCACACCCAGTGTACCTGCGTACACTCGTATGTGGTGTCTCTTCAATAACTAGTTGAAATGAACAGATCAGGCTTGGGGGGAGGATAGAGGAAAAAACAACAACAAACAACACCAACCTGAACAAACAAAACCTAAACAACCCCCATCCAACAGCAACAAACCTTGTACTGCTGCACTACAGCGATTCATTACAGGCTCTGTGTCTAACGAGATGAACGTAACTGCTAGAGTCTCACAGTAGCAGCTGGGAAATTAGTGTCAGATTTTCCTGGAGACACGGTAAGAAAAACTCTGGATTGCTGAAATTAGTTCACTAATTAGTTCACAGACTAAAGATGTAAATTATCAAGAAGTATTAACATATTTGAAATTCTACCTTTTATTTATGGCTCAGTATCAAAACATTAGCAGTATACAAAGGCTGCCCAGATTGTTTTCCCAAGACAGAAAAAGTTCTATCCATGAATGTATTTTGTGAAGCCCATCATAAGCATAGCATGTTGTTGTCAGATATTACCCTGTGATGTAATAGTACTGATAGTAACTATTATTCAAGTAGCTCAGGAGATCAAATGGGGGTAATAAAAGAATGCAGCAAAACATTGCCCTCATTAACCTAAAGAACAGATTGTCCGTTGTATGATCACTGCAAATATATTCTGCAGTGTCAGAGATGTTCTTCCATGCCTTATGGATATCTGAAAACTATGGAGGAGCACATGCAAAACACTCAAGTATCTGCTCATTGCTTTTGTTGCTATATTAGACATTGCTTCTCTCCCAGAGTACTTTCCTTCCACCCATCTATTAAGAAATAATTCCATCGCTCCAGGCTATTTTCATTGGCCAGATATCCATTTACTACAAATTGAAGTGTCTACAGAAAAGAGATGCAATTCCAGATACATCAGCACATGTGATTCTCAAATATATTCTAGTTTATTCCATATAAAAATTGCTTTTAGAAAACTGATTTGCATTAAGAGTAATGCTTAACATATGTATCTTAGAGACATTATATCATAGTAAGTCTCTTTGTAGCAAAAGGGGAAGAATATCCACATTTCCAAAATAAAGTTTGCTTTTTATAAGTCACAATTTGCGAGACAGGGAATGATTTAAGGAATTTTTGGTTTATAATAGTAGGTCCAAGGCAGTGAGCAACACATTTGATTTTAAATAAATTACCAGATACAAGCTCCAGGTCTATTATACAAGTGAGTGCATTAAGAACTACACAGGGAAGCATGTCAGAGACTGTATTTCAGATAGAGTTCTCAGTGTAATATTAACAACTCCCTACTGCTACCTAAGTATGAATGAAGACCTCTAGTAGAGTGCAGGGTCAAAAACCTGATACTAAGGAGGGCTGGGGTGCAGGAAGGCCATGAGCTGAGCAGGTACAAGCCTGCAGTGTACTTGGGCAGCACACTGCTTTAGTGGTTCTCTGGTCTTTTGAAAAAGCCCCAAATCTTTGATTCACTGCAGGCAGAATGCAAAGGCAGTACATACACAACTAGGCAAAGGACTTAAGTAAAATAAAAACAGCTCAGCTTGAATGCCAAATGAGACTGTGACTACTGGGTGGCCACAAGAATGTGAGGAGGGAAAACGGACTTTGAATGTGGTAGGCCTTTTAAAGCTGCACTGACACAGAGCGGGTTGCTTGTCCTCCTGCTGCTGCTGAGATAAAACACGCTCCAGTCCCATATGCTTTATAATCCTAAAAGTGTGAAGGAGAGCATTTCACACATGCAGAGTGAAAGCCATATACTGCATTTTTTTTTAGATTAAGTATTCATTCCCTGCGAACAGTTAACTGGAAAGCACTGCTCCCTTCTGAAAGGTTATTTTTACTTCTCGTTGCGTTTAAGTGCTGATGGTGGAGGGGACGGGAAGGAAGAAGGACAGCAAGCAGGAAACACTTCACCAGGTTCCACTCCTCAGGCAGCCCTCGGCTCTTCAAACGGAACCCGAAGCATCCCATGTCGCTGACATGGCTACGGCCGCGGGCGCTCAGCGAGGTCACGGCACCACCTATTGAGGGAAGGCAGCAACGCAGCACGTTTTCAATTTGCAAAAAGCATGAATCCCCTTAAAAATGGAAGATTGGTGGCTGACAACCTATTATATATATCAATAAATCGGCAATAATAGTGATGGGCTTTTTTTTTTTTTGGGGGGGGGGGGGGGGGGTATGACAGGAGGTTCTGCACTTTGGGATAGGACCCTACATACTCCTTCATCCCCACCTTCTAGCTCTCACTCTTTTGCTGCTCTCAGCAAGGTCACGAAGTAACTTTGAGTTGTATTCAGCATTCCTGCTGCTCTTTTGAGACAGAAATAGAATCCCTCCTGTGTTTGAAAAACCCTGCTCTCAGTTTAAATTGGAGCAGGACAGGGGGTATGTTCATGCATCAGCTTCATTTCCTCACAGAAATCAAAGAATGGGAGCTTCTAAGAACAATACTGGCCCTCCCAAAGCCCACAAGGCAACACCCCAGCCACGACCACCATGAACACCACTACTGGAGCTGGATCCTGGCACACAACGGCAGGAATGTCAAAGCCACAGAGCTCTCCTGACCATAAACTGTTCACAAGTTAGTCTGGCTTGTTGAGCTAAAATAGAAGCTCTGCCTTATCTCTGGGCCATGAGAGACAGCAAGAAGAAGTAGCTGCAGATGGTGTGAGTTCTGGAATCTGCAACAATATTTGGACTTCTAAGGTTTATTTTAACATTTCTTTGCATATTCAATGAAAAATTCACAAAATCAGTGTCAGTGTGGGAAGTGAAATAGTTCTTAACTCATAATAGCACTGACATGTTTAAATACACTGAAAGGAAAATATGGTCACAAGCTGAGTGAGCAAATTTAATCACTTAAATGGAACCCTAGGTAGACAGCCAGTAACATTCCTAAAAAACAAAATTAAAACAGATTTAGCATTCAAGAAATAATACATATCCTGTAGAACGTAAACATCCAAGAATTGATATGAAAAACAGTCAGTAGATTTTTAACCTCATTTTTCTAGACATTAACATACATGACAGTAACTCTCACATTACTCTTCTGACCACTATGTGAACAACAGAATTGTGGTGTGGTGATCAAGTGAGATAAAGGCAAATTATGTTTATTCTTCTACCTCAAAAGTATGGCTGATGCAGTTACAAGTATTACTTCTTCCTGAAAAGCTCTCAGGAAAGATACCCATAACTGCAGTCAGTGAAATGTTACATTACAGTGCTGCTGAAGCTCCTTAATCAAGTTCTAGTTTTGCTGTATTAGGTGATCGACTGCCTCAAGAAAATTGACTGCCTCAAGAAAAAGTAGCTCCATTATGGAGCTGTGTCAGCTCTGCAGAGCCCATGACAGCTCATTAAACTGTGTGGCACCTGCTCCCCATAGACAGGAAACCTGAGCGAGTCATCTCAGCTTTCGGGTTTAAGAGGCAGGGATTCCTGGAGGAAGAAAAAAGAAAAACAAACAAAACCAAAACAAAGATGTAGAAGGATCTTTACCTTATCTGACATCAAGTGACTTACAGCAAAATTAAACGTGTGATTTGGGGTTCTTTACGTTGCCAGATAGACACCATTTTCACACTTGAAGGCAATTAGTGTCATTCATCACTGGTGTACACAATCTTCCCTCAGGTGAACACATTAGCACAATAATGTCTTCTAGGTATTTTCTCACTTACACGGTCATAGAGAACGCTGTACAAAATTGAGAAATAAAAGGAAAAGCAAGCTACAGCCAGCCAGAGAAACCTCCAAAATCATTCAGAAATTGTCACTGTCAGATCTTTGAAACTAGGTTGTTTTAAGATCATAAGGCCTGGGTTGAAAAGGACCTCAAAGATCATCCACTTTCAACCCCCCTGCTATGTGCAGGGTCGCCAGCCACCAAACCAGGCTGCCTAGAGCCACATCCAGCCTGGCCTTGAATGCCTCCAGGGATGGGGCATCCACAACCTCCTTGGGCAACCTGTTCCAGTGTGTCACCACCCCCTGTGTGAAAAACTTCCTCCTAATATCTAACCTAAACCTCCACTGTCTCAGTTGAAAACCATCCCCCCTTGTCCTATCACTATCCATCCCTGTAAACAGCTGCTCTCCCTCCTGTTTATGTGCTCCCTTCAAGTACTGGAAGGCCGCAATGAGGTCTCCCTGGAGCCTTCTCTTCTCCAAGAGAAACAAGCCCAGTTCCCTCAACCTTTCCTCATAGGAGAGGTGCTCCAGCCCTCTGATCCTCTTAGTGGCTCTCCTCTGGACCCACTCCAAGAGCTCCACGTCCTTCCTATATTGGGGGCCCCAGGCCTGTGGGGCCTCACAAGAACTGAGAAGAGGGGGACAATCACCTCCCTCTCCCTGCTGGTCACCCCTCTTTTAATGGAGCCCAGAACACAGTTGGCCTTGCTGCAAGCACAGAGATGACAAATCTTTCTCTAGTTACACTGACAAATCTACATTGCTAGGAAATGTTGGGTCTTTAAACTTGTCCAAATTCATATTTGTTTACCTATACCCATCTAAGGGTATTCTTCACACACTTCAGAACATGACAAGACAGTGATTAAAATTCACTTGGTAACAACTCACATTTGCACTCCTCTAACTGCTCTGGCTGGAAAAAACAAAACAAAACAAAACAAAAAACAAGACAAAACAAGAGAGGAATCCAAACTATGTAAAGTATTTGGATCGAATAGAAGTTTTTTTTCCACTGCTAAAGGTAACACAAGGCAGGCAATACAGGTAGCACAAGAGAGAAGCAGCTCTTCACAGTTCTTTCAGCTCTTATTTATGCAATAGTGAAACAGTGCTTGAAGTTTATCATTCTCCAATCTATAGTGTTAAACAGAGGGCTTGTCCAAATAGGAAACTCTGGGAAGGAAAAAGGAGTACAGAAAAGAAAATAGAAAGCATGATAGTTATTTTTCCCCTCTTAAATTGCAGTTCAAAAAGTTAACTTTTTCCTTTTTTTAAAGAAATCCACAAACTGAAACAAAACAGTCGCAAACTCCACAGCTCATGACTTCCATTAATTACGCACTAAAGTTAGAGCAAAAAACCAATGCAGCCTTCATAAATATACAAAAATAGGTTTCTCTACGAACAAATTTAAAAAAAAAACAAATGTTCCAAAACATCTGTAACAGATTACCTGCAGCATGAGAACGTGCAATGAATGCATCAAATAAAGCCTTGTTCCTTGTTTTAATCTTTGTTAAAGGTTAAAGCTTTTAGGCAATAATGGTTCATAAAATAACACTGTAAATAGGTGTAGTGAATCCGGCTGGGTTGGAGTTAATTTTCTTCAAAGGAGCCCTTATGATGCTGTGTTTTGGGTTTGTGGCTAGAAGACTGTCGATAACACATTAGTGTTTTTGGCTAAAGCTGAGCATAGCTCACACAGCACTGAGGTTTTCTTTTTCATTGCCTCCACCCCCTTTCCTCCTTGCCCCATAGGAATTAAACTGCTGGGGAGGGAAAGAAGCCGAGAGGGACACAGCCAGGACAGCTGAACCCTTACTGAGGGATATTCCACATCATACCAGAAGGTCACGCTCAGCAATAAAAGCTTGGTGAAAGTAGGAGAAAGGGGGACATTAGGGGTAATGGTGTTTGTCTTCCCATTGTGAACACCTGCCTGCTGACAGAAAATAAATTCCTGATTTACTTTTGCTTCTGCACACTGCTTTGCTTCACCTATTAAACTGGCTTTATCTCAACCCATGAATTTTCTTAGTTTTGCCCTTCTGGTTCTTTCCCTCACCCAGAAGGGCAGAGGTGAACAAGCAACTGGGTGAGGGCTTACCTGCCTGCTGGAGTTAACCCATCACAACAGCCTTGGCTTTTGAGTCAGTTTCTTTGGTAGTCCAAAGTCAGACAACAGTCAATCATCCACATGTGCTGCTTTGCTTTACTAGACTTTATTACAGGTCTAATACATTAAAACATAATATCAAAAAAGGTAGACTGGAGAGCTTTTACACTATAGAATGCCAATAATTATAAAAATTGAAATGACACCATTGAAGCTAGATGAAAACTTGCAAGAAAAGTATAGGGGGATGAGGAAGAAGAAAAATATAGTCAGTTTTAAAAAAGAAAAAAAAAGATACACGATCCAGAATATTTTTTTAATAGAAAATTTAATATCATTCTTTGAGTCAAACAATTCTATTTAGAACCAAATACCCATTAATGAAATTAAACCCAGATTTTGAACCTCTAAATAAGATCCATTGTCTCAGTTAACTTGCATTAAGATAGCTTGTGTCTTACACATCCCAAATACCCCCTAGAGTGTTTATTTATCATGCTGAAGTTGATAGATTGTTTGCCACACAGTTACAAGAACAGGTTTACGATTTTTAAGTTACAAAAATAGTTATAACTCATTAGTATTTCTATACATATTCCAAGCTATTATATGCACACTCTGTACAGTGGATGTTAACAGTGGTTAAGTTCACTTACTTGAAACAAAACAAAAAAACCCCACTAAACTAAATCACTCATGGTCAGACCCAAAATATATAGGCACCGTAATGCTTGCATGTCTGGCAGTAAACATCCCTACTTACACAAAGCAAAAGCAGTTTCAGTATCCAAAAAGCACACACATCTACACTGCAAGACCCTTACCACAGGGTCTCACGCTACGCCTTAGGGCTGGACACACTAGCTATAACTGTACAGATTTCTTACAGAGAACAGCTCCTGTCCAACAGGCCAACCCAAAGGCAGAAAACCAGGTTTGCATGACAGAAGCTTTAGGGGCAGCAAAGCAATCTCTTTCATTACCAGAATCTCCATCTAAAGGTTAAAAAAAAAAAAGAAAAAAAAAAAAGAAAGAAAAAGGAAGATGGCTTCTCAAGTAGACAAATACCAGATGTTTTTGCCATACCCAAATGGTTGTTTTTAACATGTTTGGTTGGATTTTATTACATTGGCTGCACTCACCTTGTTCATTTTTCCCTTTCAGAAGTAATAAGCCTAGAAACATTGCTAGGGTTTTGGCATTTTGTTAGAGACAATAGAAAAATTTAGTTCAGAGGAGAGTATTACCGCTAGTCTTAGTTGTATCTTAACTACCTGTCCAGTCCCACTGATGTGAAAGTTCATGTAGGTGCCTGACTCTGAAACAAGTCACCCCCTTCATAAGACAATAACACGCAGATATCCCACTACAGACTGGGGAGAGAGAGGAGGGGAAAAAAGCAAAACCACCACTAAAGCTCTCATCAGCTCTCCAGCTCCCAAAAGGAAGCCTTAAATAGTGAACAAGAAATAACATTATTTTTTCAAGTCTATAAATCTCTCTCATACTACTTCAAGCATCATCCTTCCCATCATGTGGGCACAACACTTCAGTCTGATGGTTAAAGACCCTAACAGTTCAATCCAAGCGCTCCGAAATTCTGTGGTTAGCCACACACTAGAAAGCCTAGTCATGTCTGCAATGAATTGCTATGAAGAAATTTATCCACTTGAAGGATTTCAAGGACGAACTGAAACAAAGTCAACTGAGGCATGTACTTAACTCTGTCAGCACAAGGCTGCAAAATATACCACAACATTAACATCAAGGTCATGCACAAACCAGAAACGCATTAAGAACTTCAAAGCCGCACTACACAGGATAAGATATTTAATGCTTGTCTTCACATGAAATTAAGCAGCAAGCAATTGCCCCCTAAACACCAAGACGGATAAACAAATCTTCAAGTTTTAGTGGTTTCATTCATTCATTTTTAAAGCATCGTATTTAAATCTAATTTTGTTCTGTGGGCCAGAGCAGCAAAACAGCTAACATTCTTACTCATTTAAGTGTTTCATAATAGTCTAATTTTGAACTTTGAAATTTTACAGCTATTGTATACGGAATACATTTAAGGTTTCTGTTTTGGATTGTGCCATTGAACTACAATACCTGAACCACTGTTTCAACAGATAACTAATGGAGCTTTATTTTAAAGTGCAATAGGTTTTGCGACAGGAATTGCAATAAAGAGTTCAAGTGAAAAGAATACCAGAAATAAATCCCTTGAAATATAACAATACAATGTTGTCATGTATGCATTTGGTCATATTCTAAGATTAAGGGATAAGTTACGAGTGAAATACTCATCATTTCAGAAAAATAAGTTAATCCATCAGAAAAACATCGTACACAGATGAAAACAAACCAGGAAAGACAATGGTTCTTCAAGCTGAACTTCTGAAAAGAATTTAGAATTTGTACCGTTTGGACCACAGTGAACCATAAAGATGAAACAGGTAAGAGATGAGCATAAGGACAAAAGATAAAAATCAAGAGAAATAAGTGAGGTTGTAAGAGGTCTTTCATTGGAATCTATTTTTTTTCATAGCTTGTTTGGTTAACAACATGCTGGGTTATTGCAAAGCACAAAGTAACGCACTTTTAATGCTCTTGTAAATGATTTAATTTGAAGATTCACCAATACTACCGGATTCCATTTGCAGGTAAGAACTCTTAGTTATTCAGTAATCCCACCACAAATTAATAGTGTTAAAATTTACACCCACTAGGTATGCCAGGTGATAAACAGTTATTAACAATATTTCATCCCTCCATAGCCATGGAAAGAATAATCCCACTCACCACTTTTTATTTTAAAGTAGGCAACACAGAGCACTTTAAGCAGTGGGAGATTCACAGATTAAGTATGCCTTTTGCTCAGCATGTCTGCCAAACTTTCAAATGTCAGTCTGAGTCGTGTCACAACACTGCACAAGCAAGCATAAAATCCCTAAAACTACTCTCATTCAAGCAGCATCTGCTACCTACTGTGACCAAATAAATAAATCATTGTGCCATTCCAGTTATTTTAGATTACTTTTTCTCCTTTGAATACAATTTTTGTTTAAACTGGTGCAAAAAATATATATATCTGCCTAGGGCTGTTTTCTTCTTTTTGCTACATCAAAATGAAACAAGAAAAAAATAAATACAAGCAACTCAAGGCTTAAATACCTGGATGTAGAGAAAAAAAAATACAGCTTACTGGTTGACTTCAAATATGACATGGTTTAAAGCAGGTCGCTTCCCACATGCTCCAACAGAAACAAATCCTTCCACGTCACATAAAATACTAGATGTTACTTCTCCGCTTCTAGTGAGCTCCCTTCTAGCCTGGTCTTGAGTTACCAGCTGTGTCTTTTCAGACTGTCAGATCAGCTTCTACAAGTGTTGTATCATTCACAAGACAGAACCTCATCTACAGTCTAGGAAGACCAGGAGAGCCAGTTGTGAACTTGTTTGCCTTGTGATTAAGGCATAATGAAGACTTTTAAGTGCCTAGACACAAGAATAACTTTCAAAACATAAGTAAAGTCAGTCATCAGAATCAATTAGTCCAGTACCAAAATTCTCCTCAACCAAAACTGAACTTTTCAGTCCTATCAAAAACTATAGGAAATTGGCAGTTTATGTTCCAATATAATAGTCAGATTTTTCATAGACACTCAGGATAAGTGCTCACTGCATTCAGACAGATTTTTTTTTTTTGTATACTTGTTTTTTCCCACCCCCTTAAAAAAAATATATATATATGTATATCGGACTCACCTAACTGGTGTGTTTCCCCACCACCACCTTTAGGTCCGTCTGAAGAACACTGATGAATAGTACAGACACGTAACTTCACCAAATTACTGCAGCATAAAGGGTCATTAGTTGCAAGAAGTTACTCCATAGCCTTTTTCCATAGTGTTTATTGCTAATTCATTTTATATAGCTTATTTCCAGGAAACGGGCAGCATAAAAACCACAGCGTTTCAAAAATTTAGTATTCATTACAATGAAATGTCTCAGTAGCACTTTCTTGAAGCTTCATCTAATTCAGAATTAAAACAATCTCTATCTAGTTAATTAAAAAGTTTTTCACCTAGCCCTTGGAACAGTCAGTTTTCAGAGGTCAAGCAACTTTGGACCTAAAATTTACAACTACTTTGTTTGATAGAAACCCCAGAAGTTCTCATTGTGCAAACAAAACCAATTAAACTATTTTTTATTAGTTTTGCTCTAAGTTAGTATTTATTCTTTCAGAAGGAGTTGCTTTATCCTAACTTACATACCTGACAAGAACCATGAGCACTCAGGAGATTCATGTAACTACTTCATTGCTTACTGAGCCTGTGCACTAAATAGACACACCCCAAGGTATTAGCACTGACAAATAGCTTAAATACAAAGTATATTGAAACAATAAAAATGCTGAAGATTTACATCAAGCTGCCCAAACCCATGCCCAAACAGCTTTCCACTTAGTTCCTAACTACACAATTCTGATTTTAATAGCTGTACTCAAAAGTTTAATTGAAAAACAAAAGAATGGAATGACACTGTTGAAGTCTCAACTCCTTCACTTTACAGAGTCTTTTTGTCAGCAATGATTTTCGGGGGGGATTTCTTTTTTTTTAAACCTTGTTTTAAACCTGGCAGTATACATTCTCCTTATAACATCCCAGAGATGGCAATATGATCCCAGGGGGCAATATGAACAAGAAGATGCCAGACTCTAGAAGTTGCACGTTCAAGTATAGTGACCTCCACAAGAGCTTTCCTGGCTTTCACAGACTGCATATCACTTCTGATCAAGTATAGCAAAAAGTAGAATCCCAAGCCAAAGAAATATTACCACTGGTTTACTAATACTAGTTTCACACCCAGGTCCCTCAAAGCAATCTTGTTACTTAAGTAGTTATGCTGCAAGTTTCAAGAGTCAAATATCAAGAACTGAAAATATCAACTTAGAAGTTATGAGTATCAATTCTTCTAAAATGTTCATTAGTGACACATTTCACCTAGACAGACAAATACACACAGTTACTCTAAATTGATATACCACACTGTAAAGCAAGGTCCCAATTCGGCTCAAGAATGTGTAATTCCCCCTCTCCCTCCAACCACACAACTTGACAGAAGTGTTTACAGTAACAGAAAGCAAACAGAAGGGGAAAAACACAACATTTAACAAGTGCATCTATATACATTTTGAACCTTTTCCCTCCTTGCAATTAAAGTGAACAGGCCACCATGTTTCCTATGCATTACATGCACATATTCTCTTCTTTACAAAGTATGAGTCCTATTTAAAGGATTTCTGCAAGCATTAAGAGCAGTCATTCCACGCTAACCAACAGGTGCTTTTACTGCGGAGGCTGAAGTACATTTAAATATTCTGACTGGCCCAGCTGGTAGGTTGTGTTTCCTCCACAGTCCACATACTGGTATTTCTCTCGGGATATTTGCTCAGAGTGGCCGAAGTAAGAGGTTGTCACCGTCACTCTTAAAAACACAAAAGAGAAGAGATGCTTGTTTTGTAAAGGACTATAGAGTCCCCTATTCTAAAGTCATTAATAGGTTTTATAGAAGAACAAAACGTGTAACACTAGGAACAACGGTTTTAAAAATAATTTTAAAATACCAGCTAAAACAATCTACAGATTTGTCCCATAGAATAAAAAAAGAAAAACGGTCCCTGAGCAGGTTTTTTTCCTAAAGACAGTAAAGCCAAGGTTTAATCACTAATACTCTGCTTTGAAAGGGGAACAGAACTGATTACAGAACTTACACAAATGCTGTTCTACACACCATCCCTCCCAGCCTCCAAAACTGTCCCCAGCTGTTGATTCAATCTGCTACAAAAAGCAGACTCTGGCAGAGTACCAAAAACCTTTGACTGTCTCAAGGCCATGAGATTTTCAGCCAGTTTTGAACAGCACCTGATAAATACAAGCTCATAACAAAGTTTGTGAGATCATAGGAACTCCACACCACAGTCCAACTGCAGAGCAGATACAGTACTAATGGTCACAGCTATTCAAGTATCTTTACACTACCAGACCCTGTCAAAAGAAGTTATCTTTCCACAGTTCCATTTAAAGAACTAACGATACTACACTAGGAAGTAAATTGATGTAATTTTATCTAAGTTACATAGACAACTGGATTAAACATTTCTGAGTAACATTTCAGTGATAACTACATGGCTGTTAAAGTTGGTTCCAACAAATAGGAAATTCCCATACTTACTGCATCATCACTACTATGTTATGCACTTTGATTGATGGTAAAGTACAGAAGTCACTGAAGAAAGAAAAACAGCTATTAGATTTACATCAAACTCTTATGGACAGTTATCTAAAAAGCAAGATTGTTGCTTCAACCAGAAATCCTACCACCAGCACACATAAAGCCTGTAGAGCCACTAGTAATGACAACTAAAAACACCTGCTGAAAACACACCGTCCATGAGCATGTACTCAGTCTAGGTCTATTTATACACATAGTCTTGCTTTTACAAGAAGTATGTTCACATGTGCTTGCTTACATGAAATGCTTGCCAACAAAGATGTCTTGTGAAACAACATCCACTCTCAGAAGCTAGCTAGAAGTTAACCTGAAGAACTACATCACAGCATGTCTTCCCTGACGAAGAACTCTCTTATAAAAGCATACGGGCACCATTTGCTGCAATTTCACTTCACATTACCGGATTTAAATATGGAGAGGAAATTTTACCACAAAAGATGAAGTGTTATTCTAGCTTCCGTATCCTTTCATATAAGATCAGCAATTTCTATTAAAAAAGAGTCCCAAGGGTTTATTCTTGTTACCAAAATATCACCAACTTAGAAAACTCCCAATGTGTTTTTACAATGATTCACTTCCCTATTATGCAATGTGATCTTTGCAGATTGCAATATCAGATATTGTTCTCTTACAAGACAAACTTTACAGACTGGTATTTTCTGAGCTGTACCTACATATCAGGTACAGAAAGAGTTACAGAAGCATATATGCTTCCTCTTGAAATTAAGCTTCAACAAATGCTGCAGCACTCCCGCAGCATTACTGGAGTTAAAGCAACACAACAGAACACAGGAATAGTATTCAGAGGGTGAGTAGATCCACAAGATTCAGGATCACTTAACCACTAACCTACACTTCTTTAAGAGGTGACAGAAATACAATGCTTTATATTTATTTGAAGTTAGCCTCCACTTCTGTCTCACACCTGTTCCATCTTATTCCGACTCTTCAAGGCTATAAGGTTCTCTTACAGCTTCCCACTCAAAAGGGCTGGCATCCACAACTGCACCTAGCATCAAAGTCTCAACAGTTAAGAGCTCAGACTGAACAGAATGAGTTAATTTCAGCACAGGAGAACCAATACTCAGTACTGTTACCAAGACATGAGTCATTGGTCAAGTAAACTTTCAGAAGCTACAAACAAAAACAGCTTGAAGTTTAAATAAAGGCTATAAACACTGCTTACCATCACATACATATGGTCTGAAGAGTTGAAAATAAAAGCTAGCTTCTTATTTGTATAAACTTAAATACAGACTTCCTCTACAACAGTAAATTATGAGAAACTTATTAGTGAATGTATTATAGAAACACTGTATGTTTCTAGGAAACATTTAGAACACTAAGTGTTCCCACCCCTGAAGTAGCTGGCCCATGCTATTACAAAGGCCTAAAATAGCTGAAATAGAGATACCATTCAGAGTGCAGAGCCACATACAGTAAGCCATTATATGAAACCACAAAAAAAAAACAACAACAACAACAAAAAAAACAGTTTAAGTAGTTTTCAGTACTATTAAATTGATGCAAAAAAATGGCACACTATCTCTGTAAACACATCTCAGCTCTGAAATACATTTCATTTTACAAGAGCACCATCATAACTTTTAGCAAGACAAAGGCAATATTTAGAGGCTGCTATGCTTACAACATGTAGCTCATTTCATCTTGTATGACTGTGGGCACCATATAGTCGATCTAAAGAAAAAAAGCAGTAGACAAAAGAAATTAACTGAGCAGAATAAAATATGAAGATTTATGTACACCCAACTTAAAAAGCCCATCCTATTTACCTGTTTCATATCCAGAGGACCAATGTTGGTGATGTTGTTTAGACGTGCTTTGCCAATAACTGTTTTTGAAAACTGAACTTGGGCTGTGATGTTTGCTACTTCAACAGAATAATAGTTGTTGTTTGTTATATTTAGTGTGTTCTGTAAATAACAAAAACAAAAAAGCAACCAAAAAACTTTAAGAACTTCTCATTCTATGTTGAGGAGCATAAATTTTTGAACTCACGTATGAAACAATATCTGAAATTATGCAAGTATACTTTCCTGTCATCTGAGGTTTCCTTGGGGTAGGGTGGAAGGGAACCAACGCTTCAGCCCTTTCTCAGGGGTACTTGTGCAGAAGACTGTGCTTCCTAATACATTCACAACTCCACTGATGACTTCCTTCCCCTACAAATGCTGACTATCTCATTCTATTCTCAGTTATCCCTTCCATGAAATTTAACTATTTCAGGACTTTTCCTATCATAGCTACTTGTTTTATTTAAAGACACCCTGAAGAATTCCATCAAAAGTGTATGGAAAGAACTTCTTAAAGGTTTAAGGTTGGTAGGAAATAATTTTTCTTCAAAATCAGTTCTGACAGATACACAATACCAGTTGCTGAATGGCATTCCACATTCCACCTATATTCCCAAAATAACCAAAAGAAATTCAAAGTCACAGCCCCCATGGAATCAGAAGACTCAGTGGTAGCCTACAGCTATGGCTGTATTAGCTATAGCTACAGGATGCAGTCACAGCAAGTCCACTTACATTTTTCAAACTGCTCATTGTATCTGCTGGTATTCCTTAAGGCACTAAGTTCACCAGTTAGCCCACAATTTCTATGTATATTAAACTGCCCCAGAAGAATCTCTCATTGCACATATTGCAAACAACCAAACAGACAGACAGACTTACCGTAATATTTAAATATATTATACGCCTGCTCTGTTCATAGTTGACATAAACTGACTTCACACCAATGTATTCAACATCAACTGAGCGAGGAAACAAGAAAAATACAGCCAGTCCAGAAAGGAGGAGACATACAATTACAGAAGCAGTCACGTAGAGTTTTCTGTGGAAAAAAAAAAGAGCACATTTCAGAGTTAAAAGCATATTAAAGGAAAATAACACACACCACTCTTCTTGTTTAAGCAATAAGCAACATGACTAAACAATACAACTAAGTTCAGCGTGTTTCCAACTGTCACTAATTTCCAAAGGGGGGATGGAAAGGGAAATTATGCTGCACTTCATGTCTACGTCACAAATAGAGATGATACTCTTGTATGCATATTAGAAAATAAGTTCCAAAACATGTGGTTACCCCAACATTCACAAATTTGAGGTAAACAGAGAAGGAAAATGTTCATTTGTTTTAAGACAAAAGCACTTCCTTTAAAGTTTATTTATAGTAGAACCTTCCTCATTCTGCAGGAATCTCCAGCATGCTGCGCTTGTACCAAAACATACCCAGAAAAGAAGAATAACACTTATGTTTTGCTTGGGATTTTTTATCAAAAAAAAAAAAAAACAAAACCCAAAAATAACAACCTAACACTTTCTGGGAAAGTATCGGCAACATCTTAGAACCCTGCTATGAAACTGCAAATCTGCAATTAAATTAACACAAAAGGAGGAAGGGACTTCAAGAAATAAAAATACACAAATAAAAGGCTTTACATCAGCTGCAGTTTTCTTAAAGTCAGAACACTAAAGAATATTTCTCAAATTTAGACTACTGCTACATCAAATTCATTATCTATGCTATCTATTATGTGAAGTTACTGTATTTTTTTTTTCACATCAATATTTTCTGTTTACTACAGAAACACCCAAATATTTAAAACACATATGTGAGAAAAAAAAAACCCTTGAAGGTTTAGTTACAGCGTTGAGTACATCCTAGAAGAAAATCTCATTTCAAATTATGTTATATGAGAAAGATAAGCTTGTTTATTCTACTAGAAACTCAGATCTTTAAAAATGAATTACTAGGTGACTTATTTTGTAGTAGAGGCCCGAAGTTAACACTTTCTCTAATTTAAACTTTGATAATGAAGACGTATCTGCTGAGATCCAGTAATATCCTATAGAGAATGATAAATAGTTGCATAATAACCATTGATATTCAGATAAATACTGATATGAACACATTGTGCAGTATTACCAACTTTATAAGACATATTTTGATGGTTGTGTGCAGGCCTATTAATAAATAACTCTCCCAAGAGCTGGAGGCGAAGGTTGATAGTACAAGCAGAGTTCTTTCAATACCAAACACAAGAAAAAACAATAATCCAGAGTTAAGAATCAAGCAAAATCACTATCTCCTTTAAACTGCTAAATTTTAGCTAGAAGAGAATGTGAATACTGTAGATTCACATATCACAATTATTAACTTACGTTCTTCTTGGCCTTAGTCTCTGATCACTGTATGGAATTAATGCTACCAGCTGGTTTTCCTGCCCTAGAAATAAAAACAGTTTCAGAATTTAAACAATTAGAGTCATTGCTTTTGCAATTACTTCAAATAAAAACTGGCCTTTACAACTTTACAGCACTGAATTAGGATGAACATTGCTGTAGCACACGTACCTGTGCCACTTTCTGAAATAAGAGTACAGATACTAACACCAAAAGGAGAAAAAAAAACCCACAAAGCTGACGAACACTAAAACAGCAACAAATTCTGCCTTTGTGTTGTACTCATGCATAAGAGGCAAAACACCTCAGGTACCTCCTTTTCTCTCTAGCAAATGGTGCCAAACAGATTTCAGCTCTCTATGTTAGACTATAGAGAGTCAGAAACCAAGAACACAAGCACAGAGGATCTATTGAAAAACACATGGATGGTACCTGTCATTATGTACTCTGTGATTTGCCATAGAAAAAGATGTAATTGAGATTCATCTACACCAGCACATAGAAGCCTCAATAGGAACTCTGATCTGCATTTTCAGTCAAATGCAGAATTTGACCAGCACTATCACTTAGCTTATCAATCACATTGAAGTGATTTCAACATGAATCACAAAGCTGAGCCTTTGCTAAGCATAGAGCATCAACCTCGTAAACAGCTCTACCAATTTAATGCAGATTTTCAGCTCAGCAACCTTCTACTGAAAAGTAAAAGCTGTCCAAGTACCAAAATGCAATTTCATGCAAGTATTGAACAGTTTGATCATCATAGCCCATACTGCAGTCTTCCACAACAGAGAACCCTTATTTCTCATCACTCCCCTTAAAAAACAAAGATATGATTTCTTTCTTTAAAGTACTAAAGAATAATTAAAGACAGTCCTATTTATTTTGATAACCCACTTGAAGTTTCAGTTTTAATCAAACTATTTAATTATAATTTATGAAAAACAAGCATTTTTAATATTCAGTCAGATGTTTAATAAATTAAATGGTTTGTATCCAAAAACCTTCCAGCCAAAGAAATAAGCTTCTGAGCACAGAAATCCTACTGTAACAGAATTTTTCCATGCACCAGAATGAGTATAAAATTGCCACTGGTATTATTAAATATTTCAAGTAAGGAAGCAAACAAACTTCCTTTTCCATAGCCTTTTAGTTAAGATATTTTGTCACATTACTTCACTGTACTTCCTATTCAATGAATTTGGAAGAATTCAAAGTCAAAGAATTCACTGTTGTACAACATTTAACAGCTCCTACATAAACCCCTCTTGATACCTGCAACTGTTTAAATATCCTGTGCCCCAACACCTGCCTCCAAGGGAGGCATGTTATTTGTGAACTATATGAAAACTTAATCCAACAGAAAGACATGTTTCTGTGCCACATCAGCCCGATACAGCAGTCAGTTTGTCCAAGTTGCAAGCTAAAATCAGTTCTGTGAGCTTTTACAGCCAATATTATGGCTATTTCAGATAAGAGTTCTAACAAAAACAAAGCCTTCTATCAGTTCCTCCCCCTGGTAAAGGCTGAAGGCTGTGCCTCAGCACACTGCATTCACCACTTTCTCCTCTCCAGTTTCACGTACCCTACATTTTCCCTTAAAAGGTCAATTTCTAAATAGCTATACAGGATGATTACCATACAGGAAGGAACTGTAATAAAGCAGAATGTTTTATTCAATGAAAAGTGAACAATGAAGGCAGCAAGTAAAGAAAACTTTTAATCACGAAGGCAAAGCTACAATGCGCTCCTTCCTGCAACAGCTAGACAATATATGTGTTTCCATGCCCAGCGAGGGCAAATGGGACAAAGGGAACATGAAGCAAAGTGCAGGGCACTGAAAACAGTGAGGGCAGAAAGACAGCTATGCATGGTTCGGAAAAGATGCTTCAGGTAAACCTTTCAATTTCTCTCTGGTACACAGTAAACCAAGATTTTAATTTTCCAGATGCACTTCGAAAAAAAATAATCCAGTACCTTGCCTATCAATACTCTACAGACATAGACTTTCCAAATGATAACCTGAAACTCCGGCTTCAATTAAGTTATGACTCTAGATGATGTTTGACATGCACAGGATTCACCTGTCAAACCAGTTGCTCAAGTGTTGAAAAATGTGACATCTCAGCATTCTTGCTTAAAACATCTGTACTGAAAGTGTCTTTCTATTGCAGAAGAAGAACAAGGGACACCCCAGGCACGCCAATCATCCTGGAAAAGCATGTTACGTTTTAGAATGTATTTTTCAAACAAATATTTGAGATTTGGTCTTCGGTATCCAACTTTAAGAAACAAGCAACTCTCCTCCAAGTTACTAGATCATGCTTTGGTATTGTTATAAGGAGAGCTGAGTGTTGTTAACTACTAACTTCGCACCCTCACCAGCACACACTCCCACCTGTTTTCAAAAGCACCACTTGTTCTAGTAAAACAGTCAGTTGGTCTGCTGCCCTCATGCCAGTTGGCAAGCAAGAGAAGAGCAAGACGGCACTGTTCTTCACAAGTTTTGCCACTAGTAAGTTCATTTTCATTAATTCTGATTTTTTACATGAAAGCATCAGATCAGCTTTAATTTACACAGGCCTACACTATTCTCCCCATGTCTAGTGATATCTAGATGTTCTCAATACTTGCAATTACTTTTGCAAAGTTGTGTATTTCTCCAAATAGTTTAAAATCGTTACTTAAAGATACATCAAAATGTCGCAAAAATAAGAGGTCAGCAAATTCAACTTGCAAAAACTAGGGATTAGAGCAGAGAAGCAAGGCATGCTGCACTGCATAGACAAGGAAAGAGCTAGCAGGTGGCAGTCAAAACTGATTAGATATACATTTTGTTCACACAGTGTAATACCACAAAAATGCTTACTGCTAAAAAGAAAAGATGACTACAAAATATCTTTACTACAGAGTTACTTGCTTTGATTTATTATAGTTACTACTACACACATAAGGTAAATTTATGGCTTAAAAAAAAAAAAAAGAAAGAAATGAAGGGAACTTACCTCGTGGAATTCTTCCCGTTCCCTGGCAGGTAGGACAAGTGACACTGTCCCTTCCTGTGAATTCCACGTATGGAAACTGTGACACATCCCCACATCTGCCATCTTCACCGTGTGATTCTGAGTGAACTAACCCATTCCTCATATTATCCGACACTGTACCTCCATCATAGCCATCTTCCTTACATGTATGTATTGGTAGATGAGAAAGAGATTTTCCCATTTCTAAAATAAAAGGCAAAGGACGGGTTTTCCATGGAGAACGATTCAAACATGGCTTGCAATTTACTCCTCTGTATCAAGTAACTATTAGCGTATAATCATTACTCAGACTAGGCTCCTATTTACTTCTGCTGTGTTTAGATTCTATAAAACTTGCAAAGTGTTAGGGCCCAATTAACCTGGAGTCTGTCTCAAACCAAAAAACTGATCTACAGGGGAGACCCATGCAGGTGCTGAACACGCACAGGGTGGTTGAGACGCTCCGAAGGCAGAACAACCAACTGCTGGCAATAAGTCACAGCAGTCAAGCAGCACTGGACAAACTGTCACAGGACACATCGATCTCA
This sequence comes from Alectoris magna, assembly GCA_030625065.1. Taxonomy (NCBI): domain Eukaryota; kingdom Metazoa; phylum Chordata; class Aves; order Galliformes; family Phasianidae; genus Alectoris; species Alectoris magna. The sequence goes on from CM060561.1 coordinate 122,964,568, forward strand.
ATGAAATAATTTCAGGACTTAACATGCTCCAGAAACCAGGCTCACAATGTTCTGCAGAACCCGCACATGCAACTGAGTCAGTTCTAATAAGCTTTTTAGGGCAAACTTGTTCTGAGAACGCAGTATCAGCCAGCAATCTCCAGGCTAAAAAACGCAGATCTTCAGGTGTTTAAGCTGATGGTTTCTTTAACACAAAAGAGGATTGTTTCACAGTAAAAACTGGGGGAGGGGGGTTAAGTTAGTGCTGTCAATACATAATATTTCTAAAGGCCCGGTAAAATCATAATCACAAAAACAGATTGTGTTACCTATGCGAACTCATAATTCTCCCACAAATGTCCTTTTTCAGCCACACCACTGAAACTACCATGAAACAGTTGAAACCAAAAGCCACAATGAAGAGACAGAACTGGCCACCCTCCTAATTTGCAACAGGTCTGAAACAACTCAAAAAGAAAAATAGATACCTGTCCAGGAACAGCAGTCAGCTGTCCAGCTTAAACCCGTAACCTCTTTTAATTAGCCAACAGAAACACTAAGCACCCAATTCACTGATGATGTCTTGGAGAACAGAGGGATTTAAAGTAACCACACAGAACTTTTGTTTTTCCACTGCAGTTGGAATTTTTGCTTGTAATTATCACTCTGGCACACCAAGAGAGGAAGCACAAGAAAGATGATCAAGAGGGCAATGCAAGTCAGACTATTTTAGACCAACCACTCAATTTTAAAACATTCCAAGTTAGGAAGCCATTCATGTAATAGAAATTATTGAAATGAAAGTTGAAACTACTGAACTATTGGAAAAAGCTTCCTGAAAAAGCAGCTGAAGTCATTCCATGCACAGTCTTCCTTCCTACTATCTCCGTAGCTGACCTACAGCCCTTATGCTACAGAACTCAAGTCTTGCAGCTTAGGTAACAGCTGTCACATGTATAGATCAGTCCCTGGTCCTGCTGTATTACAACCTCATTCAATTCATCTGTTCTACTGACGTGAGCCTTAGGCTGTGTCAGCATTAACAAACAAAGACAGAACAATAAAACAACACTAGAAGTAAAAACAGTTGTCGAGGATCCAACATCCACTATACATCATTTTGTGAGTTTTATTTCATACTAGCTCTAGCTGAGACTGAACAGCCACTAGCAACTGAAGCACATCATCTAGTTTTAGCTTCTCTCAACAGGAAGACAGTTCACACGTTTCAATCTCACCAGTATGTGAACTGAACAGCAGCAAGCAAGCATAGTTGCAAATTCATTTCACACCCTCGATTTGAATTAAAATAGTAATGCAGATGTATCCTTCAATGCCAAGCGCACAAACTTCAATAATTAGAATTTAATAGCCTTTCTCTACCACCAGTGATTTAGGAGATTAATATCCCAATTTGCAGATGAGAAAATTGGCAACTTCAAGTGAAACGCATTCCTCCAGAATGCTCTCTCTACCACCCTCGAACAACACAAGCACTGAACCTTACAACAGCTGACCAACACTACAGAACACTTTTTCTTTCACCCCCTATATGTCAGACAACAGTTCTGAGGAGTTGTCATCTGACAGCTTCTATACTGTCAACAAATTCTTACATCCTACTTTCTTTTCATAACAGCTGTGCTAAGACCCAGTCTCTCCCTTGTAACTGATGCATATACTCCAGTCTCCTTAAGCTAGTGTAGTTTCCCTGCAATTCAGAGTATGTCAAGAGAGAGCTTTGCAAACTGAAAAACAATGTTGAGATAAGGCAGTTCTGTTTAAGACTACGTCCTCCAGATAGCTGATTGCACTACAGAACACAACACCAACAAAACCCAAATAACGTGTGAAACAAATAAAACAACCACATCCTGAGCTATATGTAACGCTTAGGAAACTCCCTTTTAGTTTTGGAGCTTGGTGAAATCTCATAGAGTTTAACTGAATTGCCGTAGTTCTCCCAAGAGTCAGGATGCCATTCCTACTTCTTATGCACAAATACACAAACTTGAGGTTAGAAACCTACTTATTTTTCATAACAAAACAAGGCTCCTCTCCATTGGTCCATCAGCTGTGGGTGAAACATTGCTAGTATCCAAAACACCGAGGAGAGGCACGGCAATGACTTGGCACTCACAAACGTGCTCTGCACGGGCAGGCACGTCTGGCGATGCACAGCACCAACCTGCCTCTCACCAACTGTTCGGCGATCTATCTCTCTGTGTCCTTTGCAAGACTGGCGCTTCTGAAAATTAACCAACAAGCCAAGACCCTTCCCGACACCCCCCACGTTTTGCATCCAGTGAGCCCCGCAGGCGGTTGCTCTCGCAACCACGCAGAGGTCCCAGCCCTCCGAGCAGAGCGGTCGATCGCTGCAGAGCCGGGCTCCCCCCGCAGCCCTGACCGGGGCTCAGCGCCGAGAGGCCTCAGGCAGCCGTGGATCTGCCCGCACCGCACCGCCGTGGTTCTCTAACCGCTCCCGGCCCGGCCCGGCAGGGCCCGGCCCCGGCCGAGCCGCAGAGCCCCAGGCCGCCCTCGCCTCGGCTCCCACCCCCAGGCCCTGCCGCTCTCCCCGTCCCCACCTGCTCGGCGGGCCGGGCCGAGGCTGCGCCTGGCACTAGGGGATGACAGGGCCGAAGGCTCCGAGCGCGACGCAGCTTCCCCAGCCCTAAACCCGGGTCCGGGCCCTGCGCAGGCGCGGGGGGCGGTGCCGCTGCGGGCGGGGAGCGCCTCGGTGGTGGCAGCTGCCCAGCTGGAGACCTGCGCCCTGCGCTGTGCAGGACGGGGAAGGCCGGGCTGGCTTGCATGTTGTCACAGTAGGCACTGTCGTTATTTTCTCTTCCCTGTTTGATCGGTGGTAGTGGAGGTAAATTACCCCACTGCGCTCCTGTCAGAACCGAGGGCAAGGAGAGCTGTGACAGGCCGGTGTAAAGACAGTAGGAAATAGGCACAGTGCCTCTGTCGGAGGTGGCCATTTGGTTCTGTAGCTCACATCACATTTTACAAGAATCTTGCACAACTCACGTGTATTCGGGGCATGAGCAATGAGATGTTTCCCAGGCATTTTACTGGAACAAAATAAAGCACATTGGAATGGAATGAACTTGAGGTTGTTGCTCTCCCTGTGTGCCTGCAGCTGGTCCATTAAATGGCTGCCCAGGGAGACAGCTCAAGGAGCGTGGGGCAGCCAAGGGACATGAGGCCATGCAGTGGGGCACGGCTGGGGATGAAGGAGTTTGAAGGGCCAGGGAGGAACTCAGCCCAGCTTGGGAGCCTCAGGCCAACAGCAGAAATGGATCAAGCTTGGGGCTGTGGGAGGGAAGGCCTGAAGGAGGTCACGTACCAAAGTCCAAGAGCAAACATAAGGGCAGACTTCAAGGGAGAGGATAAGGAAGTAGTCATTATGACAGCATGGGATGAGCATGAGGACAGACCATGGCTCCAGGCTGCTCTGGATACTGGTAGGGGGCACATGGCCTCCAACACCAGTTGAGAGCTGCTGTAGGTGTGAGCCCTGCTGGCAGCATTTCTTGTGTAAGGCTACGTGTCCAGGAAAGGATAGGCAAAGAAAATAACTCACCTGAAAATTTACGCACTCAGAAAAAAAATGGTCTGCACATATCATGACCTGAGCCAATGTCACCCCATTTATTTTCTTTATCCTTCAAACTTCCTGGTTTTTTTCTGGGAGTTTAAAAGCTCTTGTTTAGCAATCATCCTCACTCCTGGTTAGCCAGTTCATGTAAAGGAGAGGCTTGTGTGCTGCTTGCTGGTGACTCCACCTCTGCAATCAGGCATGGTCAAGTGTCTGAAAGTAGTGGAAGAGCTGCCATGTCATGGTCTTTGTCCCTCTTCAGCCTGTATTTTTGCCAGTCTTCAAGTTTCCCGAGGTCCCCATCAAAGCTGCCAGTGCAGCACGGATGACCATGGTACTCTGTGGGTTTCTACATACAAATTTATATGTAAGAACTTTTGAACAGAACCCTGGCTGGTTTGGAACCTATACGAACATGATATATTCAGCAACAAATGCCAGATGATGTGAATTTGGTAAGCCTGGCTACTGGCTTCACTGGCTATTGACCTTTGGTTCTGTCTCAAGTTTATATTGATCCACATCAAACAGTATCAGAATATTTCCAGCTATCAAATCAGAAAATGAGAAGTCTTTGCCTTTTGAATAGTAGCAGGTAATAATGTCAGTCAGTCACATTGATCTGAATCGTTATACTACAGGAGACACAGGGAATAAGTCTATAACAGAAAGGCTTTTGGAAGTCACACTGAATTCTGGCTACTCAGAGTTATTTAGTCTGACAGAGTATCTCAGTATAATTCATTCTCCCAGCAAATTTGAAATACAGTGCAGTCTTGGGCCAAATTACACTTTTGCGCCTTTGATTGCAGCAGTTTTCATCCAACACTGAAACTAATCTAGAAGGCCAAATGCAGGTCAGGATGTTACATGGTTGCTTGAGACATTGTTTCTCTATCATGATAGATCCCAACAGTTGAAGTCTGCATGAGGTTTTGAGTCTGTTACTTTAAACAGTAGATTGTTTTGTATTAATTACATTTCCAAACTGCCATAGCCTTTCCTTCTGTAGCTTTGATACATTAAGAAAGCTTTTTCCCTCTCTCCTCTCCTCTCCTCTCCTCTCCTCTCCTCTCCTCTCCTCTCCTCTCCTCTCCTCTCCTCTCCTCTCCTCTCCTCTCCTCTCCTCTCCTCTCCTCTCCTCTCCTCTCCTCTCCTCTCCTCTCCTCTCCTCTCCTCTCCTCTCCTCTCCTCTCCTCTCCTCTCCTCTCCTCTCCTCTCCTCTCCTCTCCTCTCCTCTCCTCTCCTCTCCTCTCCTCTCCCCTCCTCTCCTCTCCCCTCCCCTCCCCTCCCCTCCCCTCCCCTCCCCTCCCCACTCCCCTCCCCTCCCCTCCCCTCCCCTCCCCTCCCCTCCCTCTCCCCCCCCTTCCCTTTCCCCCTCCCCCCACCTATCCCCCTTCTCCCTCTTTCTTTTATGCTGTTTTCATTTAGAAAGTCCATGTTAAAGAAAAATTAAGAAGAAGCTGAAAAACTGAAAAAATCTTGCTCACCAATTAGGTGCCTTAAGCTCCTTAATAGTTGTCTTAAATGTCATTTATTTATTATAGGCTTAAGTTATGCAATAAAAATTGAGAATAAGCAATAATATGAAGGTCCTGTAAAGTCTCACACCCACTATACAAGTATGAAAAACATGAGAAGTATGTGGTATTACTGATAATAAGATGTACATATTGCAAGCGCATTAGAAGTGCTTAAATATGGGATGAGATACTTGAAAGTGTCACTGAAGTGGGCCACTGAGCTTGGACTGATTGAAACAAAATACCTCTGGTTATAGAAGGAGTATTTTACACATTTTACACTGCACAGCATCCAGTATTGTCAGTTCCTGAAACTGATTGGGCTGTGCTAACCATCACTGGACTGGGACTGCATTCTTAAACACAGATACAAAAATTAATAAAAATACATGATAGGCAAGAGATGTACAGCACAAATGGCACTGTGAGGGGTATGGAATGGAAACAATCGTATTATAGGAACAGGGAATTTGAGATCGTCACCTTTGAACTGAGTTATGGGACAGCTGCAAGTGCTCTTAGTTCTCACAGGTCACTAACCAGGTGCATTTTATACTTCCAGTAGTACAACAGTAAAGAAAGCCAAGTGATGAATCAGGTTTCAAGTTGAGTTTTGTGGCTCAGACATGACAAGTGAGTCAGGTTCTTGCAAGAGCTGGAATTAGCAATCTCAAGAGCAATCAACTGCACCAGTGTGAAGGCTCCCAGTGCATATCTGCGTGACCTCAGATGTACGAGAACTAATTAATTTTATTTCTTCTTCAACCCCATCGCATTGCTTATCTAAGAAACTTCAAACTGACTGCATTTATTTCACCCTTCAGAAATGAAAGCTACTAGTTCAGTGAGCACTGAAACTACTGCAGCCTCATTTCCTATAGATTTACCTCTCAGATGACTATTTGCCCAGGTTATAACAAAAGAGCTGCATACAACTCACATCTTTTCCTGCAGAGTATTTTGACAGTAACATGCAGGCTGCCACATTCACAAATAGAACTTGTTAGAAATTTGCTTACTGGATAAAAAGTTATTACACATTGACTTCCAAACATTCAATCCCTTGTCTCTCGTCTGCCTGGTTATCTATCTTTATGAAATTTGTATAAACTTTCTTATCTCTCAGACTCAGCTGATACTGGCTATCACCTTCAAAGTCACTGTGTTGATGGCATAGATCTTGTTTTGATACAGTCTGCCAGCATGAAAATAGGTGGCATGCTATCATCTGAATGCTGAGGTAGATACAGCATTTTAGCTCTGTTTTTATCTCCAACCTGTATCCAAGCTTCTCCTCAGCAAAAATCAAACAAACCAGAAAGAACCTAAACTACCAAACCCCACAAAAATAAATAAAGCAACATAAAAGCAATGATTTCTGTCTAATCTAGAATATAAAGCAGCTAGTGGGAGAGTGTGGGCACTGACCAGTTACTGATAGGGGAAACGGCCTTTAAGAAAGCTTGTAACTGCTTTAGATTGGTCATTACCACGGGTTTACATAAGGCACAGTAGGCTTTGCAGATCTGTTACAGCTGCCTGTGTAGGCTATTTTCTTCCTTCATCTCCATCAGTCACAGGAACAAGTTTTTTAGACTTCTATCACCTGCTCACTGGGACAACCGAGCGAAAATGGTGATTCCCTTTACTCTGATTTTCTTTTTGAGAAACTCGGGAAAGAGAGGCATGAGCTATCCTAATAAAAATTAAGAGCAACTACAATTTTTATTAATTTTTCCCTTGATTTATTAAAAGGGCAACAGTCTTATTTTATTCACAAATCATCCTAATCCCAGAATACATCAAACCAATCTATACAATAGTTGCAATGCTCATGTAGGCGTATGTAATGTGAGGCAACTCTACTCCAGGCAGAGGACAACAGAGCTCATGACCCTGCCTGTTATCTGATCAGCAACATACCTGTCCCTGCACCCCACTGTTCCTTTGAGCTGTGGCTGTACTAAATGTTAAGAATTAAAAATATGAATATCAAAAATTCCACTATGTTAATTTGGTCTTTTTGGATTTTTAAAAGATTTCTGTTTTTGACACATCCTTTTCCCTCCCCATGAAGAATTCTCTGTATTTCAGAATTGGTGATTTTAATGATATTCTGTGGTAAACATTTTTAGATGCATTTAATGCTTAAGCATGGTGAGTCACAGGTACTTTCATTGCTATGTACTTTCTGATGATAGGGCCTGTGCTCTGAGTTATTTTGCATGAATAAAACATAAACAGCCTTTTATAACTGACGTATTTCTGATATATTGCACAGCTATCGACAACTGACATTCTTGCAAGACTCTGCGGTCTTCTGCAGTGTATACTTTATAGTTTCTCCTTGTTCATTACATGTGTCCAAACCTTAAATTGTGCATTAGTTGATGAATGAGATGATTATGTTCTGTAGATAGATGAAAATTGAATTAGAAATTGTGCCCAAACCTCCACAATTCTGATGCTGTGTATTAACCATGGCTTGCTTGCTGCATTGTGTGCTTCCAGGAGTTGAAGAAAAATAGCCCATCTTTATCCTGTTTGTGTATTCTTACCTTTCTTTTAGAAGAGGAAAAAAAAAAATAATAACTGGAAATTCAAGAAACTGGATATTGATGAGGGGATACAAAAATGCCAACAACCCACAGATATAGACAAAGAATAATAAATCTTCTGATCAGTTGGGTGGATGACCCAGTGATTATAGTTTAATGCTTTCTAATAGCTTCTTTCAGAACAAGGTTTTTGCAAATCACATTCCAAACCACTTGTCTTTACCTTAGAAACATGGCAGCAGCTGCAGCTGTGGCTGCATTCAGCCACATACCAACATAGAATGATACCTACTGAGCAGCCCCATTGATTTTTGACTCATCTAGTTTACATGTGATTTGTGTTGCAATTTCTTGCAGAGGAAAATGTGAGCAAAGAGATTCTAGCTTTATTATTTCTAATTTGTGGCTTGACTAGCTTTAATCAAATAGGCTGTGTGCAGTTAAAAGTCTTATTGGCAAGCCTTTTCACTTGCTCATGGCCTACAGTGGAATTAATGGAGCATTTTGCCTTCTACCATTTGAATTTATTTGACTTTAAATATATATATATGTTTATATATATATACACTTCTACTTATATTTGGGAAAAGTAATGACAGATGTATAAGTTACATAAACCTTTGAGGAAAACTAACTTCCTGCTTTAGTTAAGACATGCAAGTGATGATAACCAGTTTCTCACTGGCTTTGACAACACAATAAAATTAGTATTTCATGATGCAATAAATGATTGTTTTGTGCTATTGTTTTATTGTTATGGAAGCTTTTTGATAAACACACACATACAAATCCACTTGTACCTTAAAGATCTCCACGCTCTTTCACTAAAGTGTTTTGGGAGAAGTTTGGTATTCTTTTGCCTTCAAGACTGGTTTGAAGACTTAGGACCCAATCTACAACTTTCTGTACCATTTATACATAGATACTGATTCATGGTATAAACAGATAACTGAATATGCAGCATCAGAAGCACGAGTATAAACTGATAACATTGAGGAAATTATTTCACATGCAGCCTGAAACCTGTTTGCCCCTGGCTTTCTAAGTTAAATGCTTTTTATTGTAGGTATTGCAACAGTAAATATAGTATTGCTCAGTAGTATATGTCTACTCAGTAACCTGCACAGTATAGAAAAATGATAGATGGTTCAGTGAAGATCTAAAATTACTTGAAGTCTCTTAGCCTTCCAGAAAACTCACTTGGAGTTATACAAGTATTTGGGGACTAATATTCGAGACATTAAGAGTGTAAAGATATCCTCTTCCCAATCATAGCCATACTCAGCCCTTAGCCTCTTCTGAAAACCTGCCAGGTAAAGGTGACAGAAGGTGTGATTTTTCAATTTATTTTTTCTTCTGGGAAAATGGAGGCAACCAGTTCACAGAGTCTGCTTACTTTTTGAGAGGTCTAGCTTTCAAGTGTTTACAAGGTTTGCTTATCACAGGCTAAACCAATTGTGAAGCTTCGTAAGGGACATAAACATTCACAGATGTCCAAGAAATGGAACACTGAATTCCCCTACCCTTCAGCAAGATCTTCCATGGAATGCCTGTGGTTATTTTCTTTTTTTTCACCTGTTCAACTGGCTCAACTTTTAATAGTTCGTTTAGTAAATAAAAGCTTTCTTTTTTCTATATCCCTCTTCTATACTTGCTTGTATTATAAACTTCTGTACTACAAAAAACCAGCATCATAACATGTGAAGGCAAATAAAAATAAAAACATGTAAGTCTGTTTTAAGGGGCTATTCAAAGATTGGTACTTTCTAGCTACGTTTTCTTCCTTCAGGAAAATACTTCAATAGTCATTTTAGTTACGATATTTTCTGTACAAAAGTGGTCCCACTGTTTATGTTTCTATTCGCAGCAGAGTAATATGTTCAGCAGAATTTTAATGGATACTTATAAAAGAGATGAAGTTAGAAATTAATATTTTGTCTCATCATAATCTGAAAAATAATGTGTCACAGAAAATATTGTCATTTAATTGCAATGAAATTATCTTAATGAGTATAATCTGTTACGTCTGCTTTTTTGTCTACTTTTGCTTTACTTTGAAATAGTATTCTATTACAATGCTTTTCATTATCATCATGACAATGATGTCAAAATATTTTATTGAAAATTTAATCACCCTATTACTGTCTAATTTCTTATTTCAAAAGTAGTTTGGCCTGAATGGCCTTTTTACAGAGCATGTTGCTACAGAGTAGTGTTTCTAGTCAGTACATAATGAAAAGGTATTCATTCCTCTAATATAGAGTATAATTTTATTCTTTTTAAAAAGTAGAGGATTCTATTGCAACAAAGAGCAATGCCATCAATGCCTTCTTTAAACAGGGTAATATCACAAGATATTATCTTATAATCACAAGAAATTATCCTTTCATACTTTCATATAGCTTAGCTGCTTGAAGAGTATCATCTCCTTTATTTTTTATTTATTTATTTTTGACAAAAGATCCATTTAGAGATGAACACATTTAAAACCTGTAGAAGTTGCTGGAATAACAAAGAAATTCTGGAAGGACAATTCTTTTAAATGGAGATATTCACAGCTTGTTTCAAAAGTAAGAAAATTTCACTGCTGTAATGCAGCCATTGAAATCTCTAATTCTGGGGAAGTTTGTGCTCAAAGCAGAGTGTTTGGGCATTTCTGTGAGCAGCTGTAAAGAACAAGAGTGTTTTATCTCTCCATTGGAATTAAACGTATGGAGGCTGGAGAACATTTTCCCAGACTGCCAAACTGATTTGTTTTCATTTCATTTCATGTTCTGAGAAGACCATTGTTCTCCAGGGAAGGCATGCAGCCAGTGCAGGGCTATATGGAACATGAGGAGATCTGGCTAACAGCTTCTCAGCGCAAAACACAAGAATAAGAAACAAGAAGAGTAATAAATTAAACATTCTGATACTGCAGGCCCTGAGGAAGAGGAGATAACAAGACAATAACAAATATGGGAATCCTTAGGTTACTGATTGATGGGCCATTGAAGGACCTGATGAAGCATAGCCTTGAAGAGGTTCAGCCAGAGCCGTGTCACTGATAAGAACAAGGAAAATGAGATTATCATAGATACTATGGGAATAAGGAAACTTTCAATTGGGTCTTTGAGAGGACTTGTGAAGTTCTGTAAAATTTACTGTGTCATGTTTCAATGACTGTGGGAATGAGCCGAACTTATGACATGCTTAGGGAGGGGGTGAAATGTGAGGAAAGGAAGACGTGGAGATGGATATGGAACAAGTGGGAAAATGGAGGGGGAGGGAGGTAAGAAGGGTTGGTTGTATGTGAGCAAGCCACTAGCCAGTGAACATGTCTGGCCAAGGCCTGTGCTTGATTGCCTCTGTGTTCTCCATCTTTTTATTAAATACTGTTATTCCTGTCTATTTAGCAAGTGAATGTACCCGACTGACAGTGAGCCTCATGACAAGTTAACTGGTGACTGGGACAGGAGTGCCAGCTTCTGAATGCAGAGACCATTTGTTGAAGTGATCCATAGGTCTGGGGGCAGATGGCCACAGGGCTTGCTAGCGGAGAACCACATGCATAAGTGACGTGCTAGCAAGCTCTGAGCCCAATTAGCTGATAGGTTAGAATATGGTCAACTACCTGAAGAGTTCAAGTCAGCACAAGTGCCTTTGGTGCAAAGCAGCAGCTGTGTAGGTGCAGGGGAGAGCACGGCTCTCCTCATGTTGGCCTTTGTTGCCAGATGTAAGTATTTGCATCTTTGGACTTCCTGACTGCTGCTGGACAGGGAAATGGGAATGGCAGTATGCACATCAACAGAAGAAAAATCCTGGGGTCTTGCAGCCCACCTAGCTAAGCTTCCCTTCACCTTATCTTACCAGCCATCCCAATCTCCTTTCCCCCATGTTGGCTTTGTAGCCTACAGTATATCTACACTGTGTCTATACTGTATGCAAACATAAGATGAGCTGGGTGTTAGCAACTTCAGAAAGCAGACATCCGTATGGAGAAGTCTGTATATCTGCGTTTTACAGCTTTGCTTCTTAGCACCTTCTCAGAGGTGGTAATAGGATTTTATAAGCATTCATATACCACAGGATTTTAAGGCTTGCCTTTTCAGAGAATAAATTAAGCCAATGTGCAAGTGCAGCGGAGATTTCAGAAATGTCTATCCGAAATCTTGGTCCGTTTGCAGGAGCTCTATTCATATATTACAGTAGCACATTGATTTAATATCTCATTTCAAGTCCACCTCATGGATCTCTGGGAATGACATAGCTTTTGCCATCAATGTGATCAGGCTGAAAAGTTGCTTTTCTATCTTCATTTTTGTTCCTGAAAATACACTGTTGACACTTGATTTGTGATAGCTGACACCTCACAGCTGATATATGACTCAAGAGCTAAGAGGCACAGGGCCAGACAGAATGAGCTAGCTATAATCTCTAAAACATACAACACTCTCTGACACCAAATGTGAAAATCATCAGTGTGTGCTTTCTGTCTTACACAAATAATAATAAAATGAAATGGAAATTTACTTGAATTTTGACTCAAGAGTTTTCAAACTACCTGCTATGTGCTTTTCACATTTATTTCCCCTTTCTTTTCAAGGATGTAGAAAGCAGAATTATATTTCTGTATTATATTTTCTGTACTTCGTATTCACTCCTGTGTTCCTACGGACTTGAAATCCAAATTGAAGAAAAAGGGAAGGAGCCATCAAAATGCCACTAAAATTTCCATGAAAAACCACTAAAAATATACAGGGAGACATGAGCCACAGAAGAGAAGATGAATACATGATTTTAGGCATCAGTGTGATCAAATCTCCTAAATATGTTTTGAGAGCAGCCACACTCGTGGTTTGGAGAGTACAATCTGAGTGTATGGAAAAGGCTATTTCAACATCTTTGAATTACAAAATTGTCGTAATGTGTGAAAGATGTTCACTACTACACAAAGGAAAATTTGTGTTAAAAAGTCAGTAAGCATTTTGTGGAAGCCAAATTTAATCCACTTTTCATTATTTGTTTGCTTCATGGATCTGAAATCAGAGGAGAGACCATGTGTCATTACTGCCCCAAACAGATCAATAAGCAAGTTTCAGCGGAAAGAGAGACACAAAGATACACCGGGTGGTTTGTTTCAGTTAAGCATCCTTGAACAGGGACCAAAAATGACCACAGTGTCAGGAAAAGACTCGCTTCAATCCAGTATGAGATCTATTTTTCATTTTGACCTAACAAAGAGAAGCAGAATTGTTTGGCTCACTAGAGGCTGGATTAGGAAACTGAGATGTTTTATGATCCTGTTGGAATGTTGTCAATCCCAATGAAGCTTACTACCTAGCAGTAGGAAAAATACTGTTTTATGACCATGCCTTAAAAACAAGGAAACTAGTGCAGTATCTTATGGAAGGTTCAGTTCTGCAGCTGAATGTCAACTGTGCCATGCTCCCATCTGTAGTTAGGTTTAAGTTATTCTGTTAAATTTCTAGATTTCACTAAGGGTTACATCTTGCATGGACATTCATTCTTTCTTTGTGCCAGCTTCTAAGTCCTGATACTGAAAGTTTTCTTCAACTATCAAGCTGTAAGGGGTTTAAACTTGATTGCATTTGCTCTTGTGTAACAAAAAACTGCATTAAACTAGGCTACTTAAACGCATCTAAAGATAACACTTCTCTTAGCAGCCTGGCTATAGCTTTGGAAAAGATTCTGAAGTCTACCAGCAATTGTAAATCAATACATGTCGATTAAATGTACATTTGGCTGCCAGTTTAAATTTGTTCTGTATTTATTTCTCAGCTTTGCCTGCTACCAGCTATTTCACCTTTTATCAACTACAAGCAGCAGAAACCTAACAATGAAGAATGATGCAAATGTAACGATCCTATTGATTGAACCAGAAATTCCTCTCCATGAGAAAGATTGAATGTACCTACTGAAACAGAAACCACTTAGGTAATGGACTTAGACAAGGTAAATATCAGCTAAAACTCCCACAGAATGGACAGCATGTTATACGTCTCATGGGGATATCCTGATAACAGTCCTTGTCAAAAGAACAGAAGTTGTACTGAAGTCACGCTTCAGAGAAGCTTAAAGTGCATCCTCGTGGCCTTCAAAGAGCAGAATAGTTCAGATGAATTAAGATGAAGGTCGTTTCACTTCAAGATCTGAGCACAGTTTATAGCTATTGTTTTCCTCAACCTTAAGGAAGACATAGGCTCTTCTTTCCCATCCTTGACTAGTTGCATGGCTAGGTTTCCTGTGGGTTGATTTCAACCTTACCTGTTATTCTGCACAGACAGAAGACTGTGAATGTGTAGATCTGTCAAGAACAGCAGTATTTCCCTTTCAGAGCAAATGGGGAATACTTCCTGAACTCACTATCTACTGATGCGTTTATGCTGCCTGTAGAATGTGCTATTGTTTCTAAGTAACTAACTCAGTATCCAGCTCTATACAACCATGTCAAGACTGAGCTTTTTTACAAATGATTCTCTAGACAGTTGCATAGGCACAGGAAGTCACCATGTCTGTGATGTTATTCTGGTTTAAGTTAAAAATTATGGTGGAATCTTTAGCTCATAAACTGGATCATTGATTTCAACTCCTGTCTTCACACAGGATCACCCAAAATCTAAACCTTATTTCTGAGAGCATTGGTCCAAATCTTTCTTGAACTCTGGCAGCTTAGGCATAAGACCAGTTCCCTGGGCAGCCTACTCCAGGTCCTGATCACCATCTCATGGAGAACCTGTTCCTAACACCCAACCTGATCTTCCCATGACACAGCTCCTTGCCATTCCCTTGGGTCCTATTGCTGTCAACAAAGAGAAGAGATTGCCAGCTCTTCTATTGCCCTAACAAATAATTAAAGCCAGGAAGAGATCCTGAGATGGTCACCAGGATCAGCCACAGCCCCATGGTGGCAGGACCATGTGGCTGGGGGTGGGTGAGGCCAGGATGGAATGTCTGCCACCAGGTCAGTGGCCTACCTGCAACCAGTTCAAGAGCTTGCTGCATGGACACCAGCTGCACCAGCTCTAGCCTGACCCTGGGCCTGTGCAGTCACACCAGCAAATCCTAATGATCCTAATGTGAGGTTTTTAGAGGAGAAATTCAGCTTGTGTGCATGCAGAGGAAGAGGATATTTTTGGAGTGTCAGTTTATTTTTGCTGGCAGGTTAGATATAAAGCTGTTGTCATTGTTTTCAGCTGCTGAAGTGTACCTAGAGAAAGGATGGAAACGTTATGCAATCTGTTCTGCAAAGTGCACGTGTCCTGTGGGCTGCTCCATGCTGTGGGGAAATTTCCCCAGTGTTGTGATTCACAAATGGGAGGTGCACTGTGCATAACTGTGCTGGTACAGCGGCCCCGTTACCCAACACTCAATGCCTTGTGTCATGTGGTGCTGTAGGGAATGTTGGGTGGTGTAGTCTCATCACTCCTGCTCTTGTTTTTTTTTTTTTTTGGTAGCCCTGCCTAAGCTTACTATGCCCGAGTATATCCATACGGGCAATATGTTTAAGATTCCTTCTTTCTTGTAAAACCATATTAGGAAAATTCCCCAACAAGAGCACTTGGAGGAAGCAACTCTCTTCTTACTTTCTGCTTCTTCATTAGCAAATATTTGTTCTGCTATTGTTGATATTCAGTTAGAATATAAAATGTCAATTTAAAACAGATCAGTTTCACCACAGATCAAATTGTTTTATTGATTAAGACTGAGAGGAGCATAACAGATAGTGATGCAGAGAGCACAAAGCTGAACTGTGCATATTTAATATTTTACCTCCAGCAGGTATGACTAGTATTCAGCTTTCATTAGCCGAAAAAATGCAAGAAGATATACCCAAGAGGAGACAAAACCATAGGCATACTGCTGGATGTAATGACTGTACTCCAAGTGCCCTCACCCAGTTTATTAGGGTTTATCAGTTCTGGTGAGACAGAGCCAGGGAGCTTCTCCTCGCACTTCCCAGTGCATTTGGCTCCAGCAGGGTCGGTGATTGGGTGCAAAGCCAGCTCTGCTCTCCACTGACACTGAATTCATGTCCTCTCCTAAAGATAGCTTCCCAGCATATCTGTAGGTGGACCCCTGTATATTGCATATCCAGGTTCCCACCTGTATTATTCATGATCTAGTGAATTCTGCTGGAATTCCTCAGTATCAGCTGTAGATGGCTTTGCTCATGTCTTTGGCGTAGTTAGTCACAATCAGCTATGTTACTCACAGAAATAAAGTCAATTCTGCATTCCAGGTCAGGGTGTACAGCTGGCACTCACTCACACCCTCTTCCCCGGCCATGTGGTGCCTATCTCAAAGTTCCCTGTTGCTTAGCTGTATGATTATGACTCATATATAGGTTAACATCCTAGTAACCCAAGTATTATTCAGAGCTGTTACTTCACCAAAGTGTTTTGCAGAGCAATATGACAGCCACAGCAAGTCAATGTTCAGTCTTTCAAGGGAAAGCCTCGTTGATGCTAAATAGTTTGCCTCCTTGCTCTGCTTTCCTGCTAGACTGCTGCCATTTCTTACCATGGCTTTGTATCTGAATTACAGCCTGATTAAATCACTTAATCTGCATCAGTTTATCTCCAGATTAAGAGTGTAAAGGCATCAGAAATGTAATTAACTTTTAGCTACAGCTTTCCTGAAAAAAAAAATACTAAGGGTGCAGACAACACATGGGTCATGGTGTGATGTTAAAGCCTTGCTCAGTGACTCTTGAAGTGTTAACTAGATCAGACAGAACAAAGCTGGGCCTGAGCATAAGTGCACGGAATTATGGAAATGTGGTTTACAGATTGTTACAAAGGCCTTATTCTAATAAGCATGAAAATTAAAATAAATACAAAATGCTATACAGCAGATCAGTTTCAATTATACATACATGGTTCCATTCAGAACCGGGGGAAGAGCATGTGCAAATATATTTTTCAGCTCTGTGTGAGGATATGATGATTGGGATAGAGAGGACTGACCCTTGATGAACTTTTTTAGGCTCTATCCTGATAAAATAGCAAGTCATGTTATTCCTACTTAATCAATGTTGGCAGTCAACTGCATAAAACAGAAAATGTGGTTAACTGGTGAAACTGTATAGAGGCAATTTCACGCTGTGTTGAAAAGTGTACAAAATACATAAATGAGAACAAGAGAAAATACTGATTCTTTTTACTTTTTCTGTTTGTTTTCCTCCAGTAACAGATATAGTGTAACTATGTATGGCAAGAATATGTTTGAAGATTTTGATGAAAATATAGTTATCTATTATGACTCTTGGTAAATTATTACATATGTGGAAGTAATTGTATCTTAAACTTTAAAGTTTTATTTCTGCCTAATACTACTTGTAATTTCATAGGACATCCAGTGGTTTGGTTTCTCTACAATGCGCAGTTTCTACTAATGATCTCCCAAATTAAAGCTTGACATCAAATATTCATTTATACTCTGATTATGCTGCTAGCTGGCAACTCAGTCTTCTACTGAAAAACAAACAAACAAACAAACTGAAAAATCCAATACTTCTTTAGCAGATAAGAAACAGAGAATAGAGATATTAAGCAAGTTCCACGAGGCAATTGCCACTGGAGATCTTTTTAATTTTGGTTAATAGGGGATGAGGCAATAATATATCAGACTGCTGAGCTTAATTATGGCAATCAGGAAAGGTAAGGCTTTGCTAAAATGTCATTCAAGTTTGCAGATATAAAGGTAGCAAATAATGAGAGGCTACTAGAAGTGGGTTTGAAAATGTTTGCATTGGTAAGAGACATTATAATAATTTGTTACATTTAAAACACATGAATATTGGTTGCAGTTTCTATGGATCTTCTAAAGAACACGTGCTCTTTTTTGGGTTCAATGAGCTGAATATGGTTTATGTCAGGTAAGACTTTACCCCATTTCTGAGATCTATTTAGGTGAAGTTGTAACTCAAAGTAAAGGCTATGAAATTTCATACTGCTGTGCTTCTAAAGGTTTCTTACAGGAATAAATCAGTCTGGTATTTTAAATGCCATCTTTGACCATCGTAACCCATCTGTCCCTAAGGGCACATTATGTGAACAGCCTAAAGGCAGGTAAACCCATCCTCCCGAAATTCCAGAGCTCTCATGAAAAGAAATGCTTTACACATTTCCATGTTTTTCTAAGTCTCACTGGGTGAATTGCTGACCCTATGCAAGGCAGTGCCCAGTCTCCTGTTGGCTACAAAGGTATTGGATCATCACCAACTTTAGGTGTTTTTTCTCAGTAATTTCAAACATTTCAGTTGCTAACACTGTTCTTACACTGCTTTTCCAAAACGACTTATTCCACTAAAAAATGTCCATAATTTTTGACATAATTATTGCTATTTTAATTTTTATTGCTCATAATATACATAATGTTTACAAACATTATTTAAATGTATTGCCATCATAAATAATAATAAAAAAACAAACAATGAAAAACACCTCACTGGTTTCACCATGAGGTGTCTATATGTTTGATATATCAGAAAGCCTGAAACATTCTGAGAGCATACCATATAAATATTACGTTCTGTACTTAAATTAGTGCCTTACTACATTGGACTATTGCATGCTACTTCAGTGGGACAATGGACCCTGCTGGCCAGGTTCCAAAGCTCAGCATTTTAAAGATCTAGTAATGGTGTTGTGGCTCAGCCAGACACCTGTGTCCTCAAAATAACAAATTCTTTATCTAAATTCAATCAAAAGGGAGCCTAACATAAACTACAGGTTTCTTCCATTGGTGTTCTCTGTAACGTGTCTGCTGCACAAGGGAGAGCCATATCTAGTGATACAATCAGCAGAACACCATGAAAGTACAAAGCGTAGAACAAGAAAAGCAAGCCTCCATTCAAAATTGAATTGTAAGTTGTCATGTGATTAAGATGTGAGATTATTTTTGCAGGGAAGAAGCATGTGCAACATGTGGTCTTTCATTGCAGCATGACTCGTGATACAGTTCATTTCAGTTCATTTCTGCAAGTTCTGTTTTTCCCTTTTTTAAAGAAATTATTTATGTTTTTTGTCCTTTTTTTCTTATCAAAAACATAGATATTAAATATAACATTGCTGTCTCCATTTTATGTGAGAAGTAAAGGAAATATGAGGATCAAAATCACAGATTCCCTAAATCGATGTTTAAAATCAGTAATGTGTCACCAACTAAAGAATGCGTTTAACATAACACAGTGAGACTAGAAAAGGTAAACAGAAGAGCAACAAGGCTGCTGAAAGATATACGACAAACAGAAAAGCAGAGCAGGAGTGGTTCGCCTCAGAAAGAGAAAACAGATAAGTAATAGGAGTATATAAATTATGAATAAAAATGGTAATGATATATAGGGAAGGAATAATTATTCAATATATCTAGGAAATAAAATGAAACTATCAAGTGACAGGCTCCAAACAAATAGATGTTCCTTTGCTAAGTTCAAATTACTCAGAAGAAATCGTTGCTATAGATTTTTAGGGATGCTAAAACTTTACAAAAGCAATTTGACACGTTCACAGAAAAATCCATCAAGTGTTATTTACCTGGATTAAGCTCACATTGGAATTTCAGGAGGATGAGTTTCCCGCCTTTAAGCTGATCTGGTTTTATACCCTCAGGGCCAGATATGTTGCGGTTGTCCCAGATGGCATTTACAACATTGAAGTGATTTATTACATAAAGAAACCTTTATAAAAGTACATCAGAGCAAAATTTCATAGCCTTTAGTCTAACTACAAGCTATTCACATACATACACTTTCTGGTTGAGGAAGCCCTCGGCTGCAGAGCTGTGGAAAAAGAATGAATGTATTGGAGATGCTTACCACTGGATGCTTACCTTTCCTTCTGTCTTTGGCCAGTGTCAAGGACAGGCTTCAGACAAAGTGAACCTTTAGACTGACCCCCGTAGAGTCTTATTAACATGAGCACAGCTATCTCACATATGGCTTGGACATACATAAAGTGCAAGGTCATTCACAAACTCAGAAACCATGATTATATATATATTATACGTAAAGGAAACGAAATTTCAAGAATGATCTTTTGTTTTGTTTTGTTTTGTTTGTGTGTTTATATTCTGCTGGGTAGACTTAAAAATGCTGAATGAATCTGTAGCAGAAGATAAAAATCTGACACTTGATAGATTTAATGTCTCAAGTCAGTGCATGTGACATGTATGAAGTGTATCCACGAAAAGATTATAGCTTTACATATTTTTGAGAGCTGTGTAAGGGATGAGATTCTTTTCTAAATATTGCTCTTTCATTTTTGGGGTGCATTTTTGTAATATGAGGGCGGGTCCAAAAGTAATGCCTTCTGTTTCATTATGTTGGAACAGGATGTCAGAGGTGGATGTTGATGGTATTGCAGTAGAGGTTGAACATTCCCATCAATATTTTGTTAAATTTTGCTGCCGTGTGACAGATGGCAGCAGAGGGGCAGTCTGACAGAATGGTAAATGACATAGAAGTGTGTATGAAGCAAAAATGTGTAACTGAATTCCTCCATGAGAAATTAATTGCACCCATTGACATTCATCCAAGCTTGCTGAATGTTTATGGAGCCCAAAGAGTGGATGTAAGTGCAGTGAGGTGGTGGGTGTTGCATTTATGCAGTGGTGGAAGCAGTGTAAAAGACAAGTCATGTTCCAGATGGCCAAACACCGTTGTCACACCACAAAATGAAGAGTGTCTCTATTATCTCTTCTGCGCGAATCAGTGGATTATAACCAGGGAACTGTGTACAGAGGTGAATATCAGCTTCAGTGCATTGGAAACAATATCACAAATTTTGTCCCAGGTGGGTCCCACAAATGCTCACACAGGAACAGGAAGAACAATATGCAAGGTGGTCAGGACCCACTGATGTTATATGAGGCTGAAGGTGACAGTTTGCTGTAACGTATCATTACTGATGATGAGAAGTGGTGTCACTACTAAAAGCCACAGACAAAATGTCACTCCAAGGAGCAGTGACTTGTGAATTCCCAATCAACAAAAAAGTTCAAGACACAGCCCTCAGTACCTGCACTGTCTTTTGGGATAGGAAAGGGGTGATCCTTCTGGATTTCCTGGAACTTGGACAAAACTGTCAGCTCTGATAATGACACAACAGTGCAGACTGAGATGAAGGTTCAAACTTCTAGAATCAGTGCAGAGAAGAAAACAACATTTCTCTTGCAACTTGCTATCATCAGGCCCCATACTAGTTTGAACACTGTGGAGCACATTGCCAGACCTGGCTGGACTGTCCTACCACACTCACCGTATAGGCTGTATTTGGTGCTTTCTGACTTTCATCTTTTCAATGAAAGGTGGACTGCCTGAGCTACATTTTCCTAGCAACAACATCGTCACAGTAGCTGTTAAACAGTGAGTCACCTCCACTGGTGCAGAGTTTATGAGCGTGGAATGCAGGATCTTGTTCATGGCTGGCGAAAATGCATCAGTAATGGCGGTGTCTGTTGTAAAATAATTGAGAATTTATCAAAGAGTGTTATTGTGCTCTTTGTATCTGTTGCAGTCTCCATGGAAATAAATAGGAAGCATTACTTGTGTAGATACACATGTGTAAAATGTATCCCTATACTTCTAGAAGGAAAGAATTAAAATCAGGCAATAACAATGTTGCTTTAACACTGTCAAGGCATTACCATCTCTGGTTTGCCTGCACAAAGTAATAGGTATGGTCTAGCTGGCTTTCTATAAATGGCAAAAGCAGAGCAGTTGCGGTAGGATGTACTACAATCTCATGACAACAAATAACATGGATTTTTATCTGTTCGTGTATGTAAAGATACGGTTACAAAATGGTTCTTTTGTTCTCATGGCTTGCACAGAGCAATGCAGTCTGTTCAGGTATTGATACAGTGAACATTAATCAGCACACATACATAGGTAAGGTGTTTTAGCTTATTAGTAAATCTGACTTTGATAAGAAGCATCAGTATTACAGGCTCTAAGAGTTAATGAAATGGAAAATATGTCTGTCACGTGCCTTGGAAGAAAAGGCAAGAGGCTGTGGGTTCGCCTTTAAAAATACAGCTTTTCTAATTATAAGGTTATTTATAGTTTTTTTTTGTTTGTTTGTTTTTTGTTTGTTTTTTAATAAAAGTTTCCATCTTTTAGCTTTAAATTGTAAAGACATCCTCCACAGGACTATTTTTCTACAGCAAAAGAAAAGTATCCAGCACAAGGACAGCACAGCAGCTGTCTGCTTACATACTAACAGGCAATCAGACACAGAGTTCTGTTTCTCCATTAAGAATTAGGAGTCCCCCGCAAACAGGTGAATGGATAATTCAATTTTTATGTTTCTTATATTTCTAACAAATCTGCTGAGGTGATCAACCTGTGTTCTCACACTGCAAATGCTTATACATGAACTGATCTTAATGAATATGAGTTGCACCAGTGAACACAAGGCCAAAACCTGGAAACCTTTGAGCCAGTGATGTTACCCACTAGCACAAAACTTCATGTAAGTGTCTGTGGGACAAAGACTTGTGGTAGCATTATTTACAGATGGTTCTATGAGATCTGTGTCTCTGTGCTAGGACCTATCCTGAGACTAACAACTCATTTTACATGATCTACATTTCATCTTAGCTTTATCGGTGGTCTGAGAAAGACTGGAAATGGTGAAATGGTATATGACTTCTTAATGGGCCCATTTCATTTTCCAAAAGCTAGATATGCTAACATTTATATTTTTTATAAATTAATTTGAAATTCAATTCAAACTCATGCTAGAGCTATTTTTCCTTTAGTATACATTATCATGAAATATATAGTAATGATAATTGAAATAAATGAATATATGAATATTTTCATGGTCTAATTCACTAAAGCTCTCCTCTGGCCTGTCTTTCTTAACACCAAAGATTTCTTACTGTACTGAGAGGGGCTTCCAGATTCCCTCATATGAGATCAGTCCTCCCTACTAGCAACACGTAACTGATGCCAGAAATGAAGGGCCATCTTTCACATGTGTGTAGCCTCTCCTTCCTGAACCCCAACATTTGACTGTTAATCTTCAGTCTATTCCTTCAAGAACACATAAGGTTTTGAAAGTATAGTTTAGCTAAATGAGTGAATCTTGTTTCACCAGAACCCCCACACTAATGGAGCAGAGGCACTAATTATATGTTAGCCTCATCAGGTACAACACTGCCCACAGGGAAGGCTGATATCACAGGTGTGAGAGTGTGCATGATTTATCTTCCCTCTCCTGTCTCTACCCTTACCAGGCTGGTTATTTTGCCTCTAAACGTGGATGGATTGCCAGGAGTATGCTGTGCTGGGTTTTGTCTGGAGTGCTATATGACAGTGAAGCAGATGTGAGTGCACGAAGCTGGGTGTGTTGGCACTGATGTGGCTCTGTTCCTATGGATGTTTTTTTCTTACTGGCAACAATTTAGGTATGAAGTAATTTTGTAGACACACTAGGTTTACTCAATGAATTTCTGGCTAAGCAGAAAAGTCATCAGTAGCATATAATATTCAATGCAAATGTAAACCTGTTCTTTCCTATTTAGACCTAGATGCATTTTATTTTTGCATTATAACGGTTGGATGTTTGAAAATGAATGCTAACCAGGTAAAGCTGCTTATGAAGTGGATGAGCCTGCCTTCAAAGTGTCAAGATGAGACAGAGAAAGAAAAGATTAGGAATCCTTGAGGCTTGTATGCTCAGAACTGGGATACTGTAGAAGTATTCCTTTCCTCTTAAACACAAGTGGGTACAATACTGTAAAGTTCAGCTTCTTACAGCCTAGCAACTGCACTGTGTTTCTTTCCTCATCTTCTAGTGTCACTTCTATAGGACTGATACAGCTTTGACTTTAAAGACTCTTCAAAAGGGCAGGCAGGAATGCAAATCAAAGAATACAGGCGAAGTTAAAGAAGTATTTCTGTATGGCCTACACCTGGGGAACTAGCTACCACTAAATAGGAGACTTTCCAAAAATAGTGCCTCACATTTATTTCCATGGAAGCTACAACAAATAGCACAATTACTCTGTTTGGCAGAGCACATCTGCAGCTAAAAACTGTTTCTTTTACCACAATCACCACCACTAGCTATGTGTTTTCACAGGTGATGAGCAAGAGCCTCCATGCTGTGCTTGTAAAAATCTACATGGCCATCTGGAACGTGGCTTGTCTTTCACATCATTTTTTGCCACTGCTGAAACATACTGCCCACCACCTCACTGTGCTCACATTCACTATTTGGTCTCCATCAGCATTCAACAAGCACTGATGAATGTCAGTGGGTGCAATTTGTTTCTCATGGAGGAATTCAGTGACACACCTTTGTTTCACATGCACTTCCATGTTAGATACCATTCTGTCAGACTACCCCTCTGCTGCCATCTGTCACATGGCAATAAAATTTAACTGAATATTGGTGGGAAGGTTCAACCTCTACTGCTGTGCCACCAACACTCACCTCTGACACTGAGGGCCAACATAATAAAATGGGAGGCATTACTTCTGGACTAGCCCTCATATACTCAAAGTCTTGCTATCTCTTATTTCAGAAAGTAGCTACAGCGTGACTGCCTTAGTTTACTAAGAGCACATTTCTAATATTCTGGATGTATCTACTACCTTTTCCTTCATAGTATAAATAGACTAACAGACTGTAGATAAGGAGAAAAGTGTGGTGGAAGGAAAGGAAGTAGACAATATACAAAATAATCCTCTATTTAAAATGTTTGTATGTTCTTTTGGATATAAAAACCGAACAAGTCACATTTTAAGATACTTCATTGTGGCTGCTATACTTCTTTTATGCAATATGTCATATTTCTTCTATTTGCCTGTAATTTTACATACTCGCTGTAATGGGATGGGTAAGATACCATAATGCTGATATTCTGGATTTAAACTAAAATGCAAATTCCAATCCTTCATTAAGAAAAGAGCCTTCGGGCAATCAATTAATGAATTAAAAATGTTGCTAGGCTAAAAAAAAAAAAAAAAAAAAAAAGGTCTTAATTTATTTGTATGCTAATGTAAATCAGAAATAAATACACTTCTGGAAGACTTGAAATCAGTTAACGTTTATAGATTTGTTCGATATTTGAAATTATTTCTGCTGAAGTTTGCCTGAACCACATGTTAGCAAGATGACAACATCTGGATTGCTTTTAATATTTGTTTTTAGTTCATTGTTCTTTCAGTTTTTCTTCATAATTGATCACAGGAAAGATGTGGGAGTCCTACAGCTCCCTGTATACGTCCCAGAAACAATTTCCAAGTATCATTAGTTCATCCTTCATGTATGGTTACAGTATTACTGTGAGTCTCTAAATATGTAAAATATCACAGGAACTTTCTGGGGTTTTTTTGTAGGGTCACAAATATTTCAAAATTTCTAATAATGGTGTTGGGAAAAAAAAATAAAGAAAAATAAATAGAGAAAAAGAAAATACACAGGAAGTTATATAAGGGCAATGGAAAGCTCAGTAGGAGAAATGGGCTCTTCTGACATTTGACAGCTTTTTATGAAAGAAACAAGTCCGTATTTTCTGGTGGTGGGCAAGATGGAAGTACAGAAACTGCCAATTTCTTTCTAGTTCAGAAATCTTTTGGCAGGAGGAGGAAAAAAACACAAAACAAACTGAAAAGACTTTCTAGCTTTAACTATGGATGTCTTACAGATTGATTTTAGTCTTACAGCATCCTTCCAGTGATAAGTAACAAAGACTCCTTCAGTGCCACTTCTGTCTTCCTTACTAATTCCTCCCTAGTCTGTAACATACTTTCCCTCTCTCTCTTTCATTATTATTATGGTTAATCTGAACTGAAATGGGTTATCTGAGTATATATGAAATTTGAGATGAAATTTTTGAACAGAATATCAATCGGTTTTTGAGAGGAAACTGAAGGGAGACTGTAAAGCATGGACAAGGGGAAGATTTCTAGAGATGTTGGTGCCCAGTTCGGGCAAAATGCCCATAGCTTACTGGAGAAACCAGCTGGCTCTTTGAGATTAGGGTTGGGTTTCTTGGGAATGCCTCATTGTTCCACTAATCCATTGTTTTATAGCACATGTATGAACACAGAGCAAATTTTAGTGTTCTAAAAATACTTTATGGATATGGAGATGAATTCTAATTCTTATGTACAATGTATGACGAACTGAACTCCTCAACAAGCACTTCCTTCCCTGTTGTTCATTTCCAATGTGAGAAATGGGTAATATACTACACCATAGTGATTTTTCAGTATATAATCAGTTATTTATCAATTATTTCAGGTTCTTAAGGAATTACAACTTCTCCTTGAGCCATTCATCTTGCTGTAGCAGAATCCCAGGTGGTATTCTAATCATCTTGGTTGTTTATTCTAAGTAATTATCCGCAGGGCACTGATACTGTGTATTTTATATTTACATTCACCCAGACAAGCACAAGAGGGAGGAAATCTCAGCAATAATTATGGCTGCCAATGCCATAATTACTACACAGGTGGTCTTGATAGTGTCCTTACCAGAAGGTTTACTGCATGAGGAAAAAGTTCCAGTTGGCAGTTATATAACTCCAAGTAAGAGCTTAATTGCAGGACTGAGGATTTTTTTTTTTTTTTAGACAATATGTATGCATTTCTTTTCATTATTCATTTAGAAATTCAGCTGTTCCACTATTACTAATTCACTTTAAAAATACAAAGCAGTATTTAAATGAAAGGTCTTTATGCTGAAACTTCTGCCCACCCAGGTAAATCCATAAGAAAATAATGGCGTTTTGCACTGGAATTATTGTTAAGTGTTTGTGTGCATACATTAAATAAATACAATCCAAACATTCTCCTGGCACTAATATCTGATTAGATGTTAACAAAGAAATGAATATAAAATTTCCAGAAGCAGAGTTTGGCCTGTCTTAGCACTTGGAAGATGCATAAAGATAAATAAATCAAGACACCATACGGCCATGTTCTTTGTCAAGGATTTCACCAAAGGTTAATAATGACCTAATAAAATATGTCAGTCTTTGGATTTATATAAAAGCAGCAACAAAACAACAAAATAGTAATGAGGATTATCTCTGCTATTACCCTTAAGTTTCTGTTTTGTTTTTTGTTTTTTGTTTTAATATTCTTGTACTCTGAGCACGACTAGAACTAAAGCACTGTAATAAAACATGAATAGTGCTTAGCCACGTTTACTGGAGGGGTCTGAAAGGCAACAAATTATTTGAGGTAGATTTATGCCCTAGGACATGCTGTAGGATACAATATCTGTGGCAGTCTGTGTACAATGATGATGTGACTGCAATGTCAAATAAAATAAATGCATCATCTTCAGGTTTCAATATGTGAAGTGGCAGAATAATAAAATTTGAATACAAATATTTGCTACGTTTATCTTTATTTAGAGGCTGGTCACCCTAAATCAGGCAGAAATACTAGATAAAGTGGTTAAAACAAACAAAAAGAACAGAAACATACCCTGATCTATGAACTCTGCAAAGTTTTGCCTGATATAGCACTTCTGTCTAGCAAACTGCTTTAAATTTGTCAAATCCTTGAGAAAAGAGAACTGAAGCATGGAAACACTTTAGTTAAGAAAATAAAAGGATTACTAAATTAAATGGAATAAGTCTGTTCTTTGTATTTACAAGTCATGAAAACATGTAAGTTCAATATAAACTTGTGCCTGGCATCATTGTCACATAAAATGAGCTCAATTATACCGGAGTCAAGCCTTTGGGGTCTGGTAAGACCTTATAATGTTCTGTTCGGCCATAATGTGTATCAATATATTCTACACATACACATGGGGGCTGCTTCGGAGTATTCCTTTTAGCATTGTCAAGAATTGAGAACAGCCCCTGCCAATCTGACTCAGGGCTAAACACTGAAAAGTGTAAGCTTTTCCTGGGTTTAAATTTTAGAGTTAAGAACATGATAGGAATATGGCAGCACTTGTTAGTTATTTATGGGTTCTTTCATAACTGCAGTCCTGCTGATTAAATTAGTAGGAGAGAAATTCAGTTAACAAGGTAAAGCGGACAAGTGGGTTACACAGAGCCACCCTCTTGATTTTTCTTTCTCTCATTCTTTCATAAATAAATGAAGAAAATTTCAAGCTGTTTGTGCTCAGATCTTTAAGGTAATTTACAACAGTAGCAATTGCATTTCAAATAGGATCGAGGGCATTTTTGCCCTGGGTTTTGAGGCCAATATTAACATTTCATAGTTCCCTTAATAACAAAAGGTACAACAGGGAAAACTGGTATCTATCTAATGAAAAAGAATTTCTAGTGATTGCTATGAATAAACCAACAGCTCTTCTAAAGTGTATAATGGCAAGCTGTAGAGCTAAATGAAAGCGAGTGATGCTCATTAGAGTGTGCTATGACACCTAGTTAGATTCATTAGTGCATAAACAAAGGTTTAAACTGCAGAAGACAGACTTGCAGTTTCATCTGCAATGGGCTCCATTTGAACAAAGAGAAAAAGGAATAATTATGTAAGAAAATGTTATTGCTAAAGTGCCATGTGGGAAACTAGTTTCTGTTACTACTGATTGCTTATCCTTAAAAAAAATAAAAAAATCCCTTTGGCTTCCTAGTGCTATAAATGATCATATAAAATCCATAAAGTCCAAAAAGAAATAATCAAAGCTTCTGAATTGGCCTTCTGATCTTTAACAAGCTTTCCACTTTAGGACTGCCTGCCTCAGATCCAGAAAGCAGCTGCCCTCTAAGAAAAGTGCCTGGGACCTGCTTGCCAGTGGGAGAGCCTGGGTGAGGATTTCTCAGTTTAAAGGGTGTTGCCAAATTTCAGCATGCTTTTAAAATACTTCTATCTGTGTTAACGGTAACATATTAGATGCTAATATGAAGGAAATTTAGCACAAGAATTACTTGACATTGTTTATACGACTTCTTTACTTGACATGGACAAATACAATGGCCCAGAAGACTTCACTGTGATTTTTTTTTTTTAATTTATTAATTTATTTATTTATTTTATTTTTTCATTTTTAAGCTGCTAACATAATGGCATTGAATTTAATCATATAGCTGCAGTCCCAGCTCCTTACAACAGGAAGGGAGTTGCTGAGAACTCCTTTTGAAAGGGTTTCCTGCATTCATGCCCTCAGCAGCAGGCAGGTTGTGCTCATGGGCACAACTCATGCCTAAGGAGGGGCAGGAAGCTCTGAAGCAGAGAAGGAGAGAAGCTGAGCAGCTGGAGTTCTTGCCTCGTTTATTTCTTTGGGGCACCCCTGCTGGGGAAGGGTAATGGCAGAAAAGCAGAAGCATCTGAGTGCTGTAGAAGTTCCCTTTCTTGTTACTGTGCTGGTTGTGATTTCCCTCTGCTTCTCCAGAAGAGAACACCCACCATGGGGCAAATGAGTTTCAGAGGATTGTCTTTGCTCTGTGATTGCTATAAAACACCAGCAGTCACAAGGCAGGAATTATTCTTAAATTTTGTAGGCTATAGGCTGTAGTACAAATGTTGAACTGGCCTCAGTGATGGAAGTATTAACAATAGAACTATAGCGCTGTTTGGAGCTTTGCTCTTCTTCCTAAGGATATTTCTGGCTGTGGCTGTGTACAAGGGGATAATGAATTTATAATTGGCATTCCTGAATTAAGTCTGGGTTAACTGGACTTACAGCTATCACAGAAGAGCTGCTGTATGTACAGCAGGCAGCCCTGCAGTGCTCCCATGGCTGCAGCTGTTGCACTCCCAGCTTTGCCATGTGGGAGGAACTGCTTCATGGGCCTGGCTGCTGGAGCTGGAACCTGTTCTTCAGGGAAGTGTTTGGGAGGAGGTAATGGTGTGGGAGCTGTCATGTTAGAGCGTTACATCATCTTAATAAATATTAACTGATTTAATGAGTCTGGTGAGACTGGACTACTACAAACCTTACGCCTTTCCACTAGAAAATTTTAAATGTTTTTCTTAGACATTCTAAATCGGCACAGTTTCCAAGGCTGCAGCTGAGTTTATACTGTAAACTCTGAAATGCTCTCTGTCAGTGTTATCTGTCTTCACAATTCTGTATCACAACTATATAGGTTTCCAAGTCTTCAGGTTAGTTCTGGGGCATTAGGTTTGAAGGAAGGCAAATTATGTGCTCATTCTATGAGGCCCAGTACAAAAGAGTTTTATTTTATGCTATTCTGTAGAAAAGCAAATGTTGATGACTGCCTTAAGACAAAGAGAGAAGGAATTTTGATTGTTAGTCTTGGTAAAATCATTAAAGGGATGCAAATTACCTGAGTAATGCCAGGTTAACTCCTAACAAAGTAAATCATGCCTTGTAATTTTGTGCAGAGACTGTTCTACATGATGCAACAGATTTTTCTATAAATATTGGAGAAATTGTTGTTGTGTACTGTATCTATGTTTTGTAAATATTGTAGGGTTGTGCTTAGGTATACAGTCTATTTATTCATTATGCGAGTCTTAAAGCAGTAATGAAAGTATATTCCCAAGTCAGATGCTAAATAACGATACATTACAACATGTAATGTTGAGTTCTACCTCTATATTGCATTAGTCTTATTGAGTGACAGTGTCATTTTTTTTAAATTCCACCTCAGAATCACTCATTTTACATTATATTACATAGTTCTCTTCACTCATTCTATCCCTTGAGACTTTTTTAACCTTTATGTTTTCCAAACAGATGGCCTGGTTATATATTTATGCAAAGAGGGAATGAACTGTCTAAATTTTAGTAGTAATTAGCATGGATCTTAAATGTTTTTAGAATCTCAATGTAGTAGTGCCTTTTTCTGATCTTATCTCCTATCACACTTACCTCTACATAGCAACATTATCTAGAAATAATGACACATAGACAGGAACATGGAAGGGTTGCTTTTTTTTTTTTTTTTTTTTTTAATAGTGTTTTTATAGAAAGGAAAAGATCTATGTTCAAACAGTAGGATGGCACTGGTGGGCAGGGGCTTGACAAAGAGGGGAACTACTGCACTCCAGTAGATCATCTGTGGTGTGTTTGAAGACAAAGCACAATGACAAAATCCCCACTGAAATTCCTGGGAAGTCACGTGAGAAATTCAATTCATTTGGAAAAGACGAATGTGTGAGCTCAGCACTTTGTGCTGCTAGCACAACCTGAGTGCAGCCAACGCAAGCATAGAAAATATGAATGTGTTTTGCATCCAGCATTTTGGGAAGCTGTTTCTTTCTAATTCCTCCCTCCGTTTTTATTTTTATTTTTTTCCAAAGCCTTCAGTTACTTCAGGAGTCATCCCAAAAGCCATGTCTACTGTGTCATCTTGGTGGATCTAGAATGCTTAAATGAGTTCCAGCCATAAAATTATCCAGCTTCATATGAATATAAGGATAATTTAAGTAGTCACTCTTGCACTGAGTAGGTAGTGTGAGTGAGCATGTAATTTACCATGGGTAAGCGCAGAAATAAGCTGTTGTTTTAATGAGACAATATTATTCCTTTTTACCAGAGAGTCCAAAAGATGGAAGTTTATTTCTATCTGTCTCAGTTATTCTTTTCCTGTTCTGCACAGTACATGGCTTCTAACTAATGACCCTGACTCCTTTAAGGATAAACAAGTACTACCTTCCTGTCCAGTCATGTATGGTCATGCTATGACCTACCTCCCAATTAAATTCATTTAAAAGTTGTAGTTAAAGCCCAGTTTTCAGTTAACAAGGGTCACTCATAAAAACTAAAGCTAATCTTGGATAGATGACTTGCGTCAAAGTTAACTTTTAGTGTAGTTCAAAACCTAAAACAAGAAGAAAAATAAATGTTGAATACCTGAAAAAAATAATGATGTATCCGTAAAAGACACTAAACATAGATGGTGGTTAAGGAAACTTTCTTCTCTAGAGGATCTTAAAATAGACCGCTAGACATAAATCAATGGGATTTTTAGTATTTTATGAAGTAGTATGAAGAATGTTACTTCCGTGCTGTAAATGATTACAAACATATTTCATACATTTGAATAGTTCCATTGTAATCAAGCAGTCTTGGAAAACAGACATATTTGTAAGTATTATAGATAATAAGATCTGAGCTGTTTATATACTGACTACAGTTTTAGACATTGTAACTTGCTGTATTCTTCAGCAAATCACCTTTCAGAACATCAGCAGAAAGTGCTGTGGTTTGGAGCATGAAGTGCAGTTAGATACAATAGCCCACAGATGGAGATGGTGCTTTCTTTTGATATTCATCATTTTCAGGATGAATAACTTCCTAGATGGAGATTTAAAATAGGAGAGGGTCTTAATGTTTATCAGTAGATCAGTTTTTTTTCTAAAGAAATGCAAAGTAAAATCTATTGTAATATATTTTTTTTCTTTGCAGCTTTATTAAAATCCATAATAGGTTCTGAAAAGATGAAATAAAAGATGAAGTATACTGTGCAGATAATATTTTCAGCTTTGGATACAGGAAATTACATTTAATTTTAATATTCAGAAGCAATAATTTATATATGGAGTACTTTCATTTTTGAATGAAAAATTTTTGAAAGAACAAATAAATGATAGTTTTTCCAGTTATGAGTGGGTTAATATTTGTATATTCTTTGTCAGTTTATCTTCTTTTCATTGCACTTTCTATCCTTCATGCCTTGTAGCTCTGCCTCATAAAGCCCTCTGTCATCTATTCCCAGATTAGTATTACCATGTGGGCCATTACACACTTTTATGGGATTTCTGCATGAAAAAGTGATTCTTGATATCTTCTGCTTTCATTTCATGCTATCTAAGGTTTTGTAATTCAGTTAAATCCTTTAATCAGTGTTACTAAGAGAGGACAAGTTTCCTCTGGTTTATTTGAATTATTTAAAATTTGCTGTTCTTTTACTCAGAGGTTTAGAAATCTACAGCTGGTACAGGAAGGAGGAATGTCCTAGCGCAGCAAAAGGCTATAGGAATCAAGACCAAAAAAATATGATTTTTTTTTTTTCCAGGTTACCAATGCTGTCTTGAGAGCCTGCATTAACTACTTTGGGAATCCCAATGTAGGAATGCATGCCTACACCATTTTCAACACAAACTTGACTCAGAAAGGAGGACCTTGGGAGTAAGAGGATGATATGTTTGTAAGTGACCTGAATGCTGTCTCACAACAGAGTTAGGATTCCAAGAAAAATTTATAATACCAAGCTTTTCTCAAACTTCAGACATTTAAAATTTCCAAACGAACTGTCTTCTGCATCATGATGTAGCCCCTATGGCAGAGCAGATAATGGTATATTCTCCCTATGTGTTGGGAAAGAATGGGAGGGGAGAATTCAGATGGATGCTAATATCCTTTCTATTGAAGTATGGAATATGAATATTTCCCTGCAGCAAGTGACTGCTACAAAAATACCCACAGTACCTTAAGCCATGTATTAGACATTTGCCAGCCGCTTCACACCTTGCATCAGGTTTCAGGTATAACTTCCAGTGCTTTAACACAGGAGTTCTGAATGTCTTTTAATGGCATTTCCTCTATCAGTGGTTAAAGCAGTAGGGCAAGATGAATTATCGGAATTACCACAAAAAATAACGACTGTCTTATGGACATTAATAAGAAATGACTGCGAACCTCAAGGTCAATTAACGGTAACTTTAGGCATAATTAGTTAGCTGATTTTCATGCTTGTTGGTTTGATCATTGAAATCTTATGCAAAAAAATCTTGTTTGTTCATTTTTTCCTTGTAAATTAATGAGCTTTCCATATTTAGCTCCAAGTAAAGACCTTAAGTAAAATTCTGAAATAAGCATTATGCTTGTCCAACATACAGCTAGAGTGTAGGTTCACATCTGTGGCCTTAACTGTAGATTTAGAAGATCAACCATTCTTCTGAAAGCTTCTCTTCCGATCTTTGACATAGCACAAGTTTTCTCTTTGCTGTTTACTAAGTAAACTACGGCCTTGTGTAACTGTGAAATAGTCAAGCTGAAAGGCAGCTGGAGGAAAAGTGCAGAAAGCCAGATGAAAGTGAGCAGCATGCTGGCATAGTGCCTCTTATGTGGGGAGTATTTTGCTCCCAGGACTTAAAAGTACTCTATTAAAAGTCTGCAAAAAGAAAGTGACCAAGCCTGACAATGAAATAGATGATGAAATGATTGGGACTGGTTGCTATGCTATAAAAATGTTGTTGTTGTTGTTGTTGTTTTGCTAACTGGTGTACCTAAGTGGAGTGCACAAATAGCAACATCTCTTATACACTGAAGCTACTAATTGCATTATTGGTTCTTAGCAGATGCACTGCATATTGTCTCTAAAGAATGCAGTCGCAGCTAAGGGCTGCTTTTCAGTGAAAATAACTGTACTTAGCACTCACAACTCTATACCCCATTAGAGGTTGCTTCTCTGAATTTTGTAAAGGGCAGAACAGTCTTCTATGCTTGGAAGCTTACCTGAGCTGATGATTAGTGTCAAGAGGTTTCCAGATTTCTTTTGAAAGACAAGTATTTTAAGAAATAGTATTGTTTCCAAAATATTAAGTATGGTTAATTATCCAAACTTCAGATTATTATGAACACCCAAAAATCTCAGGAATTACTTGTAATAAATCAGTGCTGTGTGTTCACACCTAGAACCACACATTATCTAAATTAGACAAAAGTGGGAAAAGGGCTATTTTAGACCACATCTCTATTAGTTGCTTCTGACGTGAGTCACATGGGTGCCTCATAGAGGGAAGAGTGTCTCTGTGTCTAAGCATGATACAGGCATGTCCCTTTGCTTCACAAGGAGAAGATGACTGGCTTGATAACATTACAACTCTTCCATTTCATTGCTCCTGGGACAGCAAATCCTGACTAATTTACAGATTTTCTTTAGTATCCTACTGGCTGCTGAGAGTGCTTTTAAAGAGCGCTTGTGGTCCAGTGGATAAAACACTCTTTCCTGGATAAACACCCTGACAGTTTGCTCCAGTTGCAATAACTTGCTCTCCTACTTTACCTTATTCAGGAAGGTTGGTATTTACCAGAAGACTGCAAGGCATTCACTTTGCCAAGAGAAATATTCCTGTGTTCTCTACTCACTTTGTGTGAACTGTTCACCTCATTATACTGTCTGTCTTCATCACTTCTTTGTCCCCTCCTTTTTTTTTTTTTTTTTCCCCAACAAAGACAGTAGTTGCAGATTTAGATTTAGTAGTTGTAGATTTTTAGTTGATCTTCAATTATTTTTTTAAGCAAACATACTACGTAATATTAAACCAGAACATGCTTTCACATATTTCTGTTTCAAAAGGTGGTCTTTTGAGGAAAACTCCCTAAGTACAACTGTTTGTGAAAAGGATATAAGTAAATTTTAGTTCTATAGATCACAAAGCAGAGTTAGGATTAAGCTTTCAAAAAAAAAACCCCAACAAAATAAACAAACAAAAAATACCAAAAAAGCCAAAACATTAGTTCTAGAATCTTAAGCAGACCTTCAATATTTAATGTTACAAACTCATTTTTCTTAATGTTCTTCACACAAATAAAATGTAATCAACACATTAATTTCTATAGAAAACAAAATTAGAATTGACCAGAATTGTATTAGTAAAACAAGTAAATCACAGTTCTGCCTGAAGTCATGCAACACTCTACTTCTGTTTCACAGTAATTAGCAGGCCATCTGTGCCCATACCACTCTACACAAACAAAATGTACTTTAAACATCAACTTACTGTTCCAGAGTAGGTTTCTGGGTTTGTTTCAACAAGAAGAATCTTACTAGGGCTGCTCTCAAAGTAATGCCTCCCATTTTATTATGTTGGGCGAGGAGGTCAGAGGCAGATTTTGGTGGTATGGCAGTAGAACTTGAACCTTCCCACAGATAATCCTTACATTCTGTTGCTATGTGACAGATGGCAGCAGAGGGGCAGTCTGACAAAAAGATGTCTGACATAGAAGTGCATATGAAGCAAAGGCGTGGAACTAAATCCTCCATGAAGAAAAAATTGCACTTGTTGACATTCATCTACACTTGCTGAAATGTTTATGAAGCCCAAAGAGTGGATGTGAGCACAGTGAGGTGGTGGGTAGTGTGTTTCTGCAGTGGTGACAAAGATGTGAAAGACACGCCACCTTCCAGATGGCCATGCAGATTTTTACGAGTGAGGCATGCGGTCTCATGCAGTTCATTGCTGGAGAAAATGCACAGCTAATGGTTGTGATTGTGTTGAGAAATAATGTTTTTTAGCTTGAGGATTTTCTCTATCAAATAGTGTTATTGTTCTTGTACCTGCTGTATTTGCCGTGGAAATACATAGAAAGCCTCACTTTCCGAGCAACCTACATACATTCTGTCCATGCGTACGAACTTTTCTGATTTTTATGATTCACTGTTTTTTACTATTTTTTTTTTTAACCTTGCATTTTTCATCACTTTTTTTCCCTACAATTTAATACTTTGCTATGCCTTAACTTTTGGCAGAAAAGGACAGATTTGAATAAAATGAGAAATCTAGACAGTAAACATATCTAAAGACACTCGGGTTTCTGAAACTTTTGTTTTCCCTGAAAGGCCTTTTATATAACAATAAACATATATTTCTACCACCTTAGATTAGTTCAATCATAAACTAGAACTATTAAAATAACTTTATATGAATCTATTAAATGAAATTTATGTTATGCCAGTGTTACATGCGCCTGTCCTAAACAAAGGGAACAACTCATTCAGGATAGTAATCTGGATTTGAGACTAGTTGTCCTTGTTTTTTAGCCTGTTCTTTGCCTTCTGATGAGGCAGTGATAATGAAATTAATTCTGCTTACCAGAGAGCCGTCTGTGACCAACTCTGTAAAAATAATGAATTTGATCAGATTATGCTGTGGAAGCATAGTCAGCAAACTTCCTTGGTAAAAAATGAATTGGTCAAAGCAAGGCAAATGAAATCTTCCAGGGAAAGAAATACGTAAATTATACCTAAGATAACAGCATGAATTATTGATTTAAACAAGCAGTCTGCAAATATGTATTGCAGGAGTTAACTAAGGAATTTACTGATGCTATAGAACCTAGAATTTGTCTGAATAAACCTCGACACTTACTAAGTAGCTGAATCAACCAGCCTTCCATGTAACAGATTGATATGAAAAGACACGGTGAGCAAGAACACTTATTTCAGTTGCACTGTGACCATAACAGTGATGGAGCCAAATGCTTGGGATGTTTTTTCTTTTTTTTTTTTTTTTTTTTTTTTTAGGAATGAGGGAATTTCTAGAGACTTTTAAGACCCCCTACACAATTTCCATGTTATTTTCAAGTGTGAAATGCTAAGGGAAATACTTGACAGAGTGACATTTCTTTATCTCCCTACATCTCTGGAAAAGGAGAGTATCTTGATATTTGAGGAAGAGAGTCATCTGTGAAGGGAACTTCCATGCCACTTGAACCAAATTTGCTGTATTCATAAGCCAGCATCTGCTCTTGTAAATTGGCTAATTGTGTGTGCAAGCAGGTATTCACTAATTAGATGCTCAATTATCCATTTTGCTCAAACACTGGCCATTTGCATGTATAAAATTAAAGGCTTTATGGACAGCCATCTCATTCCTGGTAATGAACATTAAGCGGGGACCATCTTAAAGACATCTATCAACATTTCAAGGCTTCAGGGAAGTCTGGGGCCCTGGAATTCTCTTATGAATAAGTACTGGGTAACATTGCCTAATAATTAAAGTATATATGTGGCAACATTAATATCAGAATGTAGCAGAACCCAATATAAATGATAATTAGGAGAAATGACAGCTCAGCAAAAAGGAGCGATAGCATCATTAGTGCCACTAGGGGCTTTGTGAAGCATGCTCTCACTGTAGGGCTGTAGAAAAAGAAAGGGAGTGGGAAAGAACAGCATTTGATTAAGCCAGAGAGTTGTCCAGAAATTCAAACCACTCCTTAGGTAGATTGATATAATTTTTTTCATTTTGAGAGTGCCTAATTGTGCCTTTTCAAAAGGTTTTCAATTAGCCATCGTAACTGCTTTTTGCAAATAGGACTTAATCTTGATACCAGAGCCTTTCTTCTACTTTCCCTCCATATTGTGTTATGAGAATTACTTTAGAGTGGCACACTGATATCCATGAAGTCTTTTTAAAATACATTTAAATTAAATGTAATGAACTATTAATTATGAAATAGCATGTAGGGTTCTAGATCTCTCTCACTTCTTTCTGAGTCTATGATGAGGATTTTGTGCGCCTTGTCGCGGTGATGTCAGTATTATTCTTGTTCATAAAACAGCTTTCTGATCTTTGAGTCAATTATATGAGGAAAAAAATAAGAATAGTAATAAATAAATTTGAAAATTGTTACTTTCTAGTCAATATCATATTCATAACTTTTAACCCACAACTCCAATCCCTTTATTCACTGCATCAAAATTGAATAAAAGTTTAAACCTAGGATATATAACTGCCAGTACTGCCTTCTTTTCATGTTAAAAAGTAATTACCTAATTCTCTATGCATATCAGATCCTATAGACCTGTTTCTGATCGTGGTTGTCAATCTTGTCAGTACACGGTGTGTGAGAAGAAAGAAAATGCTTTCTTTCAAAAGAAATCCCAGTTCCTGGCAGCTCTCAGCTACAGACGCAATCTTCCTCTTGATTCAATGCAGCCTTTGAACAGGTCTGAATTTTTTTCTGGATTATTTTTTCTTCTGTGACTGCTGCTGTTAGAAGCCATGGAGAAAGCAATACCTGTTACAAATGCCTTCCAACCTGGGGGCCTTGCAGACTTATTAGTCCAGAGGATTCATTCTTCTGTCTCAAGAGCACTGAACACCCAGCTTTTTAACATTTAAGTCCTTTGTTTGAGATTTTTCTAGATGATTTAAAACAAATAATCATCAACTTTTAAAGCCTAGAGAGTTACACTGAAAAAAATAATTATTAAGTTTCTGTTTAGCTATTTGCATTATAGATTAGGTTATTAAACATGTATGTAGTGCATTAGTCACTGATATTTATTACTTCATCTATTTTCTTGGCTTTTTAGACACGTAAATATGTACCAGAGATGGCAGGAAGGAAAGAATATCCTCATCAAAGCCACCAGAAATTTTGTTTCCAACTTCAGGGATGAGAATTAGATGTCAATTCTTATTTGGTTTTATAAATCCCATTTTTGATGTTTTTATTCTAGTTTTGATAATGCCATTCAGTTGTTGCATTTGTTTTTTTGTTAGAAGTTTTTGTAAGAGACACAGGATTGTTATTTTTGTCTTTCCTCCTAGCCATATCTATTCTTTCATAAGAAGCTGAGTCCTCACAGTATCATTTAAACACACACACACAAACACAAAAAAATCAACTCTAATTGAATAAAATCTGCAAAAATTCACCAAGCATTTCTATAGCTCAGAAAAGAAAATTCCGAAAGGTTTTGGAAGACCCAGTCATATGAATAAACATGCACAGTGATTTCTGCCTAGGGGATTTTAAAAGATATAAACATAGCTCTGTGCACAATCTTGCAACCATTTCCACTGGGCTGTTCTTATTATGATTTATCATGTTATGGTAATGTTTATGAGATACCACTTCACAGAATGACAGTACTCTGCCTGGCATTAAAATGCCTTTAAAGACTACTTGAACAAAATATTTACATATTTACATAACCTAAAAACATAATAAATACTCCATATCCACATTTCCACAATAATCCTACATAGACCTATACATTCTATATCATTTAAAGTTTTTTCAGTATTACTGATTGTTTGTTTAGATAACATGCTGAGTTCTGCTCAGCAGTGTTGAATAGTACTCTGCCTTAATGCCGTGGAATTTTTTTTTAATGCTATGCCACGTTCTATTCTAGTAGAAAATAGTGTAGCCTTTTGTACAGAAGGTATAGTCATGCTAAAAGTGACAAAAAAAAAGCAAACAGAAAACTATGTTGAAACACATTCCTATTTTTTTATGGTCTCACTCTCATTTGATCCTGTCCCTTGGAACAGTGATATTTCCATTTGTCTGAGCCAAAACCAGAGTGATGCAGTCTGAATTTAGCCATTCCTGAGCAAATCAATGCAGGAAAGATAGTGCATTCAAAAACGATTGCTTCTATTGGTCGTGTTTAGTTCAGATGTGTTAGTGATAAGCTGACCTGGCATCTGCTTTCAGCAAAAGAAAAGGCCCAAGTAAATGTTTACATTGTCAGACCAGATCC
The DNA here is from genome assembly GCA_030625065.1 of Alectoris magna. Classification (NCBI taxonomy): domain Eukaryota; kingdom Metazoa; phylum Chordata; class Aves; order Galliformes; family Phasianidae; genus Alectoris; species Alectoris magna. The sequence goes on from CM060561.1 coordinate 123,004,371, forward strand.
CATGAAACTTTTACATGAGATTTATATTATTATATAGTGTCTCCATGGAAAACACTTTGTTGTTGTTGTTGTTGTTCCATTAGAGTGAAGCCAGTATAATTTTATGACGAAAAATTGGAACAAGAAGTCTCTTCCCTTCACAGGGCCAAAGAGGAGCTTATTCCACATAGCTATGTTAGGAGACTCCCTGGAAAGAAAAGTAGCACATCATCAAGACTGAAATGAGCAACGCTGTATTTGTTCTGATTTCCTGAAGCACACTGAATAGTGTTAGCTGGGGATAGTGTTAGCTTGCTACAGACAAATCCAGGAAAGGCTCCCTGCTCTTCTGTGACTAGACTGGATTTTTACTGTTCCTGACTTAGCAATAATTTCGGCCATTTGTATCTTCAGTATGCAATACATCATAGTAGATATAAGCCTTGTTCATTCTTTTTAAACTTCAGCTAAGTTATTTATCTTGAATTAGGATTATCTGCATGTTTCCTAAGGACGAGAGTAATGAGAAATTAGTGCACAGCAAGCCAGCTTTTCATGAAAATTCTTTCCTTCTGTGTGTATTCCACCTATCATTACTAGAAACTGACCTTTATATTTTGAATTGCTAACTCTCTCGAGATGCTCAGGTCTTAAAAAAAAAAAAAAAAGACAGTGTTTCGGTAGCTTATCCATACTCTATTTATTAGTTAAATAATGTTAAGAAGGTTCATTATCATTAATAAGGGTAATATCCAACTGTAGTTTTATATAGCCATTACAAGTGCATTGATGGTGTTTAGTAAAGGTTCTTGTTCTCATAAATCAGAGTTTATAATGCTACAGCGGTTTTACAATGACAGTGTTTTACCTTCCCAGGTACTCGTTAAAGTGCAAGCCCAGTACAGAGCGCTTTCCAGAAACTATGATTCAGGACAGTACAATCCATACAGATTCTGTACCATCTCTCCTTTGCAATGAAGGTTTAAAATACTCACATTAAGAAGGAATGAAAGAATGTAGTTTGTCTGCCCTGTGGAATGTAAACTATCAGTGATATAAGTGTATACAGGAATTATATTTATATATATCCCTTTGTAGGCATACATTTAATTTTTCATAAGATCAATAAAATAAACTAATAATTTTAAAAATGTGTCTGTAATTTGTATTTTATGAAGAACTGGGTATGTTTCTTAAAATTATGCAAGCACACAATAGTAGAATCACAGAATATTGTGAGTTGTAAGGGACCCACAAGCATCACTGAGTCCAACTCCTGGCTCTACACAAGGCCATAAAAAAATGAGACCATATTATTAGAGCATTGTACAGAAAGTTCTTGAACTCTGTCAAGCTTGGTGCCAAGACCACTGAGGAGTCTGTTCGGGTGCTTGATCACCCTCTCTGTTAAGAACCTTGTCCTGACAACTAACTTGAACCTCTCCTGTAGCAGATTCATTCTGTTCCCTTGGGTTTTATCACTGGTCACCACTGAGAGGAGATCAGTGCCCACCACCTTGCTCCCCCTCATGAGGAAGCTGTAGGCTTTCCCTCAGTCTCTTCTTCTCTGGGCTGAACAAACCATGGGACTTCAGCCACTCCCCCCTAAACCCTTCACTATCTTTGTAGCCGTCCTTTGGACACTCTAGTGTTAGATCCTTTTTGTTCTGTGAAACCCAAAACCAGTCAGAGTACTCAAGGTCAGGCCTCACCAGTGCTGAGTACCATTAGACAATCACTTCCCTCAACCGGCTAACAGTGCCGTGGCTTGATGCGCCCCAGGTTGGCCCTATGGTTGGCCTTCTTGGCTGCCTGGGCACACCGTTAACTCATATTCAACCGGATGTTAACTAAGACCCCCCCCCTTTTAGCAGGGATGCTCTCCTGCATATCATCCACCAGTTTGTATGTGTAGCCAGGTTTGTTCCTTCCCAGGTATAGAATCCAGCGCTTGCTCATGTTAAAATTCGTGTGGTTGGTGATTGCCTGGCTCTGTAATTTGTCTAGATCTTTCTGCAAGACTTCTCCACCCTCGAGAGAATTAACGGCTTCTCACAATTTAGTACTGTCAACCAACCAACTTGCTCAAAATGCTTTCTAGTCTTACATCCAAGTCATTTATGAAAACATTAAAGAGAAATATGCCAGCATAAGAGAAATATGCATCCCTCCTCGAGGGAGGAGAATGTTCCCCTCTATTCTGCTCTCCTAAGGCCCCAGATGGATACTGGGTCCAAGTCCGGGGCCTCAGCATAGGAAGGATGTGGATCTTTTGGAGAGGGTCTGGAGGAAGGCCATGAGGATGACCCAAGTGCTGGAGCACCTATTTTATGATGACAAACTGAAGGAACTGGGCTTGTTCAGCCTCAAAAAAAGAAGGCTGCTAGAGACCTCATTATGGTCTTCCAGTATTTTCAGGGAATTTATAAACAGGAGGGAAATCAACTTTTTGCATGGGTAGATAGTGATAGAACAAGGAAGAATGGTTTTAAGCTAAAGGAAGGGAGATTTGGATTAGAAATCAGGGGGAAGTTCTTAGAGAGAGTGGTAAGGTGCTGGAACAGGTTGCCCAGAAGGTTTATGGATGCCTTGTCCCTGGAGATATTTAAGGCCAGGCTGGATGGGGCCCTGGCCAATCTGATCTAGTACTTGGTCTAGCGGCTGGCAGGAGGATTGGAAGCTGATGACAACTGAGGTCCCTTCCAATCCAAGCCATTCCATGATTCTATGATTCTATGAACCAGCCCTAAAACGGAACCCCAGTATTGACCAGCTTGATATAACCCCATTTACTTTATAACCCTTTGGGCCTGAACCATCAGGCAATTGCTCACCAGTCATGTACTGAAAGCTTTGCTGAAAACCAAAAATATAACATCAACTGGCTTCCTTTGGTCAATTAGATGGGTGACCTTGTCATAAAACGGAATTAAGTTAGTTAGTTAGGACCTTCCCCTCATGAACCCATGCTGGCAGTGACCAATGACCACATTGTCCTTCAGGTGTTTTTCAATAACTCCCAGCATAATTCTCTCCATAATTTTACCAGGCACTGAAGTGAGACTGACAGGCCTGTAATTACCAGGTTCTTCTTTCTTGCTCTTCTTGAAAATTGGAACATTTGCAAGCTTTCAGTCAACTGGGGCCTCTCCAGATTCCCAAGACTGCTGAAAAATAATTGAGAGAAGTTTTGTGATGACATTGTCCAGCTCTCTGAGTACCCTGGGATAAATCCCATCTGACCTCATGGACTTGCATGCATCCATGGGGAGAAGCAAATCCCACGCAAGTTCGAGCATGGCTGGGAGTTAATCATTAGTGCAGTCATGGTCCTCCAACTCAGGGGTCTCACAAGAGGTCTCATATTTTGAAATGTTTTTTTTTTTAAAGTGATAAATTAGAAAATAAAGGTTGATAACGAATGGATACTCTGCTGAGTTGTAACTATGCCGTCTTCTATACAGGGATTTCCACACTGCTCTTTTAAGGATAAGGTAGACTTTGAGCTGTCATGTCCCATGTCTGACAAATAATGTTCCTACAGCTCTACTGCAATGGCTGTATGCTCTACTACCATGTTAAAAAAAAGACACGTTCAATGATAGCTTCTTAATTTAAGGTTCAGAAAAGTGCAGATAAGCACTGAGTTGTATCATGGACATAGGCAATGTAATTCTATCTGCATTTTACCATTGTTCTTTCCTCAAAGAAAGATTTCAAAGCAATCAGTGGTAGAGTTGTGTGTGCTCTGTCCACAGTGCTAGAAAATGAATAGGTGGAAAAAAGGAACACCAATTAGTGTCTGCTGTGCTGGTGACTTCTTGGGTAGGCTTCTGCTCTATGGAAATTGGAGTGAAGTAACTAATTAATGTCATATAAGACAAAGAATATGTAAAATAGTAACAGCTTTGTCCATTTATTACAGATTTGCTGAAATAAGGTGAAAGCCTCCTTATCCTACTCCAGTATATTGAATTGCTTAGCTCCTTGCCTATGAGCACACATCTTTTTAAGCTCCACAAAGAAGGTTTTTCCCTTGTATTTTTGCATTGCTAAACTCTGAAAGGTTTCACAAGTTCTTAACAGATTAAAGAAGAAATTTTTGCTTGGTTCTTTACAGGCTCCCCCCAGAACAGTTGATCTGATTTCTTTTCAGTTCTCATCCTTGATATTCTCTAACAGACCTGAAAAAACATAATGATATCACAAGCACAGCTTGAAAGACTGTTAGGTTTGTTTGGAATGAGATGGTGATTTCGCAATAGCAGAATAGTGCAGGTTTCAGAGATGCCTGCAGGCTTGCTACCAGTGTGAAAAACAAAAATGTCAGTATTCATGAGACTTAAGATTACATGCCTCATATATATATATATTTTATAAACAATGAGTATATATAGATAAGTAGAAAGAATGCACAAATGACATTAAGGAGGGTAGTTTAGAATGCAAATAATATTAATGAGAATATTAGTGAACAATTCAAAGATTTTATGATTATCTGTGAGTGCAATTGTGAGGCTAGAAATTGTAGGTCTTTTTTCTCTTTTAAAAGTGGATATGGTAGACAAACTGGAGCTTCTGTGAACCAAAGGGAAAACAGTTTCAACCTAGGTTACCCATTTGAAGAACATCAGTTCTTCCCTTTCCTGGTCTCCCCCTGAGCTGCTGTTCAGGGTTGATCTGTGCATCAGCTGTATCCCTGTTGTACACAGGCTATGGGTGCATTGATAGGTATACTAGCTTTCATATGTGCCTGAGAAATGATGTCTCAAGCAAACATCACTATTGTTAGTGGAAAAAAAGCCCCAAGTACTGAACATTTGTTTACACATAACACCTGGTAAAAGCAAGTCTATCTTGTAGATGCTGCTGATACCCTTAAAATTATGTCATGATCAGCTCGCATGGCCAAATGTAACTGACTTTGACCTAAATCTCTTTGGGCTCTTTGTGATAGAAATAGGAAGTTAGGAGGAAGTTATACTTTGACCACTGTGTATTGTGCAGGTTTCATCAAGAGTATCTCTTTTAGAAGCTGAATAAGTCATATCAGCCACCCATTTTTGAAAACATGCTGCACAATAAGCAGTAGTCACAATCGAACAGGTTGTCCGGAAAAGCTGGAATCTCCATTTTTGAAACCTGGCTGAACTCAGTCTGTATTTGAAGTTGCCCTGCCTTGAGTAAGGAGTCTCGAAAGGACCTCTTCAACTTAAATTATTCTGACAGCGTTTAGTGATATTTCTAAGTCATAAAATGACCTGCTTTTCCACCTGAGGTATTAGTTTTACATTTTTACTTAAAAAATAATTTTAGCATCATTATCCCTCAGATTGTGTTCATCAGAAACAGCGAAGCTTGCGAGACTATTTCTGCATCCCCTGCTGGAGTCATTTAAAGATGACTCTGTGATCTGTACAGTGCTCAGTAAACCCAGATACTGAAGTGTAAATTGAGTACAACTTTCTATGCTGTACATAGCTTTTTTTCTTAAAATTACTTAAAATGTAAAATAAATGAATTTTGCTTAAAGAAGTTTTTAATAATGAAAATTAAACTGCTCAGCATAAAAAAAAAAATTTGCATTACCTATCAGGTTAACATCTGAATAATTTTCAAGTAATTACTGAAAACGTCATGCTGTGGACTGCAGCCTGTTTCATGTGATAGAATAGATGCTATTATTTAATTTATCACCGAAGTTTCTGCAAATTTCTTAATGCCACCATAGACTGATCACGTTATTGCAAGGCAGGCAATCAAGTTCACAATTACTTGCTCATGCATATTGGTGCTAAGCTTATATTTATACAAGCATTTGACATGGTAATCAATGTGATACCATGCAAGATTGATTAAAGTTGATCATGCCATAACTCATTTTTGCTTTGTGAAACAAATTTAGGGTAGACTGATGAAAGAAAGCTGCTTGGAATATTTAGATTCCACTGGGTGTCCAATGTTCTTTTAGAGGTAACAATTAAAAGTGGCATTGATTCACTGCTTTCCTCAGAGTGCACAAAAATAAAAAATTGGAATAAATGTTGACCTTCCTCATTGCTGCAAGTATAGATGACTCTAGCGGAGCTCTGAGGACACACAGTAGCTCACAGCCTTGCCTGTGTATTTCAGGTAGGGCACTGAAGCAAGGATCGGGGCACTCATGTATTTGCCTAGCTTTGTTTATTGGCCATGTCTGGAAAATATTCGCCTGGAAAGTCTCCTTTCTTCAGGTATGAATTTTCTTACATCCAGGAAGGAAAACCCAATACTTGAATTATTGAGAAAGGGAAATATAATAGCTGTTGGCAGCACTTCCATAACACGAAGTGAATATTCATCTTCCTAAGAAACACTTCTCTTTAAGAAAACGCTCGTAGTGCTGTCATCGGCTGTTTAGTGAGCGCAGAAGTTGAGTGATTTACGCCAGCCCTGGCGAGCGCTGTGTTTTTGCCAGCCATCTGCCCCAGCTAATCTCCGAATTCCATCTCCAAACGGGGATGATTTACAACTTCCTTGATTAATGACATCTCTCATTTTCTTCCTAACGCGGAGCAATTAATCTCACCCCGTCCCTGGGGTCCACCGCAGTAATAGGTTTTGGGGGGAGAAACAGTCTGCAGAACTCCTCCTGGATATGACACTTTTTATTTTTCCCCTGTCCTCTCGCCCTTCTCCCCGCGTCGCACAGCCGGCGGTGCAGCCGAAGTTACCCAGCGAGGTGCGCAGGTGCCGGTTCGGGCCGGGCCGTGCGGTGCCGGGCAGAGGAGCGGGGCGGCCGCAGCTGCATTGCGGATGGAGCCGGCGGCTCTCGGGAGGGGCGGGCGGCCGCGTGATGCCGGGGGGGGGGGGGCGGTGAGTGCCCGCGGAAGGGAGCGTGGGCGGCGCGGGGCACCGGGGGGCGCGGAGCCTCCGCCCCGCCGCAGGAGGCGGACAGGGAGGGAAGAAGGGTGCCCTGCGCGGAGCGGAGCGGTGAGTGCGGGCAGAGCGCGGGGCGGGGGAAGTAGCGTTGCCTTCCCGCTGTGTCCTCGCACGCCCTCCTCGCGGGGAGCGTCGGCGCCCGGAGCCGCTCTGCGAAGCCGGGCCGGGGGACACGGTGAAACGAGACTGGCGGAGGCGAGGTGCGCGGAAAGGTGCGCGGAAAGGTGCGCGGAGCTCCGCGCGGCCGCTTCTCACCTGCGGCACTGGGACCGCGCCCTGCACCGGGCTGCGGGAGCGCCGCGCAGTGCTTTACGGGGCCCAGTAGCTCCGGGGCTGTTACGCAAAACGTGAACGACTTTAAAAGTGGCCGTGCTCACGCTCTTGGGAGGACGAAGCGAAAAGATGTGCCGCGAAGCCAGTTCTATAAAAAGCAAAGATATGCTGGGCACAGAAGTGCCTGAGAGGGCTGGCCGGGCGCTCCCTAACCAAGGTCGCCTTTGGGAGTGAAACTGTCACGTTGTCTTGTTAAAGCAAATAATTACTCTCTGAAGGACACGAAGCAGTAAGCACTTTTTTTTCAGATCGCTCCGTGCGTGCACTAGGAGCCGGGCCGGAGTTGTTGTCTGGGTGCCAGCAGCGACTCAACCCCGTGCGCTGCGCCAGCCCGAGCGGTGCGCTGCTGGGGCGTGAGCGATGCGGGCGGGGCAGTGGGTGCGGGAGCTCGGGGATGGGGATGGGCTCGTCCAGCGTGGAGAGGGATTGCTTCTGGAGCACTCTTAAACAACCCGAAGGAAAGTAAAGGACAAGGTAGGGTGAAAAGAAAATCTCTGCTGTAGTTAACGCTGCTGGCATACGTACGAGTTGACGGTGTTTTCTTTTAATAGCTCCTTGCTAAGTGCAACGTACATCTGTGGAATGATGGAAACTGAAATAAATAAAGGGTGTGGGTCTGGTTTTGTGGGGAGTGTGCACCGTCTGAGGTGTAGCGCTGGGGCCGGGATGCTGGATTGGGAGTTACATTTCTGCCGTGGCTGCATTTAGCAATTGATGCATCAGCACTGAGTTTGATGGAGCTGCACTGAAGAAAGTTATTTAAACAAAGTCTTCTACTTTGTTATAAAATATCCAGTTTTTGATGCCCGTTGCCTCATCTCTTAGTTTATAGGATAATGCAGTGAAATTATCTGCTGTTGATGTGTAGGTTAGAAGACTCATTCTGTCACTTCCTAATTTTAGTTGGCTTTTCTCAGTGATCCTATTGAGAAATCCTTTTTTTTTCTCTCTCTCTCTTTTTTCCCTTTTTTATTTTCCTGTCAGATCTTGTGAGGGGCACCTAGGAGACAGGGGGACAAAGGTCATCCAAGTTGCTTGAGAACCATGTGCTGAAACTCAGTAGCAGGGGATGTTTGAGGGTCATACCTGTTGTCCATGATTGGGTACCCTTTTTGACTATACTACTGATTTTATTTCAGGAGGATTTGCTTTCTGTTAAGGCCATTGGTTGAGCATTAGGTGATCACCTCTGACTTCCTTAAAAAAGACTGTTGTGGTGGTTTCATTTTGTTAGACCTGTCCTGACCTGGTTTTAGGGCAGTATGGTAGAAGTGCAGTTTTTTTCTGGTGAGGTGGAACTTGACCTTGTCCAGATTTGTGGTCCTTGGATTACTCTGAAGGTTAATATTGTAGATGGCTTATATTTTTATGCTGAGGAATTTAGGGCATCTTTAGCAGTGTTACAGTATTCCTTGAGTTTTGTCATTTGTTTTACTGGGAAGTACAGCATAACAGAAATCCTAGCTGTGGTTGGGCACTTGATTCACATTTGTCTTTCCATACTGTGCATTTTACGACAAGAGCGAGTGGTGGAAAGCTGTCAGAGCAATCATATTCTGACTTGGTAATTCTACAGACTGTATATCACATTGATGTACCATATACTACAGTGCTCTTATGTAGTGTTGCACATGACCATAGGAATGGAGGAAAGGAACTGTGACTACCTGGGTTAGCTCATCCATCAAAGCCATGTGAGAGCAACAAAGTTTTTATTTGCACCCTACTGAAATAGAAATGTGAATAGAGGAGAAAGAAATAATTTTAACCAGAGTTTGTACTTGATACCATAAGTCTTGTGCTTTATATTCTTAGTAGTTCCTTTGGTAACAATTTGGTCAGTGTCAGATGATTTAAATTCCTTGGTACCTTCTTCTCACTTACCTCTTTAAATTCTAGTAGTGCAAGTCACTGCTTTATTGCACTTAATCAATAGTTAATCAATGTATTCAAATTGCATGCAGAATGTAATCAGAAAGAGAAAGCATTTTAATTTTAACAGCTGCAAAACAGTATTAAAATTAATTTGTATTTATAGCATAGTCACCTCCTCCAGCTCCTTTTCATTTGCATGAAAAGATGACAGTATCTAATGGTATTAGGGACAGCTTGGATTTTTTTCCTTTAGTAACATGAAAACAAACAAACAAACAAAACCAACTGCCTTTCTTCATTCGCTTTCTTAGTGCTTTCAACTTTTACCAGCCAATGTCGCCAACCCGGGTTAAATTTGTGGTGAAGGTGGTGCAGAAAAAGATGAGCTACAGTGCTAGTATGTACATACATCATGATTTCAATATGCTATTCTGGACTGTTCTGACATGAAAGTTGCCCTCTCTTCCAGAAGTGAAGTTATTCATGAGATAAGTTATTCAGTATCTCCCCTGAGCTGTCGGCTTTACTTATCACAACCGCAGCCTGTCAGAACTTTGTCCTGTCCTTAGGCTGCCGCAGGCAAGGAGGATGCCCCAATAATATCAGAGGTGGTTTTCAGCTTTATTTCCATTTGCAGACCATTAAAAATTCTCCCGTGAAAGCACGGAGATTTCTATGCTACTGTTAAACTTTGTGTCAGTAGGCCTCTTTTTGGTAGTTATGCATATTAGGCTTCTTGGGAGTCAGTAGCGTAATACAGGCTGAAATTTGCTGTTGTTGTAATATTTTGTAATACGTTTTAACTTTCACATGGTTGACTCATGATATGTGGCTGGGAAGCAGCTTTCTTGAAAATTTTGGATGAAAACCAAATCTCTGCAAAGGGTTTTTTTGTTTGTTTTTTTTTGGTTTTTTTTTTGGAGGGGGGTGGCAGGAAGGAGAGAAACTATAATTTTTATGTTACAAGGTGATGAAACTGAGGCCTTGGAATGATGTTGTAGTTAATTAGCCCTTGCGTTCTTACCGTATGTCAGTTTTGTTCTGTAACAGAAACTTAAGGGTTGGTTTAGAAATAATAATAAAAAAAAGTAAAGGAAATACCTGAGGATAAAGGATGTTTTTAGCACAAGAAAAACCTGAATAAAGTTTAGTTTCAGAAATTCACTGACCACTTCCCCCATTAGAGCAAGTGGGTTCTGAAAAACTGAGTGGCAGCAAGAAGGGATGGGGATGTACTACAACATTTTTGAGATGATTATCTCTTTTACAGAAGGGTTTGCATGTTTAGCAGTGGTATGGGCCCAGGGAAATGGTTGCATTTAGTTTCTGTCAAAGCTTGAAATGTCATGCCATGTAATGTACCAATACAGTTCCCCTTCAATCTGTTTAAAATGTATCTTCACAACTCTTTGCTTTTGGCTCTTGCCAAAGTTTAAGCTCTCTCGAGTGATTTCTCCTCTTCTATGTCAGGTTTAAGCTGCTTCTCTGTGCCTGAACAAGCCAAATCCACATTGTGTGTGGCCTGGCTCTCTATTCTTTTTTGCTTTTGTTTTTCCTCCAGGAACTCTCAAGTCAAGAGGGAGATGAATGTCTCTGCTGGCTCATGGCTCAGACTGTGCTTGGGATTTACTCCTTGCCTCTGCAGGACATAATGCACTCTTATCAATTCCCCCTGAAATCATGGAATATTTAAATGCTTTCCAAACAAATTGCTTTTGTAAGATGAATACTAAAAAAAACCTAAAGTGTAGATATTTCCTCATATGCTTTTCTCACACAAAAATTCCAAGGACAGCTAGGAAAATTTCCCCAAAAGTTTGTAGAGCTGAAACTCTGATATCAATAAAGAATTTTGAAAGAAAAGGCATCTTAAGTTAAGAAGAATTTTACTGCCTATAACAAATATATATGTATATACGTATATATATATATTTGTCAGTTTCAATGAAACTGCTTGCATTTCAGGTAATAACACGAGCTTTTATATAGCTCCTACTTTTTCTTTAGACATAGAATCATCAAATGACTTGGGTTAGAAGGGACCTTTGCCATCCACCTGATTAGGCTGCCCAGGGCGCCATCCAGCCTTGAATGTCTCCAGGGATGGGGCATCTGCAGCTTCTCTGGGCAGTCTGTGCCAGTGCCTCAAAGCTGTCTGAGTGAAAAATTTCCTTCTAACATTTAATCTCAATCTCCCCTCTTCTTGTTTAAAGCTGTTACTCCTGGTCATATCACTACACTGCCTGATGAAGTATCTCACCCCATCTTTCCTGTGGTCCTTTTTATGTACTGGGAGACCACAGTGAGGTCTCTGTGGAGTCTTCTCTTCTCCAGACTGAATAAGCACAATGCCTTAAACTTTTATTCATAGGAGTGGTGCTCCAGCCTTCTGATCATCTTCATGGCCCTCCTCTGGACGCTATCCAAAAGCTCCATGTCTTTCTTGTGCTGGGAGCCTTAGACATGGGCGCAGTACTTCAGGTGGAATCTCAGAAGAGCAGAGCAGAGTGGAACAATCACCTCTCTCACCCTACTAACTACACTTCTTGTGGTGCAGCCTGGGCTGGATCCCGTGTTGTTGTCTTTTTTACTACTTATACTTCTTCTTTTTCTGTTTGATTGCTAATAGCCTTTTTTTCTTCATACTCTTATGTCTTTAGTATTGAAATTCCTTGGAGCTAAGACAGTAGAAAGTTTAAACATAAGAGTTTTAATGCTTCACTTTTGATCTGTTAAGCTTCTATGTATATAGTATCTATTACTATTGAAATGTCTGTGAGTGATTTACAAAAATATAATAATTGTATATTGTGAATGCTATTACATTGTTTTTTACTGTGCTAAGGCTTTTGGACAATCATTCATGGAATGTTTAATATTAGTTTTGTCTAATAACATTAGAGCTAGGTTGTGGAATTATTTATTTAATTCAGGTTAATGTGCCTGAGGGAGAGAATGAACGCATGGCTATTGACTCAAATAATTAACAATATGAGTTCTTTACCATGCAAAGTTTAAATTGTGTTATCTGTCTGAAACACAAGCGCTTCTGTTGAAATCTAATGTTGTAGGGAGGCAAAATTACATTTTGTATTAAAAGAAATGAAAAATGCGTTAGTTGAAGTCACCAGATTTACTTTCAAAAAGTATGAACTGTAGTTTTTATTTATTAATCCCTCTTTTTTGTTTGTTTGTTTGTGTGCGCCTATTACATGGAAGTGTTTGTTTGTTTGTGTATTTCCAAAAAGGGAGTAAAAGTGACCAGGAGCCTACCCTACATACATCGATAACAGTTTTGCCATAATGCTAACAATTAATTTGATGTGTACATAGGTTTTATATTCCTATCCTGAAGCTCACCAGTGTAGTGAAAAATGTCAGAAATCTGTATTTTTTCAAAATAAGCTTTATATGAATGCATTTCCAAGTTCTGTGACTTTGTTTAAAAATGTGCTGGCTGAATTCTTTGACTGAAAATTTCTTACACTTTGCTTTCAGTGGGGGCTTAGTCTAAATGTAGTGGTTTTCACTCCTCCCTGTCTTCAAATTCAGTTCTGTCCCTAAGAGTGAGATTTGTTCTCTGATTGTGTATGTATGATTGGATTCTAATAGTCCGATAGCTGTGTAATTTGGTGTTGTTCCTCCAATTAGATACAAGAAGATGAATCTCAAAATAATAGCAAACAGGTCAAGACGTTTTGAGAAATCTGCTATAGTGACTATGTGATTATGTGAATTATTAGTTCCATGTAAATCTTCTTAAGGATGATGGATGGAAATCCCAGGCAGAAACAGTGGTAACAATGCACCTTTTGTGGTCTCTGAAATTAATTTAATAAATGTTTTGGAGTTTGACTAATATACATGTAATGACTTTTTTTGTTTAGGTCAATGTAAAGCCTAATGTATCTTGGAGATTAGTATTGATCAAGTGAAGCCAAAATCAATCTTGGATTTGAGGTTCATTATACTTGGAAATAGGATGTGATTCAGAAGTTACATATATGTTAGGTTGTAGTAAGCTTTTACAGTAATTACGGACAAATAAACTTTAGATTACCTGGTAGTGTCTAAATAGAAAACATGGTAAAAGATCAGTTGTCTAAATAAACAATTAGCGAAACTCTGTATGTGTTTTCTGAGTTTAAAGGATATTCCTGAAATCAGTATTAGAGCTCCCTTTTGCTTCAGCAGGAGAGGAATTTTGTCCTCTCTGTTGAAATTCACGAGCTGGTGCTGAGGAAAAGGTTAGCCCGTTGTTTAGACATCTTTTTTTTTTTTTTTTTAATGGAAAGTTGTTTTCTGTCTTGGCTGTCTTTCTTAGATGTTCTGGTCAAATTGAATTTGTGCAGCTGGAGAAGTACATGCATAAAGAAGGGGAAAGAGGTAAATTGCAATATAATGTACCCTTCAAATATTGCATGGTAAGCATAATCGATTTCACTGAAGGTGATCTAGTGCCATTTGCTAGATAGGAAATGTCCAAACAGAACATGCATACATGTATTTTAACAGATGGTTTTTTAAAATTTTTTTCCTGATATTTTATATCTGATCCGAGTACCACATGTAAAAACAAACAGTTGGAAATTCTGAATATATTTGTTGAAAGCTTTCAACAGAAGTAATTCTTTCTGAAAATCTGACTTTATCGTAATGTCTGTTCTATGGAAAGTGAAATAGTGAAAACAGAGCTTTATCCAAGATTCCTTTGTAGAACAAATTGTGCTTTCCCCTCAGATTTTCATAACATGTTGTTAAAATATGAAGGTTGTACTATTTATCTTGTACACAAAAGTGATCTTTGTCTCCAGAGAGCTTCAGGTGGTTCTCCACAGGAGGCTGATACCAGTGTGATTATTAACATTTGGCCTTATATAAATATATATAAAAATGATAGTTAAGCTATATATTGATAGGTTATACATTTCTATTTATAAAGGTTTATATATTTATAATTTCAATTATATATCTGAATGGAAGTTCATGTACACACGTGCATATACATCAAGTTTGGGAGCACTGTAGATTTTGAAAATGAAAACTTAGATAAATGCAAACTGCTGATATTAAAAGTGATCTTCAAAGCTGCCCCTGCTGAAAGATATTTGACTGTTAATAAGGAGTTGTATCCCAGTTTATAATCTGAGAGACCAAAGTGCAAAAGTTAGAAGAAGAAATTCCTAGGATATGGAAGTCCTTTTACCAGAGCAGCTGTTCTTATCAGTAGACTTTTCCTGAATTTCTCATTATTTATCCTCAGAGTAAGCCTGTGGTACATGTATTGAGAAATTTGCCATATTTATACCTGAAATAACACCTTAAAATGTTAAAAATTAAAATTAGTAGGGATTTTTAGAGAGAGGACTAGTACATGCCTTCTGCTGCTGCACTGAAATCAGGAAATCCAATGTAGTTTCTTTGGATTTAGGAGCAGATGAACAGACAAGACAAGAAGTATACCTGGCAACTGTTCTTCAGAAAAAAAAAAATTGTTTAAGAACAATAATTGAACTGTTTTTGAAAATGCCCCAGAAAAGGTGATTTTTAGCATATAAATATTCCTCCCCTTACTTGAATGTTTTGAATGAGTTTTGCAAAAGATTATTTTCCAATGACCATTCTCAGGTGGAATAGAATTTAGGTCAGTTGTACTAATCGGAAGAAATGTATCCAAAAGTTATCTTAATGCTTGCGTTTCTTCTTTAAATGCTTACAGAACAAGATATTAGAAGTAATTAGTAACTGTTGTTCTTTAGCTTCTCAAAAGAATGAAGCAGTATAATGTTAATAGTTTCGTAGTGGATGTGAAAGTGAAAGAAAAGTGGTAAGGCAGGTTGTACTTTCTGTTTTGTGTGTGTGTGTTTTATATTTATTTATGGAACTAATGCATGTTGGTTGGAAAAAGTAATCATTCTCTGTTGTGCTCAACCTTTATATTAACACTTGTTCATTGCAGGAATTATTAAATTAAACACAAGACCTATCAGAATAGGTTCTTGAACTGCTTAATCATCCTTGAAGCATGTGTTAGTCTGTCATAGGAATCTCTTCAGAGGATGGACTTCAGATGATAATGTGTCTCATATATTAGTCCTTTAATGAAAAAAATATTATGAGATGCATCCATCTGATCTTTCATGTTTTTTTAATTGTTGATGGGCCAACTCAAAATGGGTCAGGCTTTTGCTGCAAGCTGACTTTGAGAAACTTTGGAATCAGTATGAAACTTGACCTACGTTTTTGAACTTCAGATACCAGGCTGAAGAAAATTAAGCTCTTTAACCTTTTATTTGTGTGTGTTTGGCCCCTGATTTCATCTCATTCAAACAGCTCATATATTGAATATGCATTTTATTTCTTCAGTAGTCTTCTTACTCAGTGGAGTTAATTATAATTCATATTTGCATAAGAGCAGCAATAGAGGCTTAAATTGCATTTAGTTACGTGCACACCCACAAGAGTGTATGTCTGAAAATTATTTGCAAATAGGTTTAAATGCTTGGTTGCTTTTCAGTAATAGAATTGAATGTTTTTGAAGTAAAACCATCTTTCACTTTTAAAAACTGCACATCATTTTATAACTAATACTTTGTCATAAAACACTTCTGCTTTAACTAGTATCTCAAGTCTCCTCCCGTAGTAGTTTGCTTGAAGTCTGCCTCCAAATATGTTAGTAGGCTGCAGTTTAGAGGGAAAACAGGCAGATCTGGTTTGTGATCTCTTACAGTGTTAGCTGTTCATCAGATAATACTAAATTTGCCTGACACTGAGTCTGAACATTTTGAGAAATTTCAGTTCATAGATACTTAGAAAAACATGAGGATTTTACTGTAGTAAAAGCATGACTTCTGTGAGGCCCGTTGTTAATGCGGCTTGGTGTGTTGATTTAAAACTGCTAACATAATGCTACTTTTCCAAAGAGGAAACAATTTTCTATCCCCTGAATACAGAAAAAGTTTTTAAAGGAGAAGAAATACTTGCCCTTAGTTGCTGTAGCTTCTGTTTTGCTGATGTACTTTGTTGCTTTCCTTCCAAGTTTCTTCAGCTCTTTCATGATCATCTTGCACTTCCCAACAACTCTTACCTTTGGCTCACTACATAAAAGGATGGCATGTCCTCAGTCTTTGCCATACATCACAACATGCAGTGATCAAATGAGAGAGTGGTTCTCTCGATTTTTGGCACAAGCTGACACCAGTATTTTGTTGTAATTCAATATTTTACACATTGATCCAGTTTGTGTTCACGGGAAGCTTGTGAAGTCTAATGAGGAAAGTGGGTATAGAAAACATCCAGAGAACAAAAACTGTTGGGATGATACCACTGATACTAAAGATGGTGGAAAGCCTTTGATTAGAATGAGTCCTCTTGGACCACTTTTATGTAGTCTTTACACTGTATCTAATCCTTTAAATTGTTGTGTTTTTCTACATAAGCCTATTCTGATGATCTGTGATTTTTGATCTATGACAAATATGGTTTTGTTTTTGCTTAGGAAAGTTTAGTGGTCTTGTGATACACAAATTTATTTATTTATTTATTTTGAGGGGCGGAATCTGATATGGAGAAGAAGCCAGTTGTGGCTTCAGGAGGGCCTCATAGTTCTTTGACATGCAAGTAGCAATTTTGGCCATCCGGCAGCTTGGTTAACTTGCCAAATCATTAGAAACAACCATATTTGGCTAAAAAGTACAAGCATTATATATACACGATTGTGCTACAAACAACAATATATTATGAATTTGTTTTATGAGAGGAGAAGAATTACTTGTGGGGACTCTGTAATTAAATGCCTCCCACTTGAATACAATGACTTCTGTCTGAATGAATGTATGCTTAAGCATAACTTGTCATAAAAGTGCTACTGATGAAACAGTCTTTTTTCAATTACTTTTTGTTCAATTTTTTTGCTAAATAAAAAGTACAGACAGTGAAGACAAACAGCACTTACTGTAATCATGTAAAAGTAAAATCAAGTTATTCAGATATAATTTGAATCCATCTGTTGCTTGACTTCTGTGATTTTATTTAACTTTTGTTGTCTCTGCTTGTTTCTCAGAAACAAAGAATTATATTCTCTCAGAAATGGAAGTGGAAAGTATGCTAATGAGTAGAAAATTCCTGTGAAAGAATCATAGAATCATAGAATCATAGAACCACCAAGGTTGGAAAAGATCTACAAGATCATCCAGTCCAGCCGTTCACCTATCACCAATAGCTCCCACTAAACCATGTCCCTCAACACAACATCCAATCGTTCCTTGAACACCCCCAGGGTCAGTGACTCCACCACCTCCCTGGGCAGGCCATTCCAGTGCCTGACCACCCTTTCTGAGAAGTAATATTTCCTAATGTCCTAATAATAATATATATATATTTTATATATATATAAAATAATGTCTATAAACCTAAGAGGTTCATAGAACAAAGTAAAACTGAGTTTCTGCTTTCAGGCTTCATCAAGTGTTTGGAAAAATTCTGCCTGAGGTTGCAACTAAAACATGTATTTAACCAGTCTTGTTACAGAGCTTTGTCTTAACAGACTTCCAGTAGAAATTAATAATTCAGAAAGATGTTAGAAATAATTTAAGATGGTTTTTAAGCTAACAGTTATTGGTTATCATTTTTGAAAATCAGTTCTCCAGTAGAAAATAATAGGCCATAATAGGAGAGCTAGTTGCCTGTTTTCAATATATGAAACACATTTTTCACCTTCTGTACTGTCAGTGCTCTTTTAACAAAGAGGCTTATGTACTTTCAGTTTTTAAATTTGAACTTGGACACTGAAGGATGTAAATAAGCAGAAGGAGTTAGGCTGCATTTCAGGGTATCCAAAAAAGCGCAGTGTGACCAGGTCCTGATAAATACCAATCTGGGTAACTTAAGGTATATTCTTTGATATCCTCCTTACAATTAGCAAACTTTCCTCATGAAGGTCACTTAGAAGACAGAAAACTTCATTTCATGCTTTGAGGAAAGGAGCTCAATTTTGATGTTGGATAGTGCTAATGCAGGGATTCATCTGGTGTTTGAAGACTTTGAGAGTTTTTTAGTGTATAAAGATATTTTCTACTTTTTATAGTATAGGAAATAATATGAGTCAGGCCAGAAAAGGGGGGACTGTTTTACTTTCTTTAACCATTTTACTGACCTCTAAATCACTTACTGGACATGTAACTTTTTGCAGTCCTTGATACAAGAGGTTTCCTTCAACTCTCGATACCTTGAAAAAAAAAAAGCGGAATATACTGATGTTCCTAAAATATAAAATCTAAACATTTTTCTTCTTAGCAGTGTTGAGGAACAGAAAGGAAATCATAAGACTATTTCTAGAGGAGCAGATGAAAGTTTTCTGAAACCGTCACTGGCAAATAACTGATTCTTAAGAAAGAATATAAGAAACAGAGATATCACAGTGGGGTCTTTTGTTTGGAGGAGACTGTTGGCTTCTGATAGTCAGCAGTTTTGTCTTCTCCAAGCATAGATTTCTGCTTGATCATCATGCTTAATGACTTATGCTTTACCAATATCTGTAATCCTCCTCTTCTGCATTTGACTTTCAAAGAATGTTGTGACAACAAGTTCCACAAAATCATTAAGTGTCTGTGGACCTTTGTACTTGGCTCTCTTTATGCATCTCTTATCCATGATGAAGATACTTTTTTTTTTTTTTTTAAATTTATTTCACTATATAACCTCTGAGATTTCATTTTCAGCGTGCTGCTAGGTGATTAAAAATATAGCGCAATACCACGCTGTATTCTACTAAACATACAGAAGTTCTAAGGCATATTTTTTGAATGTTTAACTTTATTTCATTCATGTATATCCTTATAACTGTAGCTATGTGCATATAGTATATATGTGTTCTATAAATATATAATGTGGATGTATATACTTATGCTTCCATATGGTGTTTTCATGAATTAATGTAGTTCCTTTACAGATAGAGATCCTGTATCATTTATATCCTATCATTTTCTTTCTTCTACTATTGCATATGTGTAATTAAACTCTAGTAACAGTCTATTTATTTTCCATGAATATAATATCATTTTACACACACGTATGTGTATATACAGAGGAACACACTCATATACACATTAATTCACCTACCTCTATTTTCAGTCTTAGCATTACTAAAGCAGCACAGATATAGTTGATATTAGCTTTGTTACCAACTTCTATATATTCTGTTTAATCCATACAGCTACCATATTTTTAGATCAGATTTTTCTGATCTAATTTTGTAGTCGTTCTTCTCAAAATTATGACAGTATGGTAGAAGAGTTCATCCTGGTGTCACAGAATCTGTGGTTCACACTGAGATGCTTCAAAACAACAGTTGGCGTCAAAAGTAATTTTTAGTAGTCCTATATCCACCTGAACAAGATCTGCAGTGTAGCTTCTTTACCTGAAGACAGAAACTTTCTTGGGCTCTGGAACATGTTTACTTCTAGAAAGTTTAAACTCTGACTGCAGTTTTAATCTGTACTTCATCAGAATGGAGCAATCGTTCCTGATGAAGTATAATTTTGAAATACTTGTACAGAAGTCACAAAAAGGAGAATATAGTAGTCTGCCCAACTCAGTAGAACTCACGTCTTTTCCTTTGACCCTGGATCTGGGCACTCTCCCAAATAAATACTTAATGTGTTTTTCTCATTGTTCTTGAGATATCTCTCAGTGATGTGAGAACTGCAGATTGAGAAACAGCACCGGTATGTGTGTATTCATCAGAGGTGTAAGCAGTGCCACTGAAAAGATTTGTTCATAAGCTGTGCTGTATCAGTGAAGGTTTTGGCATGATCCATGGGAAGCTGAGTGCTCCCTTTGTGAATCCTCAGCGGGGGGCAGAAGAAGCTTTCTCTGTCATTCCTATCCTGCTTTTATGAACCAAAGCAGGAGGGCTCTCAGTGAGGTTGAACATTAGGCCTGGGTAAAAATTGTTTGTGTGCTATCAAGTGTCATGATTGAAATATTTTGTCTAGCAGGTGCATGGTCTGTTTGAGAGATCTGCCTCATTTTGTGTATGCAATATTAACACTGCCATTTCTCGTGTGTTCAAATATTCAGAGGATTGCATCCATGTTTCATACCGTGGTACCACCACTGAGGGTTGTGTCTTTTGGTATCCTTCCAAGCTGTGAATTTATAAGCATTATTAAAATATGGCTTTTTGCCCATGGTGAGTTAGGACATTCTTGCTTCTTGTTTTTCTAGCAGTCAAGTGCAACAAAGAGTTTCTGTGTGCTGAGTACACTTCAGGAAAGGATTTAGCTGTGTCTGAACAACAGATTTAAAGAGCACTGGACTTTCCAAATAAACAAGAAAGTCTCGAAGCAATTTTTTTCAGCTGAGAGGACATGTAAATGGAATAAATACAATAAAAGGAGAACAATACCCTCTGTATTTATGAAAGCTGGAAGAGTTTTAAAAATATGTTGAAATTTGAGTGTCATTTTTCTTTCACAATATAGTTGGAGCTAATGAGAGACACATGAGATTGAGCCAACATTACTCAGCCCTGTACTGCAGCGCTTCCAGCTGCAAGCTGTTGGAGATGAGAACTGGGTGGTGTATTTATTGTTAATGCTATTTTTTGGGGAAATATGTGCTTGTTGATACTCTGTTTTTATTTACTGTGGCCTCTTTTGCAGTATTGATGATAATTAATGTTGAACTAGAGCACATCTGTCTTTGATTTTAAAAAGAATGAACTGCAAAGTGTTGGTTGGGCTTGTTTAAGTAACTGTACTTTGTTTCATACTGAGAAAAGTTGCTGCTTCTTAGGAGAGGAACCAAATGTTTGCATATTTCCAGGAATAGTCTCATTTACTGGATGTGGGTTTTTTTCCTCATGAGTTCCAATAAAAATAATGCTGTCAAGGCAGTCTGAAGAGTTTTAGTAACGGTGAAAATACACATGCATATTATCTGTACTTGATTTTATCTTGCCTACCAGCAAAAGACTTGTGCTTCCTGGTGTGATGTCTGCTAACCAGCTTTCATCAGGGCAGCACAGGATTAAAAGCTCTTATAGGCAAATAGAAAGCCAAACATCTGTGGGGCTGAAATGCTGTTGGCATTTCTACTGTTGGCCTCAGAAGGAGCCAAGACTGAGCCAGAAATGCTGCACTGTTGTCATGGGTACTATTTTCTCCGTAGTTTCTTATCTAAATGTGAAATTATGGGGAAAAGCAAAGAAGTTCAGGTGAGCTTTTGCTGCTCTGCTAGCCTGGGAATCCTCTTTATGTGCAAATACTTTTTCCTAGTTGGTATTAGAAATAAAATAATTAAGATGGAGAAATGAAAGAGTCTTTGAGTGTTTCTCATGTGAGAGATAATTAGAAAATAGAACTATGCTAAATAATTCCAGTATTTATTAAATCACATTGAACTGAGGTTGTGAGGGGAAAATTTAACATTTTATTTTTTTTTTCTGGAAAAGAAGGGTGGTGATTTTACTGCATTTTTATTAACTCCACAGAAATCGGCTTGTACTCTTGCTGGTTTCAGACTTATAAAAATATTGCTTGAAGGTATAATGTGGCATATCTTTAAAGGTCCCTTGTGGCCCTTTGTGAATGAGATTAACATCCTGCCTTTGCTTTAATTCAACCAGAAGTTGTACAGAAAGTGCTGAGCACTTGTTAAACTCTAAATGAGACCTGAGCTATTTTCCATCTGTAGGCTGTTCTTGCTACAAGTTTCCCTCCAGCTTGAATACAAAATAGGGTAAGAACAGCAAAAAATTAATTCTCTTCTGAAATTTTGTTATCTCATGTGATCATCTGACTTCAAGTTAAGTACTGTGTGTTAAGTTTCCCAAATGAATCCATGCCTGGAATCTTGAAGAAGCCAGTGTTGCATTGCTAATCCCTCTTCAGCCTCATTAACCAAGCCAAGAACCTTGCTGTGAAAAAAATGTTTTCTTGGTTGTTTTTCATCATACCTCTTGATTTTTGGTGCTTTCTTGCCCCTCAGCTCCCTGAGGTGTGATCTCATTGCCATTTAATTGGCTCACCGTGCCTCAGACCTCAAGTATGTGGGTAGCTGACTCCTTTCTTCATTCTTCCCCCAGCCTGCAGTACTGTGCCTTGTATCTTGGCCTGCTGGCGTGGACTGTGTTCCCCCAAGAGTTTCATCAGTGCTGCTGCCCTTAGTTTGTTTTTTTTTTCAGGATTAAATCAGTTTGATTTGCTTTAAAATCACAGGAGAAGCATGCCATGAAGTCTCTCTTCCTTAGAGTAATTTGCAACAGGCGAAATCTGTCACAGAGCATTAGCTGCACACAGTCATGCTGTGGTGCTAAGAAAAGAGCAAGTGAAAATAAACTGTTTTGAAAATGGTTTAGCTGCATAATAAATCTGCTACATTGCATAAATGAGATCATTCAGGAATTAGGCTGCTCTCATCAATACTTGGAATCATAGAATGGCTTAAATTGAAAGGGATCTTAAGGATCATCCAGTTCTAACCCCCTGCTACAGTCAGGGCTGCCACTGCAGTCAGGTTGCCCAGGGCCCCATCCAATGTGGCCTTGAATGCATCCAGGCATGGGGCTTTCACAGCATCTCTGGGCAGTCTGTTCTGTTTAATCAGTGAGTGCTTTGCCACACTCTGATTAAAGAATTTCCTCTGAACATCCAATTGAGATTTACCCTCTTTTAGTTGAAAACCATTCCCCCTTGTCTTATCATTGTTAGACTATGTAAGAAGTTGGTTTCCCTGTTGTTCTTAAGTTACCTGTAAGTACTGGAAGGCCTCAACAAAGTCTCCGCAGAGCTGTCTCTTCTCCAGGTTGCATAGTATCAGTTCTCTCAAACCTTTCTTCATAGGAGAGGTGCTCCAGCCCTCTGATCATCATCATGACCCTCCTGTGGACCCACTCCAGCAACTCCATGTCTTGTGCTGGGGGCTTCAGGCATGGGCATAGTTCATCATCTGGGACCTCATGAGGGCAGAGCAAAGAGGGACAATCCCCTCCCTCACACTATTGGCCACTCCTCTTTGGATGCAGTCCAGGATGCAGTTGGCCTTCCAGGCTGGAAATACACACTGCTCTCAATCAGTTCTTCCAGTCTGTACCCATATCTGGAATTGCCCTGACCTAAGTGCAACACCTTGTATTTGGCCTTGTTGACCCTTGTAAAGGCCACTTCTCAAGCTTGTCCAAGCTCCTTTGGATGGTATTCCTTCCTTGTGTTATATCAACTGCACCACCAAGCTTAGTGTCATCTGCAAACTTTTTGATATTACATCTGAGCAGGCCAGCCCTCACCTTGCTGCTCCTCCATCTCATAATAAAATAAAGATGTTGAAGAACACTGGTCCGAAGACTGACCCCTGGGGGACACCACTCAACACTAGCCTCCACCTGGAGATAGAACCATCAAGTACAAATTTCTGGACTGGGACATCCATTAAACTTCTATCTACTGAATTCTCCATCCTTCAAAACCATCTCTCACCAATTTAAAGAATTCTAAATCTTAAAAATCCTAAAACTTCTAAAAATCTCAGGTCTTTGATTCTTCTGCACCAGCAGTTAATTATTTTGATATATAAAATCATGTCTTTTGAATCATGTGTAAGGACTCTTGGTCTTTTGAAGTGAGAATCATGGAGTAGAAGAAGTTAATATATGAGAATGACTTTCATGAACCCTGATGAATATACAGACTTTGCTGGGCCCTTAAAGTTATCTATGAAGATATGTTCAATCATAGTATTTACTTATGGTTATGCAAACATGGGAATAATAATAAAAAATGCTTATCTACCAGTATCCAGCTTCATTATATCTAATGCTTTTGACTAGATTTGGTATGAGATAGTTTGCTTGTCTGAGCTCTTTATAGGTGCTTTCAAATTACATGCTAAGTGCTGCCAGCAGCTGCACAGCCCTTAGTCTCCTTCCAGGTCTGTTTTCAAATTCATTGCTGTGGAATCTGTTCTTTGTGTGTCTTGGGGAAGACCACTACTTTGTATCCATCATAAAGAGGTGGTGGTTTAGTTCCAAAGAGGAGTTACATGGATTTTTCTCATTTTGAGGAATTTTCTTCTGATATTTTATACCCAATGAAACTAAAATCTATATTAATTGAACAGGTGTTCACAACAAAAGATTAATATAAATAACCAGTTATTGGTGTTTGATAGAAAGAAGAATAGGAGAGGTTAGATCTGTAAGGCTTGGGATTTCTGTCTTTTTTTTTTTTTTTTTTTTAAATCTAAAATAAAATTGACATCATTCCAACAGGTTGGGCTGTATTATTGAGCTTTCCATGACATTTGTGGAATCAGTGTCACACTTTGTAAAAATCTGTGGGTCATCTTGTTGGTTTTTTTTTTTTGTTTGTTTTTAAATGGCTGTTAGTCTTTCTTCCTCCCTCCCTCCCTCTCTCTCTCCCCCTCCCTGTCTTTTCTCTCCATTGTGTTACATTGTCATCTTTGAGAACTTTCCTTTGTTAAGGCAACTTTCAAGGCTGGGAGGTCTTTTGGCATTTATTTTTTAATGCTTTGTGGTGCATGTTTTCTGGTTCTGAAGACATAGAAAGAATCCTTGATAGAATGAGTTGGGTTGGAAGAAACCTTATGGATCATCTATCTAGTTCCAAGTTCAAAGTCCCGTGTCACGGCCTGGGGCACCTTCCACTACAGCAGGTTGCCAAAGTGTCACCAAACCTAGCATTGAACACTTCCAGCGATGAGACATAGACATCCACAATATCTCTGGGCAGCCTGTTCTTTATCACCCTCATGGTGAAGGCTTTCTTCCTTATATCTAATCTAACTCTACTCTCTTTTAAACTCATTACCTGTAGCTCAATCACAACCCTGATAAACAATACTCCTTTTGTCTTTCTTTTAGACCTCCTTTTGGTACTAGAATCGTATTTTATAATAACTTTTTTTTTTTTTTTTAAATAAATGTCATTGTCACTGTAAAATACTAATGTGTCATTCTACTCCCTTAACATATGTGAGAAATACCTTTTGAATATTTTTGACTTTTAGTCTTGAAAATAACATCAAAGGGCAGCAAGTTTTTAACTCTGAACTGATTGCTGGGTAACCTAGGCATTTCTTTCAGTATAATTACACACATCAGTGTAGCTTGTGAATTTCTGAAAAGAACTTTCATCATCATACCACTAAAGATATTAACAGCCATACTTAACAGTTACTATTTATTTTGTCTAATGAAGCTTGATCCTAAATTATTATTATTATTATTATTATTATTATTATTATTTAAATTAACTGCAAACTGATCTATAATTTACTTCTTTTTCAAATCTAACCATTTATTAGTAAATTGAGCTCTGGTAGACAGTAGAATATTTAGTGTCCAGGCTTGGGGTCCCAAGTACAAGATGGATGTAGAGCAGTTGGAGCAGATTAGAGGAGTGCCACAGAAATGATCAGAGGGCTGGAGCACCTCTCCTATAATGAGAGGTTTGAGGGATTTGGGGTTGTTTAACTTGGAGAAGAGAAGGCTTTGGGGAGAGCTCATTGCAATTTTTTTTCAGTATTTGAAAGGAGCTTACAAGCTGGAGGGGGACTGACTTTTTACACAGGTAGATAGTGATAGGGCAAGGGGGAATGGATTTAAACTGAAAGAGGGGTTTTTAAAGTTAGGTGTTAGGAAGGAATTCTCCTTGTGCTCCATAGAAGAATGATCTCCTGTTGAGATGACTCTGGACCCCTGGTGGAACTGCTTGGAGGGTTCTAGGCTTTGTACTTTGAAAACAGAAGGTCTTTATCTCCTAGCTGTAAATGACAAGCTGATGAGGCAGTCATTAAAGGTGTGTTTCATTGGTCAGCTCTGAGAAGTGTGAGGCTTCTTTCCCTAACAAATGACAACAAACCAGATTAAAAGCCTGTGCGTGGTGTTTGATAACCATCTCTGAACGTTTCTGAGAGCTGTTAACCCTTAGTTGTGTGTTGAGTTGTCTGTAGTTCTTCAAGTTACAAAAATAAATTCTATCAATTTTTCAAGAAGGAACATGAAAATGCAAGTCTGTAATAATTTGGGAGCAGTCTGCTTTAACAAATGGTTGATTACCTGGAAATGTGAGCTTGGCTGGAATCTTTTCAACCAAAGACAGATGTAAGGCAAATGTTCTAGTTTCTTCCTACAAAGAATAAAGAAATAAAAGTTGTGTCAGAAATCACACATGGTTGTGGATATGAATGTGTGTTTGAATGATTGTATACAAGAGAGAGCATATTATGATACATCCACGTCATTCAAAGGCTTTATTTTTGGTCTCATTTTTACAGTTGTCACTGTCTCTAGTACCAAATTTCATAGTACATAAATCATTTAAGTGGTGCACATTTCTTCCTGAAATATAAATTTGAGTATAAAACTTATTTTACCATCTTAGTAGTATCATTTGTAAGACTGTAACACTTCTTAGGCCAAAATTCTGATTACTTTCACTTGCAAGTTGTTTCTTCTTAGCAAATATAAAAAAATTACTTTTTATTGACTGAAGACCTTTCTATTTTAGTTAAGTTTGTTTTTTATTGTCAAAGCCATTTATATATTCCTCTTTGCCCCTTCAATTGCTTTAATCAAAGGTGTAGAAATCTGAATTGATATAAAATCTTACAGGAGTTTTCAGAATTAATATTGTTCAATCTTAAGGCTTTCTATAACTACCAAAAAGCTGAAAGAATTTTGTGCCAGATCTTTTTGATAAAACCTAAAAGAAAGTAAATGAAAAAATTCAGTGGAAAGTAAGTACTCGAGAAAATGGCTGCCCATATTGTTTGAATTCCCATCTGTCATTCATCTCTCAAAAACATTTAATTTGAATTTTTAAAAATGGGCCATGGCAAATAAATTTAATTAGGACGTGCTGTCCCAGAAAAGCTCCTTGACTTTGAGGATCTGGAACAAAAGTTGTCATTAGATTGCTGCTGACTACGAGAGAGAAGAGACAGCAGAATTTTTGTTGTTGTTTTCTTTTTGTTAGATTGCTGTTTTTCCTAGAGTACATGGACATGTCAGTTCAAAATGTAGCCTGTTTCATTGCAAGAAGAGTAATATTATGTTAAACTTAGTGATAGAAAAGTGTGATAGAAAATTGGGTGACTGCTGACTGCTGAATGCTAGCAGCATTGAATTAGTAAGTATTAGTAATATGGTGTGTAATCTTTGAATATCTCTTTTTCCCACACGCTCCCCACCCTCAAGTTTTCCGTCTTGATAGTATGTGAGTGAAAGAAAGACAATCAGATTGCACAGAAGCTTTCCTGAATTGTGCTTAATCAAAGACCTAGACCTTTTTCATTGACTTACATGTAAATACGTGTATTCCATTTAACTATAAATCTATTTCAGATTGTGTTCTTATTTCAGGTCACTCCGTGCTATAGTGGTGATTATTATTATTATTATTTTTTCCCCAAGATAGGAACAACAAACCAGTCATGTCTAATTGAAGCAAAGTGCTCCTAAACCTTGGTAGATATAATAAATACTGTATCTCTTGTTTTGCTCATGAAACCTAGGTGTTTTTGAAAAATGCACTTTTAATTGTGCATATAACTAGATAGTTAGCTGTCCAATTGCTCAGGAAAATGTAAGACTGCAGTCTATATTGTAGCAATGATGGTAATGAAAGTGACTCCCAGAGGGTCTGGCATGGGACCAGTGCTCTTCAACATCTTTGTCAATGATCTAGAGACTGGGACTGAGCACACCCTCAACGAGTTTGTTGATGATTCTGTTTAGTAGTGCAGCTGAGAATAGAAGGAACGGATGCCATCCAAATGAACCTGGACCAAATTGTAAAGGAGGCCCATATAAACCTAGTGCGATACAACAAGGCCAAGTGCCAGGTGTTGTACTTGTGTTGGGGCAATTCCAAATGTGTACAGAATGGGAGAAGGGCTCCTTTCAAGCAGCCTCGCAAAGATGGCCTTGGTGAACTAAAAGCTTGATGTGAGCCAATAGCGTGCATTTGCAGCCTGGAAGGCCAACTGTGTCCTGGACTATACCAAAAGAAGGGTGGCCAGCAGGGCAAGAGAGCTGACTGTCACCATCTGCTCTGTCCTTATGAGGTCTCATATGGAGTACTGCATCCAGGCCAGGTGCCCCTAGCACAAGAATGATGTGGAGCAGTTGAAGCTGGTCCAGAGGAGGGCCATGATCATGATGCAAGTACTGGAGCACCTACCTTATGAAGAAAGGCTCAGGAAATGGGGATTATTCAAGTGTAAGGCAGGATGGAGACGCTGAGCAAGGCAGAGGCCAGTGACATCTGAAGGGTGGGACAAGACTGATGTGAGGACAGTAACAGTCAAATAGTGTGCTTTTGTAACTTCTAAACAATACCACGCATAAAAGCAGAGGACTCATAAGCATTGCCGTCATCACAGAGGGAAGTACTGAGTAATATAGCACAATTACCAGAGCTTTTTTTTTTTTGGCTTTGTGTCACAGATCATGAATGTTGTTAAACTAAACCAAAGATCATTTCACCCAATTGATAATTTACATATTGGATTTCTTTTCTTAAACCTTTTTATTTAAGGGTTTAAAAACAACACAAGCAATTTGATTATAAAGTTTATTTATCTGCTTTTCTTTTACTATTTAACATCACCGTTGGTCAGTGACAGCACAAACATGACACCCAAGGCTTTGTTATGTTTTTTAATGTCACAGACTGTGTCCCTCTGCTGTTTTCAAATTGCCATAGATTAAATTATGTCCTGAATTTTGGATTTGGCACCTTCTGCTAGTGTTTGATCATTCATCTCTCTGAGTGCTGTTGTGAAGGTTCTTCTCATTGATCTCAATTCTGACTGCAATAGTGGTTTGTGCTGGCATTACATGCCCCAAAGTTAGGAAGTATAGTTTTACATCTGTTCTGAATCTGGATTGAGATATTTGTTTAAGTCTGAGTCTACTAAATACGAAACTGGAATCGTTAAAGTTTCCTTAGTCCAAGGCACAAAAGTTTTAAACAAATTCTGTGATGTTAGCTGATAGCTAAACTTGTGTGCAGATACCTGCACTTGCATCAGTAATATCGTCAAATAATACTAATTTTGTATATAATCAAGGAATTTGAAATAAAAACTTCCAAAGAAAACATTAAATACCTAATATTCAGGACAAGATGGCAAGATTGTTAAGATTGTTAAGATTGATTATGGTGGGGGGTTGGGTTGAAACTAGATGATCATTATGGTCCTTTTCAACCCAGGCCATTCTATGATTCTATGATTCTATGATTGTTAATTTAGAGTAATGATATTATTTTGTATTGATTAAACTTATTGGCTGTAGAGCAATACACTCGGAGTGCATTCAGCCTTGTTTTGTGCTCACTAGAACAGTGAATAATTTAATTATTGCACGTTGTTCAGTGCATGTACTTGTGTTTAGTGAGTTATCCAGTGCAAAATAAGAAATATTGGGTTCTCAAACACACAGAGCTTCTTGCCTTAATGAAAAACAGAGTGCTCATTAGTCAAACTTATTTTTGTAATTAAAATCTTTATTAAAACTTTTATGACTAATAGTAGAAGATTCTTAATATAGCAGTGCAATGGAATGTTTATAAGACAGCTTTATCTTTTAAGCTTTGAGATGAGGATGTTTTCTCCTGATGGGCTTTGCGCAATGACTAAATCCAAAATATGCAAAGATAAATTATCTTATGACCCCGGTGCTTTTACGTCTTTATGTTGACCATTTGTGCCTTATTCCATGCCTTGCCTCGCTGTTACAAAACTCAACTGAAGATGGAGAGCAAGTCTGTGTATGGCACTGTGCTAATGTAAGCTTGTGAGTTTTTATTACCTTTGTGCAGAGTGTTTTAGTCAAATTCAGATATTGTTTGGCCCGTTGATAAATATTAATCAGTGATGGTCTGTTTTGTTGGGTGTATCACAGGAGTAAATTCATAAAGGTTGCTTCTACTTAGTGTGCTTGTTTATCATGAAAACTTCAGTGGTGCTGGAGCAGAGTCTGTGCCTGCGGTGTATGACCCGCCTTGGGTATTGTTGCAAGAAGTTTCTTGACCGAGGCTGGTGATGTGAAAAGAAAAAAGAGGCTTCATCTGGCAACACTGAGCAGGGACTGACACACTTTGTTTGTCATTTGGATGTGGTGCTTGGAGATATGATTTAGCAGAGGGTTGTTAGAGTTAGGGTACTATGGTTAGGCTGCGGTTGGACTTGATGATCTTTGAGGTCCCTTCCAACCTGAGTGATTCTATGATTCTATGATTCACTATTCCCAGCTGAGATTGTTCTGGCAGCTTTCCTCAAATGTACAGAAGAAGCAGAGTTGATCTAAGTGACTATGGGCTTCCTATGGTTTCACCATGTCTGGCCCAAGCCATCTCTTTCTGGACCCAGTCCTTGCTCTTGTCCCTGGTGATGTGTCATTCTGGGGGTGTTCACTCTCTCCTTGACAGGACAGCCATGCACCTACATAAGCACATTTCTGAATGAAAAATATTGCAGTTAACTGTGTTGCATTGTGTTCCCTTCCCTGGAAGGCTGTCATGTAACATGGCTATCTCAATGATGTACTAAGCCTCAAATTGCTGGAAGGAACTGCACTATGCAGCTAGCTGTGGTATTTATTCCTTTCTCGACTAGCGTAGTGGAAGTATGGTAAAATTGCATTCAGTACAATGCACATACAGAACTGGTTGCCAATGGTATGGTAATTCAATACCAATGGTATTGGTAATTCAAAACATTGTCATTCCATTGTCATTACTTGACTATTGAGTGATAAGAAAGTTGATTTGGAATCCCCTGCTTGACACTCAGCGTACTTGTCAACAGTCCTCAGTGAAAAGCTTAAAATCATGTAGCATTTTGTGTAGATTGGCTGTGCGCATTTGTAAAGGTAGGCAGTCTGGCAGGTAAGTCATAGTAAAGCAGAAGGATATTTTTATGGAAATGATGATATTGTATACCTTTTTCTCATTATTTAAAATTTGATTTTAAATGCATATGAAGACTTTGTCTTGGCTAATGATTCCACTTACTGGAGAACTAAGAGGAATATAGCTGTGCTCTAGGGCATTTGAAAATTGCCTCGAGTTTTCTATGCATCTCAGGGCATTTTGACAAGATAAGTCTAGGGCTGTAGCAATTGCTATGACAAATTCATATCACATTTATATATTACATTTCAGAATAGAAATAGATAGAATATACAGTTTCTACTTTTTTTGATTATCTGTATGAATATGAATTAATCGTTCAAGAGATTAATGAATGGTTATCTGTAGGTAAATTTATTTTCCATTATCTCTGAACAGTTGTGTTAATGTGTAATGTCACACATTATGTTGATGTAGATTATTAGGACACAAATAAAGAATTGAAATTATAGTTATTCATATGAAATAAAAGAAAAAGCAGATAAAATTCAGAACATTGTTCTAGCAATGAACTTGATGATTTCATTTGAGGTTCAGCTTCACCCAAAAAATTATTGAAGTGATCCTATAGGTATGTCATAGCAAGCTGACTAATATTTTTTGCTGTCTCTGACTATAGCAAACTTCAAATGATAGTTTTTTGTTTCCTTTTTCCCCCCCAGAATGGTTTAGGAAGTTATTTACCTCTCTCATACCTCACATTTATTTTACATACTATGTTCAAATTAAAATCCTTAATTTTTACTGGAGGTAGCATCCTCTAGAGAGTGATTTAGAGTTGTATGTCTTAGACAGTACGAATACTCTCTATGAGCCAAACTGTATGTCTGTGGTTGTTCAGTGCACTCAGCGGGATTGCATGGATACAGTAGAGATCAGAATTTGTTTAGTGTTCTCTGTTAGCATATATTCTTTCCTTGAGAAGAATAGACTAATGTATTATTCACTTCTTTCATGAAATCACAAGACTGTGTGTAACAAAAATGAACGTTGTTATTGTTTTCTTGTTCTTTTTTTGTTTTGTTTTGTTTTTTTTTCCCCTCACACATGGTGAATTGTTTTTCAAGTCCTTTGTATGCCTGGCAACAGCAAAAAAGCTCTCACTACTAGAATTGATTTGGGTTGGATATGCTAATTCTGCAGACGGAGTAAGGCTGTACACTCATACTAATCAGTTAATTCTTGAAATGAGTTTCAGTAAAGTAAATACTCTAGTCTGAATACATGAGCTGTATTAGGTATGCACCATAATAGAAGAAAATTGCTATGGGCTATATTTGGTAAATGGGGACAATAAGCATTTCTAAGATTTCCCTAGGGAAAGTATGGCCTAAATTCTCATTCTGACAAAAGAGAAAAAAAATAAAAATAATTTCTCGCATTTTAAGCTAATGTTAATTTTTCAAGACTTGGTTAGAACCTTCCTTCCTTCTTACCTGAAGAGACTTAAGATTCACTGATGCGTTCACATTTTCCCACTGAAATTTCATACTACTAATACAAGCCTTTCAAACTGTTTTTAATTTATCGAATGCTACTTCAACTGTGTGGTTTTAGATGTAGACATCTATTTTTGTATTATTTTTTATTGTGCCCTAATGGTATATACATCTGTTCTTTCTTATGATATCTCTTGTGGAAGATTCTAATTTAAGGATCTTTAACAAAATATGACTGTTGTCATGGAATGGCTACTTCAGGCTTTATTTACTTGAAAAGTAGCTAAATATTTTGTAAGAGACATTCTGTGTACCTAACATTACCACAGGCTTGTACTTTTGGATTCTTAATTAAATCAAATATGAGATTTGTTCTGTCTCTGCACTGAAAATGCCCATAATCCCTATGTGATGATGCATTCACTATACTCCAGCAAGTCTAGAGGCATGCTTTCCTTTTCAAGTTGAGCTATACTCTACCTGCCTGACAGTACTGGGAGAAAATATAACTTGGGGGACATTTGTGTAGCTTTCTCTGGAAAGAGAGCAAACTTTAGGTTTCAGATAAAATTGAGAGCAAAAATACTCAAGAAGGGCAAAAAAGGGCCTTGGAAACCTGATGTACCCTCTGGGAGACATTCTGGTCAGTCCTCTGTCAGGTCTGAGATGCTTACTTCCAGATCAAGGCTAAAGACTTGACCTACTTAAATAAACAAGGTGAAGTTAAAAATTATATATTAGTGATATTTACAGTTGTGTATGTATGTAAGTATATGTAATAGCTTTAGGTTCCCTGAGTCTGTTAGGCTTGGAATAAAATAAATGTCTGGAATTCCTGATGTTTAGCAAGTTAAATAGAAAAATCCTGTTTGTGCTGCTTATGCAAAGAAGAGCACATGCTCAGTATCTTCCACTTGTCCAAAAAATGCCCATATATGCGCCAGCCATTTCTGCAAGAATAAAATTTCCATGATTTCCAAAATAAATGGAAATAGAAACTTGAAGCGTGTGCTCTCCCATAATAACAGTTATAACCACCCCAAAATGAAGTCTTTTTACTTGTTTGATAAGTCTTCGCTATTGTTTTAACCTATGTTTACCACTGTATTCCTAATGGCGGAAAAACAACACATTTTCAGTCTGGCCTTCTGAGGCTTACAAGAAAATGTCTCTGTGGTAAAGAATTCCTCCTCAGTGAGGCAAAAATCACTATTTATCTCTAGGAAAGGCGCACTGAGGTAAATGTGTAGAATATAAGACTTGACACACACTGTGATGAGCGTCTATCATGCATCCCAAACATGTTTCAAAAGCCCTTTTGTTATGAAGCTCAGATAACACACAATCTCTTCCTACTGAAGGATTGGTTTTGTATTTTTTTCCTTTCCTTTGGAGTCGCAATCACAGTGACATTAGGTAGGATTTGGCCTTATTTACACCCTGTCTACTCATCTGGCTCCAGGAATTACAAGAGGCAAATTTAAACATTAAAAATAACAAACAAAAACTGTCCTTGCAAAGTCTTTCTGCAGCACTTTGCTTTTACTAGTGAAAATGTGCATGACTATGATAGCCATTTATCTGCCTGTAGCATTTGCACGGATTATAGGGTGCTGTCACTATTTCTAGTGACTTCAGCAGTTATTAATTTTAATAGAACAATAGAACCAAATGATCCTTGATGATCAATTTTTGGAAATTGCTTAATTTTGCATGTCCCACACTACCCAGCTTCCAGATGTACATCAAACTGCTGTAGTCTGCTGTCGAGCCACACATTCAGAAAGTTTATATAGAAGAGAATGTAATATTATGTAAAGATTTATGATTGAATAAATAGAATTTCTACAAATTCTGCTTGTGTCTAGCTTACATGTTCACTTGGAACTGTCAGTTTATATACCCTGTTTGTTGTTGGGAATTGGATGGAAGTGACTGTATATCCTCAAAAATAACGGCTGATATTCCCAAAGAATTGTTATAAATATCAGAAATAATTTCAGATATAATATCAGAATAATATCAGAAATAAACAAATAATTGTTATAAATATCAGTTTTGTTGGTGTTTTAGAAAATAAAATGGCACATTTGGAGTTTGTTCTAGATAGCATGATTCTGGATGTTATTAAAAGCAAGTTTTAATTGTTTGCTTGATTAAAAATTGTTGTCTTCGAGCCTGGAGAAGAAAACAAGAACAAAATGCTTATTCTTTCTTCTAACTATGAAAACAATGTGTTTATTTGTAATTTTCTCTGAATTACAGGGATTTTTTTGTACTAACCAAACCTCTTTGTTTACTGATAAATTGAACCACAGTCACTATTGTTTTTATTGTAGAGCTGCTGTTTGAGCTCTGTTCCTTTGGTATAACAGGACTCTGTGCAGTAAATGTTATACTTTCTTGCCTAGAAGATAAAAATTCCTCATAGGTGATCCTGAAGTGGTTATAGGTTTTACTTCCAGTTTCTCTGGTGTTTAACTTAATGAGAGCTTGAAAACTGTTTAAAATGTTTTCATCGTAATGACATCTGCTTCTATCTCCTTTATATGTTGCATGGGATTAAATTGCTTGGGGAAAAATGGTAACAAGTTTCCAGCACAGTGAAGCACAAAAAAGAATGCTTAAGTGAAGACTGATTTAATATTCTTCAATTGTGACAGGTTTTTTTTGTTTTGTTTTTTTTTGAGAAATGTCAATCAACCATAAATGAATTGCAATATGCAAAACTTCAAATGAAATCTCAGTGCATATAGAAGAAAGAATGAAAGGGTATGGAAAAAGCAAAGCTAGTTTGTGGTAAAAGAAATGTATATCTTGTTTGTTAGAAGTTTTTCTTTTCTGATGATGCTTGCAGCAGTGAATGGTGCGTTTGGGTTTTCTGTTCTGGGGGGTGTGGGGAAAAGAGTTGTGGAGAAGGAAAAGCGAATTGTTTTAGTACTTAAATTATGTATCTGCTCCAGTATAAAACATGAAAAAATCTGCAGTGGCTGGAAGCTCAAAGTAATGGTTTCTGCAGTTTCTTATTTAACTTTTTTTTTTTTTTTTTAATCTTCCAATGAACATACAATTCTGAGAATTTCACTGCTAATGTTGTTCTAGACTAGACTTGGGTACTTCATGTTTTAAACACAAATGCGTTTAATTGGAACTGCACATGAAAATATTTATAGAAAAGAAATTTGTCCATCCTAGTGTTGGTTCTTTTCCATCTTTCTAGTTCTACATGCCTTTTCTGCTTTGGCTGTCTTCAGTGTTCCTCTAGCTGCTACCAGACTTCTGGGCACTTGGAGCTCTTGGCCATTCTAACTGTCTCAGATGTCATCCTGGATCGCGTATATTGTTATTTTTTTCCAGTAATGGTAATAGCCTTTGGTCTTTCTGAGTTTATTTCTTGTTAATGTTGAATTTACACAGGAAATGTTTACTACAGGATGTTTAAATTAGCGTAGTTGATAGAGACATTGCCCTGCCTTCTGAGGTCTGCTTGATTTTCTTTCTGTCTTCATCTCTGTTTATACTTTCTATCATGTATTCTTTTTAGCCCTATGCCATTTACTTCATTATTTTAATGTTTAAAAATGCACTTTTCTTCTAGAGAAAAGTCCCATGGCTGTAGAAAATAATAAACTATGTAATGGCTTTATATATCTAAAAACAGTCTTAATAACTACTGACAGTCTAAAATGTGATAAAATGTTTTTCTGCAGTAGTGTTTTCAGACTTAATGTTCCTTTACATCTAAATGTTCAGAATTATTGATATACATGGCTATCAAGATTACCTGGCTAGTTTAAGACCATTTTTGTCAGTTTACAAGGATATGGTTTGTTTATTTTTACTAATCTTATGTTCCATTTCTCTTCAAAAGCCCATGCATCAGTCTACATCATATGTTCTTGTTTCTGTCGTTCTCTAAACTATCAACATATTGAAAAAGTTACTGCAGGCTCATCCTATAAGCACCACAACAATCATACTTTTTTCTCAGAACCAATGTGCAAAGCTCAGGGATCCAGCTGTGGGAAATCATGCATCTTCATGCCCTGGTCATTTATTAAGATGAAATGGGACAAAGACTTCACTCAGTACATTCCTGTATATCACTATTATTCTTTATACTTTATATACTTTTTATATACTTTTATTATACAGTCTGGGAGTTCCAGACTGTTTGGAGCCCAGAGACCTTTTCATCCTATGCATGGATTAGACACTTTCTTAAAATCTGCTATATATCGTGATCTTGTTTCCTTTATCTCGTTTCATCATATGCCTTTCACTTAATTTAAAATACATGATACACCCTGGACTATTTTCACTTGTTTAAAAATAATTACACAGGAAAGTTATTAACTTTGTACATACCCTAGGTTTTTTTTAATTATTATTATTATTATTATTATCATTATAATTATTTAATGCAATGCTACAATAGAAGTTATTTTTTCCTTTAGCCTTTCAACTAAAATAACAACTACTAAGTAGGTCAGAGGTTACAACATTTGTCCTTATCTTCAGTTTTCAACCTCTTGATTGTGACTTCCTGAGAGGGAAGAGCTAAATCTTCAGCAAAACATACAGTTGCAGACAATAATAAAAGCTTTAAGTAGGTGAAAAAATGACTCTGTGAGTCATTTTTTTAATACTTGCCAAAATGTTACAGCTTTATACTTACCTAGTTAGACACTAGCACGGTAACTGTTCTTTAACCTTGCTCTAGCAGAAGGGATCCCCAGGCGATCTTGCCAGCTGTTTGGTAGTGGCTGTTGGCAGTTTTTCCCTGAGTCACAATTTGTCTGATGGAATGATGCACAAGGCACAGCAATATATTTAGGTAAAAAAATGTTTAGTTTGAAAAACTACTGTTTATAATAATAGTGAATCTTATTATCATCTCCAATTTGTTATGCAGTTTTTGAGTTTGGTCAGTGTGACCTGAAATGTGCTGAGAGCTATGCTCTGTTTTTCTGTTCCTATCTTTAAAGTAAATATCTAGGGCGAGCTATCTGAGAGCCTTATTTTCTCTTATCAGAAACAGCATGACTTGATCCCAGTTTTCATTTTGGATTTGATCCTTTTCCCAGAGATTATACTGTTGGACATCGTACATTAATATCTTTCCTCATCTTTCCTAAATTTCTTAAAAATGTTTACAGTGCCTGTCCTGATTTAGCCTTTAGGGTACTTTCCTCTGCTTATAGGACTCAAGGTAGAATGCCTTCACAGAATGTGCTTCTAAATATCAATCATGTTACTCCTTTCAAATATTATAATGCTTGTTGTTTTCTTTTATAAGGAGAGATCTCCTCTCATTGTCTACAGTTAGATCTCTGTGGCCAAGTAGGGCACTGTAAGCTCCAGTACAGCTGGAGGCAAAGGAGAAAGTCAGGGTATGTTTTGTTTATTCTAGCGATCTACTTGGAGAGTGACTTACTTCATCATTAAGCTGCCTAGCCTAGGAGGCTAGTTTAACCATCTACTATCATGGCTGTTTTTAGATTTTGTGTATGAGGCAGGATTAATCTGAAGATAGCAGTGTTCATTGTGCAACCTTCACTTGAGAGTTTTTAAACTTAGGCTGGCCCATTGCAGAAGCTCTTGATGAGATTCAGCATTCTCCTTGGAAATAGTGAGGCATATAAGCAAAGAATATTTTATAAGATTCTAGAAATGGAACTCTCAAAGCCAGAAATCAAATGAACAAATAGACTAACCCAGGTGGGAAGAACCTCTTGGAATTAATGCTTCAATTTTTTGCTGTCTTTCATTGGACTTCCATGGTTATTCATGATATATACCTACCAGTTTGATTCATAAACTTACATGAGCCTAGGGTTCTGGTAAAATTATATCTTACATTTTTTTGATCATGGTGTTTTCCTTCTCTTCAGTATCATTGTGGGAAAACAGTGATTACGACTCGTTTCTCCTGGGTGATTTACAGAATTTATTTGGGCAAAAATGGCATAAATTGAAATCTTCCTTGAGGCATCTCAGTGAGCAGTCTCTTTAATTTTTCATCTTCCTAAATGTAACTTCCTAAAGCCTGGGCATTCCCAATCACCAGTGACAGTAATTGCAATGCAGCAGCTAAAACTGAGGCCAACAGCTTGGCTAAATCATAATGCATGGTGTCTTACTCACTCAGTAGTAAGTAATTCCCATAACTTGAATATCTATGAATAGTTTGTTTTAGGTTATAAGAAGTATTAATCTCTAAATGAAGCTTTGAGGTGCAAATAGAATGTGCTGAATAAATATCAATTATTATTCATTAAAATGCAAATAGGGATAGGCACTTCTGAGACAGTTTAAGTGGTCAAAATAAATTAAATAAAGGACAGAACACCAGTAATTAGACATTCATAAATCACATGTAAGATACTGCCATGATTACTGGTCACACATACTGCAAAGCTCTGTGTTTGTCCTTTAGCTTTGTGCTGTAGCCTTAGAACAATTTTTGTCTCCAGTGACTATTCAAATATATTCAGGCACCACAATTCATGCTAAAATTTTATTAGATGTGTTTTAATGGTAACTTCTCAATGGCAGTAAATTTTAGGTGCATGACTTTAATTCATTTTAATGAATTCTGTAGTTAAATCCCTGTATGTTGTCTAAAAAGCCTACTCTCACTTTCCAGAGCATAAGTGTATTGGAATATTTCAGTTTACCACTTAATGAGCATATGTTTTCCAGATTTACATAGGTTTTATACTTTCAGTTCTTCATAGGGAAAGCATTAAATCCTGTATGCACAAAATGCCAATCAAACAATAAAAAAGACAGTGAAAATTTTGTGATTTCCCCCCCTCGCCCCCCCCGCATGCTCTTCTTAAGGCTGATTTGCAGCA
Source organism: Alectoris magna (assembly GCA_030625065.1). Classification (NCBI taxonomy): domain Eukaryota; kingdom Metazoa; phylum Chordata; class Aves; order Galliformes; family Phasianidae; genus Alectoris; species Alectoris magna. The sequence continues at coordinate 123,043,716 of CM060561.1, forward strand.
ACTTGTTTGGTTTTAAATTGCTGTCAGGACCAAATGTGGATTGAACAACAAAGCGTACCAGGCTTTTTGTGAAACGGACACAGTTGTAATGTGTTGTTAACTTTTACATGTCCTTTGAGATATAAATTTGCAGCAGTCTACTAATGGCTCTGTAATAACAAAGGGAGATTGCTCTTAGTATGATAAACATATTGTTAGGACACTGCTTCATTAAGCCATATCTGTGTGTATGCATACACATAGCTAATTAATGCTCAGTGTAGCCACATGTGAACATTTAACCCTTCATTATCTCTTTAGTTAGGTTTTAAAAGCATCAAGATAAATAAAAATAATTCTAGCACTTGGTAATTAGTAACCTGTTGAAGCACTTAAATCTAGAAGGAAATAAGATCCAAACACAAATTGAATAACTGTACCCTATCTGCTAATAGCCACATCCTAAAGCAAATTTGTTTTAGCTGTTACTGAGAACACAACTTTGTATTTAAATACTTTATTTTTTTTAGTGAGTTCAAGTGACTGTAGAAGGGCTTGTTTTGATCTCTGTGTGGAACGTTACTGGGAAATGTAATCATTTAAGATCCTTTTATAAGTAGTATGAAAAAAATCTATTAAGAGTGAATAGCTTCTCGTACATTTTGTAGTCACACCAAAATGGGAGATTATTTTAATGCCATTAGAATTAATTAAGAATTAATTAAGGTATATTTAGTAAATACAAGTTATAGTCCAAGTTGTTGATGCATTTGAAATTGCATTGAAACTGCAATGCAAAGAGTGGTATTTTATGGAGGACAGTCTGTATAAATAGATTAAAAATAAAAAGGTTTTTTTTTTTTTTTTTTTCCATTTCTGTCAATTGCTTTAGTAAAATGTGAAATTGTTTTCCACAGAAATGTTGCTGCTCTTTCCTGAAGGCAGCCATTCAGTGGTATCAAAACCAGATACAAAGCAGACTAGATAGTCATCTTGAGTTGTAATGATGTCAGGAAATGAGAGGGTATCGGAATTAAATATTTCATACCTTCATTCATTATAAGTACTGGAAAGAATAAAGAAAAAGGGAATTTCAATAAAATGCTCATTGTGAAAGCTGAGGCAGAACTTGGATGACTGCCCTTTTCATTTATCCATGCTGGCCCTTCAAATAATTGGGTTAGTGATGTTTGTACATTTTCATATTGCTGTCACTAGTGTTTGCCTTTACACTTCCTCCAAATAATAGTAATAAAAGGTAGTGAATCTGACTTTCGTAAGTAAAGTATTTTACTCATTTTATTTAAACAAATAGGCAAATGGCATTGTGATTATGGAGACATGATGGGACTGCTCGTGTGACTGGAAAGCTGTCATGGATGGCTATGTGCTTTTTAGGAAAGACAGGTCAGTAAGGCAAGGTGGTGGAGTTGCTCTTTATGTGAAAGAACAGCTGGAAAGTACTGAGCTCTGTCAAGGGATGTATGACGAATAAGTGGAGAGCTTATGGGTGGGAAGTAAGGGGCAGCCTAATGTGGGTGACACACTTGCAGGTGCTTACTGCAGGCCACCTGATTGGGAGGACGAAGTTGATGAGGCCTTCTGCAGACAGCTGAAAGTACTTTCGTGATCACAGGCACTGGTTCTCATGGGAGACTTCAACCATTTTGGCTTTTGCTGGAAAAGAACACTGCCAGGCGCATACAGTCCAGGAGTTTCCTGTAGTGTGTGGAAGATAACATGGCTGATGCAGGTGGTGGAAGAGTCAACGAGGAGAGGTGTGTTGCTGGATCTATTGATACAAACAATGAAGGACTGGGAATGTGAAAGCTGTGAGCAGCCTTGTATGCAGCAACTATGAGGTAGTGGAGTTCAGGATCTTACATGGAAGGAACAAAGCAATAAGTAGGATTGCAACCCTGGAATTCAGAAGAGTCAGCTATGACCTCATTCTGATACTTGGGTTTCTATTTGAAAGTCAAATAATGGGATTCATGTTCCTGGCAATAAATCGCAGGTGTCTGCATGTGTGTTCCAGATTCTTTTATAAATGGTGGGAAAAGCTAGCCTGTAACTGAATACATTATCTGTTGTATGCTTTTAGTGGCAGTACTATTTATAAGATCCTGCACCTGGGATGAGGTGATCCCAAGCACAGATGCAGGCTGGGCGGAGAATGGCTTGAGAGCAGCCTTGAGGAGAAGGATTTGTGAGTGTCGGTTTGATGAAAGATTCAACATGGGTCGGCAGTGTGTGCCTGCAGCCCAGAAGGCCAACTGTATCCTGGGTTATATCAAGAGAAGCGTGACGAGCAGGTCAAGGGAGGTGATTCTGTCCCTCTGCTCTGCTATTGTGAGACCCAACCTGGAGTACTGCATCCACTTCTGGGGCTCCCAACGCAAGAAGGACATAGAGGCATTGGAGCAGGTCCAGAGGAGGACCTTGAAGATGATCAGAGGGCTAAAGCACTGCCCCTACAAGGACAGGCTGAGAGAGGTGGGGCTTTTCAGCCTGGGGAAGAAAAGCCTCTGAAGGATCTTATAGAAGCCTTCCAGGACCTGAAAGGGGCCTACAGAAAAGCTGGGGACGGGCTTTTTAGAAGGGCATGCAGTGACAGGTCAAGGGAAAATTGTTTTAAACTGGAAGAGACTAGATTTAGACCAGATATTAGGAAGAAATTCTTTAGTGTGAGGGTGGTGAGACATTGGAACACATTGTGAATGCTCTCTCCCTGGACGTGTTCAAGACCAGCCTGGATGGGGCTTCGAGCAAGCTGGTCTAGTGTTCCTGCCTGTAGCAGAGCAGTTGGAATTAGATGATTTTAAAGATCCCATCCAGCCCAAACCATTCAATGGATCTGTAATTACTAGAAGATTACAACTAGTTTTTTATTTGTGAAAATTTAAAGAAACTTGGTTATGAGTGTAGGGAAGAACCTATATCTGCTATCAGGTGCATTAAATCACTGGAGTTACACTTAAAATATAAGGTTTAGGATTATGAGTCACAGGATTAAGCATCTTTCTGCTTTTGAGAGGGGGTAATGTTCTTCAAATGCAGCCCTCACGTGAGTCTTGATGGACCTTGCTGGCCTTGTAGCTGAAATCTGAAGCATTTCAACTTTGAGGTGGGGGCGAGAGTCTGAAGTTTTGCTTGTTGATATTTATTTCACTTTGATCAAGTAGAAAAAGCTATAAAGATTTACAGTTACTGAATGTGAATAGTACCTCATTCTTTATATGTAAGTTCACTTATTTTGAAATTCCAAGAATAGGAAGTCTGTCCTCTGGCAGAAATAATTTGATATGGTAAGGACTTGTCAGCATTTTATTACAATTCCATTCCTCAGGGTGTAAAAATTTGTTTCAAGCTGAAAGCTGAATTTGAAGTATCAGCCTCATGACAAACTTGCATTATCAAATTCATCTAGAATAGGCTAAACAGAGCAGAGATCTGTCTTCTGACAATTCTGTGTATATTACTGAAATGAACTTATTTGTATATAACCAGCTTTTTAGTGGGGGACTCATCTAAAACTTTTTTGATGTTTACTTTAAATGGTTGTCAATTATGGAGACAAAAAGTAAATATTAACTTTAACCTGTGGATGTTTTAGTTGTGGTTTTTTTTTTTTTTCTTTCTATTTTTTAGTTACTAATTATACTCACACAGCTTGAACTAAAATTCTCTATTTTAAACATATTAGTCTAGAGTCTTAATGGCTGGAAAAGTAGATTTCCACTTCTTTCTGTCACTGAGAGAGTTTTATTGCTCAACGTGTGTACCTGTGTCATAGCACCGATAAAGTCAAATAAAGGAAAAGGATTTGTCAGTCTCTCTTACAAGTGCGTGACTGCTCCAGGTCTCCCCTGCTTGTGAGCTGGTGGCACACTGATACACAGGCAGCATTATTTCCTGACAGTACCAGAAGGCTGCGTATTCTTTGTGAAGAAAAAAGTAAAGCTGTTTTGGCATTTTTTGAGACTTCAAAAGCAGTATTATTATAAAATAATAAAGAATAATTCAGATTAGAAAGGTGACAGCAGTAAAAAGAAATGCTCAATTCTTTGCCAAATTATTGCATAAATAGTATACATAGATATCGTTCTGTTGTTGGACCTTCCAGCAAAAATTATCTGATCTGATGGCACCACTGTTGACACCAGTGACTTCTTATGACGCAAGACAGTGGGGGTGGGCAGAGGAAATTGTCAGTTTGGTGGAAAAAAAATCATCCAGAACGTTTAAGTGATTTTAATCTCAAAGTAACAATAATACTACATTAGGGTACAAAGAACATAAGTGTATGCATCTTTTTTTTTTTTTTTTTTTTTTTTTTTTCTTTAAGATTAGATTAGGTAGAATTTTGGAGTTTAAAACTTGAGTTTTCTTGGTATAATAAATATGTCTATATTTATCCAACTCAGGAAATGTTGTCTGTATCATGGTTCATCTTAACTTCAGGTTATTTTGCTCTTCCATGTCCTGCATGAGAGAGGAAGAGAAAAGAGAGAGGTTACATGAACAACAAGGATGAGGATGTTTCTAAACTCCAGTAAAGGAATGGAATGGGCTGGATATCACCAGTAATATAAAACAAATGGAGTAGAAGAGAATCACTAGCAGTGGCAATTACTATTTTGCTTACTGGACTTATCTCCTCGCCAAAGAAACTTGGGAGTTGTCGTTGTATAAATGCAGAATAGTTCAGCCTGGACTGTTTGTTATGTAGTGCCAACGCATCACATTTAGTATACTGGATTCAGTTTATATTGATTGGTTGCCTGGGCTAGTTCATCTGTCTCCAAGTTGGATGTTTTTTATATTTCAATAAGCCTCTATAAAGACATAATTTTAATAATTTGGTGTAGCAATAGCTGACAGGTAGAAGACTTTTTAACTTTTCTTCTTGTTAGCTTAGCCTCAGACTGAAAATAATATTCTCTTTCAATATATCTGGAAATGTATGGGCAAGACTAAGCCATGATTCAGAGGAATGTCCTTTTAAATTAGAGCTGTGAGATGGATGTAAGTAATGTGATCAGATGGCATAAATAGAAAAAAGAAAGGGAGGAAAAAAACGTTTAAAAACAGATGCCTGGCAGCAATTTTTCACATTCACAAAAAATGTGTGGAATGACCTTCCGGACATGATTAAGCTCTGCAGACTAGAGTATTGAGCCATTCAGGGAAATTATAAAGCATCCCGGGGTATGTATGGCAAAGTAAACTTGGAAAAGGGGGGAGCCGTTAAAATAAGCTGAATATTCATACATAATTGGGTATATCAATATTGAATTTATTGTCACTTATTGACACTTATAAGGTTATCTGGTTAATTTTTGCCTTTGACTTTTTATCTCCTTATTTGCAGGTTTCTTCTGAATTCACTGTACAGAGGTTGCCTATCCAAAAGTTGTGATAGTGGAATCATGTCATTTGTAAATTGCAGCAGAGAATGAATGTTTTCTGTGGCAGAAAGGTAAGTTTAGCTTCTACTACTTACAACCTTTCAGACCTGGAGGGATTTCATATAGAATATTTGTCTCTATTTTGGATGTTTACTGCAGAATATTTGAAATATTCTTTTAATCAGTGGCAGTCATTTTTGCTTAACAGATACATGATTTACAGATAGAATTACAGTGCCCTGCATTAGATATGCTTACAGGTGGATTAAGAAAGCAGACAGAATTCTTCTGAGGGGTACAGTAAACTGCAGTTTGTCTAAATTAAATGTAGAAAGTTTCAGTTTTATACTTTTGTTCCAGTTATAAATATGCCTGAGTGAAAAAGACCATCCCTAGACAGTAATAGGTAACTGGCAATTGTGCACTTTGGTTGTCTCAAGTCAAAAATTGATCGTGAAGCTGCCACAGTTCATCATAAACGAATCTATCCCAGAGAAACTTAGCTTTGACTAAAAATGTAATCATGGCAGCAAAATAATCTTCTTTTCTTCAGCAACTTCTGTGTCCATGTGGTTTGACCATAAATCGGATGGTGACCAACGCTGGAAAGATTCATTTCAAATCAGGAGATGAAGATTCTTTTCTCTAAAATATCATGAAGTGATTAAAAATCACATTATTTAGGAACAAAGCCAGGAGTATTTTGTGAAGTCAAAGTCACAAGAGTCAGCAGTCTGAATAAGGTGACTTTTTTTTATTACTGAGTTTTCAACGAGTGAAAACCAATTCAAGTCGCTTTTATTTAATTGACTTTTTTTCTGCTATGTATGACACATCCAGGCTCATAATAACCTGGACATTTCATTTTCATAATCAGAAGGCTGTAAGCAGTTAAAATTATTCAATTCTGGAAGGGTTTCATGTAAAACACGCAGTGTGTATGATAGTGTAGCATTAACAGTTGGTTATGCTAACAGACAAATGTGTTCTCGTTCAAAATTTATCAGAATACAACCTGTAAAATATTCCAATTACTAGAATATTTGTTTATTGTCCTACATAAACCAGACATCCTGTGTGCTGTCGTGATTATTCTAAAACCTCAGTGTTTCCCATTTTATTATTTTTTTTTAATTTTGTAAATAAGCAACAAAAACTAAGTTAATTATATAATGACATTTTAATGATGGCATGCAAGTAATGGATGATGAAATGAAACTAGAATTTTCAGATATTATCATGAGAAAAGGGAGGAAGTGGTAGTCTTTTTGATTGTTATAAGAATAATTGGTTCATTATCATAATTATATTCTTGTTCATGATAGCAAGGTCAAACCAAATAATAGGAACAGTGGTGTGATGTCAGTTTACAGATTGTGGCAGGTATTATTTGAGGAAATGAGTTTGGTGCTGCTGAAAAGAGACAGGTGAACAGCAAACCCAGAGGATCTTCCCCGTCCTTCATATTCTTCACCATATGTGGTAGGGCTTCCTAATTTGGCCGTGGACTCGAAAGGGACAAAAGATTGCATCCACTTCTGATTATCCATTTCACTTCAATGTAATATAAAAGTGGAACATATATATTTTATTTTAAATGGTTTCTTTTTTAAAACATACTCTGTGCTCCAATTTACTTGAATGCTAAATATTTTTAAATACTGAAGTCTGCTTTAGGTTTTAACATAAGTTCTAACAAACTTGCTTTAGTCTTTAACGTATGTCACTAATGATTTCAGCAAAAGGATTTTGGCTATTTTTTCCCTCTATCCTGGAAGTCTTTAATGGTATGAGCAATTATTTGTTTTGACCTATTGAACAGCGAAAAACATAAATATTTTAAAAGGTTTAACTTCCTCCCATGAAGAGTACAGAATAAGCTCAATATTGCTTATAAACCAGTAGTTGAGTAACAGTACAGGATTAGGGAACTTTTTTATTATTCTATACTATCACCTGAAATTACTAATAGAGAAGACAAGGTGATAAAACAAACTATGTTGAATAAGCAGTGTTGTTATTTTATGCAATTCCCAGTAGTGTAACAGCAGTTGAAGAATAAAGTCCAAATGTTAACCGCTGAATAAACATGAGAATGTTTTGTTTGATTTCTGTGCAGAGCTATTGCTGTGATACATAGAAATTTTTTCCTCCAAGTTCTCCACAGCTACTAATTTTGCCTTATCTAATTAGAATTCATATGTGTTAAGTAAAGTTCTTGGATATAAGGATGAAATGACAATGAGCTTAGAAAGTTGAGCATTCAGAATATGTGTCAAATAACAAAAAATATATATATATTTTTTTTTTCTGGAGTTTATCAGCTGCTCTGTTTTAGCTAAAGCTTCATACAAATGTCAGCTTGATGGACATATGGAGCCTGAAAACATTGTCTGAACATTTGGCAAAAGTAAAAGCACATTTAAAAAACTTAGAATTGAAAGATCTGTTGGTCATCAAGATAAAATTCTGGATTATTCACTGATTGATGTCTCTGCCCTCAGTTGGTATCTCAGAGTGATGAGAACTCAGTGAGAGGGGACTGGTAGGCATCTGAGTGTGCTATGTCTTACACCAGCTCCAGACTGACCGAGACTTACCCCTGAAAACATGAACTGGTGTTTACTGAAGGTGACTTCATTTTACTAAAAGAAATTACACATGCTTTACAGTGATTGGAGGACATGCAGATATCCAATTATATGGAAGATTTCATTTTTTCCATTGTGTTGCAGAGAACAGTGCCTTGAACAGAGTACCACAGCTGTGAAACTGTTCGAACATGGTTATGTTAAATATTTGGCTTCTGACACTGATGTTTAGTTTTTATCCTCTGAGTGGTTAATGGTGTGTAAATCAAAAGAAAATATATATATTTTTTAAGACTACCCATGCAAAAACTTAAAAATGAGGGAAGAGCATAGTTATTTTAGTTAAAATTATGTGCTTAGTTAATTCTGTGCTTAGTTAAAATCATGTTACTTAAACAGATTTACATTGTAAATTGTCAAAAAGAAAGCATTTGGTTTCCAGCTGGTAATTAACCCGTGCCACCTCCTCCCCGGCCTCCCATCTTCTGTCAGGGGAGGTGTTCTGGACAAGGAGCCTCGTCTGCCTTTTGTCCTCTTTAATTGCTTCTGTAATTGAATGGCCTGTTATATATGGGTGCGTGTGTATAATAAATGTGTGTATGTGTAATGATTATGTATACATATATCCATTGCAATGGTCGTGGCTCCATTTTTCCCTTCAGAAAGACAAAATTACTGAATTATACCTATGCAACTATCAGAGCTAGCGTGGATTTTACTTCGTAGGAATTCTGGGAAAGGAGAGGAAATGTCATTTTGGGGTTTTATTGATGAATTTCTTTATTTTGGTTATTTCCAATCACTCTTACTTTTTCCCTGTGAGCATGTGGCAGGTGGTGTTGCCCATGCCCAGATTGGAGTGCCATGACTTCTGGCAAGTGACTGCATCAATGCTTGCTGCAGATCTCTATTTGTTACCCACCCAGTAGCTAACCCTGTTCTCCAGGTTCTCACTGAAGAGTATCCATCAACCAATGTAATCTGTTACTGTCCTTCTCCCATCAGTCCTGTGCCTTCACCCTTCTGGCTTTTACTCTCTCTTTCCTCCTTCCAGACCTATAAGCCAGCACTGCAGGAACTGGGATCCCCCCAAGCATCCTGCACATCATATTATTTTTCACTAGCTGGCAGGAAGAATTATGTAGTGATACAGCAATACCTCAGTGTGATGCATTTAATGGATGGCTAGGCTGTCAAATATTTGAAAGCAATGTAAGAAGAATGTTTCTTGCCAGTTTGAATAAGTATCGGAAAACTGGGGTTGGCAGTAAGTGTTGGGATTCCCGGTTTCCTGGGGTGGCAGCTGTTTTCAGGAGCTTTGCAACTCAAAATTTAATTGTAGCATGGCCATGCTTGTAAAAATGTCAATATTTGCCTGCTGTGCTGATGATAAATTTTAGTTCTTCTTATAAAATATCCCCTAATTAACTACTCGCATGTGTCTGTCCTTGGGAATGAAATATTTAATTTTTCAGAAAGGAAAGAAGAAATATTTCTCCACCAAATGGGAGGAATTGACAACTGTGCCTCGTCTCTTTGTTATTACTAATTTGGTTATTGAAAAAAAATGGGAAGTCAGATTAAGATTTATAAAAGCTGTAAGATAATTTTATTTTCTTCCTGTTGGTGTGATGTGTGTGTTAATGGAGCTTCACTGAGTCTTTTCAACATGTGTATTTGCTCTGGCTCTGTGTGGATACAGTGCATGAGCTGAGCTGCATTTTGTTGTCCAAGGAATCCTTTGCAAGCAATGCAAATAGGCAGCCCAAGGAAACTTGTATGTTAGTCGAAGCTCGGAAGAGGTTTTTCCTAGACATTTACTGTGGTGACATAATAAAGTCACAGGGAGAACTCAAAATTTGATTAAAAGTATAAGACATTACAATATTGGTGCCAATCATATACTGCTCTTAAACCATGGAAGAACTTTTCCCATATACATGGCCTACAGTGGATGGGTGAGGAACTTTTAGGATGGTAAGTCCTGTAAAATATTGGTTGATACCTGCAGTTTGGCACCAAAACCTATACAGACCATTAGTCCATGCTGCAGAATGCTTTTGATGCTTCAAAAATAATGATTGTTTTTTTTTAATAGTTGCCTTAGCTTTGCTCCGCACTGAGAAACAGAGATGGTTTAAAAAGATCTCAATAGAAATGATATTCACTAAAAGGAGAAAAGTCTTAATGAGGGTGGCAGAAAGCCTGGAATAGGATTGTTCCAGTCAGATGCCAGAAAGTATTATAATGAGGTTCTCCTGGATAACTTATTTACATAAATAGGAAATTGTTATCACTATTACAAAATCAGGACTTTGAGAAAAAGGGTAATCAAAATTATTGTCTTGTCTTTTTCTTTCTTTGTCAGTGTATTTAAGATCTCAGGTTTCTGATACATCACAGCCTACCCCACAGGGAAGGGAGCTTTTGCACAGCTGGCACTAATGGTGCAGCAACCAATGATTTGGAATTGCCTTTTCAGTAATGATGGCCAATGGTGAAAACATTGGTGCTCTTCATTACTTTGTTTCTTGCTCTCTATTGTACGCGTGCTACTCAGAAGACATGGTTTCATGATGATGTAATAACTAACTGAACTATTTTTCCTATTTTATGTTGGATGTATTGTTTAGTATCCAGGCTACTAAAAAACAAAGCACCTTGAAATCTGGAAGTTGTTTCTAAGAATGTGTGGTAATTCACAGATTTTTAAATTAATTTTTAATTAATTGACGTTTCCTCCACAGAAATATGTCTGGATTAGTTAACAGTGTAAAATGAATTAATGACTTATTTCCTAAGTAAAAAGTTTTGACCAAGAATGATTTCTGACTCTTTACCATTTCTATGTTTTGAATGATATTATCCACAATGAAATGACTCCTCAGAAATAGAGTAGAATGAGTAAAGCTTAAAGGCAAGTTGTGCCGCTGGTGAGTGATGATGCTTTTCCCTGGCAGTTCAGTCGGCTTTAATAATACAAGGCTCATGTGATTTATTATCTCACAGAGCTGAAATAGTACCTACTAATACAAATGTTTCCATAAAAAGAAAGGGAACTTATTAAATGGAAAATACAATGTTTTATTAATTTTTCTCCTTTTGTTTTATTTCTTGGGCCCTGCAGCTAATACAGCTGCTATAAGAGCAGATACTGATCTACTTAACGGGGTAATTAAAGACAGTGGAGATAAGTTATGTAATGGATACTTACTAAAAGTGGAAGGTAATCAAGCCATACCAAATGATATATTAAACTACGGAATTGTCTCCCAAGGATGAAAAGACATTGCACAGCACTTCTCAACTGATTCTTTTCTAAATTTGAGCAGAGGGAATATGTCCCCTTCCTTAATTCTACAGATTCTTGATTCTTTCTGATTATTTTACTTGGGTAGGAGCATCTATTCTTTTTCTCCATTATTAACTCAGCCTCCCCATATGTTTAAAAAAAAAACATTGTACTGTAATCCTGTCTTGCAGCTGCATTATTAGTAAGACCTATGCAGTTTTCAGAAAAGTTGCTTTGTCTCTGGATTGTGTTCAGCTCTTTACAGTTTTTTCCGAGCATACCTGAATGTGGCTGAGGACAGCAGCCAAGAACACAATGCACTGTACTGCATAGGGCGAGAACCTGAAGTGGCGTGTTTAACATGCTGAGAAATCCGAGCCTAGGTAATTAAAGATTTTACTTTCTAAAACTGCAAGCTTTTCTGCTTGGAGCACAATTTCGTGCATGTTTCAAGCAAATTGAAAAAATGTCTGGAGAATTTGTACAGAATCTTGCACTTGACAGCTTGTTTTAGTAGACTGTGATACTGGAAGTTTTGAAGGGTGTGTTCTGATGACATATGACACTTTTTAAAGATCTTACCACTTCGTTTTAGTTGGGATTCAGCAGTTGCAGCCCAATACTGGTATCATTCACAGTCCTCCTCCCTCCTCCTCTCAATCCCATTTTTTAAGATTTTATTTTCTGATTCCTTATGTGCAATTGCAGTCTAACAATTTATTTGCCTCCTCCACAACCCCCCCGCCCCCCCCCCTTCTTGTGGAGGCAGCCCTGGGAGCACAGGGGGCTGACTGCTCCAGGTGCACTTGACAGTGAGGGCAGCAACTGCCAGGAATAGGAATGTGTGTGCTTGGCTGTTGTAGCAAAGCTTCTCCTGCTGGCAGGATAGCACCTGCCTAATTAATCTGACACACGAGGTGGAGAATAATTGGTGTAAAGAAATCTTTGATCGGAGCTCTCCATTTACTCTCCCTCCTGGGAATTTCGTAATTTGTGATTTTTAAACCTTTATTATATTTTTAAGTGTTCTTTTCTTGTTTTATGTACATCAAGAGGTATCTCTCTGATTCTAGATGATTTCTGCTTGCTAAACTTCATGCTTCTCTAAGAATATCATGATAATGATAGTCTTTTGGAATGAATTTGTCAGTTCTTTATCTTATTTTTTCAAGAACTAACATCTTGTTAATTCACCACTTCAAAGAAGAGTATCAAGGGAAATAACCCCAAAATCATCACCTTAAGTGGCACGCCAAGGAATGTGTTTGACTGTAGCATAGCTAGATTGAATTTGTAAAGTCAGAGAGAATAACAGTAATTTAAAATGTGGTCTTTCAATTCTTAAATAATACCAAGCTTAGTCATTATTCCCATAAACTACATGTTTGAAGCAAAATTTTTAATTGAAGAACCTTCTGTGCACATTACAGAAACGTTCTATAAGCCATCTTTTTCTTCTTTTTATGAAAATCCCAGTCATTTTTTCCTTATAATTCCAGAGAAAAAGTAGGAATTTTTGAAAAAATGAGTTTTTAATTTTTTTTTTTTTGTTTGTTTGTTTGAATTGTGGGGTTCATGGCAGGGTAGAAACAAATGATTGGAAGTCTTTCTTTGTTCTTAGTACTGATGCATTTTTTTGCTCTATTATATTTCATGTGTATTTCTTCCCCACCTCATGTGAAGTTTTGTTGGCTTTGTTATGATTTTACTGCCTGTTCTCATTCATGAACACAGGAGCAAAATCTTCATTCTTTTTTTAAAGAAGATTCTTCTGTCAGTAAGTTACTTATGGCATCTCCTACATGTTTCTGTGTTTCTTGTACAGAAATTTTAATTTGGAGGTATTTCTTGCTTACCTAACCCTTTGTTATGGAGCTGATTCCTCCTTTAAAACACAATTACAAGATAAGATGTTAAATCAGTCTTAAGTGATACAGTTCATTGTCCCCATCTGGCAATTTTTACAGGTTTACTTATTTTACTCTGAGTTTCTCTTCTGGAGTTGGCTTAGTGGGTCTTCATGGTTAGAATGGAACTTGCTTTGAAAACTTCTTGCTAAAAGATCATTGCTGATGTATGAAAACTGGTCAGTTAAAAGTTTAAAGGATAGCTCGGGTCCAACAGTAATGATTTGCAAAAAAAAAAAGTGTGACTAAGATGTGTAGAATAAGCTAGACTTTGTTCAGCCACTTAATGGAACGTCCTGTAAAATTCAGAGTATAAGTTTAACACTCCATGTTAGCACACAGTATGAAGAAAAATCGATGAAGTGGATTTAAAAACTTGTCTTGGTCATGCTCGAGAAAGAAGGAAGGGAGAATGTTGAATTACTGTGGTGTTTCCATTGAAAGATTTTATGTCTTATTCAGTAGCCTGACTTCAAGTTTCAAAATCTGTGTTTATGAAACCTGCAGAACAGATTAGTCCTGGGAATATTTTTAGAGTTGTTGGTAATTTGAATTTATGCAGGTGGAGTCTGACTCAATATAATCCAAGTCAAAATAATGTATCTAGAAACAAGAAATGGAGGCCATATTTTTGGAAGTTTCCTGGATCCTTCACTGGTGAAAGCACCAACTCTAGAGAGAACACAGGGAGTCGGGGCAGAGTAAGTAACTTGTGAGCTCTGGTGTGACAGAGTAGTTCAGTCCTTGGCTGTGAAGTAGTGCAGGAAGGTCTGAAAGTCATCTATTAGTAGAAAGGCTGAGAGATGTGTTCCTTAGTCTGTGACACTGATATTGGAAGAATTCCTGGCGATTGACGTTGATGATTTAAAAGGGTGCAGAAGAATAGAAGGTGTAGGAAAAGGTCATATAAACAGTGCTTGATGAAACCTTCCAGAAAACCTGTTTATTTTATCAACAACTATATTACTAGGTGCAAGGTGCATAAATCCCTTCAGAGGAGAAATAAATATTGGGTGCTAAAAACATTCAGCTGCAGTAAATGTCTTTCTGGAAAGTGTATGCTGGAAAATGGATCATACCTAGTGATTTGGAAATACTTGGGTGGGTTTTAAGTTTCTGAAATAACTCAGCATAATGTTCTGGCCCTCTGAACCCCAGAAAGCTGTGAAAAACTAGGGGAACTGGTATTTTGCAGGTAATCAGAGATGCTGTGTGGGGATAGAAGTATCCCATTGCAGTCTGCCTATGATGTGATGAACACGGGTACGCAAATCAAGTTCTGGTATTTATTTACTTCTGGTTTTGTTTTTAAAAATTATTAAATATTATTATTATCTTTTGATGTAGTGATTTGTGTATGGATTTTTGATTTTTTTTTTTTAAATAAAAGTTACAGATGAGATATGGTGGCCATGACTTGCCTGTTATTGACAAATGTCCTGCATTATTCAGTCAGGCTATCAGAAAAAACGTGAAGTGTGACAGTAAAGGCTTCAGTTAACAGTGTTAACTGCCTTGCTGGATATATGTATATCCACACGCCAAGCCTTAAGCTCTCAAATCCATATTTCAGTCTGGCTTTGGAGGGAATTTGCTTGGTAGTGGCACCCACATTTACAGGACTGCAGGGCTGCTGGATCAGAAGAGCAAGTAGAGGGAACAGTACAGACTATACCTATTTTTAGTGTTTTTGTTCTAGCCCGTATTTGAGCATAACTGTGCTCCCACTGATAAAGAGATGGATAACAGATGAGCTGATTCAGCAGAACCATATTTCTCTTAGCAGATTGCACAGTCTGTTCTGTTCTTTGCCTATGCAGATGTCTGTGTTTGTGTGTCAAACTGGAAGCATGGAAAAGATGTTGGAGATTGTTGAATATTTGTTGTCAAAGCTTTATAAACATGTCCCAGACTAAAGAAGAAACTGGCTGAAGGGGAAGCTTGTGAGAAGCATAAGAACAAGAAGTAGAGAGGTTTTTGAATTAAAGTGTTAAAGAACCTTAATTTCCATATAAGTACATGTCTTTTTTTTTTTTTTTTTTTTAATTTATTTGTTCTTATAGAAAGAAGGAGAATACTCCAAATCGGAAAGCAAGAGGGTATGGGCTTAATCTACTTGTAATATATGTTTAACTGAGTGGATAACGTGATACCTCTTTTTTCAGTCTAAGAGTGTCTTCATATTTTAGGACAAGATTCCTCTGGTCGATTTTACATCCATCTAGCCAAAATCTATTGTATCCATGTTATTGACAAGTTCTTTATTAACTACAATGAAGTATAGCTTAATGTAGATATTAATGATGGTGAATGATAAATCCTATTCAAGATATGTGCCAGAGAACTCCCACAGACAGCGAAATATTGCACGTTTCCATTAAAATGAATGTACTTTCTGACATAGTTGTGAGCAAATTATATCCATTCTTACCAGCATAGCAGCATGAAAGTTCAAGCATTTCATTAATGGGGGGAAAAAGTCATGCGCATTGTATAGTTGACTGATTTATGCTGAGAAGTGCTATTTATCTTTTAATGATCAGATTGCAGCTCAGACTGGCTTGTGTAACTTTTCCTTTGTTTCAGAACATTCTGTTCAGATATGATTGGGCAGATATGTGCCTGAAAGATTTCTTTCTGACAAAAACCAAGCAGGCTTCTCCAGCTGTTGCGTATCCTGGGTACTGAGTGCAGCTCTCTTAAATAGCATTAACCTTTAGCTGGCATTTTGGAACTAGGGGAGAAAAGAATAGCTTCATGATTTCTTAAACTGTCCTTTCATGAGTGCTGAATATTTTACTTAACTATTATTTCTGTGTTTGTTGGCACAAGTTTGTATGCGTTTTTGAGACGTACTTGTGGACCATAAAGAAATAATCTTACAGGAAATATGAAAAAATATTTTAATAAATTTTTTAAATGATGCCCAACAGGCATACCTAGAGTCACAAATTTTAATTAGTTAGTGTGTTTATAATATTTGTTTGAGTTTTATTTGACAGTATTTATTTATTGAATGTACAGGACATAACACTGAGTGGCTGGTGAAGGCTGAGAATATTTGTCTTAA
This sequence comes from Alectoris magna, assembly GCA_030625065.1. Lineage (NCBI taxonomy): Eukaryota > Metazoa > Chordata > Aves > Galliformes > Phasianidae > Alectoris > Alectoris magna. The sequence continues at coordinate 123,059,966 of CM060561.1, forward strand.
TGCATGATGATTCCACTTGTGGAGGGTGTTTTTAAATATCCTCTGGGAATCAGTAACTTTCAAGCTTCCATACTGGGCAGCAATACAAAGAAATTTAAAATTCTAGGATAATGTTGTTTTCTACTTTTTTTTTTTGCTAAATAAAATAACGTAGACCCTAAGTCATCAGGTAGTCATTGGATCAGTTGGTTTACCTCTGTAACCCATTTTACCTCTTTGAGCTAATTTGTTGTTATCTGAGACATAATCATTAAGATTTTAGATATGTGTTCAGTGTTGTGTCAGAGAGTAAGGGAAGCATTTCCAGTGATTTGCCATGATACATATTTTAAATTGTGTCATCAGATCCTTGGAAAGTCCACGGAAGTTCCATTTCAAAAACCAGCTAACATTGGTAGGACTGCTAGGTACTGAAGCAGGTCATGTTTGTGTTCAGAACAATCGTGAGATAAATAAAGCTATTTTTGGGGGGAGTAAATAAATAGTATAATGTGTTTTTTTATTATTATTCTGGTCCCATTTTTTTACAGATTCTGTTGGACTTTGCAAATTCAACTGCTTATTCCAGAATTTGCAGGAACACAGAGCACATGATACTATGTTTGCTGTAAATGCTGTCAGTGCATATATATGCATGGACCATAATTTGGACTTGAAATTGCATGCCAAATTATTGCACCATGGAATTTATTTAATCTCTCATTACAAATGAACAGTCATCTTGCCATTAAAGGTAGTGCTTCTTGCTGTGTTCTTTGGCATGAAGCTTAATCCTTTCCGGAAGGAATTTTGAAAGGGCTGATGTAGTGCAAGCAGAGTTGCCAAGTGTGCTGTGCCTGCTGTGACCCCTCTGTACCTGTCAGCCCTAATACTCCAGGCACCTGGTTGTGATGTCAGGTGTTTGGCTGGTCTAGGGAAATGGCCTGCACACTCTCATTGCTGGAAGTAGTCTGTCTTGCTGTAGAGATCTGCTCTTGATGCAGTGTTGGCATCGGGTGGTCACCATAACGTGCAGAGTGGTGGCGTCACATGCCCTGTCACCCACAGACACTGCCACATGTCCCTGAAGACATTGTATGCATCCTTTTGGTGACCTTGCTACTGTGACACCACTGTTCCTCCCAGACCGTGAGCTGAAAGTTGTTCTTTTAAGCAAGTACAAATTCATACATGTGTAATGATGGCAAACGTTGGAAAATAACTAAGGTTTTGCTGTAATTGTTAATGAACTAAGAAAATGGATATGAAGGCACAGTGAAAGTGGAAAATCTTTTTTTGTATTGTATAATCTAAAGAAGCATCTTCATGTTACATCTATAGCAAGAGTAAATTACCTCTGCAAGATTATTATTATTATTGTTATTATTTTTTGTTCTGCCTGCTTTTGGAATAAGGCACACATTGATGGACAGGGCGGCAGTCATTTCCAGCAGGTTTGAGCTTTTATTTGTCTTCATACATTAGCAACTTTTGAGAATGCCACTTCCTAGCATGCTTTATTGAAGGATCCAATTTCAGATAATATTTCATCTTGTTTTTCAGTGGCGTCAGTATCTGCCAACTAGCCTATCTATCTGAGAAGCATCCACTTAGGTACACTTTTCAGGAGAATAATAGGGAAGTTTTGTGTGTATATATGTATATAAAACCTTATATGTAATATATATTTAAACAAAATCTCCTTACAATGCAAGGTAGAATAAAACAAAGCTAAACAAAGCAGAAGAAAATAAACAACCAATAGGGAAACCAACCCCCCAAAAACAAACAACTCTTTCTCCATTTATAGCAAAATATGTTACAGAAAATTTGTCTGTAATTCATCTCATCTATCAGCTGATTTTTTTTTTTTGTCTCAAAGTCTATTTGCATATAAATGGAAGTATATATTCAATTTAAGCAAAAATTCTCTTATTTTGCTTCCTTTGATAATCCCCTCAGTCTTACTGTATTTCACAAACTAGATGCATCCTTTTTTATCTTGTGCACAGTATGATAGCTGACTCTTGATGGATGTCCACAGGTGTTTATAATGAAAAGAAATAGTCTTTCTTTTTAGTATATACTTTACTTGGGCTGTAAATTAATTAAAGCGCTACGTGATTCTGTGGAACTTCTGTGTTTTTCCTTGGTTTTTTTGTTGTTTTTTTTTTTTTTATGGCAGACATCAGAATCTTTTTTTATTTGTATTCATTGTAGAGTTATTGCATGAATAATGCTCATCTCTACCTTTTCTTTGATTGAATCATAGAAGACAGAGCTCTAAATGTTCTATTGCTGGCAAGAGATATTTTAATGGAGTATAATTTTGTCTCTTTCCTCAGTAGCTCTTACAGTACATTGTCTTATAATACATTATTTTATACTTTTTATCAATAATTTGAAGTTTCATTGTGTATCAGGATACATATTCCATTCACTCATTCACTTTCATGCCTCCCTCACACTCTTGATAATGGAATTAAGGATAAGATTTAGGTAACAACGAGATACAAATGTGAAAACTCTTCTAGAATAACTTTCACTGTCTTGCTGCTTGCTTCTTAATTTCTTAAAAAGTAACCTGTGGATTCAAGTTATTAAACACTGACTAAAAGATTACTAAAATTATTTCTCTGCATCTTGTCAGCATTCATGAGATGTTTGTATAGAATAATTAGAAATCTTGAGTTTGAGAACAAAGTCTGGAAAATACATAGCTATCCTCAGTAAATGTAAACTATTGTGAAGTGTGAAAGTATGGCTACTGAGAAGCAACACTGTTCCAAGTCACCTGCCTTCCATGGAGTTCCATGCAAAAAAACCTAAACAAAAAATAAAAACAAACACCCAAACAAATCCAGAAATTCAAGTACTGTCTGTGTTCGTTATGAATATTTATGATTATTTTCTGTATGTATTCATATTTGAACATTTTAATGTGAAATTGTCGACAGATTTTACTGATAAAAATCAAACTGTTGGTCACCTATATTTCTCCCATGAATGAACATAGACATGTAAAAGAGATCTCAAAGGAATGTTTTGTTGTTGAAAATACCTTTGAGAATCATTTATAAGTATTTTAATAATTCTGATATTTATTTTAAACAAGAGGTCACTGAAGAATAATCTGAACTAAATGATAGAAAAATCTAGGTAATGTGAAGAAAAAAACCTGTAGACAAATAACATTCTTACAAATCAAAGTTTATATTTTCAAAAAAATCAAGCGTTGACGAATGTTTGTTTGTTTGTTTGTTTTGTTTTTAACAAAAAGGGCTAAAAGACCAAGCTCCCACAAAGTGTTTTCGGCAGGCTAGCTTTTAGTTTTGCAAGTATGGTTTATAGATGCTGGTCATCGATGAACTCTCAGGTTTAAAAGCCAGTCCAAAATTCAGTCTCCCAAGAGCTGGTCTTCAGAAAGTATCTGACGTGTATTCAGATTAATCTATAATAATGTGACACAGTCTTGTTCCTCAAAGTCTTGTAATAACGCAGTAAATATTAAAATCTTACGATGACTGGTATGAAGTAGTTATGTAAAAATCTCACTCTTTTTAGTCAAGATAACTAAGAACAACTGCAACTGTGCTGTACTTTTGAGATGTTCCACAAAAATCAGGTTGTTTTGGCCATAATCTTGCTACCAGGGTCGTATAACCTTTTGCTGCCCAATGGCAAGGCAAAAAGTTGTCCGTAGCTGGAGGGTAAAGTCTTACTTACTAAAGTTGGGTGCAGCCACACTCTGTGTTCAACCCTGCGTTAGTGCAATAGCTAAGGAGAAGCAGAATCAACAGAATAGTAGCTCGGCCTGAACATGGGGCTGAATGACTGCTACAGCCCCAGGGGTCTCATCTTGGAGTGGTCGGAATGGCTCTGCTCCCTTATAAAGGGGCAGACCTTTGTGGCCCCGACTTTGAAAAAATGTGCAGTCAGCTCTAATGAAAACTATTGCTCTCAAAACTTGCACAGATTGTACAAATGTTATTTCCAGAAGTACTTTTTGTCAGAACATACAAATATTTTTTTCTGCTGAAAATAATTGTATTCCAGATGTTTGATATACATTCAAAAATTATATATATATATCTATATATATTTGCGTTCTGAAAATAGCTTTCTAACAACATGTTTTGCAGATAAATACAGAGTGAACCTTGCTTCTCTTCCCCCATAGTGTATCACAGATGGAGTAAATGGGGCTGTAACTCCCCTGGGTTTTTAAAAATTCACTGCCTTAGTTCAGTTATTGTGGCTGCATCATTGCCTTACTATTAAAACTGTCTGACCCAGTCTGGCATACTGGATGTAAAGCCCTGCTAGATTAAACTGATAGCTTTGCTTAAAATCTCTTTCTGGTTTGTTAATCACCAAAACAGAAGCTATAACGTATTGTAAATATTTACTGGACTGAGAGGCTGTGATGCCCAGATAATCTGGTAGATTTGAGATGGAGTAGTGAGCAGTTATTCCAAATCAAGAATCAAGTACATGTAGAAGAAGAAACTGCACCAATAATTTTGATGTACCTAGTTCAAATGGCTTTCAGCTTGGTCAAAGTCTCTCTCCCTGGAGTGCAAAGAAAGATTCCAGGATTTATTTGTAATACAATAATGTTAAAATTATACAGGATTTCCTATTAAAATGATTTTTAAATGACAGGAAAGGTGATTGAAGTGACTAAAAGCTTTGACTGGGCATACGTTGTGTTTGTTGAGTTTCCTATTTTGTGTATGATGTATACTGAAACACAGAATGCAAATCTGTGAAGACATCTGCTTATGCACTCACTTCTTTCTGTTTTTTTTTTTCCTACAAACAAATATGTATGTGAATCTGTGAAATGTATTTTAAAGACTTTTTTCTTTTTTTTCTTCTTTTTACAGAGTCAGTTTTTATTCTGTAATTGTGGTTTGCTGTTTTATTACTTACATAAATTGATATAATAAAGTTAAATAACCTCTCATTCAATTTGGTTGCACAGTTTGCCAAAGTCTTTGTTTTGAAAACTTCAGTTGTGCTCTCCCCTGCACCTCTCCTGGCACAATGAAAAATATCTGCAGGATGTTAATCTGTTAATCTTCCTGGAAAAGCATATTTAAAAGGAAATGAAGGCTATATTTAAAGCAGTAAAGGAAAGTGTTCATTGTAACAGGATGTTAGTGAAAACAATTATAATGTAGAGTTAACTTGTCATTGCAAGAACTAAATTATAGCAGGGAAGTATTTTAGTAGAAAAAACGCAAATTGTATAGTGTAGTAAGATATGCATTTTCTCATATAACCCATAGGCTGTATAAATGGCCAGGAAACAAAGGAATGGTTGTTTGCAAATTAGCTGAAGGCCTTTCTTTCAGGACAGGATATGTTTATTTAATAAAAGCATTTATTGGTGTTAAATATTTTGTTGTATCAATTATATTTTGCTTTAACAATAAATATCTTTGTTTCCTCGTGGACAAAAGTATATTTTAGTAAACATAATAAGTACTTTTATACTTTGTAATATCATTTCACTTCACAAATTAATAAATGATGAAAATAATATGAATGATGTGACTTGAGATTAAAGTTTAAAGCACTCCCAATATCTTTCAAAACAGTAAATTTTACACAGTATTTTTCAAGATATCTGTTGAAATTTTACATACTCAAGAATTATTTTCTTGTCATGAATTCTTTCTTTAAATTACTTCCAGAAGGATATCAGAAAAAAAACATTGTGCTATTTTGATATCTCTGAATCTCTGGAAAGTCTTGACACTTTTCCTTTCCTTTTAAAATGTTCACTGTCATAAAATAAATAAATAAATAATCCAACACCACTGCACTCCCTTTCTGAAATTGTTTAAATAAACTCTAAAAGTTGCCTTAAAGAAGGATAGCAATCACAGAATACTGGTAATAGCAAATGGACATGGTTCTCATTGCAAAAACGTGAATGAGTACACTTGAAGAGATGTCATGTGTCGTCTTCAGCTCCATCTGAATGAGATGCAGTGCAACTTTGCTCCCCTGCAACCTTTCATAATATGAAAATTTGTGTCTGGCTTTGTCACTTCTGAAATATTCTCGTTTACTCAGTTTTCCTCATGTGGTTATTAAACTTCTGCTAAGGCTGGTGTAGCAATTTGGGATCAAGTGGAAAATAACATGGTATTTTATTAACCTATCAATAATATGTCATTAATATAAAACTTTTTTTTTCTTTTTTTTTTTTTTTTTTTTTCCCGATTTGGTGGTAAGAGCAGAATCTTATCTGGAGTTAAAGATAAGGGCCACAGCACACTGCGTGTTTATTTATCATTAGGTGGGATCTGCCAGACATCCCTGGTGTCCCTTTGGTCAACCTACTGCCCTCCTCATCTTTTTCACTTCAACACATGCCAGGGAGTCCACCACGCTCTGGCCCAGACTACATGACAGCAAAGCATCATTCTTTGTGACGTGTAACTGCAAACATACTGTTGTGAACTTATCTTTGTGACTTTTCTGTTTCAAATAGCACTAGCATAGGCCTTGCTCTTTTCCTGTGCTGATTTCCCGATTGGAAGTCTGTATGGGCTCCCACTCATATCAGCACTGGGGCTATTCCAGTTATTGTTCTGGACAGAGAGCCTAGGAGGAGTCCTCAATTAAGCTAATTTACAGCAGATTAACCATGTATTTTCTGGACCTTCTTCTAGTTTCAGTTTGCAATTATGCAACCTATATTATAATGATACTGTAATGAAGATGTGAAATTTAGAAATTACTGAATTAACTTATATTTTCTAATTAAGTAAGAAGCAGTGCAGTGGTCGTATATGCACTCCTAGAAATTTGAGGTTACAGATTTCTATCAGTTTCTCTAATGTTGTTGCTTACTGTTGCAATAATAAAGTTTGGGTTTATTTATAAGGAAGGTGGCAAGGATTTTGTCTGCCACTTTGAGAAGAAAATTTGTTTTGAAGCATTGAGTTTACTGTATACTGAACAGTAATGAGAATTCATGCTAGTTCAGCTATGCTAATTCTTTTTGAGATAGCATGAATTAGAAGACTTGCAATCTTGTTCTGTCAATAATACCACTGAATCAGAAGAAATATGTGTAGATGATAGTTCTAGATGTAAACAGTGTGGGCCATTCAGCATTGTTCCACTCACTTTGATGGAAAAAATATATATATTTTTGCAAATAGTAGGCATTAAGCAAATATCATTATTAGGAACAACCAAGTCAAATAAAAATGAACGAACAGTGCATGATCTTAAGCTTCACTTGCTTCATTTAGCATTTCATCCCTAAAGTGGTGTTTATGTTAGGCCCGCTGTTACAGATTTTATCACATGAGTCAAGCACTTACAACATTGTCTTTATTAGGTGACTACAGTAATAAATACATTTCTATTTTCCTTTTCATTTTCTTTATGTTAGTTAATTGTTTCAAATATGGAAGAAAACAGTTTTAAATAGGTAGGAGAGCAGTAGATTGGACCAAACCTGGAGAGGGGGAAAGTGAACAATGAAGGCATGTTTTCATTAGATTAGAAATATTATTCTTTGGAACTTAAGGTGCAAATTATGCTGTGCCGTAATGTTCTTTTCAAACACACAAGATAAAATTTGCATATCTAAATTGGATCAGCTTGAATGGGCTTCCCTGCTGTCTCATCCCCTCAGCTGCAGTCTTTCTGCAATGGCCTGCAGGTGGATCCAAATAATAATATTTAAGCCTGTTTTTAAGAGCGTCACTAAAATAAATATATATATTTAATTTTATATTTATTTCTTGCAGTGAACATGAGCAAAATGCCTCATCCGAGTATAATCTACATGATAATAGGAGATTTAAATTTAACCCAGTTTGCATTGGCTTTAAAAATGACAATCTCCACTGGCTCAATAAAATCAATATTTTTTCAATGTTAAATTGTCATTTTTTTTCCTTCTTTTTTGCATGCAAAATTTTACAAAATAGAATTTCTTTATCATAAATTAGAACAGTTTTACCATCGAGATGGGGGCACAGAAAGACCTTGCAAATATTCTTGATCTATGCTTTTGGGTTTATGTTCATTTTTTTAAAGAAAGGATTACTGTACTGTTTTTGATTTCTGTTAGCCTTTCCATGAACTCCTTTCTGTTAACTCTCATAGCATTTTATTACATTTGGCTTTGATGAAGTAAATAGATAACTTTTTTTCCATTAAAATAAAATCTATTTTAATGGACTTGCCCAAGTATACTTTTTATTCAGTCTGTGCAACTGCTGAATTTTGTTTAATTGTTTTGTGTTCATTTGATAGTTTGACTTGTTTTCACTTGAGAAATATAAACTGTGACGGAAATACTTTAATCTCTGTGGACAATGGTAGTACAAGTCAAATTTATATATGTATTTAATTCCTGTACAGTACAGTAAAAGAGATCTAAGGGGTTAATTTTACACTGTTTCTGGATAGATATACTTCAGTATAAGTTTTATATATATTTATAAATAGTTATATTTATATTTAGTGCAATCTTAAACTGTAGCCCTTTCTGTAGCTGCCTGTAAAAAACAAAGTACAGACGACCTCAAGTTTATGTCACTACAGATATACTTCTGTTTACATTATTTTCATGTACGGAGAATGCTGTAAACAGGGACGTTACCTTGATTTTAATGAAAAATTGTAGCAGGAATGGCTTTGACGTCAGTGGAGCTTCACCGGAACCTGTCCAGGGTGCTGAGGTTTGAAACTGGTCTCAGGTGAGAAGTTGTTTCACCTGTAACAGTCTGATTCAGGATGTTTGGACTACAGTCTGCTGTAAATCAATGGACTTATTGCAAAGATATATTTGTCCTAGGTTGGGCTGATATATGTATTTTTCCTAGCAGCTGGTATGGTGCTGTGTTTTAGATTTACAGAATCACTAATGTTGTTAAAACAGTATTGGTTTCAGTTGAGACAGAGTTGACCTCTCCTCTCCTATCCTCTCCTCTCCTCTCCTTCCTTTCCATTTTTTTTTTTTTTGTGTGTGTGTTCTTGTTGTTTCTTTACTTTTCAAGTAACTGTCTTCTTGTATCTGAGTGAAATTCAAAGTGGTGTTATTGAACTAGAGCCCAAATAGCTATGTCTGATGAAATCCTCTTTTCTGTAACCACATAAAAGATTAATAATGACGCTTTCTGCAGAAACAATTATCATTATGGGTGAAGAGGTGGGAAAGGATGAGAGATACACCCAGTAACTGTTCTTCAACTTTAGAATTAGTTCTCTTGTTTTAGGTAAGGTGTTAATGCTTTCTTTTGTCTTTGTAGAGGGTATTATTATTTGTATAATAAAGAGCATAAAATGCTTGCATTTTTCAGAGAAGATCCTAACCATATTGAGGTGGAGGGGGGGGGGGGGGGGAAGGGGGGAGAGGTGGGGGAGGGAGAGGATGTGTCTGGGTTAGGGTTGAACACAAAACAATGTGGTGCTGTAGTTCTCAGTTTGTTAATGGACTAAGCAAAGAGGGCTTCACTATGTCAGGGAAGCTACTTGTGTATAAAATGTACACATCTAGAAAGTTAACAGACTTGCCTGAGTCAGCACTGTAGTGGACTGGCACAGCTGAACTGAGTCACGGGGAGAATGCAGCCCTTACTCTGGGCAGTGGCACTATGACAGTATGCACTTCTCCCACCTTGGGCTCTCTGCTTCTGCCCGGCATTGCATCTCTGCATAACCAATGTTTCCCCACTACCTCTGTTAGTTTGTTGCTGGGGAGGTAGCCAGAAGCCAGACTACTGATCAAATCAGCCATCAACAATATTAGGGTATTTATCGCAGTTTCATGTCATGTTCTGTCACTTTCTGACATACTAATATTACATTGAATACTTATTTCATCTACCTTTTATCTATAGCTTACCCAGGTCTTCATCAGGGCAAGGTCATGATGCTCCCTTGACACCTCAGTATTTGTTATTTTAACAAAGGTGCAATTTTCCAGAGGTTGCATCATGGTTCCTGTGTTGTAATTCTGAAAATAAATGAAGAGAATAATTTTGTGTTCGGCTTTGCTTATGTAGTATCTGTGTATTTTAAAATACCATGTTTGCCCAATTATATGTGTGGCAAATCTTAGGTGAAGAGTTATCGTAATACAATGATTAGTCATGAAATTCATGTTATTTTCATTCCGGCTAACCCTTAGTGTTTTAAACTGCATAAATAATAACTGCATATAAAAATTTACTTTTTATAACAATACTGAAGTTTTTCAGTACAGCAGACAACATACTTGCATTAAATATCCTTTCTTTTCTTCCTTTAGGTTTATTCAACATATTTATTATCATAGAGAATATGGGTTATTAGTTCATTAGGGAAATCAGGACATGGGAAGGCTAATTAGAAATGAAATAGTTACTCTGCTGTAAGACAAGGAATATATTGAAAGTTTAGCAATAATCTTTGCTAAAAATTGTATGTATTTTGCAAAGAAATAATTTGTTCAGCTGTAGAGAAACAAATTAGTCTCATCACACACTAGCTACGCTGAATTGTAAAAGGAACACCAGACTTTGTTGCAGGAATTAAAACACCATCAGTTGAGTTAATGAAGAGCATACAATGAGTATGATCTCATTTCTGCAATGCATGTAAAGCTAAAACCATTTAAGAACTGTTGCAAAAATCATAATTTAGCAGGAGAAAAAAAAATCAAACAATAAAGCAAATGTTTACTATCTATTTTAATTACTTACTGCTTAGAGGTATGCATTAGGTTTATTTATTGTTTGATTTCTAGTTCTTTCTTTTAATGGTTTAAGACTACAGTGGCTAATGGCCCATTTTGAAATCAAATGAATGCAATCTTTTCTATTTCATTATGAAAACCATTTGGGATCATTTCATTTTGATAGCATCTGAAGATCACTACTTGAAATTGCAGGTTATCGTAGGAATGACAGTGTGAAAGATAACATGAAACGCAGAAGAGGAATTTCTTGCACTTTTTTAAAATTCAAACTTTTTTTTTTAAATAAGAAATTGAGACTAGATTTCGGAACTGCATTCTGAAGATGTTAGTGACGTTAGAATGCCATTCTTTTTTTTTTTTTTTCTTTTTGTATTTTAATTAATTTTCCTTTGTAGCACTGCTTACAATGAAAACCCTACAAAAATTTTATCTATAAAAGATTATTTTCTTTACACTCTCCTAGAACTTGGAGAAAGTAAGAAGTGCTTTCTTGGCCAAAACCAATAGAAATTCTCTCTTTTTTTTTTTTTTTTTTTTTTTTTTGTATATATGTAAGAGAGAGAGAGAGAGAGAGAAAAGTATTGTCCTCCAAAGATCCAGTACATATATTTATATTTTTCCCTTAACCAAAGCTTTGCATTCATCTAAATTTAGGACATGAAATTAGAAGTCCTGATTCTAACAGAGACTGAGAACCCACAGTGCATTTTACCAGTCCCTTTTAGAAATGAAAATTAGATCTTGGCTGGGAACTTAGAAGTTCTGCCAAAATGCCTATAGCCAAATAAAAAATAATTTGTATTAGAGATCATGGTAGCTTAGATAACTCAATATAGTTAAGTTTTGCATTGAAAAAAAATAATAATAATTGTGATTCACAAGGTATTTCTAGTTTGCTGCCAGTAAACCAATTGCTGACAGAGAGAGGGGAATTAGTGTAGGCCTATGCTTCTTTAAACTGTTTGACATAATGGAGGGAGTTCTTTTCTGAATCTTATCAGTGTAATACTTTGCTACAGCAGCCTTGTAATTTTCAGGAAAGTAATTTGTTGAATTGTACCACATTAGCCCAAGTGAGATACAATGTACCCCGTTATTCAGCAGGTTCAATATTTAGAATGTATTCAAAATCATATAAAATATGAATAATAATAAAATGTTAATAATTAAACTCCTTTAGACATATGTATGTGCGAGATATGGGCAAACTTCTACATATGCTATGTGTATGACTGTATGTCAGAAAAATTGAAATTATGAGGGGTTTTTCGTACAATCATCCACCAAGCTCTTCAAAACAAATTGTTTACAATGGTTTCTCTAATAGCTTTAGAAGTATGTAGAACATATTTGCCTGATTTTTTTTTTTTTTTTTTTCTGGGTGTTTCTTCATGTAAAAATTTGAATGGCTTTCTTTTGTATTTGATACAAAGCTCACTAAAAATTCTTTTTTGTATACATAGGAATTACTTCCTACAGTTAATAGGTGTGATGGAGACATTAAAGTTGGAGTGTGTGTAGAAGCATCTGTAGGCAACAGAGATTGGGCTACTGGTGAGAGTATTTTGGAAACATATGATAAAAATTATCACTTTACTCTCACCATATGGGAAATCTCAAAGGAATAAGCTTCTGCTTAAGTATGGGTATAAATGCCAGATAGATAGGCTTTAATAGGTATACTGTATCTGAATTTATATATGGATGTTAAGAGAATTTAAATTGCCATAAATTGTGTTTTTTGTTTACACATACATATGCTTATATGTATATATACATATATGTGCATGTTGAGTTTGGAACATTTATATACATGTTAAATATATATATATATAATATTAAATATATATTTAAATATGTATATATAAATGTGTTATATACATAAATAAACATATATAAATTAAAAAGTAAGATGAAAGAATCAGAAATCATTCATAAAATCATAGAATTGTTTGAGTTGGAAGAAACCCTTGAAGGTCATCAAGTCCAACTTCCCTGCAGTGAACATGGATCTTACAGCCAGACATGATTGCTCAGAACCTGGTCCAGCCTGACCTTGAATGTCTTGAAGGATTGGACATCCACAACCTCTCTGGGCAACCTGTACCCAGTACTTCACCACCCTTATTGTAAAGAATTTCTTATATATAGTATAAATCTGCCCTCCTTTAGTTTGAAATAATTTTCCCTTGTCCTGTCAGAACAGACACTGCTAAAGAGTCAGTCCCCTTCTTTCTTGTTGCTCCCCTTTAGGTATTGAAAGACTGCTATCTGGCTCCCTGGAGCCTTCTATTCTCCAGGCTGAACAGCTCCAGCTCTTATCCTAAAGATAACTCTAGAAGCTAGATTCTTATGTAAAGTTTGGCTTCTGCTTTACTCATGATGTGCTTTTTTTTTCTTCTTTTTTTTTGGCTCTGTTAAAACCCGAGTCACTTTACCTGATCTAAGGCTGTTATTTTAGCTAACCTGTGTCATTCAGACATTGCTGTTACAGTTCAAAATAGTGCTTCATCTTTTGAGTGCTCCTCACCTCACTTCACCCATGTAGATTAAGTTTCTTTGTCGTGGGAAAGTCATGGTCCACTCACATAGCTGGATGCTAACAGCTGACTTCAATTCTGAATTAGAGCCATCAGGTTTGAAATTTTCTTCACTATTTCAGTAATAACGTGATCAGTGAGAAAAATCCTTGTTCTTTTAGTCTGCATCCTGTTTTTTCATTCAGTGAAAAATATATCAAAACAAGTTGTCTTATATTCCTCAGACAGTATGTAGAGGCAGCTATCAGTTACTCAGACTAGAGTTATTTTCAAATCCTATTGGTGCAACTTGTGGAAGTACCAGGGCTTCCACTAACATTTAACTGGAAATCTTTTTCTCTCATTTTTGAATATGCAAGTTTAATTGTGACTGGAGAAATCTGGCAATAATGTCTTTCGTCACCATAGAAAAGAACAATGGTGACAATTCAATGATATTTTTTTCCTGTCTTGAAAGTGTCACATCACCTTAAGCTTGGTTTGATTCCCCAGTGAAGCTCTAATTTTAATGCTAATGCTGATAGTTTAGAGAAGATTTTTTTTTTTTTTTTCCGTAGCGCACACACTGTGCTAAGTGCTTTGTGATCTGTATGCAGAAAATCCAATTATATGTGGTTGTGATGTTACCTATTGCACTTGCTTAGGTTTGGTTATTTCCTTTCTTTTTGTCAGAGAAAAGCTGCTGCAATGGAATGTAAGAGGACAGTTCTGTAACAGCAGAGAAGGAAGAAAAGGCAGCACTTAGAAGAATGGGAGGTTTTCTTGACACAGCTCAACATTTCACATCTAATTATTAATGGTCAAGGCTAAATAGAGACATGGTTTTAAATGGTATCATCTTTTTATTAATATGGGCTTAGAATTCATTTTGTTGCCTTCCTTTTTGTTTTGTAATTTACTACAGAGTTGATTTCAATGACAGTAACCTATGCTTTTAAATGGGAAGATTGGTTGGTAGGAATAGGTTTTAAATTTGACCTCATGACAGAACGGTGTTAGATGCTTTAATCGGTTTCCTCAAGTTATATTCCTCTTGTTTATTGGTCTGTTGAAGTCAGCATAAAACACACACACACCGTACTTTTGGCCAGCTAATTTGGAACTCTTACAAAGTTGACAAATCATTATAAGCTACTTCCAACTACTTATTTTTTGTCAGTGCTTCTGAATTCATCAATTTTTGGAAGCCATTAAAAATACTGGCGGATGGAAGAAAGAGAAATAAATAGCAGCCTTATTTAATTTGCTTATTAATTTGTATTAATTCGTTAACTTGAGAACTGGTAACAGCGTTTGAGTGATTTATGTCTTCAAAAAGAAGACCACTGTTTCCCTCCTTGAAAATGGAAATTGGCTTGTCAAATGTTTAGATGAAGAATGATCAATCAATAGGATTTTAATAAGGAGAAGGTTTAAAATTGACTGAGGGTGGCTTTTGTTTAAAGGTGATTTGGTATGTGCAAATTACTCAGCTATCCCAGGAGAGGATTTTCAAAAGCAATAATGGGCACTGATTTTCTTTGTTTATTCCATTCTCTGTCTTTCTGTTCTCCTTGCCAGGGATTTCAATACTCACTGTTGTCTTTGAATTTTTCCTTCCTGTGTTTCAAGTATTGTGTATATTCTACTCAATTATTTTTACAGCTATCATTTTTAACTGTTTTTTTTTTTTTTTTTTTTTTTTTCTTCCAGTGAGCGAATTGTCTGGATAAGCTTATTTATTTTCAATATAAACACATGTTCAACATAGGAGCTAGCTGTTCGCATTGATTTGAAAAATTTTGAAAAGTATATGCACACACTGGAGTAACAGAGCTGACTTGGAAAGCCCCATTGACGTCCTGTGTTCCTGTGCGAAAATTTAGTGAAAACGGGCTTGTTGGTTGAGAACTGATTTTATTTATTTCTCTCCATTAGTGAAGTCTGTAATGGACTTTTCTGAAATTGAGATAACTAAAGCTAGACTTAAAAAATGCTTCATTCTTTTTGAAGTCATAATTACATGGGTAAACAAACCATAGATATGTGTCAAATATGTTAAATGACTGAAGAGTAAATAGTATATGCATAGAAATTCTGATTGTTGCTACTTCCTCCATTAGGTTTCTTATTCTAATTCCAGTCTGTTTTCTTAGCTCTTCCTGTCATTTGCTCATTACCAAGCTTTGAATCCTAGTGGCCTAGATGCTAACTTTATGTTTTATGCTCACTTTTGTACCCAATTTTAAGGTTGTTTTTTTTTTTCCTCTCAGCAACATCTAAAGAATTGCATGCTGTTACCTCAGTTTCAGAAGGATTTCTAACCAAGTGCAAGCTTCTTTTCAGAGGTCGTGATAAGGACACTGATCACTTCTAACAAAAGCAAAGTGCATACTTATCCCCCAAACTGCAGGTTCCCAAAAAAGTTTTTAGATGACAAATTTCATCAATTTCCTCATGAAAATATTTCTTTTTCTATTAGCACAAGAAAGGAACTATAGTTTCTCTTTTTCACTAAAAAGAATGGGACAAATACAAAAGTAATTTTCGTGCTTATTCTAATTCCTATCTTTGTCTATATAGGATAGTGCTACTCTGAAACTGAGAATTTGACAGTCTTAAACTGAGAAATGTATTTGAGAAAGGAACGTATTTGCACGATTCAGACGTCACTACAAAACCTAACCATAAGTAGGATTGTGCTTATGAATTTTGTGCTTGATTTAAATTACTTTTAGGTGTGGTTTCTTCAAGAGAAAATTCAAGTGCAAGAGTGTACTTCATCAGATTCTGATTCTACTATCAATGCAGTTGGTTTCCTAATGAAAAATGCATGCTTCCTTTACTACTGATAGGCAAGCTGCACCTTGCAGTCACACCTGCAGATGCGACTAAAGAGATCACTGAATTGATGAGAAAAGTTTCAGAGCTTGATTTCTTGATAGAGACAACACTTCCAAAGAAGGAACTTCAGAGGCGCTTTTGCATCCAGTTCTGATACTTGCAAAAGTTCAGCTTCATGCAGTCTGCTGCTGGAGCCAGTGTAATCTGCACAGAAAGTACAGGATTCATTCAGAATGTAGGGGCAGAGTGGAACTAGTTAATTCAGTGTGACCTTCTGCAGTTCTCTAGCTTTATCTACTAGCAAACAGTTCTTCGTATACCTCCTTGCAGTACTTTACCATGTGCCTTCTTACAAAGAATGCTTTTTTACATGAATGTTCCAGGCCAGGGGTATTGATTGTTCCCTACCAAAGGGGTTAGTTAAAAATAATTTTGGCTCCAAAACTGAGAAAACTGCTCAAAACCAGCAGTACGTAAGTAGATAAATCATTTAAGTAATATCTAAATGGTGTATTTTTGCATCTGAAGAAAAAGCCTTAGAAATGAAAGACTGGCTAGGCAAACTTTCACCGATGCAGTAGGCTTCAACTAGCTTTTAAAGTAGTGAACAAACAATGCAAAATAAAAATCTATCCAAGAATCACTCATTTTCCTTAATAAAAAGAAAGCATTCGTCAAATTAGAACTAGATCATAGAATCATAGAATGGCTTGTGTTGGAAAGGACCCAAAGTTCCAACCTCTGCTATAAGCAGGGGTTGGACCTCTTACTAGATCATGTTACTTAAAGCCCATCCAGCCTGGCCTTGAATGCTTCCAGGATGGAAGCGTCCAAAACCTCTCCGGGCAACCTGTTCTGGTGTCTCGCCACCCTCACAGTAAAGAATTTTTTCCTAATATCTGGTCTAAATCTACCCTCTTCCAGTTCAAAACCATTCCCTGTTGCTATATGCCCTTCTAAAAAGTCTCTCCCCAGCTTTCCTGTAGGCCCCCTTCAGGTACTGCAAGGCTGCTATAAGGTCCTCCTGGAGCCTTTTCTTCTCTAGGCTAAGAGCCCCACCTCTCTCAGCCTTTCCTCATAGGGGGGGTGCTCCAGCCTTCAGAGCCCTCCTCTGGACCCAATCCAACAGCTCAATGTCCTTCTTTTGTCGGGTGCCCCAGAACTGGATGCAGTACTCCAGGTCAAGTCTCTTGAGAACAGAGCAGAGGAGCAGAATCATCTTCCTTGACCTGCTGGTCACACTTCTCTTGATGCAATGCAGGATATGGTTGACCTTCTGGGCTGCAAGCACACACTGCTGACCGTGTTGAATCTTTCATCAAACTGACACTCCTAAATCCTTCTCCTCAGGGCTGCTCTCAAGATATTCTCTGCCCAACCTATATCTGTGCTTAGGTTTGCCCTGACCTAGGTGCAGAACCTTGTATTTGGCCTTCATCAGGTTGGCCTGTCCAGGTCCCTTTGGATGGCATCCTTTCCCTCTTGACATCTGCTGCTTGTGCATTTATGCATGTAGAATCCTCATTCATGTTCTAAAACTAAGATTTTCTTGTTGCGAAGATTTTGAAGTAATTATTTAGAAACGTTGAAATGTTAAATTATTTTTAGTGATTTCTTATGCATAATTTTTTCTTACCTCTGCAAAACCTACATATATAACTTAAAAATTTCCTGATTTGTCCTGAAAATCCATTATTCAAAAGAATGAGTTTAAAATACATTGTGGTACTACAAATGTTTTCCAAAACAGTGTATCTGTCAAAAACTAAACATTGTGCGACTTGTATGAAAGAGGCAAAAATTTGCTAATCTCTCTCTCTCTCTCTCTCTTTTAATTACAAGTTTGAAGGAAAGATATTTAATAATACTCCTAATAATAATAATAATAATTCACTCCTTGAAAGGATAACATCAAGGTCCGTTACCTGCTGTGTAAGAATGAGAAATCCCTAAGTAGTATATTATGACATGGTCAAGTGTGACACCTAGAGGCTATATGTTTAGGTTCCCTAAAGAATAATTTTTTCAGCTACAGGTTTTGTACAAGACATTTTATTTTGGAATTCAGGAATGAATCTGCCAGGTTATGAGAGACAAAGTATGTTGTGATATACTTAAAGGTTGTTCATGTGTATCGTATTTCTTGTGTCTTCCCTAATTAGGCTCTCTAGCTTTCATATAAAGAAAAATAATAGACCACTACTGAGTCTACTGAGAAGTGCTCAAAACTCCACAAGCTGAAGAGAATTGTTTAAACACACTTCCATCTGTAGTAAAATTTCTACAAGCAAGTAAGTCTGGGTCTTAAACAATGCAGACCTAGAAGTTTTGTTGATTGACTTTATGCAGGTGAACAGAGAGAAAACAAGCTCATTTGTTTTGTTACTTGTGTCATTTAGATGATCAAAATAAGCATATAAGGCAACATGCCACACCTAATGTCTTCTCTAAAAGTCAGATGTGCAACCCCTACAGTGTACTGTGTGAGTTTACAGTAGATATATCCAAGGGCCCTCTGCATCCTTACAGTGGATGTATGCAGGAGTGTCCTAATATCATGACTGAATCAGGTCAATAGGTTAAAAATATAGAACTCTTTTCAGAAATGGGCATCCATTGGTTATTGTCTGTAAGAAACTCATTAAAACCATATTTTGGGGCATGTGAACTACTAGCCTATTGAGGGAAGGGATTGTCCAACTCCGCTCTGCAGTAGCATGGCCTCAATTTGAGCACTGTGTGCTATTTTGGGTCCTACAATATAAGAAAGGCAGAAAACTGTTAGAGAGCATCCAAGGGTGCGCAACAAGGATGGGTATGTGTCTAGGTGGCAAGGTGTATGAGGAGCAGCTGAGGTCCCTTTGTTTATTCAACCCAGAGAAAAGAAAATTGAGGGGAGTCCGCATGGTGGCCTACAAGCCCTTGTGAGGGGAGTGGAGGAGAAGCTCTAATTTCTGCTCTCTGCTGACAGTGATATGACTCAAGGGAATGACATGGAATTGGATATTAGGTGATGGTGCTTCTCCAGGAGACTGGTTGGACCCTGGAACAGGCTCCCATTGGCAGTGATCATGGCACCAAGCCTTTGGGAGTTCAAGAAGCTTTTGGACAGTGCTCTCAGATACAGGATTTGAATTTGGGGTGGTTCTGTGTAGAACCAGGAGTTGGATTTGATCATCCTTATGTGTCCCTTCCAACACAAGATATTCTATTTATTCTAACCATTCTTTCTAGAGAGGTAGTCAATTTACCTTTGGCAACACTTGTTATGTTAAGGGAGGAACATAACAATGTTTAGCTATGTGAAGGGAGAAAATCTTCTTTGATACAAATTTCAATAATCAGAGTTCAGATTAGGAGGAGTTTAAATATCCTCCATAGGAAATGGATAATTCATTCTAGGAAATAGGAAATTCATTCTTTAGAATCTAGTTGAATTTTCTGATATTTGAGTATTCACACAGCACAGACAATTTAGAAAGGAAAATGGAAGAGTTTGTAAAGTATCTTCTATACATCTAGAACAGACTGAAGCTTTACTGAAGTTGCTGGCTTATGCAGGGCCTACAAAGTTAAAGGTGGACAAAATAGGTGCTGAACATGCATCTTATTGAGTACTGTTGAGTCTAGAAGCTGATGTGCCATACGTATGTTGTGGTATTTTAATGCTTTTTAGTTTTTGTTGTGTTTAGAAATACAATGTCTTCAGTGCAGAACATAAGATGATTTTGAAGCTCTGAATCATAGCATTTTGCAAACAGCAATAGGTTTATGAAATGGGACTGCCTATTAGTACAGGAATATACTAGTACTAGCAGGGAGATTCTGCTTGGCAGGCAACTTTTCATGCATGGTGTCTGTACAATTGGTATTTTGATCTCATTTCTCTTTTCACTAAATATATGGTACATTTGCTTTTTTGTCATCCTGTAACTGTTTAATGCTAGAAAACAAGAACAAAATAATGCTATTATTTTATGACTACCTTGTTTTCATGAGTGTCTTCAAGATCAGTCATTTGTCCCTGGAAAATCAAAAAGTGCTAACTTCTCATTCACTTATGAGAGCTGTTTACTGACACCTCAAATAAATAAATGTATGTGAATACAAGTCTACTGAGATTCATTTGTTGATGCTGTAAGGTACAGCACTGACAATGTTATGTTACTGATACAGAGATTAATGTTGATTGTAGTTTATTTCTATGCTTTGTCAGAGGTTTCTTTTCAGCAATACATAAATTTGTATTTGGGAATGTCTGTAAACTGCAAACAATTGATTATTTATGATCATTAGATCATAATTAGAATATGGGTTGTCATTGTGGGCTGGAAATTGTGGTTGCATTGGGGGAAGACCCTTGCCCACTATAGCAAATAGGCCAGAATACGTTGGGCACACTGACATGGAAAAGGCTGTCATCAACTCTCTCATGCTAGTACATTTGAAGCTTACAATCTGTATATAGCCTCCTGTGTCTGAGGCCTAATTCCTGCAGATAGGTTAGGGTGTCTGCAGGCATTTTCTTACTCTCCTCTTGCTTGTGTTTTCCTGCTCTGATTAACAGATGAGTGTTTGGGTTGCAAAAATGATGTAACTCAGAGTTGAGTGTTTACCAAAGACAGCTCTTCAAGAATCCTTACTGCTTTTCTAGACAAACAATTATGTCTACATAATATTCCCAGTTTTGCCTCCTTTCTTTCTCTCTGACGTATTTCTGAACAGCTTTAAATGCATCATAGCTTGTTACCGATGAGGATGAAATTAGTTTTCTGTACTTTATTGATGTTTGTCAGAAAAAAACAGTACTGCCATAAAGAGTAGCGTGCAAATATGAGTTTTCATAATCTGTAATTTATCAAAAATTTTAAAAGTGCGTGCTTTTGTTGCATAAATGCAAGAAAATGTTTGAATGTTTGTGTATGTGTATTCACCCTTGCATGATACTGCTTTGTTCTGCTGTCAAAAACCACTTTGATTCATTGTGCCAACTATATGGATGATCTGTTTCCTGATGATGTTTCCGGATGATCTGACTCATTGTATGAAATATTTTCAGAGGTTTTCTTTAAACATTCATAAAAATTCTAGGTAGAATCCATTGCTGTTAATAACTCTGAATACGGTGCCTATGCCCCTAGTCACCCCATAGAATATATCTTTTTCCTCCTGGTGTATATCTCCAGCTAAAAAGCCAACATCTCTAATCTTAATTTTTCAAAGGAGTGTGTAAGTAATATATATTTTAATTTAACTGAACAAATCAGTAAAGTTGCCACAGATTTCCTGGTGGTCATAAAACTTTTTTAAGCCCTTAAATTTGTTGTCATATTATGAAGATTGCATTATCTTCATTAGATTGAATATTTGAATACATTCAATGTGGCATGAAAAACAATGTGCATGTGAATAACTTAACCTCGCATTTACCTGTGGAATTGCTATAATCCTATGAACTTGGAGGACACTGTTTTGACAGTATTTCGTCTTGCTCAACAAAACACAGGATGAAGGGGCTTCCATGCTTTCTAAATTGAATGCAGTATGATGTAGCAGGAGCAATTAAAATCTGTTTCCAGAAGTGCTTTAGCTGAGGTTGCAAGTTCTGCATCAGGATGCTATAAATTTGTTAAGATCATGGCTTTCTATGTATCCCTTATCAACCTATAATCTCCTGATTGTTGCCTGTTTTTCAACAGCTGAGGAACAGTAATCCACACTTGCTTATCTCTCTTAATCACAGCCTCACAGTGCTAGAGCTCCCTGAGCCTTTAATTCCCTCTTAGAGGCGTAACAGAGTGGAAAGTAAACAAAGACGAATTTGCAACCTTCAACATTGCTAATTTGCTCTGATGTCAGAATATTTAAACAGGCAAAGACTTGGGAATTATTTGATCATGGCTGATTTTAATCAAATGCATGTGAAAAGGCTGAGTCTGAGAAGGTTGTGCAAAATGACAGGCATCCCAAGAGATGTTCACTGAAGGTTTCTTCTTTAAACAACAATAGCTCCATCCTTTTAAAACTCTGGATCATGTGCTCCTGCAGTGTGTTTTTGTGGCTGCTTGCATTTTGAATTGAACTTTTTGGATATGGTAACAGTTTCCTTAAAAATTTCTCATTTGCTTTGCAGTTTATAGATGTCTGAAACCTGATCTTTAGGCTTGTTACTGCATCTGTTCACTGGGCAATGGGTGGGAGAGATAAGAATGCCTATTTTAAAAGCTTTGTTTCTCTCCACGTTTTTGCATCATCATGACAGCCTAATGTATCCTGAATACTTTCATATGTAAAACTCGGTGTGTGTTTTAAAAATGATTGATAACTTGATCTTCAAATTACTTTAAATTACACAGTTGACATTTATGCATGTATATATGTGTACATACTTAGTGGATAGGAAAGAATGTTATTTTGCATTATATGTTACATGCAGACCTCATCTACCACAGAGATGATGTGCTTACACATCCACACACAGTAATGAGGTGCATGTTATTACCTGAAATAGATTTGACAAATATGCAAATAAAGTTGTGGGTTGTTCTTTTGTTATTCCTTTCATTTCCCTCTGTGGGGACTTAAATGTCTATTTAACGCATGAGTAATCACTTATTTATTGTTGTTTACAAAATGGTTAACATGGCATGTATGTTGCTTTCAGGACAAGTGTGCAATGCTTTCCTAATTAATATAATGTTACTCCAGTTCTATCTGTTCTGGTTGCATGACTTGTGTTTCTGAACCACGTCTGATGATGATTTCTTTTCTTCTTAGCGCGTGTCATTTGGGCTATTCCAGGGAGAGATGCCTGGGAAGCCAGGCTTTTGCAGTCACTCTCTGTGTTGAGATTACAGCGCTGGGTTATTTGTGTTCCTCCTCATCCCTGTTTCTCTGTCTCGCTCTCTCCAGCTGGTGTAAATGACTGCTGCCGCCTCCCAGCGCAAGATAACCTGCTCAGTCAGCTGGAGCCCCCTGCGGACAGCTGTCTCTCTTTTAGCTGATGGAAAACTGCTACTAGCCGCTGAATGGAAGAGAGTGGAGCAGCAACCATACTAGCAGCAGCCGCTGTAGCGAGAGCAAGCAAGGACTCTATTGTTCCTGAGTCTTAAACAGTTTTTCCTTTGCAACTGACATGCACAAAAGCAAGAGTGAGGCGTCCAGTCCGCTTCTCCCTATGAAAAAATTTTGAAGAGGGGAATATTATTCAGAGAAGGTCTTGCAGTCGGGCTGTGAGCTTTGGACGCGGGCTGCTGGAGGCATGGGGCTGAGTGAGGGGAGCACTGCTTTCCCCCGTGGGCCAGGGCTCTCCACCTCGCCAGCCTGCTGCGTGGGAGTGCTGGTGGTCCTGCTGCTGGGGAACTGGGGCGCTCGGGCACAGAGCGAATTCCAAACTTCATCCATTTATCTGTGGAAGACTGGTAAGTAAGGATGCTGTACAAACATAGTAGCAGCATGTTTAGTTTTTGTTGTAAGCAGCAACCTTTTTGTGTGCTTTGTGTACGCAGAGACAGAAAGTTAAATATGTTAGTAATATTTATGTACAGGATTCTGGGAAAACAAATTGGGTCACTTAACAGGGTTCCACCAGCCAAACAAATATGGCAATTAAAAAACCCCATACTTATGACCCTTTCAAGTGTTTTCTGGGTCTGTTGAGGTTTTTGATTTTATTTAGTAGCTCTGTGTTTTATGTAAATAGCAAAGGTCAGGGCTCTAGTGCCTGCTCACAATGGAAAGGAGCGTTTGTTACAGTTGGAGTCAGCAGTGTTAACGGTGCTCTAAAAATATTGGCATTTCACAAAGAAGGATGTAACGCAGCGTGTCTAATCTTTATGCTGTGTGCTGACATGTAATATATTCAGCGTGGTAATTGACGGGGAGTTGGGTTTGTTAAATTTAGGTTTGTTGCACAGTATATAGGACACGTGAAAGCTAATGATGGATTAGGTGAAATAATCCAACTGATGCCAGATCTCATAACTAAAGAGCCAAAGGCAAACAGGCTATGTGGATTCAACACCACGTTAGATTGACAATTTCCTTTACTATGGTGCTAATGAATTACATGTATGTTTAAAAGATTGCGTCTGTAACGCTCTTTCAACCTTAACTTTGCTTTAAAAATTAATAGGGTCTGTCTTGTGTCTATCAGTGTATTAAACTAATTCAGAATCTTAACATGGAAGGATATGTGCATTTTAGTTCCCTAACGTTGTGTTAGTTCCTATGTAAGATTCCAAGTCTCCTTTAGGACATGAAAAATATTCAAGCCGGTTAGTATTTCACATTGGCTTGGATGCTGGCTTTTTTCCCTGTACACTGACAGCAGTAAGCCAATCCCAAAAGCAGACATTTGTTTAAAATTTGCTTTTCTATTAATTAATAATAAGATAGTAAGGGAGTGCAAATTTCTTTGGAAAACAACTTCGAGAAGATAGTCTCTTTCCTGGATGGAGCCTTCTGCCACAAAAACAGATCAATTCACAATCACAGCAATATCCTGAATATTTTAAGAGGCTCTATCCATACAGCAGCTCAAGCAAAGGATTAAAAGGGAATTCATTTAAACAAGAAGACAGGCTTTCCAATAATGCTAGAAAGAGAAATTTGAGGAAGGGAGAATCCTTTGCAACTTTCACTTCCTTCTGAAAGATGAGTAGCACAATCATACTGATGACCTTTTTTTTTTTTTTTTTTTTTGCTTCTTCTTGAACCATTGAAAAATTCCAAACATAGTTTGTTTCCATTACAGATTTTTAAGTACTTAATATGCACTTTAAAAAGAGAGAAAATAGATGCACAAGTTTATAGGAAAGTGTAGTAATGATAGTTGCATTTTGCATTTAAGCAAGTTGTTAGGCATTTGGAGAATAAACTCCAGAATTTTATTGTCTCCATTTAATAGATTGTATTTAAAGATGTTAATAGTAACATAGATTGAGTGTGATAACTGTAGTTAACCAGTGCTTATGAAAATGAGCTCCCGGTCTGCCATGGAGTTGCTCTGTTTACTTTGCTTATAGCACATGTGCTCTGAAGTCAGTGAAACCAGGAGAAAACTGGGTTGGCTTTTGTTTCCTCCAAGTTTTTTCTCTTAAAAACTTTTGTTTAGAAGAAATATGATATAATTATGTTGTCTAGTGAACAGCTAGTTTGTCCTTTTAAGCATTCCTTTTTGTGACCTCTCTGCTCTGTTTAACCCATAATAAGGAATAGTATAAGCATGTTCACTGTATAATTTTTAATATCTTAACCTCAGTGATTTGTCAATAATGTGATGAAAAACAAGTCGGAGTGTTTTTTTTTCTAACAGTGAGTGACAAGATAGAGTGAATAGGGTAGTGCATTAGCAGCCTAATTAAATCTTTGCACTCCTTTTCTTAGCTATTCCTTTGTGTCAAAAAAAAAAAAAAAAAAACCAACCAAAAAAACCCTTTACATTTACTGTGTACTTCTCATTTACACTGAGGGGGTTCTTACAGGTAGATTTGTCTGATGAATGTAGGCTATCTTTGTGCAGAAATGGACTTTTTAATACAATGTATTGCTTTTCAATTTCCTGTATTTTATTAAATTAGTCTTATGCTCAATCAGGAAAAAGAGAGGAAATAAAATAGCCTGTAGGAAGCATTTGGACTTTCTTGTGTCATATGATAAGCTTTTGCTTATAATAAAGGAATATACCACTTAACTTGATAATAACCTTGTTGCTTTTAGGGGTTATCTTTGTTCCTCCTGGGGAGAACTAGACATTGCCATGCATCTAGAATTATTGATAAAGTATCCTTTCAGCCTGGTAAAGTTGTTTGTTACTGTCTGGGTCTCTGATCTCTCTCTCTCTCTCATTCCCCTCTCCTCTTTGCAGGAGAAAGAGGATGCCAAGACCCCAGACAGTGATCAGCAATCCTCATGTACTAACTGCTTTCAGCCAGTGTTTTTCTTTTAAGTTCATCACACAGATACTGTTTTAATCTACTGGTTGTCTTCAAGTGGTATATGAAATGTTTGTGGCTTTGATAGCAGTGGATGTCATATCCTTATGGTATAGTTGGTATAGTAAGGATATTTAGTTGGATGTTACTGAGTCTTTTTCACCCCTCGTCTTTGTGGGGAGGCTTTAGAAATAGAACTAGGACAACAGTTCATCAGTGATGTGAGGGGATATCTAGCACAAAGTGTTGAAATTTCAGCTGAAGTATTAGAGGGGATGATATAAAACTGAATTGAGCAGTAGTGAGCTCATCCAACTGAAACAATATTAACTTTTCTTAGTGTGGGTGCAACATAAGTCACAGAAATGTGTGGCTGATTGTGTCTAGTAAATCAGATTTTGTTTTTTTAAATTTGTGTGTGTGTGTGCCTTTTGGCACAAGTTATTAGTGAAGTACTGTGTGCAGTTCTGGGCTACTCAGTTCAAAAAAGACAGGGAACATCTAGAGAAAGACCAGCAGAAAGCCAAAGAGATGATAAGGGGTGTGGAGCATCTCCCTTCTGAGGAATGGCTGAGAGACCTGAGACTATTCAGCCTGTAGAAGACTGAGAGGGGATCTAATCAATGCTTAATGGATGGGAGCCAAGTGGATGAAGCTAGGCACCTTTAAGTGGATCCCAGAAGCAGAACAAGGAGAAAGGGGCACAAACTGGAACACGGGAAGTTCCATGCAAACATGAGGAGAAACTTATTTACTCTGTGGGTGACAGAGCACTGGAAAAGGCTGCCCAGTGAGGTTGTGAGGTCTTCTCTGGAGATATTCAGAACCCATCTGAAGGCCTTCCTCTGCTGCCTACTATAATAAACCTGCTAAAGCAGGGAGTGGGCTAGATGGTCTCCAAAGCTCCCTTCCAACCCTTATGATTCTGTGAAGTATGTCCGTAAATTGACGCACATGCTGATTTTGTGTCATAATGTACGCTACTCCATGATTTCTATACTAGCTTATTACAGTGTGTTCTGTTAAGAATGCCACAGAAAATAACCAGCAGATGTCATGAGGTTTGAGCTGGGGACTCCTTCTCTTGTAAGGTAGCAATTATGATACCTAGTGGGGTTTCCTGATACTGGATTTTAGGATTGAGGATGAGATGTGGGACTGTACTCTGCACTTTGGAACTTAGAGTCATAACCCCTGAGGAGTATTCAATCTACTACGGTTCTCCTATCTACTGCCATAATATTCCAAGGAATGTTGTAAGGTTCAGGTTAACGCTTTTATGGTTTACTTATCTTCAGTTCAGCGTGGACAGTATTGTAAGCAATCTGCTTTGAGAAGAGAGGTTAGACTTCCAGAGGTCCCTTCCAGTCTCCACCATTTCACAGTATGGGTGCCATCACTATCATTTCTACTTTTCCAGCTGAAACTGAATTGAATAAATTCTCAAAATCCTGTGTAGTGAGAATGAGTATTTGCTTTTGCATATTTATGCTGGAATTATAATGTTTTATTGGACCTCCAGTGTACTGCATGACATTTAGATGGATATAGTTGATCACTGTTGCTAGTCTTTAAACTTCAGGTTTCTTACCAAATGTTTGCATTCCATGCTGTGCATTTTCTTCAGATAGAAATACACAGCTGGCTTAATTTTCCTTGTCATTGGGCAAAATCATCTGGTTTCATTAAAATAAACCAAAACAAAGTTTTCAACAGTGCAGAATATCTGGCTTTGTACAACAAGATGAAGACACAGCTAGATCCCAGATCTGAGCTGCTGTGTCTGGCTGCTTGGTGATTTGAGGTAGAGAAAGCAGTTCTTAAATACACATTGAACTGAATTTGCTGTATTGAGAGGTGGTGGTTTCCCTGATGTGAAGTAGACATATATCACTGAGCAGTGGAGTTATGAAGTTGAAAAATATTTATCAGCCAGGATATTGAGCTGTTTATTAATGGTTATGTGAATTGAGACTGTCTGGATTTCCTGAAAAATATTGTGTGCAAATTTAGGAAAACAACAACAAAAAAAAGTGAGAGTACACTTGTGGGAGGGATTTAAGATGTTCCTATGCATTTTGTTTTGAATTACTTCTGGCATCATCTTCAGTGTAACAATAGTAGCTCACAAAGTTTTAACAAAGAAATAGAAATGTTTAAAGAGTATCTGAATAATTCAGGTATTTGTGGATGTTAGAAATCTTTGCATACAAATCAAATGTAGAAAAGCTGTAAGCATGTTGGGAAATTTCATGAGGCATGAAAGATTAAGAATGTTATGGTAAAACAGTTTGAATCACATCTTTTAAATATTTGTTGAGGGCCAAGAACACTTGATCATTTGTGATCTATGTGTTAATAATCAAATGGTCTATTTCAAAACAGATTCTTTCTCTAGATCATTTGGAACCCCTGCTTCCATGGGATGACCTGTTTTGTTCATCAGTGGTTGCACATCTCAGAGCTGAATGATTTGTAATTAGTTGCTTGGTTTGGGTTCATTGCTGTGTTGGCCTTCTATGGGTTCCTGAAATATTTCAAATTAAATTCTTATTCTACCTTAACTGTTACAAAGCTTTGACAAACACTGTATGCATTAGGAAAAGAAAAAATACCTGTGTCTGTACCCTAATTCAGTAAAAAGTACTGTGTTAACTTCTATTAAATTGGATCATCCATTTTCATTATGTTATTTTCAAATTCAAGAGCAACTTATAATGTTCTTGTTTATACTGTCTGCCATAGACTATTTTGATCTATGTATACACAAGGGTTAGTTCAAAAGTAGTGCCTCCTGCTGGCCAACAGTGTTAGAAGTGGATGTTGGTGGTATGGCAGTAGAGGCAACATTTTGTTGCTGTGTGACAGATGGCAGCAGAGGGATAGTCTGACAGAATGGTGCTGGAAGTATGTATGAAGCAAAGGTGTGGAACCCATTAACATTCATCAATGCTTGCTGAATGTTTGTGGAGACCAAACAGTGGATGTGAGCTCAATGAGGTGATGGGTGCTGACAGCAATGTAAAAGACAAGCCACGTTACAGATGGCTATGCACAACTGTTGCACCATAAAATGAAGAATGTCTTGTTCTGCTCATCCATGCAAATTGGTGGATTACAACTAGGAAACTGCCTATGGATCTGGATATCAGTTTCAGTGCATTGGAAAGGATGGTGGCAACATTGGAATATCAAAGTTTGCAGCAGGTGCATCCTGTAAACGTGAGACATTTTGTCACCTTTTTGAGCTGGAGTCAAAATAATGGTCCATGGAGTGGCAAGAATGTGAATTCCTCATTGATTAAAAAGTTTCAGATGTTGTCCTCAGTGGGTAAAGTGGTGTACACTGACTTTTGGGATAGGAAAGGGATGATTCTTCTGAATTTCCTGGGATTTCGACAAACCATCAACTCTGACTACTACATAGCAGTGCTGACTGAACAGAAGTCTTGAAGTTCCAGTGTCAGGCTAGAGAAGAAGAAAGCCTTTTTCTTGCAACACAACAATGCCAGGCACCATGCCAATTGGAAGTCTGGAGCATGTTGCCAATCTTGACCAGGCTGTGCTTTGGCATCCACCATATGGTTTGTATTTGGCACCTTCTGACTTTGAAGTTTGAGCTGATGAAAGATGGACTGTGTGGGCAACATTTTCTTACCAATGATGCCGTCATAGCAGCTGTGAAACAGTGGGTCACCTCTGTTGCAGATTTTTATGAGTGTGACATGCAGGCTCTTGTTTATTGCTGATTTAAATACATAGGTAGTGGTGGTGATAATGTTGAAAAACAATGTTTTGTAGCTGAGAATTTGCTCTATCTAATAATATTATTGTGCTCTTTTGTACCTATTGTAGTTTTTGTGAAAATAGGAGGCATTACTTCTGGAGCAATGAAGTGAGAAGTAATAATTCCTAAATAAAGGTTACCATAGTTGTCACTCTTTGAAAACCAGATTGCAGATTTTGCTTGGTTTTAATTTCATGACGCAGACCATGCATATACATTTTCTACATGCAACTGACTAAGCATAAGCATTTCTAGCTACATCAAAGTTCTGTATTTATACCCTGTGCTTCATTTATTTTTGTTAAATCAGCTGCTGCTGTGATCTGTGATGTGCTGTCACCGCTGGGTGTGTTGCCTGCCTACAGGTACTAATATAATTACTGAAGAGCTGCACAAAATCAGCAAGGTTCGATCACAATATAAAATTGCTGCTTCTGACAGTTTGAAGGAAGTAATGCATGTTATGCTTTTCAAGTGGAAGATGCAGCACTGAGTTTATATCTCTTGAATAAAATAAGTCATAAGATAAAATCCAGGAGGTAATACCTTTGCCATCACTGACTTTTTAAACACTATTGATCAAGTTCCTGGTAGCATAAATCAGTGCAACTCTGCTGAATTATTTGGTCGGTCTGCAGTTGTGTGATCACAGAGACTTCATCTACTGCATAATAGTTGCTTTTCACTGCTTCCCATTTCTCTTTAACAAACTAAGGTAAAACTTTAAATATACTTTTAATGAATAACAGCGCCTTTTAAGAATGAAAGACAAAAAGTCTCAATCCAGAGAACACTTATGAATATAGAGCTGATTTAGCAGAGGGTTGTTAGGGTAGTATGGTTAGGTTGTGGTTGGACTTTGTGATCTTTAAGGTCTTTTCCAACCTGAGCAATTCTATGATTCTATGTAAGGACAGATCCTTCGGTAATAACTTGCTCAAAGTGGGGAATGGTGGAAATTCAGGGGCAAGGAGGTGATTTGGATATTGAATATCATAAGTTTTCATGCGGGATTTGAGGCCCAGTGAGCCGAGTGGCTTCTAGTGGGACTAGAAAGTCATTATAAGTCCTGCAGGCCAGGGGTTCTCCTTAAGCTCTTTCTAAGCTTTTTCAAGCAGTAACATCTCTACTTGGACTCCTTTGGGCTCCATCTTCTTGGGAAGAGAACTGTGTAAGAGCATCCTACTTCACCTGAAGACCCTAAAAACAGTTCTTCCTTGTTTTTTCAAGATGTCGCTGATCTTAAGACCGCATCATGCTCCTTCACTGCTTGATTAAAATCTCAGATTTCAAAACCCCTTGGATTTTTAGCATCCTGGTTTTATAATTCCCAAATATAGAACAAACACATCTGTGCAGTTGCATGCATTATAATGTTACGTGTTCCAAGGCAAGCTCTATTTTAAAAAGACTTAAGTGCCAGAAGTTAAATTGGAGGGAGGAAAGTTCCTCGTCTAACGCCTTTGATTGCTAATATACATGAACTTCACTGAATAAATATCCTTAATTTATTTTCCTAATGTCCCTATGATTGTATGCGTTTTTGCCTGAGTGTTCCTAGATTGTGTGAATGCCTGAGAGAGGACGGAAGTAATTCCTAGGTGTTCAGTCTAGTAGGCATTTCAGAATGTACCTAAAAGCATACAGACAGGCATGATAATGGAGGAGGAGGGAGAGAAATGAACTATCTAATAGCTCTCTGGTTAAAGTGCTTACTTCTCAGGGGTTATGTCCGCCTGTTTGCCAAAACTCCTCCATCATGTAGCACAAAATATCCCCATCTGTTTCAACACTGTGGCTTTTTTTTTTTTTTTTTTTTTAAGTTCAAGAGCAGAGTAGAGAATTTTGCAGTAATTGCAACTTGAGATGAGAGATGGATAAGCTTATGTCAGTAAGTAGAAAACTCTTGGTTTTAAAGAGATTATGAAGAAATGATCTGAAGAGACAGATTAGATCTGGAGTCTCAGGGAAATAGTGAATGAGAAAAGATGCTTTAACTTGAGTCATGACTGACAGAAAAGGAGTTCGTATGGTGTCCTTTTAAGGATGAAAGAAGGCAATGAGGACCTATTCAATGGAAAATAGAGCTTTAGTTAATGTATTATGAATTTGATCTGTTGCCTATACATCCATGAGGATGAAAAGACAGCCAGGATTTTTAAAATATCAATGTAAAATGTGATTTGAGGATTTTATCTTGCTGATTCTTGCTTTTGATTACAGAATAAGATAGGTGCTGCTTTTATTAAAGTTCTGCTTTGGGGAATCATAGAATGGCTTGGGTTGGAAGGGACTTCAAAGGTCTTCTAGTTCCAACCCCCTGCTGTGAGCAGGGTTGCCACCCACTAGATCAGGCTGCCCAGGGCCCCATCCAACCTAGCCTTGAACAACTCTAGGGATGGGTGATTATCTGCTTTTTAAAGAACAAAAATCTTTTAAGCACAAAGTGACAAAGAGGCGAAATTGACTTATAGATGATAATCTATAAGTGATAATCTATTATGATAATATTAGATAATCTAATAAGTGATATCTAATATGATAGATGATCCTCCAAGGCTAAATGTGGTTAAGTGTTGGTTATATACGTCCTTTATAAATTCATACTAATTAGGATTACATTTATCCCTTTTATTTTGTTCTGTAATGTGCAGCTAAGTGACCACATTGTTTACTGTCCATCTCCCAGTTAAATCTGACTTTTATTTGGTCAGGGGGTGAGTGCATGGTTGTCTGTCTGTGACCTGAATAAGAAAATATTCACTTTGATTAAACATGTTCATCATCTTATTCTTTATGCCTTCATTTATAAAATATTCCTTCAAATTTCTTATTCAACAAATTATGCAAACCAGGTAATAAATCTGAAGAATGTGAAAGGTTTTCAGTGCAGTCTCACAGTGATGTGTTTGTCAGAGAACTCATGAAAAAGCATGCTAAAGGTTTTTTGAAAAATATTTTTAGCAATTTGTCTTTTATTTAACAAAAGCAGGGTAAATATTCATATGCCTGGGTAAAAAAAAAACAAAAAACAAAAACCCTGCACGACTATTTTCTTATGCTGTTGCTTTGCCATATCTGGAATAGGGTTATAAAAAAAAATATGATTGATATTGTAATTCTATTGTTTATGTAAGTCATATACTCCAGGCTAATGGTTGACTTCAGTTGTAGGACAGCATTTTGAAGTGGTCAGGAAAGTACAAAATGGTAGTGGGTCATGTTGTACTGGTAGCTGAGGGTGTTTGAGCTGAGGATGGAATGTTTTTATTAGGTACCCTTGGGTGCTTATGCTAACTGGATATGCTGAATCCCTCAGCATGCGAGGACACTGGAATAAGAGAAACCTCATAAACTATAATTTTTTTTTTTTTCGTAGGCTGACCCCTCCAGTGTTGGGTTAATTCTGTTTTTTAATATCTTATAGACAAGAATTTAGCTTTACAGTTCCCAACTCCTCTTGGTGTGTTCTTTTTTTGTAGTGTTTATCCACTCATTTGTTCTGATTTGTTCTTTTAACATTGTAAGTCCAGATTTAATGGAAAGCACAATTCACATGATGCAGAGATTAACATTCTTGAAGACAAGTAGTAATTTATGTTCCTATGTAACATTTCTCATGGCATAAATTAAATTGTGTATTCAATTAAGTACTGTAGCTGAGAATTTCTAGTGTACAGGTAATAAATTTTTGTGTTTATTGGAAGTCCTTTACTGTAGTCACAACTTTCTTCATTATATCTGTTGTTTATTTGTTTCCTTTTGTTTTCCTTCATGATATATTTTCTGTTCACAAAGAAGACCTCTAGGCCTTGGGAGACAGAGGCCTTCCACTCCCAGGCTGTGGGATGCCCTGTTCTGGATTTCTGCTTTGTCAAAATATTTGTTTCTCTTTTGTTTCTCTTCCTTGCACTTGTGAAAGTGGGGGAAAAATGTGTTTGAATTGGGGTAAAGATGTTTGAAGTGGGGTAAAGATGTGTTTGAATTCAGACTGTCAGAATTTTGAAGATCCAGTTGTTTTGTGTGGAGCCTCAGAGGAGGCACTGGAATGGTGTAGGCTAAAGTTGAAAGAACAGCAGTATTGACTTGGGATTTTATTTATGGATTTTTTTTTTTTAAATCTATTTCTGTCTAGTGAGACAGTAAAGGTATAGAGATTTACTAAAAGAATGGAAGAATTAGAAAAGAGAAATATTCTGAAGCCTTCAAAAATCTTGTTAATTTGTAAAAGCTTTCCTTTTTTGTTGTTGTTGTTGAACCCAGTTTCCCTGTGAGAAAAGCCAAGGGATCACATTTAATAAGATTTTAACTTGTCTCAGTTAGTATATTGAACTGAATACAAGTCAAATAAAAGCTGATGTGAGCTATTTTGTTACCACTATCATAAACTACCCTAGGAGCTCCTTTATTTACCACTTTCATGTAACTACTGTGCAGCATTTAATCACAGAATCACAGAATTGTAGGGGTTGGAAGGGACCTGCAGAGATCATCGAGTCCAACCCCCCTGCCAAAGCAGGTTCCCTACACAGGTAGGCGTCCAGGCGGGTCTTGAATATCTCCAGAGAAGGAGACTCCACAACCCCCCCTGGGCAGCCTGTTCCAGTGCTCCGTCACCCTCACCGTAAAGAAGTTCTTGTGCACATTCGTGCGGAACTTCCTATGCTCTAGCTTCATCCCATTTCCCCTTGTCCGGTCCCCACGCACTACTGAAAAGAGTCCGGCCTCACCACTATGGCCCCACACCTCAGGTATTTATAAACCCGGATCAAATCCCCTCTCAGCCTTCTTTTCTCAAGGCTAAACAGACCCAGTTCACTTAGTTGTTCCTCATAGGGGAGATGCTCCAGGCCCTTCACCATCTTTGTGGCCCTCCGCTGGACTCTTTCCAAGAAATCCCTGTCTTTTTTGTACTGGGGAGCCCAGAACTGGACACAGTACTCCAGATGAGGCCTTACCAGGGCAGAGTAGAGGGGGAGGATCACCTCCCTTGACCTGCTGGCAACGCTCTTTTTTATACACCTCAGTATGCCATTGGCCCTTTTGGCCACAAGGGCACACTGCTGGCTCATGGCCAACCTGTCATCCACCAGGACGCCCAGGTTAATGCAGCAGTGCCTGGCATTTCACACAAAATCCAGCAGACATTCACTGTAGCCACCAGTGGGCTCTCAGCATCATTTATCACTGTGCATTTTGGAATGATTTTTCAAGTTGTCACTAACCCATGGTATCTGCTTTTTGGTCTTACTTTGTGTGTGTGTGTGAGTTGTTTTGGTATCTTTATGTCAAAGTAACATAACGGGAAAAACTGTTGTGTTTGAGTGAGCTCAGTGCTTAGGCACAGCCCTTATTGACTTGTCCAAGTGGGGAATGGCGCTCCTGGAAACAGCTAGCTTTCAATCATCCAAATACTGGTAAGAGTCTTCCAGAGGTATTTTGAAGGAGATAATAACTTTCGCCAGTGTTCTTTATACTGCACAATTTATTTTTTTTTTTTAAATGATATTAATTGGAAATGGTTTCTAATGTAATGAGGCATACTCCAACATTTTAAAAGATTGATGACATCTGCTAAGCCAATGAGAAATTTCTTAATGAGATATTATTACTTTCTACTTCCTGTATTATACAAAATGAAATGTTTATATTACTGAGCAATAATGTAACTCTCCCTATGTGTGCTGGGGAATAGCTATTTTACCACTAAGCCATTAGAGAAATAAAGAACAGAACAGAGAGAGATTGTTTTATAATGACTTCTGTGTTTGTACAGTGCCTAGCACAATTGAATTCTCCTCAATTGTTGGTGTTTCTATGTACCAAAGCTTTATACAAAATTATATAATTAAGACTTGTTAAAGAGGCTGTTTACAAAGATACAAAGATAAATTATTAATATTGTGATAGAACATTCAAATAACTTCAATTGATAGAAGTATTTTGAATAGCTGATAGCCAAGATGTCATACTAGAAGATAATAGAGGAGAAAATTGTTTTCAGGGGTAAACAATGTTATGAAAAATCTTGAATGCAGTTTTGTCTGCCTAACGGTTTCAATGTGCATTGTTGGCAGAAAGATATTTTCAGTAGAAAACATTCCTAGAAATAGAATTGTGTTTAAATATTACTTAACGTTTCCACATTGACAAATTTGCCAGTCATCCCTTCTTCTATCTATGCAGTAAAACTCTTGTTTGATCTTAATAGGAATGTGTTCGATTATTCTAAAGGGAGTTGTGTGTTTTGGTATTGTTACTGTACGGTTCCTAAGATAACATCGTCTTAGCACATGTGTAGTACTTGCCATGTGCAAGTGAAAAAGGATTAAATGGAAGAGATTAGGATGTTTGGGAAAAAGGAAGAAAGAAGTTATGTGAGTGAAGAGCACAGACATGAATAGCAAGACCAAGCAATCAGCAGCTGCTTTCTGTCTAATGAAGCAAGTATAAGGTTAAGAAGCTCAAGAGGCTGAGAGAAGAAAGCAATTGCGATGTGAAAAGATAACTTATGTTAGTTATAAAGTCTTTTTTTCTAGTGAATCTGTTTTGAATCTATTTTCTCATGACATTTCCTATAATACATATGTATGTGCTCATGCTTGCACATGTACATGTGTGTGTGATAGTCTGAAACAATTACTGAAGATTGTTGTATGGATTCAATGACACTACCTTAAAATACACATAAGTTATTTAAGCCTTCACAGTCTAACTGCAGCACATCTTGAATCTTTATTCTCATCTAATAACAGAAACATAATGTTAATATACCACTAACTTGTTTTATGAAATTCCAGCTTTGCTATTGCTCACTATAACTTACAGGAAGAGTTGAAAGTTGTCAATGTAACCACGTCTTTTTTGTAACCCTAAATGAAAGTCACAGTCAACATTGCTTAATAGACAGTATCATTGGAAACACCAGCTTGTTCCTGCAAGATATGCTTGATGCCATGCGAGAGATTATAAAAGGAGGAAGAGGGAGAGTGATAAAGCAGCTGAGCATACAAGGAAGATTTGTAGTCTTTAACTTGACATGGATGAATGGCTTGTGGGTCTTCATTTTTCAACCTGATTTATGAGCATGAGCACCTTGGGCACCTGAACCATAAAACTAAGAATTTCAGGTTATTTTCTATACTGTGTCTTTGTAGTGAGCTGAAAGAGAAGTCTATGGGCTGTGCTGCATTAAAGTGGTTTCTCTGAAACTCCAAAAAGTGTATCAGCAGCTACTGTGATGTATTTCCAGAGGTGACTTAAAATATTTACTAGTGATATTGCATTCTCCTGGGTATATATAAGTACAGATTATAGCGGAGTCTTGGTTCCACTTTTATAATGCAGATTTAAGCTATTTTGTCAATTAAATACGATGGAAATAACTCTAAATTCATGATTTTGCTATGTGGATGTAAGAAAATGTTTGTTTTAAGGTGTCATCATTTTGTTTTCTTATCCTTTCCGTAGAGGAAATTTACATTTTTGCTCTGGGGGTGTTATATGTGTCTTCCCTTGAAAATATTAAATTTCTCTTTAACAGTGTACTGTGTAGTTTCTCTCTTAACACAAAAATTAAGGCCCCTATGAAGGGATTCATAAACTACAGCTCGGTAGTAAGGGTATTAACTTTTGGACACAGAAATAGATTTTTCAGAACTCCATTGCTGTTGTTGTTCTGCAGCTTTTTTGTTGTTGTTGTTCTTGTAGCCTTGCATGTAAAGGAGCATGAAATAACAATTTAGTGAACTAAAAACTACTACTGTACAAACAGGAAAGACCTATCTTAAAAATGACAAAAATCTATTGATTTCAAAATGTCTTCATCACTGTAATTTAAAAAATAATATATTAGATATTTTCATGCTGATGAGAAATCTTTAGAATTAGACTAAAACAGATGAAGCTGAATGTGTGTCTCTGTACTTAAATGCTGTTACCGCTCATATGTAAATACTTGTTTGGGTGTGAGCTGTTGTTAAGGAAGTTGGTAGGTAACTTGCTACTGAAGCTTGTTTCGCTAACAAAGGTTCTGTGTCAATTTATTTGAACTGCAACCTGCTTCTCTAAACTAAAGGCAGTCTTCCATATGCACTCATATATTTCAAAATATATTGTTCTCTCAGCAAGTAAATATGTTATTATCTACAAAGCTTACTATTATCACACTCTGGATACTATGAATGGAATCCAGTCTTTATATAATCCCCTTAGGGCAATTAGAAGCCCTCCTAGAGGCAGGCATTCATTAAATAAAATCGGAACAAATTCAGATGAAAAAAGGTGCAACTTAAATCAAAGACAAAGTATTAAAAGGAAGAGGAAAAAAAAAAGTTTTAATTCCTGGGATGCCTATATTATTTGTTAATGCAATTCAGTGTTGCAGTTTCTTCTCAGTTTAAGAGGAATGCTCTTTGCCTTTGATATAAACATTACTTCTTGAGAGATGCATGCTTTAGAAAGACCAAATATATTAAGAAGCTATAAAACAAATATGTCCTCCTTTCTTTGTAATGAATCAAAAAGTTACCTTTCTGTTAATTTGCCTTTTCAGAGTAAATATTTAAAAAGAAACAAGTTATCATTGACTTGGGTTTATTAATTTTTTAGAATGCTGGAGAACTTGTTTAACCTACAGAGGGGAACAGCTTAAATTGGAGCGTAGAACACCAAAGATAGAAAGGCAATTTAAAAGAAAGATTCGTGTTCTATCACTTTACCTGTGTCTGGAGCTAATAGACACAGAAATCATCTAATTTGCTGTAGTAGGTCATAAGCAAGGAATCCATTTGATGTAGCAGTGTGGCTTTTGGTTTTGAATTTTTAAAGTAAAGATGAAGAAGGCTCCCTGAAGAAAGAAACTCATTAAGAAAGCCAAGGGCTTTTTGGAGAACGCGTTCTATTCAGGGTGTTTTTTGTTCCCCACTATGTATGTCTCAGAGCACACTGTAGCTTCTAATGAAAAAATAATGCAGTTCATTAATCTGGAAAAAACTTCTGAAAGTAGCTACATCTTCACAGTATTCTGGGAATTAGTTTGAACATAATTGGTTGGATGTCAATATTAAAAAGCTCTCTAATGAAAAAGGAAATGTTCAAACTATGATAGTTTGCTGCTTCTGATGAAAAATTTAATGAGGCTGAATAATTACCCTTTCTCCCCCTTTTTTTTTTCTTCTCAATCTGCCATGTCTTTCTCAAGCACTGCTTTACTTTTATTGTAAATATTTTAAACAGTAGGGTTTCTGTCATTGTAACTGAAAGACTACACTACTGTCTGCGTGCTGCACTTTTATAGCTGACTTGCCTTTTTCTGTAATCCTCTTCTTCCCTTCATGACTATATTCCTTAAGAAGTGTATTTGTCAGCTGTCGTGCCCCTCAGCTATCACTTAGCTGAACTGTGCTTAGTGAACTCTAATCTTTCTTGATAAATCAACCTATTAGTGTTGTGCCAGACAACACAGTATCTGCCATTTACATAATGGTTCCCCTAGTTGCTTTAATGTGACTTATATTTTAACTTCAGGTTGAGAATTACTTTCTTCTGAGGTGTGATCATTGCCCAGATACATACATTTCCCAATTATAGTGTTGACTGCTAATCACCCCTTTAATAAAGTGGCATAGTACAAGGAAGTGGGGATTTTTCATGGGAAAACTATTAGGAGGAGGAAAAAGAGGAAAAAAAACCAAACACACACACAAAAAAAACCTTACAGAACTACATTAGGCACTTCACTGAGAGTGGTCAGGCATTGGAGCAGGCTCCACAGGGCAGTGATCATGGCAACAAGCCTGTCAGAGTTCAAGAAATGCTTGGATAGTGCTCTCAGAAATAGGAATTGAATTTTGGATGCTACTGTGTGGAGCCAGGAGTTGTACTTGGAGATCTTTGGGTCTCTTCCAACTGAGGATTTTCCATTACTATTGGAATGAAGGACCTTTACACCTTTGAAATGGTCACAGTGATATAGTGTAAGTTTGATGTGATGCAGTCTATTGTCTTATGTATTTTAATGCTAGGTGCAGTGCACATCATTCAGTGGAGTTGTGAAGAAGTATAGTTAGATGAGAAATGAAACATTCAGACTAGCTCTTTAAACTTCAGTTTTTGAATATAAGATTTGAAGTCATGAAAATCTCTGTATAATCTATGGGGTGTTTTTTTATTTTATTTTAGTGGAAGTTATGTATTTGTAATTACCACAATTTCTCATCTGATGTGTGTTTGCTTTTTCCTATCCATTTTCTGTCTTAGTAGGTTAATGGATGCCATATTGAGAGGTTTGTCCCTGTGACCTAGGTCATAGCTGCCTATTCAATAACTGCTCAAAATTCTGGAGAAGAACCCATAGGTCCCTACTTGCAACAAGAAATAGTGGTTTAGCTTTTGGTCATCTTGTATTAATGCCATTTCAAAGAGAAGAATAAGAGAATTGTTTTTTCCCTCAAGCTGCCAACATCTGAGAATTTTTATCAAAGGTAAACTGAAATTACAGAACAAAGCCTGAACCATTTTGGTAATGGTATTCTAAATTTTTAAGTTACAGACTTTGAATGTCAGTCACGTCATGAAAGTGATGCAGAACTTGACTTGAATTTCCATAGAGACATTTGGTTCTTCAGAAGACATCTACTGATTTTGTAGAGCCTGCGGTCTTGCAGATGACCTGGAATGCCAGATTAGGAAATTGATAAAGTTTAAAGTGGTTTGCTATGCTCTACTTCCCAGGCTGCAAGCCACCTTGTCACATGTAGTGCTCATGATATCATCAAATATATGACATTAACAGGCAACATCTTTTTCCCCATTTTGTAAGAAGGTGAAGAACTTTTAGTGTAATCCGAATAAGCAAAACATGACACACATCTATTCAGCCTTTAAGTACAAGGACTTTGGTTTTTTTCCTGCTTTCATTTCATTTAATAATTCTGTGAGTTTTCCATTTTGATTTTGATATAAAACAAATGGCAAATTTGGATCTTTCTAACTGGACATCTAGTGTGAATATGTTCCCTCTTATTATGAAGATCACAATAACAGTGCATTTCTCTGGGATTTTTTTTAAATTGAGAAGATAAAATTTTACTTGTGACTTTAATGGCATGACTTAAGCTAGAACTTTAGTGAGCGCTCAACACCTGATCTGTATGTTCCAGAATTGAAGATAACAAGCAAGCTGTGTTTTCCCTGATAGTGATATTTAGATATTTACAGAGAAGATATTTAACTATGATTTTTTTATTTGAAATTGAAAATGAATGTTTGATATTTAAATATATGCATATACATGCAGTTTACTATTAATTGGATGAAAAGGGAGAAATACTTTCTCTGAGAAGTCTCCAAATGTGTTTCTTTTTTCCCATTCTAATTCATATTTTATGCAAGTTTTGAAGTTCTGTCTTATTTCATTTTTCTTCAACATGTATTTTGTAGTATCATTTTATTAATCTTTTGCAGATCTCAATACACTGAGATCTTTGGTGTATCATTTAAAGTTTAATGTAGATAAGGTTCAATATATAACGATGCAACTTTTCCCATCATAGAAACCTCCTTAGAGTTTTATTCCTTCTTGTGTCACTGGCATTACCTTTACCTACAAGAGTGCTGTGTAGAGCACCTTTCTGGAAGCTCATGAAGTTTCATTTTCTTTTCGGTTTTAGTTAGAGGAGTTTGTCTTAGATGCTTTCATTTATACAATCCATATTCAAAGAAAATGACCAGTACTGTGGCCACTGTCTATGATTTAACTGCTATGCTAAAAAATACTTCAAAAAAGGAAAGAAGTTTAAAATTATTGTCTTGATTTTCTTTCCTTTTCAGGAGAATTGTGTGCAGTAGTTACATTAGCCATTTTGCTTCAGTTGAGGAACAGCCAGCTAATCCCCTACATTAAAAGAAAGAGAAGCAGAAGATGAAATGTAGTTTAATGGCACATGATATCCTCTTGTTTTGGGAGAGTTTTTGGAAAAGATTACTCCTTTATCCTTTAGAAATGTAAATGTCTGCTAGTGCTTATTTTGCACAATAACGACAACATAATTTTAATAGATAGGCTTGGTAAATGTACAGAAACACATTTTGAATTAGTTTAGATATTTTGATATTCTTTTTCATTTGGAATGCAGGCTGTTTTATTTAACTATTTCATAGCGCCATCAGGGAGTTTTTAACATAGATTTATTGTTAATTCCAGTAGTTACTGTACTTTGGCTGATGGTTCAAGATTTTATATAGGAGTTGTGTGGTTTTAAGTGCCTAACCTACTTCTGTCTCCCTTTTCCATCTCTCAGGACCATTGTCTTTCATAGAAAAAAAGTAGTGTGAACTTTATTTACTCATGTGGTTTCTACCACCTCTCAGGTAAAAAAAAAAAAAAATATATATATATATATGTTTCTTCACAGTACAGGCAAGAAGGAGTTTACTCCTCAGTTTTGCAAAATAAATTTCTTAGACTTTTTTT
The DNA here is from genome assembly GCA_030625065.1 of Alectoris magna. Classification (NCBI taxonomy): domain Eukaryota; kingdom Metazoa; phylum Chordata; class Aves; order Galliformes; family Phasianidae; genus Alectoris; species Alectoris magna. The sequence continues at coordinate 123,102,225 of CM060561.1, forward strand.
TTTCAGTTATAATATCTGCCATTCTGAAATCCTTTGGCCTGCCTGACTTTTGTGCATCTGCTGTTGACTGTGATTTTGTATCTAGAGAGAGCATTTTATTGCTGTTTCATTTTTGAAGAAGAGAATGTCATGTGTGTTTAAAAATAACCAGTCTCAGGAAAAGTTTCAAAACAAGAATTCATTGTTTTAAAACCTCTTTAATGGAAAAGCTTTCAAACTGAAATTTAATTCATTGTAGCCACTCAAGGACAAAGGCAATTTAGTAGATTCCAAGCTTCTTCTTTTATCTGTATTGATAACAGTGCATCAATCTTGGGCACTGGCAAAGGTAAATAAATTGTTCCTACCAGCATAAAAGCAATACCCGTTTTAAAGACCATGAATGTACAATAACTTTTTGTGAATAATTAAGGGTTTGTTTTGATAATTTTTTCTTTTTGTTCAATTTTAAGCTTGTTCCATAAATGCCCATCTTTAGTTTTTCAGCACAACATGAGAAGTTAAGCAGTGTTTTTACCACAGGGCGTATTAAATAACGCAAACTGTGAGGTGAACGCTTCAGTTTCGCTGCCATTCAAAATAGCTAATAAAACATTTTGTATGTTGCTTACAGGATACTAGATGACCCACTTGGACACATACGCATTTCTACTTCGGCCACTGCAATTAAGAGATTCTTAGTTTTCAAAGTATTAAAGTTTATTTAGTACTGACACATTTGTAAAAATGCACTTCAACAGTGCAGTCTGGTACTTTTAGAGTACTCTTAATACTTTTTTGGTGATTAGATAGAAGTAGTATCTTGGAAGTACTTGTGTCATTATGAAGCTTTAGAATTATTTAATACAGTTTTCATTGCTGGAAGATCTTTGCTGTCTGTTTCTCACTGTCAGTATTTCTGACATCCTAACAGATTATTGTAATTTAGCAGATGGCTCTAGACTCAATCTTTAATCACTAAATTTAAGCTGAAAGTTTGGAATTTATCCATTTCATTCTTAGCTATGGAATAACAGTGGGACAGATGGATTCTGCCCTGCTTGTTGCAGTTGCAAGATAGAACACTCTGGCGCAGTAAAAACTGCTGTGAAGTACAACTAGCACTGTCATAACCTTGTGCAACATTTAAGGGATGCTCAAATAATTACTAATAAATCTGATGTTACGAAAGGAAATCTTAGCACCTAGGAACAAGAAAATAAATTATACATTAGTTTTTTTTCTTCTTCTTAGTGTATTAAATATGGTAATTGTTTCATATGGCTTTTCAACCTAGATACTGTGTAGTCTCTTCGTTGCTTGTAATCATCTTCATGAGAATTTGAAACAAAGTGCATAAAAATACAGTCTTGAAATATTTTTTACAATGTCACAGATATATTTAAAATATCCTTTATTCATACGTTCCTAGTTGTTAGCTGCAGAAGACTTTGGCTGTTGGTTGTTGTTGAAGTACATATGTTACAGTTGTCAGTACAGTACCTTTATTGTAAAAGTCTTTGGCTTGGTTTTAAGTGAAATTCACAGTACTACTAATGCCACTTTATCAGCATGTTGTTTTCATACAGTGCTCTCTTTGTGTCAGAGTACTCTGTCATTTATCCGGCTGATTTGGTGACAGGTTGTTATAACTGCATCTTGGAATCCAGAGGTAAAATAATGATCTCTCTAAATATCTATCTGTCAGATGATGCTAGCTTCTGCTTTTAAACTGTAACCTTTCTTACTGCAGATTTTAGAAATCTGCCTGCATTTTGTTCTTTGCTGTGAAAAATTTCATTAAGTAATTGATAAAAACTGTTTCACTGTGAAAACTGTATTGCTGATCAAACCTGTATTTTTTCCCCGTGTTTCCTTTTTAATCCTGCTGTGCTTTCAAGCATGGGTCTCAATTTCATCATCACCTGAGTGTTTTGGAATGAAAAAAAGAGTTCTGTTATTAAAGTTTGTATGTTTTTTTTTTGTTTTTTTTTTGTTTTTTTTTTTTTTGTAATCTATCTTTCTTCAAAGCTTCTACTGCTGTTTTCATCCCAGTGAAGAATGTTGGCTGACACTCTGTGCTTGGAACTGTAACTTTAAACTTGTGATTAATTCCTGTTGTGCTGAAACAACACCATTGAAGTGAATCAATATGAAGTAGCATTTCAGGGGGTTTGAAAAACATGATCTTAAATGTAAAATACTGAGTTTACTTGAAGTACAAGCTTCTGTTTCTGTCCTTTTGGTCCATCTTCTCTAAACAAGTACTTAACAATGGTAAATCATTTTGCTTTACTTAAACATGACTATCAAATAGGGTTGTTATACTGTAATACTACTGGTGAAAGGTTATGCTAGGAGTAAATAATTTAGATCAATTATTAGTGAAGGATGGATTTCATCCCTCTTCTTCTACCTCCTTAAGTATGGTATTCTGGTTATTCAATGTTTTGAACTGTATTAAAAAAAAAATACGCCATATGGTATTGCCTGTCTTTCCTGATTGGATGTAACACCAGATGTTACTCTGCAAATTCCTGAGTAGACTATATAGATTTTGTCTATAAATGCTCAGGCATTTGCTTTCAGATTTGCTGGCAGAATGGATTGTCTGAAAATTAGGTTATGATTTACTCGAAAACATGAGAGGGATCTAAGTATGATTTTTTTTTTTTAATGTGTAATTTCCATGACCTGTTTGCAACGTTGTATGCTAAATAAAAGCACAGTGTGTTGTGACTTTTTTGTAAAGCATAGAACTTGCTTTTATTCTGCAAAGTCACGCATGTGGAAGTAATTATTTGTATTTCCAAACAAACTACAAAAAGCTGTCTTTATGGAGTCAAAATAATTATGGAGTTTTTTTCTGTGGCAGATATAGGGTAGTAATCATGTTCATTTAATGTTCTATTGCTTTTCATGCATTGTACTTTGTTGTGAAAGCAGAGCCAGCAGAACTGACCAATGACTTTGGAGGACTAAGAAAAATAAGGTATTCCCATATTTCCATGGATGTACCCAAAATATTATGACACAGCAAAATTTCAAGCTGATTGACTGTTATGATTTTGGCTAGGATAGAGTTAACTTTATAGAAGTGCTCATGATGCCCTGATTTAGACTTTTTATGATGATAGGGGTGCTAATACACTGATGTCTCGGTCGCTGCTGAGCAGTGCTTACACAGAACCATGGACTGTTCAGCTTCTCATGTTGTCCTGCCAGTGAGGAGCTCAGCGTGCATAAGGAGCTGGGAATGGACAGAACCAGGACAGATGACTGGGACTGACTAAAGGGATATTCATGTCATGTGGTGTCATGCTGGACAATAAAAGCTGGGATAAAGAAGGAAAAAGGGGGAACTTTGGGAACAATGGCATTTGTCTTCCTAAGGCAATTCATGTACATGAATTCCCTGCTTTGTTTTGCTTTGCTGTGTGCATGCAGCTTTCACTTTACTTAGTGTGCTGGCTTTAGAAAGTAGGAGAGTGGCTGCATGGTGCTGAGCTGATGCTGGTGTTAAACCACAACACTTCAGCGAAGGAGGTAGTTTGGAATCAAGATCTTACTGTTGGTATTGTTTTCTCAGGATATCACATTTCCCAGGACTTGACATGTGCCCTTTTGTAAGAGTCCAGCGCTGGGGTTCATGGAAAGAATTTTTACTCTTCATTTGTAGTGCAGATCAGTATTTACAGTACAGTTGGAGGCTATACTGTATACCACAAGTTTTCAAGTCTGTCTTTTTCTTTCCTTCTCCCCCATGCTGATGCATGAGAACCAGTGTTTCCTTACATACTGGTCTTTGCTATTGCCGCTTTACAGAGCCACAGGAGTTCCCTGACTGCTCTGTGTCCATCATAGAGTGTGTGGATGGTTTTTAACATTCACAATCATTCTAGTTGGATGGCTTATTGATGAAATTGCTGTTCAGATTGGATGACAATTTAATACAGTATGTGATAACTGGAATGAATGACCTTTGCAGCAATTGATGTTGGCCTTTCTCCCTGTTAAGTGACCGTTCAATTTATCTAACTTATAGGAAATATTGTGATTGCTGAATGAACTGTCTTGGATGAAGATACCCACTATTCATCTTGGGAAGGTTGAGTGGGCACTGGTAATCAGAAAAGGTCAAAGAGCATGATTTGAGATGGTGTAAATCTAGCATTCTTTTTCAGAGGCAAAAGTGCATGTTGTAACTAAGTATCCAACTGGGATATTGATGGGTCTGGTGTAGGCAAACCAGTGGAGTTCAAGACTGTTTTAAGTGTCACCCAGAGTGTCAGTTTGTAAGTGCTGAAACAAACAAAGTAAAAGTTTCAGGCTTGTCTTCAGTCTTCACTGATGATGTGCAATTGCTTAGTTGTGTCATAAAGCTATGCTGGACCTTTAGTACATATGTAACTACTATTTCATAGAATTGAGAGAGACAGATGTTTCTCTTCAGGGAAGATTGGTTGATATTGATCAGGTAAAATGTGGTCTATAGATGAATTTTTACAGGCTATTTTTTGAAGCAGAACCTAACACATTCATGTGGCATTAACTACTACTGCTATGCTGAATCAGAAAAAATCAAAGGGAAATGAAGAGCAATCAATCTGCATGTTTTTCTTCAACCAGTATTGATTCAATCTAACAAGATTATTTTCTGTTTGATTATTCTGAATCTGAGCATGGAATCTTGAAGTGTTTTATCAGGGTATGGTTAACAGTGATTTTCTTCTTCTGCTTTCACTGCTGACCAAATCTCATTGATACATCGCTGATGTTGTGCACATACAGAATGTACAGGAATTTATTATTTATTATTAACTCAGAATGTTGTATATTCTATTCTAGAATGTATTGTCTACTTATCACAATTATACATCTTTTTCTTGGTCTTTTTTTTCTTTTTTTTAAGATTTTGCTCTGTTCTAAGTACTAATCATGGCTGTATGACTTCTGGTGGGTAAGCACGTTAAGACTGAAATCTAAATGCGTGAAAACCTTGTCTCAGAGTTGTGTAAGAGACCCAGTACACTAAAAGGGTATCCTGACAACTTTCCACTCTAGGCATCTAAGCTATTTAGTTCTTTAGAAGTTTCACTATTAAGACATTAACAAGGTGCATTGTATTATTTCATATCACTGAGGTAATGTAATAAACCTTTATTCATTTTCTCATATACTCAGTTCATTAAAAGTAAGTTTGCATTTCTCGTAGTATTGACACAAGTGTTGCAGAGGGCTGCGCTCACATAGATGCGACATTCAACCTCAGTTGAATTGTCTTATTTTTGAGCTGTATGAAATACTCTAGAGTTAGAAATGCAGTCACTTCTATCTTTTATCTTATCTTGGTCAGTCATAAGATTATAGCATTATAGGTCACACTGTGGCACATTTTATTTATTATAACTTCATTAATTATGTATGACTGCAGCCATCATTTCAGTGCATGTGTACACACACATGCATGTGTGTCTGTTTAATGAGTGCACCGTGAGACTTGATTGAAATTTTGTTATGAACTTGTTAACAGCTAGGTTAAAGCGGGAGAGTAGACTCTGGTTGTTAATTAGTTCCCAACAGCAAAATTATTAGTGCAGTAGGTCAGAATTACTACTGCCAAATGAAAGCTGCAATAATCAGTACTGTATCTGGGTCAGAGACCAATCCAGTCATAAATACCGTGATTGCTTGGGCCTGGAGGGTGCAGGGCCAGAGTGAGCTGCTCTGCAAATCTGATGATTTAGAATTACTCCTGTATCGCTGATGAAACCGTAGGCTGTACGTGAGCAGTAGATGTTTCCCCGCACCAAGTCCTTTCTGACACTGGAATTCTGCTCATCGTCAGGAAAGATCAAGCATGAGGCAGCGTTTTGCAAAATGAATTTTCACCATTGGAGGTGTGTGAGGTGGGATGTTTAATTGCAGAAAACTATGCTGAAAAGGATCCCATTGCAGGAGATAGTAATTAACCATTAAAATGTAAGAAATAGCATGAAATGGATTCAAACTCTAAGTTAATGAATTGGTCTGAATTCTGGGGTGTCTTGTTCGTGTGTTGGAAGGTTTTTTGTTGTTGTTGTTTTTGTTCATGCTTAATTCAAAATGAAAGGAAATCACTCTATTATACATGTATATATCCCTTTTTCGAATATGCACAGGGCATTTTAAAGCAATCTTATTGATTTAGCTTTTAAATGTCTGCTTACATAGCCACCTAAGAGTGTAAGGGCAAAAGGAAAAGGAGACTGAAGCAACTGTTCCACACAACAGGTCCCTCAAGATGTGCAAAAAGAGTATCTTAGTTCAGCATCAAAGAAAAAAAAATGCTGTAATGCATAATATATCGTTTCCATTGAGGTTGTTTTCGCTCTGAATATTAAATGTGTTCTCACAGGAGGACAGTTGAGCATCTTCAGCGATAAAGAAAAAACATAAAGTTTTGTTTCTCTTTCCTATATGGAAGGAAACCATGAGTCAAATTTCATCCTAGAAAATGTTGATAACAGTTCCGTGGGAAAGCAAAAGCATACTGTAGGTGCAAGCAGTTAATTCAAATAAATATTTCACTATTAGTTTGTTTTCAATTTAATTTCTAATAATTTTACTTTCATTTTCTCTATTCATTTAAACATAAAACCATATTTTCCCAATGTTTCAAATAATAATACAGAAGTATTCATATACTTCATATGTGAAGCAACTTCATTGCTGCAGAGAGCAGCTTCAGGGCAGGTAAGACAGCACTGGGGAAGGGACCTAAAGCAAAAAGGCTGACTAAAAAGCTCTTTTTAGGGCTCTTTTGAAGCCGGCAAAAGCACTGTGCCGGTGCAGGGGGCTGGCAGCTTGTGGGCGGGCTGCTGAGCCAGCAGGGGTGGAGCTGGCACTGCCTGCTCTTATCTCTTGAGCTGACCTTGACGCCTTTCTGGGCAGTGTAAAAGCAGCCCTTGGGAGCACCTAATGTGCCAGGTGAGAAAAGGGCGTTATTGTCCATTGATAATAGGGTGGGAAGACTGAGTGTGAGCGCAGCCCACTCAGTTTGGTGGTGGAGTTTAGGGAGGAGGTAGCGAGATTAAGGACCATCCGAGAGTGCGAGAGTGAGATTGACTGGTGGTGTAACTCTCTGCGAGAAAGGCGCAGAGATTGCACCCCCCAGACTGTGGTGGACCCTCTCCCTTGCCATAGTCAATCTGAGAGAGCCAACATGAGAGGAGGAATGGCAGCAGGTCCCAGCTCAGCGATGCGGGCAACCCCCATCCCGACTTACCTTGATTCCCCCGGTGCCTCTATGTAATATGAAGCTGCTTATCTGATTTCTGTTTATTACAGTAGACCAGAACTTTAAAGATGATGTCTCTTCCAACCTTTTTCTTTTACTGTTTCCAGCTGAGGTACCCTAATGTCTGTGTATCACAGCAACATCTTTTGCTTTGAAAACAACAAAAAAATTTTTTTTTGTTACATTTAATATCAATATATATATATATCCTGTCCTTAAATATCTATGTCTAATTTAAAAATAGTTCCACAACCATCTGAGATCATCTTGTGGAGTGTTAAACATGATTGAACAACACATGATGGTGTTTAAAGAGAATGCTCTGCTGTTACATATTCAATTTTCTACACATTTTCTCCTTTGTTGCAAATAGAAGTTCTTCCAGAAGAAGATTTTTTTTTTCTTTGTCCTTCTTCCCATTCAACCAGTGGTCTCTGATGTATTTTTGGTTTCTAGTTTGTATTCTTAAGCAGTGTTTCCGGTAAGGCTTTAAATGTCATATAAAAATTTTGGAAAAATAATGATTATTTTACTGCACTCTTAGTTTGCTTTCATAAGCCAAAAGTTCAACCAGCAGTAATATATTCTGAAGTTTTGTTTTAAAACCAAAATTTTATGAAATAATGGAGAAATAAACCAAAGTATTTTGGGATGTTCATGCATGAACATTTTTTTTCCAATACAGAATCCTGACTCTTGATTTTCTTCCCTATATATTACTGATTCTTCACAGTCTTGCTGAGATATTAATGACACTGGCTATATTAACAACACCTAAATTAGAATGGTTTCATTTCATGCAGTATTTCCTCAATTGCTGTATATACATTTTCCTTAATTGTTCTGGAATATACAAATATGTTGCTTAGGAGACTTCATCTTCTAGTCCTAAGATCTTATGTTTATAAGAGCACATGATTTTAGAGTTAGTATGATCTTTTTTCTGATACATGCTTGTGTTGGCCTGCTTCTTGACCTTGCTTTTGTTCTCTCTACCTTTTCTTTGTCCCTCTTACCATAGTGCTGAAGGTATACTCTGAAGTCTTTACCCTCAAGGTCCTATGGTGCTGATGCTTCATTCTCTTCTTTAGAGATTCATTATTCTGTTAGCCATCAGTTTAGTGTTGAAAGGCAAATGTGAATCACCCTTTTGTTTTCTGTCTTTTTTTTTTTTATTCCTTTCTTTTTCCTTATGTTAGGGCTAGGAATCAAACCAAGGTCCCTTACAGGATAGGATTTAGTGCCATGTGACAAAAGGCTTGTGGAACTATTTTAGTGTGCTGCCACAGTTGCCATTCTCTTATTCTTATTTCTGATTAATATGATTGAAACAATGTAGTAAATATGAAGCATCTGGAAATAAGTGATCTGAAATAGAGCTGTAGAACTCTTAAGATATCAGTTTGTATCCAGCCATTGTAGAATCCCTAACCTCAGTAACTGCTGGAATTAATGAATGGAATTAATGTTCTTACATGCAGGTTGGGAAGCTGGTAATGGATTACTCCTCTAATGAGTAGTACAGGGGGAAAATCTATGGGAAGTAACATATGATGTAAAATTAATGAAAGTCCAGTTTAGAAATGTCGAATCTTCTTATTTCTAAACATCTCTTATAACTGTTGTCATAACTGTTTTAAATATGGCTAGCCCTTATGCCTACCCTCAAGCAACAGCGGTAGATTTAAAGTTTTCTGTCATATTATATTTAAATATCCAAGCTCAAAGAACTCACAATATGGAGCGAATTCTTAGTCAAAAACTAATATATGACTTTTGAGCTAGGCTATATGCTTGCATATCAACTTTCAAATCAGTATTTGGGTTCATCTTAATTCTCATGAGCATGTGCTGAGAAAGAGAAGCACCTGAATTACACAAGCAAATGGGTTGGTCATGTGTTTCCACTCTTTCTTTGTTGCAATTTGCTTCTTCAGAGCTTGTATTTCTCGTAGCATGTGTTTCTTGGAAACTTACTCTGTTGTCATCTGTTTTGACTAATTTTGGAAGAGTTCAGAGAATCATAGAATGGCCTGGGTTGAAAAGGACCGCAATGATCATCCAGTTTCAACCCTCCTGCTGTGTGCAGGGTCGCCAGCCACCAGACCAGGCTGCCCAGAGCCACATCCAGCCTGGCCTTGAATGCCTCCAGGAATGGGGCATCCACAACCTCCTTGGGCAACCCAGTCCAGTGCGTCACCACCCTCTGTGTGAAAAACTTCCTCCTAATATCTAACCTAAACCTCCTGTCTCAGCTTAAAACCATTCCCCCTTGTCCTAAAACCATTCCTCCTTGTACTAAAGGAAGTTGAAGTTGAAGCTTCAAAGACTAAAATGTTCATTAAATTAAAAATGACGGCAACAACAACAACAACAAATATATGTGTGCTTATCCAGGGTGGAAAACTACAAAATAGAGTCCACATTGAGGGAAAAGTTGGTGTTTGCATGTATTGGTCATGCTTCTACATTGCTTATCAATTGTTTACCAGTTCTGTTTCGTTATCTGTCAACTCGATCTTACAGCTGGAATAAAGGACTTACCCTCAATTCTCAGTTTGTATCTAATATTTCTTCGTATGTCCTCTTAGCGTCTCTCCCTGGTCCCTAACTTGAGATGCTGTAAACCAAAGACAGGACCTTTGCTCTGAGCCTGTGCTGGTGGGCTATGCTGGCTGTTGACTGGGCTTGGTACTGTGAACTCTGGTTCCTTTGTGCCTTTTTGGCAAGGAAACTACTCAGAGGAAATCCTACTAATGGCTGGATTGGCCAGGGCTTGGTACTGTGAACTCTGGTTCCTTTGTGCCTTTTTGGCAAGGAAATTACTCAGAGGAAATCCTACTAATGGCTGGACTGGCCAGGGCATCCTTTGCCCCCTCTCTCTGAGCCATTAAAGAATTGTTTGTGTACCACTGGCAGATTTGTGGGTTGCATCGAGAAGCTACTGGTACCCAAGGCATAACACAGGTAATAGTGGACACTCAGCAATCCATGAAGAAGCCGAAGAGCCCTGTGAAAGCATACTGCATGTTTTGACATGACCAGTAAGCTGCTACTCCTCTTGGAGAAAAACCTCATGCTGTAATTGTTGCCTCCATCTCAAAGACATGCTTATGGAAATCAAAGGATTAATTGAGACAAAGTTAGTAACTGCTTACAAGACTTCTACCAGCAAGATATTACATGCCCTTGGCCCACAGATATCTTAACCCTAGAGTTCCACTAAAGGTAAAGGTACTAACAACTACAGTGACAAGTGGGTTGCTTTGTTAAGCACTTACAGTGTTTGTACAAGTTGTATCTTCCCTTCTGTTTTTAAGGTAGGACTTTGTGTTATTCAGTGAATGTAAACATTGGATTTTGGCATCCTACGTGTCCATAAATACACAGCAGTGTACAGAATGTGAGAAAAATGTTGTCTAAACTGTGCATGGTAATGAAATGCAGAACTGTGAAAGAGAGCTGAGGAGACATTTGACTTGAAGTTCTGAGCAACCTGTAGAACGCTTCATGACACTACACGTATTATGTAATGCTGTGCCATTTTGTTGTAGATTTTTTTTCTCCTAGTAGTTTTTACATAAATGCATATCTAAGTACAGATTTATTTGGCTTTGTTAGAGGATGAGTCAGACCTCGTACCTAAAAATTTGAATGTAGTATGAAGCCAGTAATATTTAATATATGAAAACCCTCAGAGTGTGCAGCTACAGATGTGCAAAGAAAAGGTCAGAAGGGGGACAAAGTAAAACATTTAGCTGCTAAAATAGAAAAGCTGGATAAAAGTAAAACAGGATATTGGAGATGGGATGGGGGAAGAGCAGAGGGGGAGTGAGGAGGGTAAAATAAAAAAAGCAAAAGTATAATGAAAAATTTAATATGCTGTCTGTTGACCCCCCAGGCTGCTGCAGTTGCTTTGCTCTGATAGCTACAAAAAAGGGGGATGAATTCTCCATCCTGATGTTTGTTCTTTTGATGTGGGCATGATGGTGAGGCAAATTTTTTTTAAGCTCTCCTCATGGAGGTGCTGGCTTGTATTCACTGGCTGTAGGCTAGAAATGATTTCTGTAAGATGTGCCTTATTGTTTTCCAGTTAAGAGAAAATGTTTTTCTTTGTGGCATCATTTAATACAGAACCAATACCACTGTCACCAAATGGCATCTGTGGCGTTCTGTGTTGTAACTCAGATACTGTGAAAAAGGATCTGAAAATGACTATCTTGATTAGAACTTGAGGCACATAATTGGTGGCCAGTGACTAGTGGTGTGCCCACTGGTAAATGCTAAGTACAATAGCATTTAAGATTATCTTTAGTAATCTGAATGATGGGAGAGAGTGAGCACTCATCATGTTTGCAGATGACACAAAAATGAGTAGGGGAGTGGCTGATACACCAGAGGGTCATATTACCTGGGCAGGTTGGGAAATACGCTGACAGGAACTTCTTGTAGAGGAACAACCTCATGCATGAGTGCATGCTGGTGGGTCAACCATCTGTGAAGTAGCTTTGCAGTAAGGGACCTGAGGTTCCCAATGAAGAGCAATGAACTTCCACATTCAACGTTTCCATTGTGGAAATGAAGGCTATTGAAGGCTGAGCTGAATAGGAGGGGTGCTGGCAGAAGGCTAATGGAATTGATCCTTCCTCTCTCCTCACCATCCCTTATCTGGAGTTTGGGGTCCAGTTCTGGGCTCCCCAGTACGAGAGAGAAATGGACATTTTGGAGGGAGTCCTGTGAAGGATCGCTCTGGACTCTCCTGTGAGGGAGGCTGAGAGAACGAGCTGTTCAGCCTGGAGAAGAGGAAGCCTGGGAGGGAATCTTATCAATGTATATATGTAAATATCTGAGGGAAAGGAGAAGAGAGGGTGGTGCCAGGCTCTTTTTTAACTGGGATCCATTGCTGTGAAACACAGGAGGTTCCCTCTGAACATTAATAAATACTTATTTACAGTAACTTAACACTGGTGCAAGCTGCCTGGATTAGTTGATCATAAGCTCACGTCCATTCTGTGAAGTGGCAAAAACTGAGCCTTTTTAATCGCTCAGTACGCCAAGTATTGCCTGGCTGTACTTGTGGTGTAACTTCTTTCCAGTAAGTATTTCTATATAGCAGATAAGTTGAAATGTGATTGGTGTAATGGTTGGTTTAACCTGTTTTTATCTCTCTCTTCCTGCATGTTTTTAGGCATATCAAACATTTGTGTTGACTTAAGTCTTCAAGTATCTTCCTCATCGCATGCATTTCTTTTTGCACTGCATGTTATATACAGTTGTTTCCTGTGAAAAGTCATAAGTTGCTCTGAAAGTAATGCCTCCTGTTTATTTCCATAACTACAACAGATTAAAAGAACTCAATATTGCTATTGATTGAGCAAAATCTCAGCTCTAAATCACAATTTTTCAACATAGGTTAGACATAAGGAAGGGAAGAATGTAAGCTTTTTTTAAATAGGAGTATGATGGCTCATGTGTTATACTTTATGAAGGACTAGTTATTTCTGCTTCAGCAGTCCTTTTTAAACCTCCAGCATTTCATCTTTGAATCGCTTTATACAGATAGAAATATGTCTGATTTCTGAGCATTGTATCCATCAGTCCCTAAAAGTATTGAAAAATCTTAATTATCAGAGCAGAACTACTAAAAAAAAAAGCACAGCTGTCCTAGTATTTTAAGTCATCTTCAGTATTGTAAACTAGAAAATTCAATAATCATGTACAGATTGTAAAAAAGCATGAAATATACTCACTAGATTGAGTTGGACATTTGATTGAAGAAAAATTATCAGTCTTTATAGGAAGTTGTATTCTCTCAAGAATATGTTCTGGGCAGTACTTTCTGTTGTGAGCATGAATGAACAGGATCATATTGTTATTATAGGCAGTCATCAAGTAAGTAAATTTTTTTTTTGCAGCAGCTGACTGGAAAGAGAAATGCTACCTTGAATGAATTGTTTCCTTTCTGCAGCCTGACCTCCTCCTACTTAGTTCTGAAGGTGATAAATCACTCACTGAAACAACAGCAGGCGTCCTTATTAATAACAACCCTCATCTTTCTTGGCAGTTGCTCCAAGTGCAAATAACACAATAGTAGTGTGGTGGGTTTTTTTGTTGTTGTTTTGATTTTTAAACTGGAAGTGATGTATATTTTCTGCTAGATGGGAAATTTGCCTAGAGCGAAGGGAGCCTTCTATTGCCAGATTTAAGATTTGACTTGATTTGGTTGGTCTTGGTGCTTCATGTTTCAGACATGGGCTTGTAATACATAACTGTGGGTGGGCAAAAGAAGAAGTGGGAAGGTCAGGCTGTGCTACTGTAAAGAGAATTAATTGCTGTTGACATCTTAGTGAAATTCATGAGCTGACCCTTGTCATTCATTGGAGAGAAAAATAAAATGGGATTTTTTTAAAGCAAAGGATTTTTTTTTTAAACCTCTAAAACTGTTTTTGTTGTTGTTTGTTTGTTTGTTTTTTAATTTAAGAAAAAAAGGTACATCTGTGAACATTCTGGATGTTACCATTGTCTTCTGGTAAAGTTTCCATAACTTTTTTCGTTTTGAGGTTGCCAGTTTGAGAGGCCTTTATTTCTCGAGACCAGTACAGTAAGCCAGATATGATGCTAGAGGATGGACAAGGTACGTCTACATTAGTGTTTTAATTTGGAGCAGGAATGTGCTTTGGCACTGGGTTATGAGTTGAAAAAAATTCAGTTACGCAAACTGATTTCCTTTGAATGAAACTAAACTGGATATTGCTCTTTAGGAATGCACTTGATCTGGTTCCTACTCCTAACTGGCATTTGGTCCATGAGACCATACCAGAGCTTGTTCTCTAAAAACAAACAAACAGAAAATTCTACTGTTGACACTACTTGCTTATTTAGAAACCTCAATTCTGTTCTTACTAAGCAGAAGTACTGTGCATAGGACTGGAATGAGTAATTCTGTGTTTGCCATAGGCTTCTCCAATTACGGAGATGTTCCTTGCATATCTGTCATGTAGAAGACTTAAAAAGGTAGACGTTTGCCCTGCCCCATAGTTCTGCTTACCGAGGAACATGTTAATTCCTTCTTCAGTAGGTTTGGCTGGGTCATTTGTCTTTGCTGTATTGCTTCATCTTTTATTGCAAATGGATGCCACCAAGGTCTCGGAACTTCTTTTGATCCTTTTCATATGTGGAACTCAGAATGTGAGTTGCTAAGCACAAGTGAGGACTTTTTCTGTTCCGAACTTGATTTTATCTGCCTTCTTCAGAATTCATCAGTTACAGATCAATGCAAGTAACATGGGAATAAGACCAGTCTTTTTAATGCAACAATTCATTCATTAGAAATGTATGTACTTTTAGATGACCTGGAAGTATATGCAAATCAAGGATAGCTCTGGGAAGCAGCATTTACTGGCTGAATACTCTTAATGGAAATTGCAAAGTGGTTCTGGTTTGTTGATTTTAGGTAGAGAATGTAATCTTCTTATTTCTGTAGTATAGGATAATGTAGTAAAGACTACCACAACTATTTTCCATGCATGAACGCAAATCACATTTCATTGACATTAAATGCTTGTTAGAAAAAATCCTCTCCAGGTACTGAATGTCATTATTTGCCTGAAGATGCTCAGGTGAATCAGAAAAAGACAGACAAAACACAGAACGATCCTCAAGTATCTTAATGTGCCTGTTGGGTTGAAAATGCCATTCACTGTGTTGAGCACCCTTCCTAATTTAGTGTTGTCTTCAACTGCAGTGCAGTATGAGCAGTGTGAGCCACAATACTGATCCCTGGCATACTGTGCTTGTTGCTGAACACCAGTTACAAGTCAGATTACGGTTTACCAGTTTTTGAGCTCTGCATTCTACTGTTTTCACACCATCTAGCAGTCTGTTTATTCAGTCCTCATCTCCTTAATGAGAACAGAGTGAAAGACAGTAAGAAAAGCCTTCCCGAAGTCAAGTTATATTGCACCGATTTCCCCTTACATTTATAGCTGGACATTTTGTTGTAGGAACCATCCCATCATAAGTCCATTTTGGATGTTCTTGTTACTACTGCCTTGCTGTCCTTCATGTGTTTGTGAGCAATGTTGAAGAAGGCTTCATGACTTTTCCTGTGACTGCACTGGGATGAGCTGTGGTGTACTTAAGTGAACAGATTTTAAAGATGTCAAACACAGAACATATATAATTTAGAGAGTATTTTACATACGCAGTGTAAACCGTGTTTTAGTAATTGAACATCTTTCAATTTGGTCAGTTAAATCTACAATATTGAGCAGCAATATCCAGTATTCAGGATTTTAACTGAACTTGAATAATAATGTAATCTTTGTATACTTTGAAAGATAAGATAATATTTTTATGGTTTATTTCTTCTCTTATCATTCTTTTTCAATGTCATTTAGCTCTCACATTTTCTCTATTAAAAAAAACAAACAAAAAAAAAAAACACAAACAAAAACCCAACCAAGAAATGCATTCTCTTTTCTTGTGGAAAATAATACATTAATTTCATTTAAATTGAGTGACAGTTACATAATTCAGTTTTCTTTTCAAGTCCATGAAAATGAATGAGCAAGGTAAGGTATGCAGGAGTAGAATAGAGTTTGCCAGATTATAAGCAATGATAGTTGCAATCCCTTATTGGTATAATAATATTTATAACAGTAGATACAAAGATTTTGTGTGCATGTGTAAATCAAAATAAGAGAAAATTCTGAAGTTTCATTTATTTTTATCATAGTACGTATTTCAACATATGAAACTGGATCAGTAAAATAAAGCTTGCACTCAAGGTTGCATTCAAATCAAAACAGAATTATTAACCTTTCTCCTAATAAATATGTAAATAAGCCCAGAGTGTTTGCATCTGGAAATTAGAATACCTAAATGATGTGATACATATGGGTGTACTGCTGATTGTGTACTTTAATATAAAAGGAGAAAAGATAGCTGGTTAACTCTGGAGGTGAAACCAAGATTCAAATCAGAGTTATTGAAGTTCAGTTGTATTCTGGCCTGTCTGTTTCCGGTTTCAGGTACAGAAAATTCAGCTTCAATAATAAATAGTGGGAGGTGACCATTTAAGAAATCTTTTGAGGTTGGATGGGTAAATTTCTATCAAATTTATAGGCAAGTAACTTACAAATGTCCAATGAGTAGACCTTTTTTTTTTTTTTTTTTTTAAAACATGAAGGAGTCATTTGCTCACATAGAGCAATACATATACTTTGGAGTTTGTTCTTCCCAGTCAGCTATTCCAGTTTTTCATCTCTAATGCTGCAGAAGTGATACTGAAATCAGACGCTGCCCACTGGTTCTTCTCAATGTGAAGTGGGGTAATATTTTGTGGAGGGAAGGCTTTATACAGGGGTTAGAATTTGGTCCATATGAATTTACAGAATCTTAGCATGGAACACATGTTTCACTTGTTGTTGATCAGCAGTTCTGTAAACTCTTTGTGACTGTAGGAGGAAGTAAACCTTGCACTAGCCAACTCCACTCATATGCTCTCATGCAGACTTTCTGTCTTGCTAATTGCCGAAGAAGTTTCACTTCTTACCTTGGATATCCTTTAGTTAACCCAGCAAGTGATGCTGGAATGGAAAAGAAAAAGCACACTGAGAAGTTAAGCATTGTGGAAGCTTGTGTCATGCTGCATGAATAAATATTTTTGAGCAGGTGGTATTGCCTAACACCGTTACATCATATGAAAAAGGGCCCAAGTGTTTTCAAAGCTCAAACTTCTTGCACTGATTTCCTAATTCAAAGTCATCTGTTTTGAAAAACAAGTAAATGTATCAGAGCTTATAAGGGGGGATGTTGTGAATGAATGATGGTACATACCGTTAAGCTTCGCAAGTTTAAATGGTGTCAGGATCAATTTTAGGAAACCCTTGTGATATCAGGATTTTTTTTCTCTTGCACCTGAGATTTTGTTCATAGCCAGCACTAGGGAAATTCTATGAAGTCTATTTTCTGTATATCTTCATAATTAATTTCATTTTCAGTCAATTTAGAGCATCATTAACATGTATACACAGGAATCAGTGCATGGTATCTGCCAGCTGACCTGAAGCCAACATAGATTAAAGAACAAAAGTAGTCAAAAGGGAGATTGTGTGTCATTATGAAGTACTTCAGTGTGTTTTCTATTATGTGAGTAATGAACCTTTAATTTTGGATAAACTTGTTTACAATTGCAGCTTGATGCACAATTATGTGGTTTTGATAAGCAGAGATAATTTAGACTGAGAACCAACCAAGAAATGTTTATCTTGAGAGTAAATGTTATTTCACTTCCAGGTATAGTGAAACGGGAGTGTATTTTCAAAACTGCATGTCAAGTCTTCGTAAAACATAATACATTAATAACTGCAGCATGCGAAAAGTTGTCTTTAGCCATCTCATGAAAATCATTCTCTGTAATATTTGGGCCTGTAATGCGAATTCTCATTTTGTTCACTTCATGTACCTGTGAAAAGGTTTCAGCAATATGTAGAAGGGTGTTTCATAATTTAGTAACAAATTATTGATGAAGTTGATGATAAGCAATTCTGAAGCAGATGTTTACATGGATTGTGCCTTGAGCTTTCCCGGTAACCATGGAATTTAGAATACTGAAAGTCATGAAATTAATTTTAGTTAAGTACTAAACTTTTCCTCTAGTAACTGTTTCTGGGAGTAACAACTGTTTACCCCTTTTGCCCCCTGGTGATCTTCCACTTTACTTAGTCTTAGCATTCTAGAATGTAAGAAATTGCTAATGGCAGTGAGATGAGAAAAAAGTTTTTAGCTAAGATTATGATGTAGTAGTACCTCAGTACTGTAACTTCATTGTATTCTTTTCCGTAGCTACATTGGCCAGTTTTAATAATACATAATACATAGATGAGAATTTCTTTTAACTTTCTTCTCTAAGAAGAAAACACTGTTAGTTTACCTTAGAGAAGTACTATTCTAAAGAGTAGGCTTTGTAATTTAGCGTAATTTCTAGAGCAAAAAAACGAATTTTCAAGTCATCAATAATTATTTGTGTCTGGAGCAGGAGATGTTGTATTCCGTCTCCTCCCATGCCTAAATTCAAAACACATGAAACAAACCTGAAATATTTTTTTCTCCTCCTGCAAATAAAAATTGTCAAATAACAATCTGAGTTTTAAATTTGGCAAATAATGCAGTTCAGATGCAGATGGTGTATGTCCCTTTAGAAAGTCAGTTATATGCCAAGTGTAAGCAGCAAAGTATCTGGCCCATTAACTTGCTCCAGAAAGAACTGTCACAGGAGGGCCAAAATTAGCTATCATAATGTGGATGCACACCATTGGAGTGACATTTTCATAACATGTTAAGTGAGCAACTAATGGAAACTCAATCTGTAGATAATATTGTGTTGTCCTCTTTTGACATGTATGCTCTCAGGGAGGATTTGTGCTTTCCGGATATGTGGAGGTAATGTAGAATGGTGAAAATAGTAATGCTAATGTAGAACAGAAAATTCTTACCTCTTTTTTTTTTTTTTTAAATTAATTCTGTTTACTTTTAACAGTTTGATCATTTCAGATCTCCTTTAAAAATACACCTCTTGCAGTCTCTGTTAGCAGTTTTATCTTCAAAAACACTGAAACTACTGTTTTTATGCCTCGTCTTACAGAAAATTGCAAATGAGATGCCTGAAAAATAAAAGCAAGAATCCAGCACCTTTACCTTAAGATCTTAGATGCATCTTAGCATTAATAATATGAAGTTCCTTCCTGCTTTTTAAATAAATGTTTTCCACTAAAAGTGTCAAAGGAAAAAAAAAAAGTGTGAATTTCTTTCTGTTGTAATACAGGAGAGAGAGGGAGAGAGAGCTAAAAAAAAAAAAAAAAAAAAAAAAAAAAGAATAAAAGGAAAAGGTAAAGACAAGGTCTTCCTAGCAAGATTGCAGTCTCACAGAGAAATTATGTCTGAAACAATTCACTCCACAGCACACTGTTTTTCTTCATAGCAGAACTGTAAAGTCAGTGCCTTTTGGCAGAGATGCTCGAAAGTCTTTCCACAGGCTTCATGTAATTGGGGAATTAAGAAGCCAAATACTTACAAAGAAAGCAAGAAAATGATGCAACTGGCTCAAAATTCAAGTCGTCATAACATAATAGCAGTGTTTTATTTTTAGATAATGCTACTTATAATGCCTAATGTGATGGTCTGGATCGTATGCCAATGTCATAAAAGGCATCATAAAGCTGTGAATGTTGATTGCAGCTCCTACAACTTTAAGTATATGCTTACTCTGGCTTTCATTTGCATTGCTTTAGGCCACCATTGGGGTATTCTGTGGCTTTCTGGGTAATTATTTTTGGGCAACATGATGATATTCCATGCTGATATGTGAGTCTGTACAGCTAAAATACAACCACAGTAGTTCATGACATGTGTAATATTCTTTATTTTCAGTTGTTCAGCTTCAGTAGTGCTTGGTCTGAAAATACTGAATCATAAAACAAAATGATATGCAGGAAGAGTGATAACTGTTTTTGCTTGAGTTTTTCTAAATTAGTTTAGGGTAGAGAGACATATTGGTCAGAATACTTCTGGGTTTTGTTTTTTTGTGTGTGCGTAGTTTTAGTGAACTGTTGATAAAGACAAAATTTATGCAGAAAATTGGGTTTCAGTCTTTTCCTTTTGTTTTGACATGGACTGCATTACCCTCAATGACTTAGCTTTTCCAATACCCAAAGTTCAACCTACTGTTTTCCCTGTCCTTTCATGCACCACTTTCCCATGTGCATGGATGCTTGAGAAACACTCTTTGTATCTGGACATTGTGAGCATTGGGAGACTTAAGTGGGAGAAGATGTGGATCAAATTGAAGGAGAGAATGGGTTGGGAGGAGTAAGGGAGTTTGCAAAGTAATGCCTGCGTTCTGTACTGGGACTTAGGAGAGCTAGGTTGGTGCAGGGGAGCTCTGTAAGGCAGAGAGGCTGGCCATGATGCAGCCACAGTGGAAGCGTGGGTGGGGGACTGTGTGTAGTGTGTGGTCAGACCATGGGCATGTGCAGGGACACTAACCATGGGTAGGGCAGAACTGCATGTGCAGTTCTGATAATTGAATTAATCTACTTCTTTGGTTTTCAATTTTACTGTTACGTGTTGATTTCAAGGCTCAAGTGCACAGATTTGATTTGGTTACCAGTATTTTATAATGAAGCATGTAAGAGAGACTTCAAAGAGAATCCTTGTAGGGATAGCACCTCTTTAATGTAGTTTTCCCAGAGACACTGTCCAGGAACGTTGTGAATGGTTAGTATAGCTAGTCCCTACTGAAGAAAAAGTCAAAAAACATGGGGTGGAGAACCATTCAGCAGCTTTCAAGCATGAAGAATAAAGTGACTTGCTTAACTACGGACTGGGAAGAGAGAATAGATGAACAATTTGAATAATTTTGGCCACTACTGTTTTGTGTAGAGTGCTCTCAGATAGCGTCTACCAGAGGTAGTATGTAAGCCACACAATACTTACTGTTCCAGAGTACTACCTGACAGTGCACTCAGGGAGCCTGGTATTTGCTCTGGGTCCTGTGGTGATGAAGCTTTGCAGATCTTTTCTGTAGTGGCAGATCTGTGGTTTGTGACGTGTGTGCCTAGCACCCTTCAGGCTTCACACAGCCACAAGCTGACTGTTTTCTTTATTTCATTTTTAAAGTCAACCACACTGCTGAGAAAATATAGCAAAATTGTTGTGTTTTATCTCTTCATTGTGTTGACTTTATTCAAGAGTCTACTTGGATTAAAAAAAATAATTCTATTTTTACTGTTGATGATAAAGTATGTACTATAAGTTAAAAGAGAACTATGTGGCTGACTGAATCCCTAAGTTGGGTCATTAGATAGCAAAACTGTTCTCTGAGAACCTCTGAATATCCACAGTGGTTATCATACTGTAGTTACCATGCTTGTTTCTCTATCCTTTTAAAGGACCCTTTCTGTGAATGGGAATTTGTTTACAAGAATTTTAAGCCATTCCAACAGCATGGCTCTGTGCCCTATACCACTGAAGAAAAAGGGACTTGTGAATTGTCTTATTAGTCCCTCACTAAATGATTGCAGCAGTTGGTTGACCTTCAGAGAAATGGGATGCTGCTGGTGCTCTCCAGAGGCTGACATTATTAGTGCTGGCTGACCTCAGGGAACTGGGTGACCTCCATTTCACTTTCCAATCTCCCAACATCAAAACAAAACAGTATTTTGCAACATAATGTGAATAAAAGGCAAGGATGTTTGTTATATGTAGGGGAAGCGTAAAGGTGGTTGTTGTAGGTATGATGAAAGACACAAGGCAGTATAAACTCATGTAATAATAAATATGTAGGTAGGTTTTCACTTAGAGGTCAGTGGACATAAACTTAATTTTTGCACATATCATGATTCTTAATTTTTAGGAAGGGAATTTGTCATCATCGTGTATTAATTACAGAGTTGTCGTTCGCATTCCATTCATGGTATTACATGCTGTGCAGCCATCACATGCATGGCATTAAGTATTCACTGTTTTTTAAATTGGTAGGTTATCTATGTTTTTCTTACTGAGAAGAAAAAAATAAAAGGCTGCAGCTGACTTGAAATTTTAGGCCACTGTTATAAAATCCTCTAATGATTCCACCAGTATTTCACAAAAGCATAATATGTGTATTTAACTATGCTGTTTTCAGCTCACTGGAGAAAATAACTGATGTATTCTTTTCCTTGTCATTATTGATAATGTTTGTAGTCAAAACCTGTACTTTTTCAAGCTGAAAAAAAACAAAAAAAAACCCACAAAAAAAAAACCACCTTGAAATTTTAGACTTAAAATTTTCATGCTTCTTTTGTACTTGTCTTTGTACGCTTGTACGTATGCATGCAGTACAATCCTGCATAACCACAGCATGATATCATCTAATGATGCCAACAAAAATGAGAGTAATTATTTTGTTTTACCTTGTCAGCAGCAAAGCTTGCTATTATTCAGTCTGCTTTTTTCTTCCTTCACTATGGGCTCACACTGGCTTGTTTCTGGAAAATTAAGTTTTCAGTTAGTGATTCAAGAAACTAGGACATGCTTGGTTTGCAATTGTGAAGTTTCTGTGTCTGTCCTTGCTAAAGAATGCGTAGTGGCAGTTATGGTGCTATTGGACGTGCCTTGTCTTGGCTTCCTTCCACTATGCCTACTACTCTGGCAGGACTCTGAGAATTTATTAGAGGATTTATGGATCAGATTCTTGAAAAATGCTCTGGGTACACAAATGTGACCTGGTCTTCTAGGGTATAACTTGGAAGAGTTGTTAAGCACCACATGTCCAAGAGCATGTCATCACTATATTGTCCGTAACAGAATTAAAAATCCAGAGTTTCCTCCTCATTCTTCTGGCAAACTGGAAAAGTTATCAAGTAAACTCCAGTGGGAGTTGCAGCTGTATGAGAGTCTTTGGAACAGGCACCTGAATTTCAAACAAATGATGGATTAACACAATGTGCCAAATCTACTGTTTGATGTTAGGCTAATTAGCAGTTGCTATTTACCAATTTATTAAAGAAATTTGTTTTGATCCTGCTACTGGAAAAGCTGAATTATGTGTTTTATTGTTTAGGTCTAAGTGTCACATTAGATATGTTTGCTTTCTCTGGCAATCCCAGAGGATGAAAAGCCAGGAAAAGTAAGCAAATCCATTTGGAAGGCAAGTGTGTGTTTAGATAGCTACTTGTCAAGGTAGCTATCTTTGTGCCCTCTGCTGTACCCTACACAGTGATCTGAAGCCTCTAAGCCTCCTCCCCAACATGCTCTGGTAATGGTTCCACAACTAAATTTCAACAGGGCTGTGTATGTGAAATTTATTCAAACAAATTTGCTGTGTTTCAGTATAATGTGTCACAAAATAGTCCTGCTTGGGGTTGTAACTTTTGGGTTTTTTTCATATTGACAGTCTGAAAGCCATGATGTTTCTTTATGTATGTCAAGCCACTCTGGTAGTTTTAATCACATATACATGCTACACGTCTGGTTCTGTTTTCCTTTAGATCGCAGAACCATCTTAAACTGCCTTTCCTTCTGGCATCAAAGTATGTATTGTTTAGAGTTCAGTGAGACAGAAATCTTGTCAGAATATTGAAGCCAGAGGTAGTTTCAGATTGAAATAGATTCAGCTAATTAAATAACAGCGCTGACTTTTCTGACACTGAAAAGAATGATGTATTGTAGTACAAATTGGACCTTGGCTCAGTACTGAATAACATCCATAATTGACCTTGGATCATACAATTTTTGTAGGAGTGTGTGAGGAGAAAGAACTCCAAATTTGAGATGAATCTCTTTAGCAGCAGTTTGGAAGGTTTTCTAGCAGGTGGGATGTAGGAGGGAAGTAATTATATAACCGTGATCCATAAAATGTATTTTATATATATATATATATATATATATATATATATATATATATTTTCCTGATGTTTCCAAGAATTTAACTGTTAGCTGTTTTCATTTTAACCTCTGTCATGGAACGTTAACTAAGAACAAATCCAAGTTGCATCATGGCTAAGTCAACAATCCCTTTCGTAACTGCAGTTTCAAGAGTGAAGCGATTGTTAAGAAGTACACTTGGTGTTTGTGTTTCGTACATAAATCTTTGGTGTTAGAACTACTTGCAGATACAAAAAGTCCTTTCTCATCAAACAGATGTCCATTTTGCAGGTGGAAATTATGTGATGAGGCAGTCTGAATCTGCTGAATATATATGAGCTGTATGTAAACAGCTCATTTCTCTAATAAGCAATTATGATTCTGGCTGTTATTTGTTCTTATCAAGCTGCATTCATGATTTCTGTCTCCTCTGCCCAAGAAACACTCAATGTCAATTGAGAACCTAGAATGCACAGTGATGATGTTTGGGCAAGATCTTTGTTTACTGTCAAGTGGTTTCTTTGTTGTTTGTTTTTTTATTTTTTAATTAAGTAGATTTCTTAACTCTGTACTTTATCAAATTGCAGATTGTTTAGTGTTTCCTTTAAGAACTGTATGCACACATAGAATGAGATCCCAAATTATAAGCCATCCTCATGCACCTGATAACTAACAATGTCTAACCCGGTGTTCTCTATTCAAAACAAGAAGTATTGTTTTGACAAAAAGTATTCAAATAGCAATGAAACACTGATTTATCAGCAGTGCACACATCCACATGATTACCATGAATTTTCAGTCTAACGGTTTAATGAATATTAGAACTAAGAACTGTAAGCAAGAGCAAGCAATAATTTTGACTACAGAAAGTAAATGAGGATTTCTGTGTAGCAGAGAACTGGCAGACAGGAGTTTCATCCAGTCAAGGATGCATGTGCTCCAAGAATAGACAGTGATAGTAGGTTGCTGGGTCATTCTGGGACTTGAGAGTCCCAAGGATGATCTGCCTAATGATTTCATGATCCCTTGCTGGCACACTTCCTTCTGCATCTGAAGTCTCACACTATTGAGTATCCCTGTTTAACGTAATCATTGATGATGGCAGCTGCACTTGAAATGCTCTTAGGTGATGTGAAGCTCAGGAATTTAAGATTCACTGCCTTACAGATTATTTATTTATTTATTTATTTATCTAAGACAATAATGTATTTTGAAAGAATAGGGGAATTTTGGTACTTCTCTTTGAATATTATGAATTAATATTGTGTAAGTTCTTTCTTTCCAAATGCCTATTTCTTTTTGAAGAAACAGTCTCAGCACAAGGCAGGTCTTTTCAAACTGAGATCAAAGACAGTGAGCTGTGCTGAAGTAAAAGTGCTGATGAGCTGAAAGCTGCAAAGATCCTAGGGGTGTTTGGGCCTCTGGTACTGATATATCTATCTATCTATATATATTTTTTTTAAATGAGCCAAAAATAATTATAGCTGAAGGAATACTGGGTTCTACAAGCAAGTCAGACACTATGAGGTGTGCCGATAAGAGTCTGAAAAAGAGATCCACATACCTAAATATATATATTACATAACCCACTTGGGACTTTATTAATAAATAACACATTTTTTTCAGAAAGTCCTATTTGATGTGATTCGTGTTCTGCAACAGAATTTTGTGCTCTGCAGAGGTAATAGCCTGCCCAAGCAACTAAAGCAGAACTGAAGAAATAAATAATCCATTAACCAAAGACTATGATATGGATGGAAAGCACAAAGCCTATGCATTTGAGTTCCCATACAATGTATGTGTGCAGAAGCATGGAAAGATGTTACACTGGCCTGAAGTAATAAAATTACATATCGGGTTACATCTGAAAGCTCACTGTACAGATGTATGTGTTTCAAATCAGAAAAAAATAAGTGATCCCCAGTCTTCCTTACTACAGCCATCTGCTTGTTATTGACAGTCCCGTGAGGTAGCAGTAGATGTTTGTGAGCTTTTGTGGCAGTAAGATGCAGCTTCATTGCTGTGTAATTTGAGATGCTCTTTGTTGGATTTTGAAAATTCAGCCCAAATTTTGTGTGCTTGAATGTGTGGGGTACCTGTTGTTTTTAAATTTATTGTTTGATTTACATCTTACAACCAAAAGGGATTTCTTTGTAAATTTATGGGGTTGGAGCTGTCTTACTGCTTGCTCTTTTTGTCAAAGATTAGAAGTAAATGATTGGTAATACAGGGAACTTTTGACTTCTGAGCTGATGTTAGGAAAATGTTAAATGTGTAGAAAGCCTGGCATGAATCAAAAGAAGCAATATAATGTATCTCTTGGACACTGTAGTTTGTTCATTCAGGTGACACACAATTTTCATAGAGCGCCTAGTTGTCCTGATTTCTCTACAGAGAAATCAAAATGAATAGTCTGGCAAAGTAAAGGAATTGTTTGAATAAGACCATAGGCTCAGGTCTAGGAGGAATTCTGTGGGCTCTGAAGAGTTGGTATGACAGGTGGAAGGGATATCATCCAGAGGGGATCTTGACAAACTTTAAAAGTGGGCCCAGGTGAAACTAATGAGATCTAACAAGGCCAAGTGCAAGATACTGCACATGGGTCAGGGCAGTCACAGACAGGATTACGAACTGGGAGAAGAACTTCTTAAGAGCAGACCTGCAGAGAAGAACTTAGGTTCTGGAGAGCAAAGTACTTGACATGATCCAGCACTGTACACTTGCAGCCCAGAAGGCCAACTGTATCCTGGACTGCATCAAAAGAAGGGTGGCCAGCAGGGCAAGGGAGGTGATTTCCCCCCTCTAGTCTGTCCTCGTGAGGCCCTATCTGGAGTACTGAGTCCAGGCCTGGGGTCCCCAGCACAAGAAAGTTGTGGAGCTATTGGAGTGGGTCCAGAGGAGGGCCACGAACATGATCAGAGAGTTGAAGCACATCTCTTGTGAAGAAGGGTTGAGGGAGCTGGGGCAGCCTTGTTTGCAGCCTTCTAGTGCTTAAAAGGGGGTTATAAACAGGATGGAGTCTGTCTTTTTATGTAGTCTGATGATAGTGATAGGACAAGGGCGAATGTTTTTAAAGTAAAATTCAGATTAGATGTTAGGAGGAAATTCTTTATTCAGAGCATGGTGAGGCACAGGCTGCCCAGAAATTCCACATCCCTGGAGGCGTTCGTGGTTGGATGGGTCCCTGGAGTGCCTGATCTGATGGGTGGCAGCCCTGCCCTGCTCATGGCAGGGGGGTTGGAAATAGACAGTCGTAAAGGTCCCTTCCAGCCTAAGCTATTCCGTGATTCTATTATCAAAAAGCTATTTTTATGCATCAAGAGGGTTCTTAGCTTTTTGACATGGGTGGCTCCAGTAGATAGCAACAGGTTGTGTCTGGGGATTCTGAGTTCGGTGTGGAAGGTGCTTTAGAGAAATAAGAGAATGGAAACAAAATAGTAAGGATTTACATATTTTTTTTCAGTTCGTGTCTCTCTTGTGATAAGTACCAATTATAGCTGTATGTGGGCATGTGTATGCTTCAACTGTTACCTAACCTGGAGAGCTGAATCATAAAACAAAAATAGCCCCAAAAGATATGTGGCCATGTCTGAACTACTTGGCAGGTTGATGGTTTCAACACAGGGTACAGATCCTGCATAAATTGATCTGTATGGTTTGTGGCATTATGTCCATATTTTCCATGTTCATAAGGGAATATCCAAAACATACTCTGACTTAGTTGTCACAAAAGTAATCACAGTACAAAGAAAACATACAGCATATGTGGTAGCTGTCATTCAACCGAACTGTAGTTACGTGACTTGTATTTTTAGAGACAAGGACACAGCCAGATCCTTAATGGGCACTGCAGTACAAATGGATGGAAAGCATTTAGGAGTTCATAAGATTAGCACTATACCAGATGGTGATCAAACTCATAAAAATAGACTCTAAAACTATGATCCGTATAAGTAAGATTCTGGCAAACATGTGGAAGAGAATAAAAGTTCTCAGTGATAACTCCTATTGTCCTGTGACCACTAACCTGATGAGCATGACAAGATTAATGTCCTAAGACTAACAGTGAAAAGGTTAGATACGTATTATCTAGGACTAGGAGAGGTGTAAGACTGTAACTGTGTCAGCTATAAAGAAAGTGTGAAAAAGTTTTCTTTGCCCATAAAGCCTGAATAGAATCTATGCAAAAAAAAAAAAAAAAAAAAAAAGAAAGAAAAAAGACAAAATCCAATCTAACTTTGTGCCAGATGAAAAAGTAAACAAACAGAAAAAAAAACCAACAGCATAAATAAAAATAGATAATAAGATTTCAGTCTCACTGGAAAAAAATGAGGAGCTTGTAAAGAGAAAAATAAGGTTTATGGTACACAGTAGAGAGTGAAAGAAGGCCTCCACGGAATATAAAGCAACTGTAAAAACACAAAGGGAGAGAAAAGGAATTTTCTTTTACTGCACGGTTTCAGGTTGATGAATTTGAATCTTCCCAATTTTCATAGCAATGTCAGGAAGTAGCTCATCATGTAAATCAAAGGGCAAGGCTAGGAGTACTGCATGTGGAGGAAACAAAGTCTCTGTGGCAGATGGCCTCGTGTTTTCAAAGGGTTCACAGGATCAAGAGGTTTATGGACTGAATTGCTGCCTACTTTATTTGGAAAATCCTCATTCCTTCTTTCAGACAATATGACACTGAGGAAATCTTCGGGGCAACCTCACAATACACTTATTTGTGATTTGCCCTGCAAGTTTTTCTCAATCCAGAATAGCAGGAGTTGGTCTCAAGTCCAAAGGCATTATTTTTTAGCAGTGCAGCCTTTGAGGGTATGCTAACAACGTGTATTTGCAAGCTTACTGTTCATGTTCAGTCATGCAATCCATTTTCCTTTAAATTGTTCAAGTTGATACAGCAACATGATTTCTAAAATTTGGGTTAGTTTTCCCATAAACGCACTTAATTTGAATAAAGTACTTCATAAGCAAAGCAAGATAGCTACCATCAGTCATCCCTAATATATCAGTATACTCAAAAAGCCTGCAGCTGGATTCAGACTTGATCGGGTTGTTGATATATCTAACTGTATTTGGGTCACAGTATGGCCACGATGAAGTCAAATAGTAAGATGATAGTGATAAGAGAAAGACTAATCACTTACCTAAACACAATTGAAAAGATAGCTTATGTACAAGCCATTGGTTTTCTTCTCTTTGATAAATGCATGTAACTTTTTTTATTTTTTTTTATCCCAAGCTTAATCTGCTAATGGTCTTTAAAGAAGGTGATTACTTTTTAGCCTGGTACATATTTGATTGAACGTGTGTTACAACAGCACTGATCGTAGCCTTTGGGACAGAGTCAGGTTGTCAAATCAAAATGTAACAGTAATTTTATTTTTGGTAACAGAAGTCTTTCTAGATTTTTTACATCAAACAAAATCAGCCTTTTCTGTAGCTTTGTCACTATCCTAAAGCTCTGAAGCATCATTTAATACAAAAAAGCATGAGTGTTGATGTTGAGCTTAGATTTTTGTTACAGAAAATGTGTATATGCTTTCTGAATAACAGTGTGCAGCTCAAGCGATCACAGCACTACCGTTCATGTGCAAGCTACAAAAGCACTGTTATTCAGTATATATTTTTTCGCTCTCCTTTCCTCCTAAACCCAGCATTTTTAACAATGTAAGAAGCATATTTTCTCACCATTTAGTAGTTCTTGAAAATTGAATATTTGCATTTTGATTACTGCACAAGTAACAGGATATTTTTATGTCAAAGATTTAAAATACAGTCTCAAAAAGCTAGCAGTAGATGCAAGCAACAATGCTTAATGGCAACAGAAATGCCAAAAGAGAGTGTTATGAGTAAAATAATATTTTTGCAGATGGCCTTTCCTATATTTAGCCTTCTGGGCATTATGTACTGATACTGTTTCTGGTTTTGAACTAATTGAGTAGGTCAATGTAAGATTTTAAAAATGAAGCCTTTAGAGATGTTATTATTATTTATTATTATTATTATTATTATTGGCAGTGTAAAATCAGTAACTCATGAAGATCATATAATAAAAACATCTACTTGTGAGCATCAAGGATATCTTCAGCCTGCCATTGGAAGGAGGCTTTGAATGAGGCTGCTTTATTTACTCAAGCAAAGTGAAACCTAGGAGAGAATATACTTCACCTTATGCTCCAACACATTTTAAAAAAAAAAAAAAAGTCAGAACAGTACGTGCAAAAAGTAACAACTAATGGTACTTGAACAGATGGATTGAAAATAGCCAAATATAAATATATTATTTAGCAACAAACAGAAGTGGAGAAGGAGACTGAGGAAAAGGCTTCCAGGTTTTGTACCAGAAGGAGCAGTTAGGGCAAAGGACCTTGCTTCAGAAAAATTCAGATGTTTCAAAAATTATTAAATATTTATATAGTGGAGTACAGGAGATATTTGCCTGAAAAAGCAGAGCTCTGTGTTTGTTGACATTCCCGCATCCTTGTTTTTAATAAAAATACTGCAAGGGCGGGAAAGAGAAAGAAAATTGCATTCCTATTGTACTGCTGTTCAAACTGTTCTGGATAAAAAAATAAAGTAAAAAATTCTGCTCATTCTATCTGCCTGACTTGAATGTTCAGGAGCAGGAGCAATGTGTTCTGTTCTTTGGACCAAACAGGTTCAGCTGCATTTTTTGCCCACACTGTATGTGCAGCCTCTTGATTCTTGCCAGGCCACTGAGCCCTTGTGTGTGAAGTGTGTGTGCAGTAGTAATATCTGTGCTGATTACAAAAGGGAAGAAGTAAAAGTTATAGTTAAAATCACGGCACAGATAGGCTTGGTTTCATATCTTGCTACAGAATGAAAAAAAGTAATTATTTGGGGTTTCATGCAAATTTGTCTTTATCTTAGAAATGATGAAAGGTGACAAAAAATGCTTAAATGCATTTTTTTTTCCATTTCTGCTTTTTGTTGAATATGGGGAGATTGGCAAGAGAGGCAGGCTCTAATCTTCTAAGAGTGCTTTGAAGAGAAGCGGGTTCCCCCACTACGTCTTCTGCCGCTGATTGCTACCATATCCACTCAGACATGACCAGAATCCAAATGTCTGTCCGTGGTTCTCTTCCCAAATAACCATGTTTGCCTTTGCTTTCATCTTCCAGGTAGGCTAAGCTGTAGTGTTGGATAGAAATTGCTTGTTGAATACATCAGTACTTCTCTGCTGTGGTGTGTGCCTTTCTTCCCATCGTGCAAATGCAGGATCTGTGACTGCTCATTTGTAGCCCTGCTTCTTGAAGAAATTTGGACTCCATAGAGAGCTTCTGCACATCGAAAATCATGGCCCAGCTGACCCCACAAGGCAGCCTTTCCTGAAAGAAGATTACACTGAGAAATTACAGAGGGTACTGAAGGAGCTGATTCAGTGCCATGGATTTGTTGCAAAGCAGTTCTCTGGCACATTCCCCCTTCTCTGTCTCCTCTGTAATCTCATCTACTCAAAGACTTCAGTTGTCATCCACCACAGCTCTGCTGGATGCTGCCTCTGACCCTTCTCACCTGGTCCCGGTGTTTTCTGCATTTGCTCACTGTTTTCTCAGAACAATTTAAGCTCATCCATTGACTGGCAAGCTGAACCAGACACTACCATGCCAACTACAGGTTCTGATCCTTTCCTTGGTCTTTGTATTGGTTCTTCATTACTTACCCACTTTCTCCATGCTATCTCCTTGCTGGGTTTTATTTAAATTTATTGAATTGCATAGTGACAAGAATTAAATTTTACACAAATTTTGTACTGCATAGGCAAAGAGTGATGAATGATGGAGAGGTCTTACCTGACTTTGCACACCACAAAGAGTGCTTGCCTTCACTTGTTTTTAAGGAATTCCTGCACTGATACTGTGTGAATACTTCCCGAGCTGATATATTCCAGTACCTCATTGGCCTGTCCTCTGGAATTTTTTTTGTTAGAATCTAAACTGTGTGATACTGCACTTTGACCACACTCCCTCTGGTAATCACATAACTTCTTTGCTTTTAAGACAGCCTGCAAAGGTACTTTTTGCCTCCTGCATGGTCTGAAAACACCCTCTTAAAACTGCAGTAGTATAAGCAATATGTTAAGGAATTCTCTAAACCGTTCCTTGATGTCGAGAAATAAAATTTACTTGGAACTCTGTAGAAAAGCTTTATTTGTAATCCACAGTATTTTCATTATTAGAAATGTTACCATGAATGTTTTCTATTGTGGTATTTCCTCATTAGTATCTCATGACACATTTTGTTTCAGCTGATTAGTGCCTAGTGTTTATATTTTATCTTCAGGTATGTATAAGAGATACGGAAAAAATTACATGTGTTTCTATCTGTTTTTGTGGTTTCTGCAGTACAAAATTTTTGTGCAAATAGGCTTAAGTAATATAATGAAGCAATGGATTCAGCCAGGTTTAGCCTTTAAATTCTTCTTGCGTAGATTAAATATCAAGATTTCTTTATGATTATGGCAAGCTGCTAATTAAGTAATAACCTAATAACTTAAAAAATCAGTTTTGTTGCTCCAACACTCTGACTGTTGCTAATTATAGACCAATTAGTTCTTGGTTTACTGTCAAAACAAGCTCATGAATGGTTTATTCTTAATGTTGCTAATATCTCTTAATAGTAGAAAATTCAGTACTTTCCTTTTCTTTCAGAAATAAAGAATATAATTTCCCCTATATTCTTAAGTGGAGCACAGAGGAACAGAGCTGTAATTCTTCGATCGCAAACCTAGCACTGCAGAACAGTAAATGAACAAATATAAAGACAAAAGTGTTAATTACAAACAAAAACACTTATTCAGATGCAATAATCTGCTGATTTATTCAACCTTCTTAGTCTATTTAGAGACCAGCTTATTTTGTTTTCACTATTTTAAGCTTTTGTGTTTCCAACTTCACTTACTAACAAAAAGAAACACTGGGTGAATGAAATAGCCTTCTTACATGAAGAAGGAAAATGGCATAGAAAAATGGCTGATCTGGGATTTACAAATACTTTTATTCATGCTTTTAAATATGCGCTATATGCAAAAATCAGTATAAATTTGATGAGATCATAAAAGATCAAATGCATTTACAGGCTTGCTGGCAAGTCTGGCAAATAATCATTATTCTGAGAAGGGAAACGTGCATCAATCTAATCCCTTAAAATAATCTCCAAAATAACTCTAATCCTGAAAATAACTTTTTTGAATTTGTATAAGGATAAAAAAAAAAGAAAAAAAAGAAAAAAGAGGTATTAGGTTAAAAGCTTATAATACAAAATCGGAGTAGATAAAATACCCTAAAGCAGTGGGAGCAATACAATTTTGGTTCTTAAACTGTGTTGGTGGCTGATAAATATGTATATATACGTATCTGTATACATGCATTGTTCTGTCTACCTAAATACCATAAACTGCTTGAAGCATTAAAAACTTCTCTCCTTACAGAGTGAAATGTAGTTCAAAAAATAAAATCTAAAATCCTTCTGTAGGTGCCTCTCTTTTTATAGCCTGTGCATTGGCTGGGAGTTTCCCAGAATGCCATCCATACGGTGGCACTGTCCAAGCAATGGACAAAGTATTTTAGTGGGACACATATTTTGAGTCATAATGAGTACTGACGAATAATTCATAAATCAAAAGATGCTATAAACATTTTACCAATGCCAAAAACATATATATTTTTTTTCATTCCAGTTGTGTTTTCTTTGCTAAGATTCATAGCACAGGTTTCAATCTGTGTCATATTTCAAGATTCTGAAGTTTGGGAAGCCTCTGAAAGAGGAAGCAGGACCAAGAGTGGCTTCTAACATTGATTTTTGAGATTTAAATTCCAGTTTCCTGAAATGAGGAGAGTCAATAAAAATATTTGGATTTTATACTAGGATAAGCTGAACTGACTTCAAAAGTAAACAAGGAGACACAAATTTAGATGTAGTCTTTTTGGTTGTGGGATTTTGCTTGCGGTTTCATTTGTGTTTTAAATGTATAGCTCATGCTACTAGGTCAATTGACTATTAACAAAATTAGAATTTTTTCCCAAATATTTTTGGCTGTTTGACAGAATGAGATTGTTTGTGCATGTTAGGCTGCATAGCTAAAGAAACAATGGATACTTCAGTATTTAACAAAACTGATTTCTAGTAGATATTCTTCAGGAAGGTTGTATATAATTTATGTATTTTTGATCTCTGAGATGACTCCATGAGTCAAAGAACAGTTAGCTCATTGCATTAGCTGAATGGTTCTATGCATACAGACCTGATGCTATTTAACTTATGCTCAGGCTTCACATGAGTGTTTAGCCTGGCATTCCATGTTCCGAGGGAGCAGGGACTGTGGTTTTTAGTTCTTTAGGGATTGGGGAGTGCTGTAATTAGTTATTTTTTATTAATCTATTACAGTGGACAAAGTCTAGCTTTATTATCTTTCATTGGCCGTTCTGCAGTAGTTATTAGATTGACAACACAATTGTGTCCCTCCTGATTTTCTTCAGCTAGCTCCCTTTGCATCTTTCATGAGGACAGCTTGTGCAGCCTCTATTAGCACATGAATATCTCTAAAATGTGCACTTATATCCATACTACTTTACTTATATATGCTGAGATAAACCTCTGCAAAAGCTATGACCTGTCACAGGATATTTTTGCATTCCTAAAGCTTAAAAAGAATTTTCCATTATGAACAAATGAAAAGTGGGTTTCTTTTTTCTTTCTTTTAAAAGGCAGTAAGTTTTTAATATGAAAGATGTAGCAATAGGCATTTGTAAAATGACAGTGCCATTCCAACTGAAAAGTTTTAGTATTTCTACAGTATCTGTTACCATTTTATATGAGGTGAATAATGACACGTTAGTGCATCACATTTGCTTGATAGCATATGACAGGAATTTTGTGCTAATGCTGCTAATCAGAATGAATCTCAGTCACTTTGTGCTCATGCTGTAGACACACATACAGAAATTCACAACAGGAACTGACTAATGTGATAACCTCACACTAACGTGCAGTGCCAGGATTGAACTAAAAGGTGGAGTGCACTAAGCTTCCAGAGGGAGCAGCCAATTAGCACATTTTGCAATGTGGTCTTGCTGTCATAGGATGAGAGGCTTATTTCCACTAAATGGAAAATATTCAGGCTCCTTAAAGGCTTGGGTCTTCTGTGCTGCTTCGTATTTCCTGAGAGGGGAACAATTAGGCAAAATGCCTGTCATTCTCTGAAGTCTTAAAATATTCCAATTCTGGGTAACACCACATGTGTTTTACTTTCATATTCATCTATTAGAACGGTAATGGATAGAAAATTATTTTGTTATTTAGATCTGAGAGAGTTCTGCCTTCCTCCTATCCAATATTCGTTCTTTTCTCCTCCTGTTTTTTGGGGCATAAAATTAACAGAACACGTTAGAGCACTTTGTGTGTTGTTTACCTAATACTGAAATTTGTATGGTAAGGACATTTTATTTATTTATTTATTTATTTATTTACTTATTTATTTATTTATTTATTTATTTATTTATTTAAAGGCTTTCTCTGGGCACTCTATAAGCAATTCCTTTCATTCTGAAATAGCACCTTCCTTATAAGACGTGTCCTTTCCCTGTGTTAAGCCTGGTAGATCTGGTATGCAGTGGACATCATGGATTTTCCTGTATCTTATGAAAATATACATGATGACTTGCAGAGAGAAGGCAGAATTTTATTAATACAATATTTGGAAAGTAATTAATGGTTTCTAATACTTTATGTAATATTGACTGTTTTGAAATAGAAAGTGGTTAAGGTGGGGGTGTTGTTGACAGTAAGAGCTTAGGAGATTTCACTGAAGGAGGTATTTATATAGCTCATGAGACCAGCCAGACTCAGGCTGCTGATACCATGCCAACCCAACTGGCAATCCAGATTTTCCAGGAATATCATAGCACCATGACAGTGGCAGTATAAGTACATGGGTTGTCCCTTTGCTCCTCCCTCCCCAGGTTGCCTTCTTGTTTTTCTACAGATTTAGTATGTATATTTGGCAGCCAATTTTTAGGAAAGTGATTCAGTTTTACAGTTGTGGAGCAGATCAATTTACTGATTGTGCTCCTACTGTGCTGCTGCAGTGGTGTTAGAGGCTTTCTCTAGGTGAAATCGCTGATCTTGTCTGGAGCATTGGAGCAGGCTTGAAATAACAAGGCTGCATGGCATGAAGTCATAGAATGGCCTGGGTTGAAAAGGACCTCAAAGATCATCCAGTTTCAACCACCCTGCTATGTGCAAGGTCACCAACCACCAGACCAGGCTTCCCAGAGCCACATCCAGCCTGGCCTTGAATGCCTCCAGGGACGGGGCATCCACAACCTCCTTGGGCAACCTGTTCCAGTGCTTCACCACCCTCTGTGTGAAAAACTTCCTCCTAATATCTAACCTAAACCTCCTGTCTCAGCTTAAAACCATTCCCCTTTGTCTTATCACTATACACCTTCGTAAACAGCTGTTCCCCCTCCTGTTTATATGCTCCCTTCAAGTATTGGAAGGCCACAATGAAGTCTCCCCAGAGCCTTCTCTTCTCCAAGCTAAAAAAGCCCAGTTCCTTCAACCTTTCCTCATCGGAGAGATGCTCCAGCCCTCTAATCATCTTACTGGCCCTCCTCTGGACCCGCTCCAAGAGCTCCACGTCCTTCCTGTGCTCTGGGCCCCAGTCCTACTGGTGTCTTTGAAGAAGGGCATCAGCAGGACGGGTAGGGAAGCCTTGCTGTCTGCATTGTGGTGTGTTTGGGAAGGCCTCTCATTAGAGTCAGGCCATCAGCCTTCCATAGATCCCTGTCTGACAGGAGCAGTGTCTTTACCAGGAGCTGCTCTCTAACTGCATTTGTAGCCATCCAGCACTCCCTTAGGGGCCTGGCCACCCTTCCTGCTCTAGGTAATAAAAGTGACAACGTAATCTTGCAATTTTGGCTTGTAAGCTTCCCAAGTACTAGCTTAATAAGTAGGTGAGGGCTGGAGATCTGCCTGTTTTGGGCCAAACTCTTTGCATGCAATGTGAAAGTGGACACCCAAGGATCTAAGTAGTGAAGGGGTGGACTGGGAAGGAAACAGCACAGCTGCTTGCTTTACTTTGTACTGGGGACTGAAGAAAGCTGTTTGCAGAGCTGATTTTAATTCATTCCAAGAACTGTAATAAATAGTTGACTATTGAAAGAGGATTTTCAAGGGATGTTAGGAGATAAAGGAAAGTTTTCTTAATGAGACCATATGTATGAGAGCAGAAAGCATGGCCTAACACCTCCTCTGTAATGGTATGTTTTGAAGAACATACTCTGTATGGCGGTTTAGGGAGGGCATACGGCCCCTAGCTTTGAACAAGCTATTTCCCCAAGAAAGGCCTCAGGAGAAAAAAAGTATTTTTGGATCTAATATTTACTAATATTTATTTATTTATTTATTTCAATAGGGGAAAAAATCAGTGACTGCTTACATTACTATGTGTTGTCAGCTGTGAGATGAAGTAGCAGTTGATGAGGAAAAATTGTCTGAATAGAAGAGAAAGTGTTATTAAGACCAGATGGGGTCACAGGTGTTAATTCATGCTGTTTGGGACTTGGGATAGGACAAACCCACCAATATATGTACAACACCAGTTTGCTTCTCAACTGGGAATAAGGCCCATAGTTGATGATGGAGCACAGTAAGTGGCCTTGGTGGTAAGCTAGAACTGCTGAGATTGCTGCTGAACATTTTGTATCAGGTAGGTGTTAGTAATGATGCTTAGGATCTTTGAGATGCAGCTCTGTGCCCTTGGGAGGCAGTTATAACTCGAGGACCAAAAGCTTGTACGGGTACAAGACTCCTTGCCACTTGAGTGTAGCTTGCACTGACTTGTGTTTGCTGCCTTAGCATACAGTATGTCCCTGAACACAAACCTAATGAATGGCATCAGCTCTCTCTGAAGGAAGAGAGGAGGCAGAGGCTCGTGTCAATGGTTTATGGGCTGGTTCGACCCGGTTCCATGATGAGTGGAGTGCAGGGATTTCTCAGAATCCGTGCCTCCGGAGATAGGAAAACAGGGGACCCCAAATTATTTGAAAAAAAAAGAAAAAAAAGGCAACAATGTGATGAGAAATGAACTAATTTACTAAATTGAGTATTGAAAAAAAAAAAACAAGATAAGACAGTATAATACAATATAATTAGAATTGGGATTGACCAAATCAGATACAATGAAAAAAAATAGATTGAAAAAAAAGAAGGCCTTACGCTAACGCTGAGATGTAGATGCGACAGTCAAGTCGAGCAGCAGGAAGGATAGCTGAAGGAAAGCAAGAGAGAGAGTGTCAGATGACCTCCAGAGTCTTATATGTGTTCCCCCCTGTGCAGGAATGATATCAGCACAGCGAACAGTCTTCTGGGGAACATAGTTTCTTCTCTTTGGTATGTGGAACTGGGACATTAACACTTTAATTCCCAGTGCACTACATGATGTTACGATGTGGAATACCAATGACCATAAAACCATGACAGCTTGTTGGGTCATCACTTTTCATCTTGAACATTCTTGAGATACTGTTTTGGCCAATTGTGAATGCAGTCAGTGCATTTAAAATAGAGGTATGCATATTGATTTGGGATTGACCTATGAGAACAGGATCGACCTATCCATTTTGTCCACTTCTTCTGTAAACTGCTGGGAAATAAAATCTATTTTGTAAGTTGTTGCCTAGCACTCTGAAAGTGTGTAATTTCAGGTCAGATAAACATTCTCTGTGTGACTATTAATCATCCAGCACCTAGAACAAAAGCAAACTGGACTGTGAAATTGTTAGTGGAGATGTATGCTCTACTCAGTCAGAGATGAGACGACTTAGCCTGTTTCTTTTACACACGCACACAGCAGAGAGGAAAGGGACTGTGAGGGCTCGCTGGAAACAATGTATGTGTTCTCCTCTGAAGCTCTGCTGGTTGCAACCAACGGTTTCCAGCATTGTGTTTCATCTGACAGGTACTCTTTAATTGAATAAATTAACTTTTTAGCCAATTAAAAATACAATTACTAAACAGCAACAATAAAAACAAAAGCACCTTTTGAGATATTTATTCTTGACATGTACCTATCATGGAATCTTTTCTTTTGTATCTCCACTTCGAAAGTAGTTCTGAAAGACATGCTTGTCAAATAATGTCACTGTGCACTTCCAGTGAATCAAAAATGTATAATGGTGGAATGAATTGGTTTTGTCCCTGGTTATTTGAATTTTGTGTGTCTGAGAAAATTTTCAGATACTTAGTTTGACACTGTTGAAAAGGGAATGATCTTAATTCAAGTCCTAGTAATTTTTAGGTTTATATGGGATGAAAATGGGTCAGTCTTATCATACTACTCAAGTGTTTCGTACAAACTAAAATCTGGACATCAGTCGTTATTCTTGCAGCACTACTGAAATATCGCCATTCTCTGTTGGAGAAGCTGGCATTTACATGCTGTTGTTTTCAAACCCTTATATTTCATACAAAGAGGAGTTGAAGAATTTTACACCATTTTAATATAAGCCATCTCAGATAATTTGTATTATGTAGAGAAAGTATAGGGTTCTTTTATAGAAAATCTCTTGCATTTCCATCCAGATTTGCTCTTATTTCTGCTCTGTGAATTATACAATATGGTTGACATTTTGAGTTCCTGATAGTGAAAAGCCTGTTGACTGTAAAAAGCGTTTGAAGTGAAACATGCAATTAATATTGAATTTGCTCAGATAATGTTCTATTTCTTACAGAGAAATTATGAAAGCTTCTGATATCATTCCCTGTAAATAGAGGAAAGTCTGTTAGCATCAGGATTAGTGACTGAAACTGAGGTCTTAAAGTTCACCAAGGGAGTAGCAGAATCACTGTCTGAACTTCTTTTGTTGGATTTTAGCTATTAGTGTTTGAACATTGGGAAAAACAAACAAACAAACAAAAAAAAAAAAACCAGTAAAATAACAGATTTTTTTCAAAGCTCTCACTGTAATGTGTGCATTTTATCTGCTTATTTAAAAACTAAAACATACTTTTCAGTAAATGCTATTGCTTTGAATAGTCAAATCTATTAATATGTGTACGTATATTTAGTTCATAAAATAATGCACTCTGCAGTTTTAAATTCATAGTGATTTGTCAACAGCACATATTTCATTTTTCTTGCCCTCAGAAGACAAGAAGACAAATATTCCCTGTAACATCTTTCACTAAGTTTTTCTGTGTCATACTTCACTGTTAGCATATTTCATGACAGCTTAGTTGGTAATTGTGAAAGAATGCTCAAAAGAAAATTATGCTAGCCAAAAGTTTTCTGACCCACTAATAGTGTTTTTACTTCTGCTTTAACACCTAACTGAAATATAGGTGTAGATTTTCAGCTGGTGTCTAGTTTTTAATATATGGTTAGGTGCAAAACAACAACAAAACTTGTGTGAACATCTCTGTGTGCTCTAAAATAAAGCATTGCATTAAAATTGTGTAAGTCATGGAGCTGCTGTCTGTTTTGAAAATTATTTAACATTCTTGCTCAACAGAGGCAAGATAACTTCAGTTTTGGAAACAGCTGAAGACTCCCATCTCTGATATCAGTTGCAGTACTCGCTAAAGTAGGAGAATTTTGTAGGCAAAATCCACTACTTTGAACTTACTTCCTTTTCTTATTGACTATTTCAAGCCTCTCTTCCTACTTTCCTCACAATCATTATACTTCAGCTGCGCTCACACTTCTCATTGACTGTTTGAGTGGCTGAAAAAGGAGAAAGACATCTCATTGCTAATTTGAGTCCTTTTGTCTCTCACCCTCTCTAAGTTTTGGCTGTTTGAGTTACAGGAATGAGAATTTTTAGATATTTTGTAATACACTGCTTTGATAAGACTAACATGGACCTGTAATATTCTTAGGAAATTCTGATTAACTGTAACGAGTGCCTGGGCACCTGCAGCTGGTACAAAAGGGAAGGGAGAACAAGGAACCCAAACCTCCCTCCTTTACATTATCTTTCTCATAAAACTTCATTTCTAACTTTGGAGCCTTAAGTTTTGTGGTAAATAGTACTTGTTTTAAACCAAGTGTCCGACATGAAAGTCCAGCCCACCTAAGAATGAAAACAAAGTCTCTCATCAGGTTACAAGTTTGTATTTATAGGGTGCAAGCAGCACTTTAAATAACCAGGCAAGAAAGAATTTGCTGTAGTAACAATGACTACTGCACATGTTTTTATAAGCTTTGCTGTTTATACTTTAAATGTTTGAAAAACACAGCCTAATTTGCTGGATTTTATTGAAAAAAAAAATCGAGTGCTCTGAACACAGGAGAAGTATCATTCAATTGTTTATGGATAGCTAGCATTTTTTTTTTTTTTCCTTTTCTTGTCTGTACAATTCTTTAATTTTTTTCACTGAAGCCCAGAAGGCTTCACAAAATGACAGACATATGTGACTTTCTACTGATAACTGAAAATTAGATAAGGTTGCCACTGTTACATATAAGAACAGATATAATGTTATTTACTGATGTCTGACCAATATCCTTTCTGGTCTCAGAAATCAGATAAATATGGATTTAGCATAGGCTGAGAGAGCTAGGGCTGTTCAGTCTAGGGAAGAGAGGGCTCTGGGGAAACCTGAGAGTGACCTTTCCTTATCTAAAGGGGGCTGTAAGAAAGGACAAACTCTTTAGCAGGGTCTGTTGTGACAGGACAAGGGGAAATGGTTTCAAATTTAAAGTGCAAAAATTTCAAATGGATATAAGGCAGAATTTTTTTACAATAAGGATGGTGAGGCACTGGAATTGGTTGCCTAGAGAGGTGATGGATGCTCCGTCTCTGGAGACAGTCAAGGTCAGACTGTATGGGGCTGTGAGCGCCTGATCTAGCTGTAGGTGTCCTTGTTCATTATAGGGGAGTTGAGTTTGAATTCCAACTCAAACCATGTTATGATTCTGTGAAATCAGGTTTCCTCCTGCTATGAATTCCTACCCTGGAATAAGTTTATTGCCTTTAAAAATCAGAACTGAAAAAGGAAAATGCAGAGTTTACTAATTACTGATTGGTTATTTGCATGTAATAAGCAGATGCACATGATTTAAGAGTACATTTGATTCTCTTTGCTACCCAGACAGACTTTTTTAGTGGTGCCATACTGGGTTGGGCTTTTTCTTACCTATGTTAACTTGCTGTCATACAAGCATCTGAGCTCATTTTCTAGATGCTTGTGACTATTTTTCTCTCCAAGCAAGAGTTAGTTTAAATACTATCATAAAAAGGAGGGGGAAAAAAGACAATGCTATGAAGGATAAAGTAATGAAGATCAAATTAAGTAAGATAAATTTAGTTCATGCATTTACTCTACGATTAGTGTATGGAAAACAGCTTCTCCTTGAGACAAACCATAAATCTTCTGTGTTAAGATGGAACAAGAGCTTCTTCATTCAAGTAAAATTGGAATTGAGTCAGATTTTATATTATAATGGAAATGTAAGCCAACTGAATATGTGTCCCCACTTGGACAAAATTTGTTCTTCCGTTGTGCATCTGAGAAGGATAAGAGACATTTTTATGGCTGCTCATGCATCCTAGATGGATAATTACCTCTTACATATCCTCCAGGAAACAAAACAGAACAGTGGCCATAAGATCACTGCAAATGTCTTTTGAGACATTGAAACTCCCATAATAATTTTGGGGGTTTTTGTTCTTTTTTTTTCCTTACTGAGCTCAGAGAACATTTTTATGCTAATGAGTTTTTGAAAATATTAGGGAAGACTTTTCAGTCGCTCTCACCTTTTTGATGCCCTTTTGTAGAGACAAAATCCTTGAAACAAAATGACCTTTCTGTTTTTGTTGGTTTTTTTTTCAAAGCCTTTTCAAGATTTTTTTTTTCAGAGTAATTCAGGCTGATAGGGATCTTTGCATCACCTATTTGGCAATAGGGTGACTGTTTCTTTGTCCAACACTAACCTTCCTTCTCTGCTTGTTATCTCTGGTGAGGGCTGCTTAATTCAAGTCATCCCTTCTGAAAGATATCTATAGCCCAGTTCTTTATTGATTTTTGAAAGATCTGACCTGTTGAAATTTCCCTGCCAATGAGTTAACCTTCTTGCCTGAAGGTGAATTAAAATGGAAACTGGCGTTTCTAATTTCTTGAGTGATGTAGCCAAAGGAGCTATGCTAAAGTGCTATGACATTAAGTCAGTCTTTTAAGTGGATGAGATTTGTTATTTAGCATGATGAGCCTCCTTGGGCTGTGTAGCAATAGATCTTCACTTATTTGCAGTTGCTTTCTCAAACTGTTTTAAAACGAGTACTGTTATATCACGCTCTCAGATTTGTTGCTTTTTCTTGAAGTTCTCTTGTAAAGTTACACATATACTTACTGAGTGCACCCTCAGTAAGTTTGCAGACGACACCAAGCTTGGAGGGACTGTTGATCTGCCAGACGGGAGAAGGGCACTGCAGAGGGACCTGGATAGACTGGATCGATGGGCCAAGGTTAATGGCATGAGTTTCAATAGGGTCAAGTGTCGGGTCCTGCATTTTGGTCACAACAACCCCAGGCAACCCTACAGGCTTGGGGAAGAGTGGCTGGAAAGCTGCCTGATGGAAAGGGACCTTGGCGTGCTGATGGAAGGTTGGCTGAATATGAGCCAGCACTGTGCCCAGGTGGCCAAGAAGGCCAGTGGCATCCTGGCATGTATCAGGAATGGTGTGGTAAGCAGGACTAGGGAAATCATCCTGCCCCCGTACGTGGCATTGGTGAGGCCTCACCTCAAGTACTGTGTTCAGTTTTGGGCACCTCAGTACAGAAAGGATGTGGAAGTACTGGAGCAGGTCCAGAGAAGGGCAAGGAGGCTAGTGAAGGGCTTGGAAAATCAGCCCTATG
Organism: Alectoris magna; assembly: GCA_030625065.1. Taxonomy (NCBI): domain Eukaryota; kingdom Metazoa; phylum Chordata; class Aves; order Galliformes; family Phasianidae; genus Alectoris; species Alectoris magna. The sequence continues at coordinate 123,145,777 of CM060561.1, forward strand.
AGGAGAGGCTGAGGGAGCTGCAGCTGTTTAGTTTGGGAAAGAGGCGGCTGAAAGGTGCTTACAGTGAGAGCGGGGCTGCTCTCTTCTCACTGGTGACAGGTGACAAGACAAGACGAAATGGCCTCAAGTTGTACCAAGGTAGGTTTAGGTTGGACAGTAGGAAACACTTCTTTACAGAAAGGGTGGTTACACATTGGAATAGGCTCCCCAGGGAGGTGGTTGAGTCACCGTCCCTGGATTTGTTTAAGAGCTGTTTGGATGTGGTGCTTGGATATATGATTTAGCAGAGGGTTGTTACAGTTAGGGTACTGTGGTTAGGCTGGGGTTGAACTTGATGATCTTTGAGGTATCTTCCAACCTGAGTGATTTTATGATTCTATGATTCTATCAAAGAAATCAATGCAGAGACTTAACAGCAAAAGTTTTATTACCATTAAGCAGGTATTCTTTTTGGCAGTGCTGAGGTAGCATTGGGATAACTTTCCAAAAATAGTCCACCAGTTGATCGTTCATGAACAAATTAGATTTTAAAGTATGTTACATATTCATTACATTCCCCAAATCATTATCCTATCCGCTCCCAGTGATTGCCCAACAGATAGAGCCTTATTTAGCGGACTCCGAAGCCATCTCATGATAGTCCATTCATCCTTTCTTCAGTGGTCACCTTCAACACAATGGTCTTTATCTTTAATCCGCTGACTCACCTTCCACAGCTGGCTTATCTCCATTTGAGATGCCATGCAAAGACTCCATTTGTCCCAAAGATTGCTGTGGAATGCAGGGACAGCTGGAGAAGTCTCTACACACAGAGATAAGGAAGACAAAGGGGAATGTCTTGACACCCGTCTCTCTCATTCTAGGCATTTTCGGCCCTGTGTGAGGGGTCTGCAAAAACAGGCATGCAGTTGTTATCTGCAACATCTCAAGGCTACTATAGTGTTGCAAGCAAGTATTAATCATATTACACAACAATTCAGTGGCTATCCTTATAAGGCTATATTTATAGAATATTTTTGTAATTACATCTTCAAATCACAAGAATTCAGGTCCAATCAATAAAAAACAAAACTGATGAAAATGAAGTAAATTATTCAGTTACCTAAATGTTTCACCTAATATGACATTATAATTTCAGTAGGTTTGATGAATGAACCTGAACTGTTTTGCAAACAGCATTTTCCAAATACAGTTTTGCTAATTCCATCTGCAGTGGTTTCTTAATAAGTACTCAGTGTCCTAAAATTTCTACTAGGGTGACCGATCAGATAAACATATCTCTCCCTATATATGTCTTGTTCTTTAAATCAAACCAGCATATGGTCTATGTATATACTCTAATGCTTTCTAATATCTTTCACTGTCTCTTAACTGGGAGGTTTTCCTTCAAATGTTTCCAAATCTACGTAATATATAAGGTAGTACTTTAAAAAATAAATAGTATATAAAAACATTTCCACCTACTATTTGGAGATGTGTTTGTCATGATATATATATATATATATATATCATGACATATATATATATATAATATGATATTATTTTCTAGAAACATCTACTGAAACTCTGGTTTAATTCTTATAAAATAATTTCAGTAATATGTCTTGGCAGAAATCAAAGGTAGTACTAGCAAGGGAAATGTAAGCATTTTTTGTGCTAGAACAGAATACAGTAGCAGAGGTCAGCCCCTGTGTCCCTGTCTTTTGATTCTTTAGCGCATGAGTGGAATTTTAAGAAATCTCCCACAAATTCCTAACATTCTTCTGATGCACTACTAAAAATACCTGTATAATTTACACTTTTTGCACTAGTGATCTGCTTCATTTTTAATAGCACGTGTTGGATTCTTGTAATAGATCAGTGTGATAATACCAGGTTACATCATGTATTTTCAAGCAGATGTCCCTGCTGTGAGTAACGGGGAGTTTTCTTTAAAAGCCATAGTTATATCATGGTCTGAGATGCTAAAGTGACACATTAATATTTCATAGAAATTATTCCTTATTTCTAATGCAAAAATTTTGACAAAAAGATGTATTTACATAGAAGAGTTTGTTAGATATTGCCAACATCACAAAAATAGACAAAAGCTCTTTCTTTAATACGTTTGTGCAACACATTTGCTAGATGGAAATAAGTAATATTCACTTTTAAAAATTAATTATTTATCTCAGTTGAGTCTGGAATTAAAATGATCAATTGTAAAGTGCCCAAATTGAAGCCATTATTTATTTTGCATACGATGCAGTGACTATTTTCATACTGTCCTGACAAGACTTCCTCAAAACAAATATAAATCTACCCCCTCTCTCATCTGCACTGGCATCTGAACTTTGAATATGTACTCATGGCTTAGATGGTTTTCACTATATGGACCTATGGGAAGGAAAACACCATGATTTTAGGGGAAAGTTGCCACTGAAAATGGGTTTCACATGAATTCGGCAAACTGCAGATGATAATGAATAATAAATGAACAGAGAATAAGCTTGAGAGAATGTATCTCAGCAAGACATAAAATCTTAGTGCACTTCAAAAGATTTATGACTTGATTATTATTTCAGAGCAATACATAGGCAATTTAAATAATGAAATATTTAAAGGTTATATATATATATATATACACAATTGAAATATTCTGTAATGTTCTGTACTTAGAAGAGGCAGTTTCTTTAAACTTTGCTTTGCTTGAATGAATTAGAAAAAAAAACACCACAAGAATTAGGACAGATCAAAACATTTTCTAAGCTGTGTTCATGAAGTTCAGGTCTCCTATTATCTTCCATTACTAGCAATGAAAACAACTGTAGAGAATCTAGAGATACGAAACATCTTTTTATATGATCCTTGAATATCTTTTAGCTCTCTTATGAGCAGAGAGATAGAGTGAAAATGCAGAAGAGTGTTCTGTGTTCTGTGAATAAGACGTCTGCAAAGAGTAAGAGAAAGAAGCAGTTCCCATCTGGAATTCTTGCTTTCTTACGAAAACCCAACTTGCAACAGAACTAGGATTTAGAGTGAAACATGAGGGTAAACCAGGCACATTGAGTAAACCACGTGCCTGAAGAAAGAAAATGATGGAAGGTGTATTTACCTCATGGTTTACTACTGCTTCATACTTCATGGCTATTCACTTCATGCACGCTGTTTTTCATCGATATATCTAAATGGGTTTTAAAATTTGATATTGTTGTCATTCCTTTATGCAGGAGAAAATGTAGTGCAAGGAAACAAAAAAAAATGGTGCACGTAGATCACCCAGCAGGCTGGGAGTACAACCTAAATCTTTTGCTGACTTTATGCAACTCAATTACAGACTTCCTGCTACCTTGTCTGACCTTATGTCACACAGGAAGTCTGACCCTTCAAAGCAGTCAGTGCCGACAGATATTACATGTAATTTCTGATGTCTGTCTGTAGTATCCTAGTTGAATGCTCCGTGAAAAGCTGTTGCAGTACATTTCTTCATATCTCAGTCAGGGAGGTTTTTGGTTTGTTTGCCCTTGGCAAATGCAGGCAGAGTGGGACTGCACACTGAGTTCTGGCACGAGTGCTACGGCCTGTGCTGATGGATGTGCCCCATGGTAGCAGCAGCCCCACAACCAGCACTTCTGGCTATCAACAGCACAGCAGGAGGCTGTGATGAGCAAGGGGAGGAAATAAAAGGGCAGAAAATGAGACGCTGGCATAAAAACAGTACTGCTCGCTTGGTCTTGATGCAAACTGAAACAGAAATGTTTGATCTTCATTTTTTTAATGCATCAGCCTGCGTGTACTGAAGAAAATCACGTTTAGCAACCCAAATGGCAGAATTATTCATGAAGTGATTTAAAGTCCCTGTAACCTGTTCAGTATACCAGATTGTCATGAGATTGCATTGAACTTTGTATGAAAGCAAACTGTCCAATAGTACCCAGCAATTAGTGCTGCAACATGCGCTGATGCCTAAATGTCATCAAAAGGAGTACTGGTGGTTTTGCAACTGATCTAATTGGGGCTCATTCTCATGAAAAGTGAAGAGCAAGGCTGAGTTGTCTGAGTTAGTGCAAGGAATCTCAGTTTCCATGTATGCTCACTATGACCGTTAAAGTTTCAGTTGAAATACACTGAATTCGCTTTGCAATTTGTGGGTGACTTGAAGGAAAAATGCTGACAGGGAAAACAGGGAGCCTTGGTTCAAAACAAAGGGAAACACCTCAAATTAGCCTATACAAATAAAATTTTTTAATAGGCATTGGGTCCTGAATTGGTTTTATCAATAATGGTATTATAGATAAGATACCTGTCTTACAGGCAGACTCTGATGCAGGGACACAGGTAAGAATAATTTGTGGTGATGTTATTGTTGGTCAAATAATTATAGAACTTCTGCTGTTAAATACTAATATTTATTCCTGATTGTAGTCTCTGTAATAATTGGAGTAACTACTGATTTCACAGATTTTCTCATAATTGCCTTGGTGTTCATAGCTTGCCTGGTGCATAAGAAAAAATTAGGTGAATGTGGTGTATTTCCTAGCAGCTTTGTATGGGGTGGGGGGGGGGGGGGGGGAAGGAACAATAACTCTTTAAATTTCAATTATTTCTAAAATTTGTATCACTGTTTCTACAGTGACGCGTGCACTGAAAATGCTGGGAAGCTGTGTGACTGCCAGGGAATGCATCATACCTATACACTCTTCAACCTTCTGCCCTTCATTGCTATAGGACACAGGCAGTAGGCTAGGAAGGTCTTTGGACTGACCACGTATAGCACTGTTATGCCCTAGAGGAGATGCAGAGCAGCTTTCAAGTGTTAGTAATCAGAAAACAAACAAAAACAAAACAGACTGGGAGAGATGCAAGCAAAGGTTAATGAAGACTTTCATCTAATTTATGAAGCCTGTGAGAGTGTTACTGTGTTTGCTAATTGTTTTGCTAGAAGAGCATTATCTGGCTTTTCAGCTAGCACTGAAACTTGACAGAAAACATGAGGAGTTGGAGGAATACACTGGTCTGGTTTAACGCCACTTATAATGAATGTAATAAATGTTCATGAACAAACTTTATGTGTAAATAGTCTGAAAGAAACTGTATTTGGTATCTTAAAATATCAGAAGTATTTATTGCACTATGACTAGAGGCTCAAAGCTATGTAATTGCTTTGTAGAACATAGCAGCTCTATTTTTCTTTAGAGCATGCTGCTTCAGTTAAATATTCCTTTCGTGTGTTCATTCAATATTCATTTTGGCTGCTACTGCTATACTATGTAAATGAGAAATGATTAGTTAGAGGAACGAATGATAAAAAGCTAAAAAATAATTTTAAAAAAAGTTTGGAGAAAGAACTGATTTAAAATCTGAATAATGTTTTGAGAACTAGCTTAAGTTTATGGTAAGTGTAAAGGAAAAGATTTTAATATAGGTTATGGCAGTAACAGAAAGCCAGATAGTTCTGATTTGTGAGCTGTCAGCCTTTCATGTTTGCATACGTGCTAGAATATAGTTCAGGTTATCATATTGCACCACTGCTGCAAGCTGGAGGCACTCAATACCTTTGGTGCACATAATGATTTTCAGAATGTTAGGCAAGAGAGTAAATATTAAAAAGTGGCAAACAGAAGGAATTTTGTTTGTTCAAAGTGCTGAATTAAGTAAGACCTGACTGTCTAGGGAAAAACAAAGAAGAAAATTGCTGAGACCATTTTGTTTTTTTTCAGTGTTCTTGTTGTAGGAACTTTTTATGCTTTCCATCTTTATAACAGATGAAAAAAATATTTCCCGTCAGTACTGAGAAAGCACATTAAATTTAAGTTTTTTTTTCTTATGGAGCATATGACTTTGTTTTGGAGACACTGGTTTTCTAATACATAAAAGGAGTACTTGCTGGATTAAAACAAGTAAAATTTGGTTCATAGAATCATAGGGATTGCAGGGGACATCTGGAGATCGAGTCCAACCCCCTGCTAAAGCAGGTTCTCTAGAGGATGTTGAGTAGTAAAGCATCTAGATGGATCTTGAATATCTCTAGAGAAGGAGTCTTTACCACCTCTCTGGGCAGCCTGTTCCAGTGCTCTGTCGCCCTTAAAGTAAAAAAGTTCTTTTGCATGTTTGTATGGAATTTTTTGTATTCCAGTTTCCCATTGCTCCTTGTCCTGTTCTGCACACTACTGAAATGAGCCTGGCCCTATCCATTTGACTCTCACTCTTTAGATGTTTACAAGCATTGATGAGACCCCTTCTCAGTGTTCTCTGAACAATCCCACATCTCTCAGCCTGTCTTCACACAGGAGATTTTCCAGGCAATTTATCAACTTTGTCGCCCTTCACTGGACACTCTCTAGGAGAACTCTGTCTTTTTTGAATTGGAGAGCCCAGAACTGAACACAGTACTACGGATGTGACCTCACCAAGACACAGTAGAAGGGGAGGATCACCTCCCTCAACCTGCTGGCCACACTCTTTTCAATGCACCCCAGGGATACCATGGGCTTCTTGGCCATAAGGGCACACTGCTGGCTCATAGCCAACCTGCTGTCCACCAGGACACCCATGTTCTTCTCTGCAGAGCTTTTTTCCAGCAGGTCACCTTCTAACCTGTACTGGTGCATGCGGTTCTTCCTCCCCAGGTGCAAGACTCTACACTTGCTCTTGTTGAACCTCATCAGGCTCCTCTCTGCACTGTTGTTCCAGGAATTTCTGAGATTATAGTACAAAACTGTCCAGTTAGGGAAACAGTAAGTGTAACACTTTTTGTGATTTCTGATGTCAGAATTTGGACTGGTATGGTTTCTCTTTAAGCTTATTTCATATGTTCTACATGCATGATTTTAAGTGACATTCCAAAACAAGTTTATGAATTATGTTATTTACTGTACTGTTAATAGTATCAGGAACATCATGTCTATCTTCCTAATGGATGTTAATAGGGGAAAAATAAAAGTGCCTAGACTTACAAAATACCTCAGTAATTATGTGCAAAGGTGCACAGTTAGAAAGATTTCTAAATGGCTGATTTTTCAGACTTTGAAGTTTGCCTTTATCCCATTGTTTGAAAGTGTGCCTGGAAGGTTGGGGGTACAAAGTGAAATTTGCATTTTAGATTCATATACATTGCTGTATTTTTAATGTTAGTTTTTGCATTTCCTTGTTAACCTAGGGAATGGAAAGAACTTGCCCTTCAGATTCTGAAATTGAACTGCAGTGTCTTATACTCTCAGGAAATAAAAATTTTGACCTAGGTGTCATATCATTTGTAGGCATATTTGATTCTCCATTATCTTCCTCTGAATCTTAGACATTGCTGTGTTTTATGCTGTTAACCTCCTTTCCTTTTTTATCTCCCCTCCATATTCTGAATCCATTTTCTTTGATGCAAACACTGCCTTGTGTGTTCTCTTCAACCTCAGAGACATCTGGAAAAGACAAAAGCACTGAATAGAAACGACAGTCAAGGTGATCCATAGCACTCCAGTACGGGAGATGCTGGCACTCAGAGCATTCAGCAAGTCCTACAGCTCCCAGGGAGCTCCCCATGGGTGGGAATGATGTGAAAATAAAGGTTTTGTCTATCAGCGTTCTGCTGCCTTGGTACTCCCAATAGTATAAATTATCGTATCCGTGTTTGCAAACACTGCCAGCTTGTCATGTTGGGAAAAAAAAAAAAAAAAAAAAAAAAAGTTATCACTAATTTATGTAGAATTACAGCATTTTGCTTTATTACTTGTCATTGTCATAGGCAGCGCATCTATATTAGTGAGACCCACTTCCCTCTTTAGACTTTCACACGATTAGCTGCTGTCTGTGATAAAAATACCCTTTGCAGCAGTAGTTGTTTTTCCTATGTCACCACAACTGCATAAAGCAAATGTAGATAATACAGGTGTGCTGTATCAACTTACACACGATTCTTGCATTTCAGTGTAACAGCGTGGATCTGCCAAGTGATTCTGGCTGCTACTCTGATCCGGTTCTATTCTCAGTGGCCTGCTGCTGTTCGTTCTGCTCCTTGATGGCTGTGCTATCAGGAGCTGCAGTTTGCATTTGTGGTCGTCTCCTGAGTCATTTAAAGTCTCTTTGATCTGTGTCTTCCTGACCTCTCCAGAGATTTGCTGCTTACACTTCAGCTGGATCTTGTAATACTCGTGTCCTTCTGCCTCCCATCCCTGTGTCATCCACTTAACCTTCCTGGCCCACTTCATAGCCTTCTCATAATACAAAGAAAATTTGAGGTCTCTACCACTGTGTACTAGCTTGTTTCTAAACTTAAGAAAAGTAGATTTCTGCTAATCAGTTTCCCAGTAGTCTCTCTAAATACAATCCTCTCAAAATACTAAAAACTAATCTGCTCATTGTCTTGTGCAGTCAGAGTCTCTCTGGCATTAAACTATTAATGCTACTTACAGACACCAAACTAGTAATACAAATGGGTCAAAACCAGTTCTTGCTAAAAGTACAACAAAATTCAGCTGAAATCAGTGCAAATCACATTTGTTAAAAATGAGAGTAACATCTTGTTTGATGCTTTTAAGACTTTCATGGATGCAAGTTTGTTTATTTGTTTGGAGCTTTGTATTTTTATACTTGTATGGGGAAAAAAGCTTAAGGGATTTTCACATAGCCTTAGTTGCCCAGGCTCAAAGCTCAAAATAAATTTGTTTTTTTTTTCTTTCAAATAGTGTTAATTTTAATGTCCGAAATAATATATAAGATATCAAATACTGTAATAGCTTTATTTCACCTCAGTTAGGTGCAAGGTTATTGTTGTTTTAGTGGGGGTATTTGTCATGATTTTTGACTCCACCATGATCACTTCAAGGAATTTCAGTATAAACTTATAGAAATGGCTAATTCACTCCCTTCCCTGCTCCCCAACAAAAATAAATATTAATCCTCCAGAAGCTTAAGAGGAATCTTAATATTGTATTCTACGGTAATCTCTTTAGAAGACAAAGAATTACAAATAACATTTTAAACTCACTATGACTTCAGTGACAACTCCCAACAACAGAAAGGACGCAAGCTTCCAATTTATTTCTGTATTGACTATTTGTCAAATACCAATTAAGCAACATGCAGATAAATTATGGTATTTTCTGGAAACAAGTGCAGCCCAGTCCAGGTAAAGTGTGACACATCCATCTAAATCTGTTTTAAACAAAATCCCAAGAAAGACTACTTCGTGTTCACAGCAGCAGCTATCTCCCCAGTGCCAAACATGTCTCACGTTGTCTGCTTGCAACTATATCAGCCCACAGCAGGGAGAGCAAGCGTGAGTGAGGACTGCTGCTGTGGGAAGTAGAAAACCTAAGGAATATTCATAAAGAGCCAATTAAAACATTATATGAGGCCTTGATTAGGTTCGACAGCTTTCCTAAAGAGTTTCTATTGTTGTTACTAGCGCTTAGCATCAGCTGAGGATTTGCGAAGGAGCAGCTGCCCCCACCCCCCTGCAGCCTTCACGAGATGATGGTGGTTGAAATCTATGTGGGATGTTTTGCTGTTCTTTCTCTTTCTTTACAGAGTTGCATATCTGTGCTATATGAGTTTCTGCTAGATTATTTTTTCCCAAAAATTCGTGTATAAAAATGTCTGAAACCCATGTTGAACACAGATTGACTTGCTCCTGGCTGTCAGTCTGTCTGTTCTCTTCAGTCTCGTGTATGAATGTCAATCTGCAGATCAGTTGCATACATAGGAAAATGTCTAAGTACTGCCTATAATAATGATTTATTATAAAAAAAGATGTTGCAGGTGTTCTGCACTTGATTATCTCATACCTCAAAATGATTTTGATCATTCAAAATGTCTGTCTTTGCTATTTTTTTCATCATATGTTGAAAACCTTCAGGGCTGTCTTGACCAGCAGGCAAAGGAATAATGGAAGTGTGTGCTGGGTACTTTCTCTTCAATCTATTGCAATGAAAAAAAAAAAAAAAAAAAGACAGTAGATTAAGATTACTTTGAGATGCATTTTTTTTTTTGTTATTTGGATCAAATTGCAAAGCCACTTTACTTGGTTAAGAGACATTTATTTGCCTGCTTTTCTGTGATTATTTTCAAATGAGCCATATCTGGCATTGACCCTTACAGTGTCTTTGAGGACACTTAAGATATGAATGAGTTTTGTAAGCTGTTTTTTTTTTTTTTTTTTTTTTTTTTTTCTTTTTGATCAGGAGAGAGGGATGGGTATCTGGAAAGGTAATTGCAGATGATCCTATCTCTTTTTGCATGGTCCATATTGCAAATGTATGGCAACATGAATCCTCTGGTAGGTGCTTGTGGTTAGGAAAAGTGACTCCTAGTTCTGTAGTCAGACGTGGAATAACTTAATGGGAGATTTTAAAGTTGTGTGCAGATGAAAGCTGACAACTTTTAATTAATGTGTGTTTCAGAAATTGCTTTCAAAAGTAAACAAAAAGGGATTTGCTAATTATCAGAATAATTTTGAACAAAGTTGCTGTTCATATTGTTGGAATGTTCACTTCCATTTTATTTTCCCTTTTTTAGAGAAAGTAACAAAATTCTTTCTTTTGTGTACAAGTCTTTCTTGCTTTTGCTTTCAGCTTTTTTTAACACCTGCCCCCTGCTCAAGTTTAATTTTCTGCTTAAATGAAAATTGATTTGGGGCTCAATTTAGGGCTCTATAGTCATAAAAAGAAAGGTGTAGTAAAGTGAAAATTTAAGGTGCTGGAATTTTATTGCCTCATAGTCTAAAAATGAGATTTTAAATGGAAAATTAGGTATCAATTCATATGTAAAGATAAAGAGGAGGATCCAATACAATACTAATATTAGCAACATGTTTATAAACCTACATAAACTTAGAGGTGCTGCTTAGTTGTCTTCTCAGAGGGCCACATCGATGTTGTTAGCTGGTACTCATTGACATGCTTTTATAAATTTGTATACAACTGCAGCAAAAGCAGAATGCCATTTAGTCTGTCCATCCACCTCATTGTTATTTTGGATGGAAAAGCCTATTCTAAAAAGAACATTCTTTTATTTCTTTCCCAATTTCCACACTCAGAGTTTTTGATATTTATTTACTTTAAATATATTTACATTGCTAAAGGTAGTGGTGCATGCATTAATGCTGACGTTTTTAGCATTTGCATAAAAATAATCATAGAATCACAAGGTTGGAAAGTTCAGCTAGTCCAACCGTCCTCCCATTACCATTGCTACCACAAGCTACTAAACCATATCTTGTAGCTCCTCATCCAGACACTTCTTGAACTCTTCCAGGGATGGTAACTATACCACCTCCCTGGGCAGGCCATTCCAGTGCCTGACCACTCTGAGAGGAAAAGTTTTTCCTTATGTCTAACCTAAATCTCCTCTGGCACAACTTGTGGCTGTTTCCTCGGGTCCTTTTTGTTGCCTGGGAGAAGAGGCCAAACCCCTCCTCCCTTCAGGAAGTTGTAGACTGCATGTCAATGAATTGGACTGAAAACATTTATATGTCATGCATTGTTTTTAGAGAGTGCTTTCTTGTATAATTCATTAATAGAAATTTGCTAGAATTATTATTATTATTGTTTTTAGAATTATTATTCATTACTAGAAATTTGCTAGAGTCCTCTCCAAACTGCTCTTCGTGTATAGTATGGTAAAGACCTGTAAAAAGACGGATTGCTTCAGTGAATACACATGGTGTACATAGGGTGCAGTGGTCTGTTGAGATGGAAATGTGTAGTCTGCAAGCTCAGCTTTATTTCAATCACTATTATTTTAATCTCTGCTTTAGTCAGTGATTTTTGATAATTTTTCTAGATTTTCCTTCTTTTAATGTTGGCAAATATTGAAAGTGGTATTCTGAAGAAATGGTACATCACCTCTGTATAAATACACGTACATTAAATAGAGCAATGATTATGTCATTTGTAGTATGCTGGTTAGAGATGGATTAGGATAATCTTGTTGAAATGGAAACTGAAATGTATTTGAATTCAAAATATATTTATTTTTTCTGTGTAGCTAAATATAATTCAAACTTTATCTGCAAGAAACAAGCAAATCATAATAATAAACAACTGGAGGAGTTTCCATGCAGTGAATTGATCTCTGCCACCTGACATTGATATCTATCATTAATGCTTAGGACTTTAGGACCACAAACTCTTCAGCTGAGATGTGCCTTAGCTCAGTGTCTGCCCAAAAATGTTATAATGACGAACACAGATTAATTGGTGACATCAGTCCTTTCCCCAGTTTGCTACTGAAGCTGGTGTTGAATAATCATTCCTGTTTGGATTGGAAGGGATCTTACAATAATCTAGTTCTAACCCCTGCCACAATCAGGGACAAATTCCGCTAGATCCAGTGCCACCTCATGGTAAAGAATTTCTTCCTTATATCTAATCTAAACTTTCCCTCTTTTTGTTTAAAGTGGTTACTCCTTGTCCTGTTGTTACACTGCCTGAGTCCCTATGTTTCCTGTTTGCCCCTTTAGGTACTGGAAAGCATCTGTAAGATCTCTCTGAAACCTTTTCTTCTCTAGGCTGAACAGCTCTTTGTAGGAGAGGTGTTCCAGCCCTCTGTTCATCCTCATTGCCCTCCTCTGGACTCACCCCGTCAGGTGCATGTACTTTGTATGTTGATGGTCCCAGAGCTGAACACAGTACTCCACGTGGTGTCTTAGAAGAGCAGAGTAGAAAGGGACGGCCACCTCCTATGACCTGCTGGCTGAGCTTCTTAGTATTCAGTACAGGCTATGATTGCATTTTTGGGCTGCAGTTGCTGATATTTGCATTAAAACTGGTGAGAGTTTTAAAGTTAATGGGAATCAGTACTAAGGCAGGACTTCGTATTCTTTCCAGTAATTCAAAGACAAACTGTTTTAAATAATTTGTATCAGCCATAATTAATTTAACTTACTGGTGTGCTGCACCAGAATTCTTCTGTTAACCTGCTTTGGAAATAATGAAGTTTCCACCCTGCAATTCCCACAGCTTTACTCACAAGTAGTCTTGGTACAGTCTCTGGGGTCATCTAGATGAGTAAAGATTGAGTGGCCTGACCCAGATTTTTCATGGAACAGTAGCACTCCATACTCAGAGAAAATGTATTTGGAGCGGCCAACTGTCTGCAGGTAGATGTCTTTTCTTTGTGAAATTATTATGGGTTTTTTTTTTTTTTTCTTAACTGCTCATGCTTTTCTTTTTCACAGTAAGTCAATACACAACGTGGAAATACCACTTTCCAGATTAGAACTTTCTGAGGGAGACCTTAAAAAATGAAAAATACAGTTCTTTATCATATGACTTATGCATTTTTTTCAGTAGGGCCTGGTGAGTATTGCAGTTTTCAATAATAGAAAAAGGAGCCATGTCAGCTTTCAAGTACATAGATTTTTATTGATCTCACTGTCACTAATTTTAGAAATGTGTGGGGTATTTATCATATCATATTTATCATATCATATTTATTATTTCTTCCATATAACCATTTCAGAGCTTTTCTGGTACAAACACTCCTTAACTTTCCTTTTCTTTTCCTATACTGAAGAATAGACTGAAGAATAGCCGTAAGCTACATGAAATTACCTTTATTTTTTTTTTCCCAAAATGTATAGTCTTGTTCTAGTTATTTAACACAATACAGCAGAAGGAGAATGGGTACAAAGAGTACAAAGGGAAGAAAATAGAAATGTGAAGCAAAAGCTAAGGCAGTCCAAAAATGAGTTTTCATGTAAGTGAGAGAAAGTATTAGATTTGTGCCTTGTAGGTAGGGACTTTACCTCCTGTTTTCTCAGTCAAAACCATGTTTGTGATAGCTCAGTTCTTTGGTTTCTAATGAGATTAATTCCTTTGTATGTTCTTGAAATTAAATGTTCAGTTTGCCTAGGATAAAAAGTGAAATCTATCCATAATCATAAGACAATAACCCAGTATTTTATTTGTGTTTCTCCGAGCCTGAAGTTCTTAGAGATACTGGAAATGCAAAATTGATTGTCTCAACTTGGCTTCACACCGTGGTCAGAGAACAACTAGGTGTGCAACATTAGTGTCTTCTCTTCTTTTCCAGGCCCATGGGGGAGATGCATGGGAGATGAATGTGGCCCAGGTGGCATCCAGACTCGAGCAGTGTGGTGTGCCCATGTGGAGGGCTGGACAACGCTGCCCACCAACTGCAAACAGCCAGAGCGGCCGGACAACCAGCAGAGCTGCTTCCGTGTCTGTGACTGGCACAAGGAGCTGTACGACTGGCAGATCGGCACATGGGATCAGTGCCGGCCCGTCCTCTCTCGCAGCCATGAGAAGCCCCAGGAGTGCCTCAGAGGGGAGGATGGTATTCAGACAAGAGACATCACCTGCATCCAGAAGTCCAATGGGGTGCCTGCTGAGGATGTCATTTGTGAGTACTTTGAGCCCAAGCCCCGCCAGGAGCAGGCATGCCTCATCCCGTGCCGGCAGGACTGCATTGTGGCTGAGTTTGCCCCTTGGACAGAGTGCTCTAAGACTTGTGGCAGTGGGCTTCAGCATCGAACTCGGCATGTGGTGGCTCCACCGCAGTTTGGTGGGTCTGCTTGCCCAAATCTCACTGAATTTCAGGTCTGTCAGTCTAGCCCATGCACTGCTGAAGAAAGCCTCTATAGCCTAAATGTGGGACCGTGGAGCATGTGCTCAGTACCCCATTCAAGACAAATACGGCAAGCAAGGAAACGAGGGAAGAGCAAAGAAAAGGAAAAGGACAGAGAAAAGGCAGTTCGGGATCCTGAGGCTCGTGAATTAATTAAGAAGAAGAGGAATCGAAACAGACAAAACAGACAAGACAACAAATACTGGGACATACAAATTGGGTATCAAACCAGGCAGGTTACATGTACTCACAGAAATGGGAAAACTGCTGCTCTGAGGTAATCACTGATTCTTCACTTGCAGATCGTTGTTTGTCTCTATTAGCTCTAAGATAAAGCACACATAACAGCATGCTGGTATTATTTCACACAAGCCCAAGTCTCAGTTTACCACATGCACTATTTCCAGTATGAACATCCCTCATCAAGATCAAAACATTTCTCTGACAAATGTTCAAGCTGTGCTGGGGATCATAGTAAGCATCGCATGAATGTGCACTATTAAACCATGCTAACTCCATATTCTCTGTCTGTCTACACAGTTTTCTCTCAAAAACTTGATGAAATTTATCAAATGTCAGCTCTGTTTCTGTGGATTGAGGCAAGTTTTCACCTGCAGGTTTTAATGAGTTGTTCATGTCTGGAACAGCTGATGTTATTGCCTGCAAGGCACAAAAGTTTCAGGAGAACAGTCTGGGTATGACATATGATAGAAGGAAGATGCTGCTTGAGAATGCAGCATTTTGTCCAGTGCCTTTTGTTATGAAAATAACAAGCAGTATTTTTTGTCCTTCTTGCTTCCTAAGGTGAAATTCCCACGATTGTGAAACCTCTGTGTGTGTACCTTTTTCCACTATTTTTAATTTGCTTTTGCATCTTTTCCTTCTTTTATTTCTCAGTGGTAAACTTTTCATTATCAGCTGTCTTCATGTTTTCATTTTATTTATTTATTACTGTGCTTTTCAAGATATTAGGTGGTTGCAGATGTTTCTGTAACTCTTTCCATAGGCTTCTGAGCCCTTTTCTGCAACCACATAATTTTCCACTTGCTTGTTTTGTTTGATGTTCTCTTGCTAGCTCATGTTTTTTCCTCTCCATCCAGAACATCTTTGTCCAACTGGAAGTCTTCTTTCTATCTCTTCTACCTTCTTCTGACTGCAGTGTGATTCTTTCTACTTTCTTCCCTCCAGTACATGATCAATCAATCAATGAATGATCACATTCATCTGTGAAATTAGTAAGATCCCTTGCTGAATCAGGTTGACATCTATTTCTGCTAGGTAGGCTTTTAATAGCGCTTTTCAGGGTATTTTTTTTTGGAGCTTCTGTTATGCCAGTTTAACGTTCTATCATAGAACTTGCAGTGGCTTCAACATTTCCTTTCAGAAGCCAAGTTACGGTTTTTCAAGTATGATAAACTTTTTTAAAGTATATTTAATCACAAAACTTCAAATTAATATAAAATTGTCATTTCTCCATGGCTGAATATCAGAATGCAACTACAGAACACACCCCCAGATATCTGTCAGTGTAAGTCCAGGTGATTAACGCTACAGTACTGGACAGCTTGGGTTGTTTAGTTGGGAGGTAGTACAACTGCATGTGGATGTGAGGTGTTTAAAGGTATATAAAATCTTATCACAACAAAGACTGGGATGAGTTAATCTCCATATATCATGGATGTAGAGGGAGAGCAAAAATGGTCTTAATCACAGTGGTACTGAATGACACTAGACTTCCTTAAACCAGGCATAGAGAAGTTCTGGAAAAGATTGGAGAATTTGTGGTGCTTCCATCTTTGAAGGTTTCTAAGAATAGCTTAGAAGCACATATCAGGAATGGTTAGGGAAATAATCTTTGAATAACTCTGAGTTAGGGTTGAATTAGTGTCCATACATGGAATCTCAAAGCCAGATTGCTCAGGCAGTATCAGGTTTTGACTGCAGCACAATCTCAGTGGTGGTACAGAAAGAAGTTGCTCTTACCTCTTCCCTTCCCAGCTCACATTATGCAGCCCACGCTGTGCCGCAGCCCAAGAATGTCATTACACTTTAAATACAAAGAATAATTTATTAAACACACCAATTGCTAGTAGCTAGCAGTCAGACATTCTGTTTGAAAGTCTCCAAGATTTTCTACGTTTAAACAAATAATTCAGAATGACAATATTTAGAGGAAGGAAAAAAAAATAAAAAATAGGAAGTTGGGGGAACCTTCCTGCGCTGAGATTCTGATAAATGGCACAAGAAAGATAAACTATAATTGACAATTTATGATATACATTTCTCATCATCTTTATACTTGCTCTTGAATTCACTCAGATCAGTAATGCTATCTTAATTGCAGACACCTCAGCATACCATAAATGCACCATGTATTTAGGCTGTAGAAGGGAAATGGATGAATTCTGTTGCCTGAGGCAGAGAAACAATAGATGGTACAATGTAGGAACAATTCTTCATTGGAGAGAAAATGATATAAATGATGCAGTGGGTATTTTGGTGTCTAATGAATACAGTTTTACGTTGTAAATGTAGAAAGGATTTATAATATAATAGTCTTCCCATCAAGTTCAGCATATAATCTTTTTTTCTTCCAGTTGCATAGTGAAAGCAAGAAAAGTTGGTTAAATGACTCCTGTGAGAAATACTAGCACTGATACCTTTGCTTTTACAGACCAAACTATATGTCACCTATATATCTATCAGTTTCTTTTTATTGTGTTCTGTAATCTGTGGTCAGATGCTTTATTCTATGGTTACCTTTCCAGAATCTCAAACAATAGAATTATTTTTCTACCTGGGTTGTCAGTGCAGCCAGCAAAAATGATTTTATAATCTCCATCCATAGTAGGCATGTTACTAAATAATATGACAAGTAAGGTGACTGGATAACCTGCTGTGCTCATGTGAAATGCTCCTCAGCTTGAATAGTTCATTTTCAGTGAGTTTTGACTTTAGTAATCAGAAACAATCAGCCCCCTGGCAGCGTGACTGGAAGAAGAAAAACCCTCAGGCGAGTAATATTTTTGCAGAGGTAGCAAAATTGATACAGTATAAAAAGGGTTACAAAAAACAAGTTTCAGAAGGATGCTCCAGAGAAAATGATTCTGTAAAGCTGTCAGCAAAACTTCAAAAAGGCAAATTCTCTAGACACATCAACACACCAGTCATGGTAAAGAGAAGTGAAAAAAGAAAATCAAAGTGTAATTTATACACTTTATTGCCAAGTGAACAATACATAGTCTCCCGTGAAGGATGAAATATTGGATTTTGTATTGCTTGTTCTGCAACGAGGTACGTGTTACACGGCCTATATTTGCTTTTTGTTTCCTTCAGTCTGAAATTCTGATGCATTGAAAGTATTTTAAAAACAGAATTAATGAAGAAGAGAGAATTCAATAATTAAAGCTGTCTTCAAAATGACTGCCCTGGATATGTAGCAGAACTAAAAGAGTGTCACTCTTAGTGTAGAGGACTGATCCTCTGAAATGTTTCCTCTTTTTTTCTGATGAAAGTGGAATTTGTCAGAGGTCCCACAGAGAGCCATTAGACTAAAAACTGGCAATGTAGAGAAACACAGTCTGTGTGTAAAAATCGGAGTTGCAACTCTTTGTGCTATTACAAGTTGTGATGTTTGTGCCTCATGTTAAGCCTGTTGTTTTCTATTACAATTTATACTCTGTTTTTGTTTTCTTCTACTTCACCAGAATTTTAGCATTTAATCTCAAACACTCCCTCAAAATTTTCTTCCTGAGCAGGCTTGCAGATAAAATATAAGCAAAAAAGTTTTGGATGTTTTTATGCAAGCCTAGGAAATAATACTTTACTTTTACAATGTTTTAGCATTCATCACCGTTTCACTGAAAGTCTTTGCTAAGATCCTTCTGGACTGGGGAAAGGGTATGAAATTTGGAATGACAGGAGCAGGTCATGGACACAAGCATTTGTAACTGTAGGAACATGGAACAGAATTAGTGTTCCTTCTTGACCTGGATGGTTCTGAAATTCGGCAAAAAATTTGGAAATTCCCTGACAAACCGCATCAAGTTTCCCTCTGGTGGTTGGCTCATGCTCATGGTGACAGGCTGTGGCTGTCAGGCCAAAAGGCTGCAAGTGGGACTGTATGTAAAACAGTTCTGTTAAAGCTATGAGTAACTATTAAAAAACCCACAACCATTCTGCACATTTATTTTTCAGTTGTTTGAATGTAGCTTATTATCTTGCTTAAGCTGGAGAAAAGAAGCTCCTGCCTGCATGGGAGAAGTAGGAAACGAACCCTTGCAGCTCTTTGGCTTCAGTTGTCCCCCAGAGTGGTTACTGATCCCTTACAGCATCTCTGTAGCAGAAGCTTATTTGAGAAGCAGAAGAGTATTGACGGCTTGAAGTTATAATGCAAGAAACAGTAAAATTTTGGTTATATTCAGGGCTTTTATTTCTTTGACGGGAAATCATATGCAATTACAGTATTGGGTAATGGTGGTGGGAAATAAAAGAATTCAAAAATTAAAAAAATCTGAAGTCTTCGTGGGCAGCTTGGTTTAGCTACTTTATACATTTAATAGTACAATCATATTTCATTTGTTTTACCTCTGTCCTCCTTGGAGAGTAATTATTTACTGTTTCTTATCCTCCTCACTGATTCTGTGCATTTGCACAATGCCTAGTGAAATATGTCTGTACCTCATGATGAATTAATCTCTCTTGAAATAATACCATTGCTGTACTTTACTTAATACACTTCATATACTTCACACTTTAATTCTGGGTTTGGGAGAGACTGAGTTTTTCTTTCTTCCAATATTGTATCTGAGAGAAGAGAGATGATAGTGGGGTAACAATTACTGAAGTGCCCTGATAATTTCAGGGGCATAGTTTGAGGTATATCATGCCTGATTTTTCAGGTTACTTCATGTAGACCTGTACCTGCATAAAGCACATCCACTGTACTTGTTACTGACCGTAAGTCTTAAGCTGGATACCCAGAGAATTAGTAAACAACTGTCTGATTCAGGCAAATGAGCAAGTGATACTCAGAAAGCACTGGCTAAAAAAGAGACAGAATCTGATCTTCTAGGGTGACATTTTAATTTCATTGGTCTTTCCCTGTCCTAACCCAGTGCTCATCTTGCGAATCATGAAACAAATGCCTCCTTCCACATCATGAGCTCTCACTGTCCATTATCATTTGCGTGAATACTGTGAGTTACAAAAAATGTAGCATAAACCTGTCACTTTCTATATGCCATTGATCTGGAGAAGGAGAAAAGTCATCCTGAGGTATATGTTGTGAGACAGAAAACAGAGAACTTCAGATATACAATGCAGCAGCTTTGTTTGTTGTTCCCTGTCATATAACCCTTGCTTAAAAACAGCCTTTAAAGGATTCTGTTCTCTGGGCTTCCCCATGAGACAGAAGGCAGAAAGGGCAGCATGTGAAGGTGGCAGTGGTGATGGTGAAGTAGCTTCAGGGAGGCACTCTGCAGGAGTACAGAAGGATGGGTAGAAATGCAGAGAGGGCTGGTGATAGAGGTGAAAGTGCATAAGCAAACTTCAGCTTGGTCAGTGAGGACCTGGTGAAAACATGCATGTCTGCATGTCTGAAGGAGATTTCTTGTGTTACTGGAAAGGAAGCTCTGTAGCCATTCTTGTAGAGGAAGTCTCCAGGCCCACCAAATGCTGAGAAGCTGTAGAGGGTTCATGTAGAAGAACACCTGTAAATATCTCATATTTGGATAATAAGCTGTACACAGTTGTCTTGATAAATTAACTTGGAATTAGTCAGAGCACATGCTATTAACAAATGCAGAAGAGAGAAGACAATTATTGTGGAAGAAAAACCTGATAACTAAAAACTGGGGAGTTATTGTCAGAAGCACTGAGATATAAAATTGTAAAATATTATTAGAGAAATAAGATGCAAACATAATTGCTTCCCTACCACTTTCCGTTCTGTTTTTAGAATTTCCATGAATGTGAAAATCAGAAGCTTCCCCATAGATTTTTAATGTGATTTTTGTTTGAGGCAGTAGATGCTGTTGATATGCATAATATTATTCAATGGGTGTTTCTTTTTATTCTAAGTACCTGCTCCATCATCTTACCGAGGCTGCTGTTTTGACAGTGGCTTGTCAGTGTTGCTCTACGTCTGACATACCATGCCAAAATCTAGATTTAAGATGGAAATGTACACACTGTGCTGAGTAACTGAAACACCAGCAATGAACCATTTATTTAGCCACGCTGCATTTTAACTCTTTTCATATAATGAACAGTTGTTTTGTTGTACAGCATTCATATATTTTTACAGGAAGCATCAAGCTTGGATGCTTTTTGAAATCTATTTTTATTCAGATACAAATAATTAGTCTTACCTAGCAAAATAGAATAGTTTGTAATGTAATGAAAGGCAGAATTGATACTCCAATGATCTCCCCAGCCATAAATTCTACAAATGAACAAATTAATTCTATGTATGTGTTCTAAGTAGAATTTCTACTCCTACTTTAGTTGGAGATCAAAGATCTCAGGGCCTAATTCTAATTATTACCGACCATCTTAATAATATTATTCTGTACTGCATTTTTATGCCTCTTTTCTGCCTCATCGTGAGAGAATATGTATATTAATTGACTTTAACATTCCAAAATAAGTAAGTAGGTTGCTCTGAAAGTAATTCCTCCTTTTTATTTTCATGGAAACTACAATAGCTACGAAGAACACAATTACGTGATTTGATAGAGCAATTCCTCAGCTACAAAACACTATTTTTTTTAACATAGTAACCACTATCGGCTATGCGTTTTTCCCAGAGGTCAGCTAGAGCCTGCAGGCTGCACTCACAAAAATCTACACCAGCAGAGGGACCCACTGTTGCTGTCACCACTGTTGAAAAGCACCACCCACCACCTCACTGTGCTCACATCCACTGTTTGTATTCATAAATCTTCAGCAAGTGTCAAATAATGCCAGTGGGTGCAATTTTTTCCTCATGAAGGAATTCAGTGAAACATTTTTGCTTCATGTGCACTTCCATGTCATACACCATTTTGTTAGATTGCCCCTCTGCTGCCATCCGTCGCGTGGCAACAAAAGATAACTGAGTATTAGTGAGGAGATTCAGCCTCTACTGCCATAACACCACTATATGTCTCTGATGTTATAAGCCAACATAGTAAAATAGTAGGCATTACTTTCAGAGTATTCCTCATACAATACAAAACAAGCAATAAGTAAAAAAACATTTTACTTATTGAGTCATACCGTCTTTTGAATTGGAAGGGACTCTTAAAGGTTGTGTAGTCCAATGTCCCTGCCATAAACAGGGACACCTACCGCTGGATCAAGTTCCTCAGAGCCCCATCCAGCCTGACCTTGAATGAACTGTCTCAAGGGACATCCACCATCCCTCTGGGCAACCCATTCCAGTGCCTCATCACCGTTATTGTAAAAAACATCTTCCTTACGTCTAATCTAAATCTCCCCTCTTTTAGTTTGAAACCATTTCTCCATGTCCCATCGCAACAGACCCTGCTAAAGAGTCTGTTGCCATTCTTTCTTATAGCCCCCCTTTAGATACTGAAATTCTGCTATCAGGTCTCCCTGAAGCCTTCTCTTCTCTGGGCTGAACAACCTCGGATCTCTCAGCCTGTCCTCGTAAGCGAGATGTTCCATCCCTTGGATCATTTTTGGGGCCTTCCTCTGAATGCGCTCCAGCAGGTCTGTGTCTCTCCTGTGCTGAGGACTCCACATCTGGATGCAGTACTCCAGGTGAGGCCTCACCAGCACAGAGCAGAAGGACAGGGTCACTCCCCTTGCCCTGCTGGCCATGTTTCTTTTGATGCAGCCCAGGATATAGTTGGCTTTCTGGGTTGCGAAGGCACAGTGCTGGCAATGCTCAGCTGTCATCGACCAGTACCCCCCAAGTCCTTTTCAGCAGGGCTGTGCTCTATCCTTACATTCCCCAGCTTGTATTGATTAGTGGGGCTTACCTTGACCCAGGTGCAAGACCACTCACTTGGCTTTGTTGAACCTCATGATGTTCACCTGGGCAAACTGCTCGATATTTCTTGATCTTGTTATCACATCACAGTCTTTGAACAGTCCCTTCAGTAACACCATGGAATTTATTTTATTCTTTCTGTTATTTGACTGCTAAGCATCTGGGACATTCAGTACTCTCTTGTTTTCTTCATAAGCTTTTTAATGTTGTGGTTCAGCATGTGTGCAGAGCATCTTCCTAGATGGTGTTGATAATAAAAAATCTAGTCTAGCTTCCAATATTGACCTTTTTATCCAGACATCCAAACTGGAATTGCACACTGACATGGACAGAATACAGGGAGCAAATCTAAAATAATATCTGAAGTAACTAATATACTTCATATTATTTTAATTTCAATATTGAATAATATTGTTCACAAATTTTGGCTTTTTCTTTGCTGATATCCCCATGAATCTATTAGGAACAAAGTAAATGCTAATTAATTCTCTGTTACGAAAATTATTCCTGGTAAATTCGACTTTGCCTTCCCTCTCCCCACCCGTCAAAAAAAAAAAACACCGAAAAACAACAACAACAAAAAAGAGATTTCATAAGTGCTCTCTCTATGCTATTGCCAAATAACCTCTTGTTATTTAAAGATTATTTATTTGTAATGTGAGATGAGCATACATGCCACTGTATTAATGGACTGTGAAAGATACTACCTCTGTCTAACCAATTCCACTTTCTTGTCTGCTCAGAGTCTTGTGATATTTGCAACAGCACCGCAGCAACTGTTGCCACTTGTTTGGGTGTGGTAGAATTTCTTCTTGTTTTGCCTGTATCAACCAATATGTTTTCCTTCCACACAGTAATTTTATTTTCTGCTTATTTTCTTCCATAGCATCAGAAGATGAAGTGGTTTTGTTATCTTCCAAACTATTTTGGCTGTACATATTGTTGGCAGGATTAATGAAACTGTGAAAGAAACATGGGAATAGAGTTGTGAGAAGCACTTATCTGGACAGTATTAGGACTGTAAACAAATAAGAGAGGCCTTATTGTGTGTTTCTAACAGACCATTATACTGTGAGGTACTAACATTTCCTCAGAACAATGTACAGTACAACCAATAACAAACAGTGCAGCTGTGGGAAAAATGAATCAGAACTATGTCATGAGGGATACTCATTACATTTACCACCAGGGTAAAATGCAGGTGCATTTTCAGTAACCTTTAAACAAACAAGTGCGTTCCAACCTTAAGCTGAAACTCTCAAGGATGACTAGACTTTACACTTTACATTTTTTTTATCTTCTCAGTAACTCTTGGGGATGATCTGAATTATGGATTTAAATCAGCTTTCTACTATCCCTGCTGTCTAGCACCTGCTCGTTAAACAGAATTATTCTTTTCATTTAATTTTATTTATGAGAAAATAAGCTGGGTTTTCTCTGTAGCAGAGTTTATAACAATCTATTTCAAAATCCAAAAGTACCTTTAATAGAAGAATGGCAGAGAGTTTGTATTTGTGTTATTTTAGTGATTAATGCATCCAACACACTGTGTGAACTCTTCGATGAGAACATTGGGCAGAAAATATAATAGCTTCTTGTAATGGACTGGGACGTTGTGCTTGTTTCTTGTTTCCATATACTGACTCCAAAATCTCTATTACTTACACAGAGCATCTCTGAGGGTTCCATGGTGGTCAATAAAGAAGGAGACACTACTTCAGCAATATCATAAGTTTAATCCCAAATAACACAATTGTCTAAATTCAGCATGATTGTTGCTGGATTTTCTAGTGCGATCTGACAAATGGAGTGATCATTCAGGGTTGCTGTAAAAAATTTTACATAATTATGTACGTTAGCAACTAAAAGAGAAAAGATTTAGAGTAAATATTAAGAGAAGAGCAAAACATTCAACATTCAAAATATTCAAATCCCATATTCATTTTATTCATTGTTTTAAGGATGGAGCTGGATCTGTATTCATTTGTGGTTCTAGAATGTCTTGCAGTAGTCCTGTGTGACCAGCTTAGAGTTTCTTTGTTTTTTAAGTATTGTTATTTTGGAGGAGAATAACGAATTGATCTTCTTTCTTTGTTAGAGACTTCCTCTAGATTTAGTTTGCCCTTCAATCAAAAATATAATCTCTATAAGCCTGCTTGTGTGTGTGTGTGTACTGTGGTTTTCACATACGTCTAGTGTTGGTGTTCTCTAAGCCATTTGTCATAAGTCCAGGTCTTTCTGCGGACAGATTTATTTGGTTAAATGATCTTATATGACAATGGTTTTCACCTTGTGGCTGATGGAAAAGGTTGAACACCATTTGGCTAATGACACAATGTCTGATGAGATCAACCAGGATTCAGGAGAGACTGTTACTGTTCCCGATGATACCATTGGTTTAAGAGAGATGCCTGATTGCATGCAGGACATGCAAGATTGGGATTGAGTCACATTATTCTGCTCTAAGGGAGTCCAGTGTGCTTTCTTCAGTGTGCTAAAAAATCTTCACTTTTCTTCCTTAGTATATAGATGAAGCCACTTTAAAGCCTGTTAAAGGGTTCTAGATTTCTTAACCATGTTGGCTATGCTTTGATCTGAAGCATTCAGAAGAAGCTCCCTTTCTCTGTTCAACTGCTGAACTATCTTATCTCACACTCAGTATAGTTTTCTCCCTGTCAGATAGCCTGGTTTTTAGTTGCCATTTTCACTTCTCTTGAGTTTTTAATTAATTCATTCAGACTTCGATTATTTTATGTTGGTAGGGTTTCACTTTGAAATACAAGGAGAGCTTGTATTTTTTTATAAACATGGAGTAACCTTCAAAACAAATGAAGTTCCTTTGGATTCTGGGGTAGAACTGCTCAGCAAACAGAGGGGAGAGCTGGATCCACATCCATTCCTCAAACATCTCTAAGGGGGTAGGATATCTAATCCTTGTGTTGCTTCGGTGTGGTTTCTGACAACAGAGATGCCTATTTTGGATGAGTTTGGTGATGTGCTGAGCTCTCCTGATGATGGTTAGTTGTAGGGGAGGTCAGCCATGCCAGGACTGGAGCAGCCTGAGTAAACCTGTAAGTGCACCTACAGAGAACTCTAGAGCCAGAAGGGCAGAGAGCCTGTGGATGTGGTCTACTACCACATCAAATACTGATTCATGGTTGAAAGATCACAGTTTTTAATTTAAAAGTATAATTCTGCTTAAATCCTTTTTCATTACAGCTCTAACCCCTGGCTTTTGTTTCCTGTGAGTGAGAAAAGTTTATGTTGGCATCAGTTTCCCTGCTGAACCACAGCCATGCTATTCATTTCAGAAGTATAGTCTGTATGTAATTAAATGGGAAATCAAATAGAGAAAAAAATAAATATCAGAATTACAGAATCACAGAATCACAGAATTGTAGGTGTTGGAAAGGACCTCCAGAGATCATCGAGTCCAACCCCCCTGCAGGTTCCCTACACCAGGTTGCACAGGTAGGTGTCCAGGCGGGTCTTGAATATCTCCAGAGAAGGAGACTCCACAACCCCCCTGGGCAGCCTGTTCCAGTGCTCCGTCACCCTCACCATAAAGAAGTTCTTGAGCACATTCATGCGGAACTTCCTATGCTCCAGTTTCTGGCTGTTTCCCCTTGTCCTGTCTCCACACACTGCTGAAAAGAGTCTGGCCTTGCCACTTTGCCCCCCACACCATAGATATTTATAGACCTGGATCAGGTCCTCTCTCAGTCTTTTCTCAAGGCTAAACAGACCCAGTTCACTTAGCCCTTCTTCATAGGGGGGATTCTCCAGGCCCTTCACCATCTTTGTGGCGCTCCGCTGGACTCTTTCCAAGACATCCCTGTCTTTTCTATACTGGGGAGCCCAGAACTGGACACAGTACTCCAGATGAGGCCTCACCAGTGCAGAGTAGAGGGGGAGGATCACCTCCCTTGACCTGCTGGCCACACTCTTTTTAATGCACTCCAGAATGCCATTGGCCTTTTTTGGCCATGAGGGCACACTTCTGGCTCATGGCCAACCTGTCGTCCACCAGGACACCCAGGTCCTTCTCTGCAGATCTCCTCTCCAGCAGGTCATCCCCCAGCCTGTACTGGTGCATGCAATTATTCCTCCCTAGGTGCAAGACTCTACACTTGCTTTTGTTAAACCTCATCCTGTTTCTTACTGCCCAGCTCTCCAGCCTGTCCAGGTCTCGCTGAATGGCGGCACAGCCTTCAGGTGTGTCAGCCAATCCTCCCACCTTCATATCATCAGCAAACTTGCTGAGGGTGGCCACTGTCCCCTCGTCAAGGTCACTGATGAAGATGTTGACCAAGACCGGACCCAGCACCAACCCCTGGGGAACACTGCTAGTTACAGGTCTCCAACCGGACTCTGCACCACCAATGACGACCCTCTGTGCTCTGCCAAAGGAGAATGTATATGGTAATGGAAAGTAAGGAGTAATAGCTCTGAAAATGTCATTAAAGAAACCCAACACTGAATGTTGATAAAGGTGAAGGAACGATGAAGACATGGTAGAGTAGCGCAGGCAAAGAAAAAATGTTGAGCAGTTTATTTGGCTTACACCGACCTTGTCAATTGGGCTGTATTAACATTTTAGGTAAAAACAGTAAATAGCAGTTCTTGTTAAATTTCAGCACTGGGTAAATTAAACAAACTTATTGTGAACAATGTTCTCTCTGCTGTACAATTTTAGATTTAAATTATGAATGCTGCATGGAAGCTCTGTAGCATTTGAACATGAAGAACAGTTGTACTGGGAAAAACAGCAAACTGATCTTCAGAATGATGTCCCCTTAAAACATTGGATGTGTGGACTCATGTTTCCACTAACTTTTGGATTTTTCACATTTCTTCTTATTTGCGGATACTTTGGGGCATCCTCAGAATGAGTCTTGGAGAGCCCTCAAATCCAGGCCAGTTTTACATGTCAGAGTTGCCCAATTAGAAGGAAAGAGCCCATGATTGTATGGTATAACTGTGTTAAAAAGGTGAGAATAGGTGAAAGAAAACTTTTGGAAATAAGAAAGAGACATGTGAGGACCAAGCTTATAGAAGTCTCTAGGCTCATCAGTGCTATGGAGAGAATGCATAGAATATGGTTATGCAAGGCCTAATGCCAGGAAGTGAAATTAACAGTGTGTCTTTAAATCAGAAATAACCTGTCTATTGTTATTGGTGAGTAAAAGTGATGTGTAACTCATGGCTTCCAAGATGAAATAGATGCCAGGACCTTAGCCAAGTTCAGATAGCATTAATTCACAGAAGAAAAGGGTTCTTCTGTGCAAAGATGTAATTTGTGCTTGGGAAGACTTTATGCTAGTTTGCTGGAAAATAGGAGTGTGTTGGAAAAGCGTGACAAAATACTTGGCCTCTTTCCATTTGTGCCCTCTTTTGGCTACTGCAAAGACAGGTATTTGACTGTAGGAATCATTGGTTAGAACCATCTTATTTGTCGTTTCTTATTAACTTTTCAGTTAGAAGTCCATCAATGCATGGAGGAAAAACCCACACAAGTTGAAAATCTCTCACCTGTATAGGGAAGTTATAAGGTCATGGAATAAAATGAGTTAGATAACTGACAGAAAACTTATTATTCTGTTTCAATGTAGAGATCAGTAAGGAGTCCCATGGTAAAGCATTTGGCTTTATCTATTGGGAATAACAGTAATAATAAAACAAAATATTATTCTATGATTCTGTGAAAACAATAAAAGAAATCCTAGTTGGATTTATAGACAAGTTAATTGAAATCATTTCTTCCATAACTTTTCTATACAATTTAAAAGATAAATGTTCAGACTAAGACTACAGACATTTTAACAGGTCATTGGCATATAAAGTCAAATTGTTCTGATTTTTAAAAATTGTAAAAGTATGATTCAGTCTCTAACAGAAATTTGGGGTACTTTAGAAAGAATTGATTTACTGCTTGACTAACCCAATTTTATCACACATATAAAAGCTCAGTGAAAAGGCTACTTTCAGCTACTAACTTGCTCATTAGTACACAGGTACTGTGGTGCATTTGCTCCAGGCCTATGCCTCTAGCTTCATTCTCTTTGTGTCTGTAGCCTCAATTATCCCTGAAATTACTTTGAAATTCCCATGGGGAATCTTCTTATCTGAAACAATGTTTAGTTTTTTATTTATTGCTGCAAAGAGCAAAAGTGAGGCTACAGAACGTGACTAAACACAAATTCCTAACCACACATCTCTAAAAGAGGTTGAGCAGCAATTATGCCTATCTTCTGCCCTTTGAACCAACATCATATTTTCTTTACTTCATTTATCTAATTCAAGTCTTTGAGGTTGGGAATAGTTTCAATGTTGGATTAATAGCAGTTAGACTCATTCAACCTTTGTGACATTTACTTGGTTTTGCCTTTTCTTTCCACACTGTCATCTACCTGTTTATAAACCCTAATCTTTTCTTTCCCATCCTATGTTTAATTTTAAGTGATATTTCCTCAAAGCACAACCTTGCTTCAAATAATATAGTACCCCATACTCTGCCAAAAGACAAATACTTAAGATGCTATATTTTGACAGGACAGGTTTTCTTTTTTGTTGGCATGCATGTTGTTTGTTTATTTGTTTTGTTATTGTTTTGGAAACAAAGAGAAAAAAACAACACCAATAATATCACTTACACACAGATCTGCACTAAAAGTAATGCCTCCTATTTTATTATGTTGGCCCACGACATCAGAGGTAGATGTTGGTGGTATGGCAGTAGAAGTTGAACCTTCCCTCCAGTATTCCATATTTTGTTGCCATGTAACAGGTGGGAGCAGAAGTGAAATCTGACAGAATGGCATCTGACATGGAGGTGCAAAGGTATTGTGGAGCAAAGGTATTCCACTGAGTTCCTCCATGGAGTAAGAATTGCATCCACTGACATCATTCAACACTTGCTGAGCATTTATGGAGACCAAACGGTGGATGTGAGCACAGTGAGGTGGTGGGTGGTGTGTTTCAACAGTGGTGACAGCAACAGTGGTTTATCTCCACTGGTATGGATTTTTATGAGCATGGCATGCAGGCTTTTGTTCATCGCTGGCAAAAATGCATAGTTAATGGTGTGAAAAATAGTGTTTTGTAGTGGTGAATTTCCTCTATGAAATAGCGTAATTGTGCTCTTTTCTCCATGGAAATAAATGGGAGGCATTACTTTTGGAATGGCATATATGTATATTATGCATACAGAACAAATGATGAACAAACAATTGCTCACCACTCACCAGTGTCCAAGCAGCATCTGCCCCCCTGACCTACTCCCCTTCATTTTTCTAGGTTTTTTTTACATGATGCCACTTGGTATGGAATATTCCTTTGGCCAGTTTAGGTCACTTGTCCTGGTTTTGCCCCTCTCCAGCCCCCTCTCTGGCAAGACAGTATGGGAAGATGATAAAATGAAATGTCCTTGACTCTGTACTGCACTGCTTAGCAACAACTAAAACATCGGTGTGTTAACAACATTGTTTTTCTCCTAAAACCAAAACCAGCTATGCACTATGAAGAAACAACTGTCCTAGCTGAAACTGGCACAATATCACAGCTTTCCTGTACACCCTCATCACCTTTCTTGCTTTTGATTTACACACAGATATCATTCCTATAGACTGTGGGCCATCCATCTAAATTTTCCATGGAGTTGATTTAGTTCATGACTTTGGGCTCCCTCATAACAGTCTTTCAGGGCAGGAGAGATGATGCATGATGTTGGATTGTTGCACACTGAGTCTAATCTAAGGCATATAATAATCACAGTAGTGATGATATGCAGTATTATACAACTGCTAACTTCATACAATTCAAATTATTGGCTGTTGTCACCCAACATCAAATCCCCTTGAGTTACATACCTGACTTTACCATCCTTCCACGTTACCTACCACGTGCACCCAGGTCCTTGAGCAAAAGTGATCCTATGAATAGGCTTGCCTTTGCCTGAAGCAGGAATAACCCAGGCTGTCTTCCCAGCATGTTTTTTCATGTTCACTACAGATAATTGATTTCCCTCTACAGTACATAAGAGGTATGACTGAGTAGATCTTGCTTACTTGGCTAAGATACACACTTGCTAAGTGTGTATCCTTGTATTTGAATGTGCCAGCACCCACTGCTCTCAGTGTGGTCTTTAGCAGTCTATTGTATTGTTCAATTTTCCCAGAGGCTGGTTGGTGCATGATAAAGGATGTTATATACCTACTCAGTGTCATGCTCTTTGTGGTTATTTTTGAAATGAATCCCATTGCCTGACTCACTTCTTTCTGGGGTGCCCTGTTGCCATAAGATTTGTTTGTCAAGGTCCAGGATGTTTCAGGTGGTGGCATGGGACATGACATATCATTTTGAGCTCAATTGCAACTCAAGGTCTCATTTCTCCTATCCATCAATCTACCCAAAGAACTGGTACACTTTGTGTTGCAGTGGAGGTTTCCCTTGTCATGGAAGGAAGCAGTCTCTGTATGAAGCCATGTAGGAATCACAGCCAGAGACAAATTCGGGGTTTTTGATGGTTAGCTTCAGTGAAGAAAGAGAATTGTTATTATTTCTAGTAAAAACAAAACAAAACAAAACAAAACTTCTGAGATTGAAAATTGGTCTTTCTCATGTAACACCTCTCCCAAAGAAAATTAGAAGTAGATGCGTGAGGTTCACAGCAGAAAATTATATATAACTAATTGATCTCTTTAGTTCTCACCAAAGCTCCTTTCCAGTGGCAATTTTATGCATGTTCACTGG
This sequence comes from Alectoris magna, assembly GCA_030625065.1. Classification (NCBI taxonomy): domain Eukaryota; kingdom Metazoa; phylum Chordata; class Aves; order Galliformes; family Phasianidae; genus Alectoris; species Alectoris magna. The sequence continues at coordinate 123,177,089 of CM060561.1, forward strand.
CAAGATGTATGTAAAATTAAATTCAGCCTCAGTCACAGTTTGAGTAAAGAGATGATTGGTTTTATCCGCTCTCCTAGGAGTCGCACTGGAAACAAACTTGGGAGGAGGCAATGATTTATCATCTGTTCACCGATTTGCAAGTACTGTTCATGTTAGAATCCATAAGGAATAGATCCATCCTCCAGTCATTAACATGTGTTCCTTGGTGGGATAAATGAATCTAATAGCAGAAGTTTAGTAATTTCTGTATTGACATTGTCGGTAGTTACTGTAGTCCTATGCCAGATGGGACTGGGGGAAAATGAAAAAATGGCCACTAGGCACTATCAAGGAACAATTTTCTCAGCAGCTTTGAGTGTCTTTCACCCTATATAGGGTATAGTTTCTGTTCTAAAGCATAATAAATGGTGTATGTAATGTATGGTTTTTGTTCTATTTTGTTTTCCAACTTTCAAATAATGAGAACATGCAATTCCCCTTCTGAAGAATCATATTTCATTGACCAAGCCTACAAAACTGCCCAGAAGATACTGTTTAAACACTAAGTGTTTTGGCTACTTCTTTTTGTCCATTCCCTTAGTATTCCTCCATCATCCAAAGTATATTAGGGATGTACTAGGGATAATGGCAAGTATATCTGTCTAGTCTTTTCAGTATCCATATATTGAGCACAAATCTGTCCAGCTCCTTTTAGAACCTGCTGACTCTGACTCCAAAACCAAGGTTTTCTGTTAGCAAGATGCAGAAGTACTCTTTAACTGTGTCGAGTATTTTCATTTATCTTTTTAAATAAATCTGTTAGTCTCATCAAGTATCCCTACTTCTTGTATTATGAAATTCTGTTAATAGCAGTACAACATGATTCTGGCTATGTGTATAGCAAAGTTTTGCATAGCAACAGAGTTGTTGTTAGCATTAATTATTCTGTGTGATGGTGTGTGTTTGTTTGTTTTAATTAAAACGGTGAAAGTGCCACTTGTTATGTTGATTATTGGAATGATCATTTCATTGTGCCATCTGCAGATAAATCTTTTTCCTGTCTAACTACTTTAGAAGCCAGAATTTTATTACAAAACAGACATAATATGTATACCTACATTGCAATTATAATGAAGGAGTTAAAGTTATGATCAGTTTAATTGTGTTTTATCTTCAGTATTTCTCATTTTCCTATTGTGAATGAAGATGGAAAGTTAGAAATAGGTTAATTAGAGTATAACATTAGAAAATGCAGAGGCATTTAGAAGGAGAAAATTTTGCTGACAACCTATGCATACATAATATGTGATTAAAGCAACTAGAGAATGGCAATGAAATGACAGACTCGTGTGAACAGGAAATTAAGGCTATGGTTTCATTGTACCAGAGAAGGCTCTATTTTAAGGGGAGGTTTAGACCATGCAGTATTACTGTGGCAATACCCAGATGATAAAGCAAACAGTGTCCAAGTATTCAATATATATCACTTAGTTCTGTTATTGGTCTTTCATGTCTTTTTTGTTCCAAGAAAAATAATTGTGTACACCTAAAAACAGAAAATAAGTTGTGGAAAAAAAGTTTATTTTCTCTTTTGCATTTCATACATACTTACTTAGAAGATTTGTATTTTAATGTAAATATAAAACATGACAATGCTAATCATTTCTAATGATATAAATATATCTGTTTTGAATTGTTTTAACAAAAAGCACTTTTACCTGACTTTGTGAGATCATATACCTGTGGATTGAAATCTAACAGCTTTATAAATGTTGACTGACTTTGCTTGTTGCAACAGACAGCATTTTTCTGTAGGAGTTCATGCCTCTCTGTGCATATATATGCTGAATATTGTAATGTTCTTATATTCCAGCTTTTGCAAGCAAGACAAGTTGCCAATTACATTCCAGTCCTGTGTGATCACTAAGGAGTGCCAGGTGTCAGAGTGGTCAGAATGGACCCCCTGCTCTAAAACCTGCTTTGACATGACAACCCCTAAAGGGAATCGCACAAGATCACGGACCATTAAGCAGCTCCCTATTGGCAGTGAAAGTGAATGCCCGCAATTAGAAGAAACAGAGCAGTGCATTACCCAAGGAGATGGTGTAGCACCATGCATTACGTAAGTTGGTTCATTTCAGTTCAATTCTCCCTATACTAAAATGAAAAATTTCAATTAAGCATACATGGCCAGTAATATCAACAAAATCATTACTAAAGTAATGCTGAAATAATAGGTTTGATTTTTCTATCCTTTGCAAATTCAGTGCTTTCATTAAAAACCTGAAGTCTGTAAATAGCAGCTATTACAATGAAATCACTCCTTTCTCTAAATACAGGAAAAAAAACCCCAAAATACTTATTTTTTCCATTAGTGTTCACTTTTAAAAGAGAATATATTTGTGTGTACAAAGGCAGAGTCAGGATCATAATAAAGCAACTGTATTAATTTGTCGGTAATCTCCCTATATAACATTTCTGCCAGTATTGTTTTCTGAAGTATTCTGTTGGAAGAAATGTTGAACATAGAAAGAAGCTGAGAAATATCTCTTTAGCTGCCAGACTTTTTAATGAGACTCTTTAGAGCACAAGAAAAGAAAGACTAGGCCCTGAATGGAAAGTGGGAGAGCCTAACATTATCAGTAAATAAAATAACCCTGTTCAATATTTAGGAGAAATGACAGCAAGCACCCTACATTCAAGAGATTGCTGTAATGCTTATCAAGATTACTATTAAAGTTCCAACTGTGCTTTTTCTTTACCAGACTAGCAGGAGGGGCTGGGGAAATGTCATTTGATGTTAAGCCATTTTGCATCTCCATCTTTGACTGTGGTTCATATTTTTCATTTAAGAATTGAAATGTCATCTTTACACTTCTCTAGCCACACTGGGAAGCAGTTTGCTTGGTTTAGCCTTAAAGTGATTGTTGGATAAAGAATTCTGTGGCATTTCTTGTGGTTCATAATTCTGACTGGGGTTTTAGCTCCAAGTCATAGAACTTCTTTCCTGTACATTCACTGATTAGAAAGCTCACAGCTTCTCATCATTCGTCAGTACCCAGCAAGGATGCTTCAGCACTGCAGAGAGACTATCTTCTTGACAGTGAGAAAGGAACTTACTGAAATGGTGCCTGTGATAATAAAAACATTATTCTTTTACCTTGATATTCATGAGAAACTTCTGTGTCTTATCAAAGATGAACTCAAGACTTTTCCTTTTTTTTTTTTTTTTTTTTTTTTTTTTTTGTGGGTTGTGTTTTTATTTCTACCTCTCCTTTTCTGGCTCTTATGTTCCTCAGCATTCACATTTATTTGATATTTTAGTTTGTTTCATATAGACTGTCTAGTTCTAATTGATTGCTGAAAGTCACTGTTAGTATAGATAGCTTAGCTGAACATACACCCATATTTTTCTGCTTATGAAGTTTTTCTTCCCTCCAAGAAAATATTTATATGTGCAGTATGTTTCAGAAATTGGACAGGAAAGATCTCTCTAAATAGTAATCATTTCAAAAGTCAAATAACAGAGGAAAGGTTTCCACCCATGTAAAATATCAATCTAATGAACCTCTGTGTATGAGAAACTGAGTCTCGCGCCTTTTAGAAAACAGATAAAGATATAAAGGTGTTTTGGATTGTATAACAATGATGTATAAAAGAGATTCATGATTCTTGAAAACCTAATTCATTCAATTTGATCCAGGTATGGCTGGCGGACCACAGAGTGGACAGAATGCCGCGTTGATCCTCTACTCAATCAACAGGATAAAAGGCGAGGAAATCAGACAGCACTGTGTGGAGGTGGCATTCAAACACGGGAAGTGTACTGTGTGCAAGCTAATGAAAATCTCCTCTCCTATTTAAATACCCTCAAGGAAAAAGAAGGTAAATTTAATTTACTTGCAATTCAATTAGTCTTCAAAAATCAGAGCACTTCAGCATTCCATTGCTCCTTGACAGCCGCTGTCTTCTATCACAAGTTCCTTGTTACATCACAGGTTATATAAATCCAAGCTTAAACAAAAAAACAACAAAACTAGTTTGGATGAAAATGTTTAATTGCAGGATAAGAAATTTCTTTACGCTGCAAATATTGGTTCCTAGCTATGAATTACTGTTCCTTGATGTTTACTGAAAAATATTGTTTTATGAGGATATATCTCAATTAGAAAACAAGTGAGAATGAAGGTCAGAAATACTGAATTTGGTTCCTTCGTCTACTGCAGTTCTCCCATGTGTCCTTGAGCTACATGATGAACCTGTGAGGACTGAGATGCAGATGTAATATACCAGTTCTGGAATGTAAACTCACTGTAGAAATGTGTGAAAACGTGACTACATTTCATTAACAGGGAATTCATTTTTCTTTTCTTGATTTGGTGAGATTTTTAAGACACTTTGAAGACTTCAGGCCAAAACAATTTTATGTGTTTTTTTTTTTTTCCCCAAACTGAATGAGAGGTCACTGTCACAGCCTGCAGAGCTTCATAAGAAAATAGAGAGTAGCTTAGGAGAAATATTCTTTACTTGGTTTAGCAGTGTATTTACTGAGGAGCAAAACTCAAGTTTTTTATGTTGTTTTTACATGATAATGCAGCACTATAAATTTAGGTATGTCAGTGACTTAAGGTAACTGCATTTAGCTTGTTAATTAAATTTTATCTATCCTCTTCTGTAGCTGTTTTGTAAAAACAAACAAGAGCGTTAAAATAAATAAATAAATACAGCCACATACTCCAGGAAAAGGGATATCCTTATAAGAGCCATGTGTAATTCAGCACCTGGAGCAGAGCTGAGCTAGCAGTGGGGTAGCAAGGTTTCTGCTGAGAGTTAAAGGCACTCTCCATCAGTTTGTGGGGAGTGCTAGTGCCTACATCTCTTTCGGCATGAGTACTTGGACTAGCAGAGTGTGACTTGTATGCTCAATGGGCTTCACATCTGTATTTATTAAAGAAGGAGTTTTCAAGCTGCTTCATCTAATGCAAATCAAAATGCCCAGGGGCTTTTAGTAAATCGCCTCTGCGGAACAAAGTTTTGACGCTCCTGCCACAGAGTAAAGAAGTAAGAACTCTCAACTAAACAGAGGTAACAATAAAATCCATGGCAGCTTACTGTTCAGTATGGTGATTAGGATTTGGGTAGGCTGTGAAGTCTTGCTGGCTTAGGCGGGTGTGAAATCGGCCGTTATCAGAGTGTGACAGGAAGGCGCAGAGCCCATCCAGAGGTAATCTCTGCAGGCCCCAGAAAGCTGATTAAAATGTAGCTAGTCTTTGGATGCATAAACATGAGAACAATTTTGCAAGAGCTCAAACTCAGGGTGAAATGAATCTTCACTTACAAAGCAGCTCTGGGGTGTTTCCATGTGTGAGATCAGGTTTAAGAGGTGCTGTTTCTCCATTCCTCCTTCCTGCTCCCCTCACACCATGGATTCAAGAAGGCCAGAGCTCCAGTGCTCTGCAAAACATGCAAACCAGTGTATATTTCTTGAAAACTAGGGTAGTTTGAGGATGGGGCAAAGCCAGCAAGACACCTACCAGTGTTAGCTTTGGGGAAACGCCTTCATTTCAGCGCAGTTTGCTCTTGCTAGTCTGTCTGTCTCAGTCAGGGTGATTTCAAGACCTCCATTCTCGCATACTCATGGTGGCGTTTCCCTGTTATTTCAGAAAGTCAGTCACAGAGCAAGTCGAAGGCTAGTGCTGCACCTCTGCTATCCATCACTTTTGAAATAACAGGTAGGTAAATGAAGGCCTCTGACCTGGCCTTTCAGTCAAAAGTGCGCCAGAAGGCAATGTCCCTTTTGGGGGAACTATGTTGGCTGTATGTGTATAATTGACATGTCTATGTAGCTCTAAAAGAGTTGAATGAATTTGTGAATTATCATAAAATTTAAGAACAATTTGAAAGTGTCAGGCCTGAACTTAAGCAAATGAAGTTCATTAGCCAGCTAGGAAGCTCAAACAATTCCCAGTGCTCGCTCCTGCACAGTTTCATCAAGTGACTGATGTCCCCTCCAGTCTGAGTGCTGGGAATTACTTCATTGCCATTTCCTGACATTTTGTGGCTTTAAAACACCAAGCTAGGGCTCCAGTAAGTATTTTAACTTTTAAGACTAACCTGAACTAGAATTCCCCAGAGCACTCCAATTTGTATTGTCTCCTATCAAAATTTATAAATTTTGACTTGATGAAGAAGAGGGAGTGCAGGATGTAGTAATTAGCTGACAATCAAGATTCCTGGAGGCCACTGTCATTCTGCCATCTCCTTTAATGTCTCCATCTCTTCACCTGTCCATTTAACTGGTTCAGTCAGGACGTTTCTCTTAGAATAAGTCCGTGAGATAGGCTGTGTCATTTTTTCCAAGTACAATTAAAACTCATGGTGTAGAAGGAGGATGGGAAGAAAGTTCCGATATGGGCACAAATTTATTCTACATCTACAAGCACTCGCTCCTTGTCGTGTTCAACACAAAGGAACTGCTTACATACATAGAGTTGAATGGTTGTTAAAAGGACCAGGTGCTGGATTACTTGTTGTTGTTTGATGACAGCATTTAACATTATTGAAAAATATGCAAGGAACATATACTACCTTGTTGCTGTTCATAATGTGTTCTCAGCTTGGATTTTTCTTGTTTTTCTTGGAGTGAGAGCACTTTAGCTGGAGAAGCTTCCTTCCATTGTTCATCATGAAAGCAAATAACCAGGAAGGAAAATGAAGTTGTGTCAGCTTCTGCAGATGACAGCGTTTTTAATAATTTGGAAAATAACGTTTATTTCCTAGCGTTGAATTCATTTTGTTCTAAAGGGAACACATAAAAGACCTTGAGTTAGACTTCTGGACATCAATGATGTTCTTAAACCCAGCATTTCAAAAGTATTTTGGCATTCTGAGTGATTTACTGATACCACTTACAAGTCCCTAAAGGACTTGTTGTTTACTCTGCACTCTAACGAATGATGGAAAAGGCAGATATTTTCAGTATGTGTTTTCATGAGTAGTTTACTTAACACTCTTTGCTGATAAAACGTAGAATTTTACTGGACAAAAATCTTCAAAAAGTTGAAATGGTATTCCTCTTGCTTAAGTTGATCTCTCAAGCACTGTCACAGTTCCTTATATTTTGGACTTTCATGTCCATCTCATGTTGGCCTGAATTCACCGTGGCTTTGGCAATGAATTACTACAGTAGCACAGTAGCACCTTCTCTTTACAGACTCTTAGAAAGTCTGGCTGAGATATGGAACATCTGTTATATGAAAATCTGCTATTTTAGGCTCCCAAAGCTTAAAGATCTTTGTTACTTTTCTGAGTGCTGTACAATTAACACGTGTGATGGTAAGTGCTTTATCCTGATGCAGGCTGGAGATGAAGCAAGGCATTATTCTGAGTGCTTTCCTTGTTCCCTGAGGCAAGACTGTGTCTCAGGGGTATAATTGACTCTTAATTTCAACTGTCTCACTTGGACAATTTCCTGATTAAATCAAAGTTTAAAACTATGGTTAACATTTACTGTTTTGCTTTTTTTTTTTTTTTCCTTTTTATTAGAAACTATTCAAGATAAATCCAATTGCTGCCAATTTATGCTTATTTAATTCCATGTTCTACAGTAGATATGTAATTTGTATTGGTTATTATACATTCTAAGTGTGCATGTCAAATTTATCATAAAATTCAATTTTCTATCATAACGCTTAGTTCCAACATGGTGTTGTAAAAACGCTGGAATAATTTTGCCTGTTATTTTGTGTTAAGAGATTGGTAAGCTAAAGGCAGTAATCTTTAATGACCACTTGCCATCTTCATGCCTCCATTACACAGAAAAAAAGAAAGCAAAACTGTGCTAAAGGAGGCAAAATAGGAAACGAGATTAGAGAGGTTCATTCTCTTTTCCCCTTAAAAAGTAAGAATTGAGTGCTTTTCCTTTAAACCAAAAGATCATCTGCTTTGAAAGTCTGAATGGAAAGAGGCACAAATATATAAATACTTAAACAACTTGATGTTTAATTTAAATTTTAATCTGTTTTACTGATATATTTTTTTCTGAAAGTTTTTTTTTTGTCATTTTTTCTTCATTCAAATAGAAAGTTATTTTAAAATATATTTTGTCACATAAGTCTTTCCATAGGGAGAGAACATTTGTAGGGGTGGTAGAAAATTAATGAGGTAACTTTCCCATGGAGAAGTCCAGAGGGAGTAGGATGAAAGTGCTTTAAGTTTAGGAACTGCATGTTTCTTCAGCTGGACAAAGAGGAAGAACGTGGCAAACTTCACTTTGCATTCTAGCAGATATTTTCTGCTTAATCTAAAATTTTGCCAAGTTCTCTGTTTTGAACGAGTTTGAAAATCTTGCTCATAATGAAGTGGTAAACTGTGAATTCTGTGATTGCATCTGGCACCTTACAGATATGAATGAATTTTTGTATAAAACAGGAATCAAAAAGAGTGAGGCCTGTAAACAGGGTGGCTGGATCTGTCATAGGGCATTACAGATCATTAAAAAACAGAATAATCTGCCTTCACAGGTGTCTTTATGGATAAATAGTACTGTAATGAAAAGTCAGTTATCTTGGGCAAAGTTTTGATAATTATACATACATTATGCAATATATATATTATATGCAACCTTATTTATGAACTGGAACTGCTAATGCACAAATTTTATTGCTGAGTGTGCACTTGGAGGCCTATAGAGTAAAAGAAGAACAAAATTTTGTCATCATTTTAATTATGTTTCGGGTTATAGCTTATAAATAATCTTCTAATTATTCACAAACCATGCTTTTGAAGTTATAGTATCATATAAGAGCACAGGGATTTATACAGCTTTTTGTTCAGTTACTGCAGTGAAAACATAACTCGGTAAGACAGCAGGACATCAGTTTATGCAGACAGCAATGTGAACAGCCATTGTTACAACACAATCTATCAATTAAATGAAAGGTCTAGGTCCTAGAGGGTGCTGCAATATGGTCTTCCTGATTCCACTTAATTGGATTTGGCTCTGGTTGTGCCTTTGCATGTTGTTGACTGACTTCTGTCCCCTTTTTTTCAATACAGGCATTTTACTTCATATGTCTTCTTCAGATCAGAATGATGAGATAGATAGAAGCCTTTCTGAATGAAGGATGGTTCTGTCAGTTTAGAACTGAGCATCATGACTGGTGACATATGAGAAATATGTTGACTTTTTTTTGACAGCCTCAAGGCCAGTGGACCGTCAGCTGTGTACAGGACCTCTTCCTAGCACCTCCCAGCTGTGCCATATCCCCTGTCCTACAGAGTGTGAGACCTCAGCATGGTCAGCCTGGGGACCATGCACCTATGAAAACTGTGATGATCCTCAGGCCAAGAAAGGTATGTAAATATTCAGTGGAGCCTTTAATGGCAAGTATTCCTAAACCATTTCTGTCTGTGCAGTCACCCTAATGTGTATGGTATATCCAGTGCTTCTGAGCATCAAAAAAAGACGTCAAATTGGGACTGTATTTTGCACTATTTCTCCAGGAAAGCTTGCAAAAATGTAAACTGATAACTGGGCTCTCAAGGACAATTTGGATTGTTAAAGTTCATTTGCAGTTTTAAACCTGATTCTCAAACAAAATGTGTGTAATTTGAATATGTGTGCAAAGCATGGTTCTGGCACTGTCTCAAAAGGAGGGCAGAAGCAGCCTCTGAGATGGATAGCGTTGAAGTCAGTAGAAGATATACAGTTCAGTGACAACGTAAGAATTCACTGATAGACTATGAAGCATGCACTGATAAAGATCTGGGATCATTCACTGTTGATAAGAAACACTTTTTCTTTTTTTTTTTTCTTTTTTCTTTTTTTTTCTGTTAGCAGTACATCTGTGCTGGTTTCTGCTTTCACATATATTTTACAGTTCATTCCTGTGGAGAACATATTGTAGTAGAGTAACATTGAAATAGGAAGGCAAGAATACAGCTACAAGGAACACATTTAAAAAGTGTTTGGGGTTTTTGGTCATAAATTAGAAAAACTGGCCAAGTCATTGTTGCAGTATGATTATCTGATACAAGCTGAGATTCCAGATTTAGTTCCTTGACTGAAAATGATCATAAGAAAGGGCCATTCTGTATGTCCGCCTGAAGAGTAACTGCAATTACTATGCTAGCTTGTCTTCTAGTTCTTGGTCTGCTGCTAGCTACACATCAATCTGTACAGCAAATGCAAGTTTTACGATGCTGTCACACAGTGTGTAATGCAATCCAACCTTTTTGTCAAGAAAGACAAAGCAGTTCCATCTGTAAACCCACTGGATTGAGTCTCTTCTGAGTACAGTAGACGAGTAATGTGTTATTTGTGTTGCTATTCTATTTGCTACATTTTCAAAAGTAATTTTAAACCCTGCCTAATGTAAATATATTAGGATGCACATTATGCAATTATCCTGCAGCATGGGTTAGCTAAACATTTAATCATTTATCTTATATTTAGATAGTCCCATTTCTCTGTGACTGTACAAATGTGCATCATGCCTCCTTCCCCCATGTCTTGGTTTCCTTTGCAAGGTAAATACAGCTTTATGTACAGACGCAGACCTGTACTGTGCTTTGTCAAGCTCTTAGTTGTACTCTGCTGTAAAGGGATACGAAGAGTTGGCACTTTCATTTTGGTTGCCTGTTTGTCCCCCAGTATTTGAGATGCATTTTGGATTCAAATGTGAACAGCAGTGTACTGCTGGCTAGTCACTTCTTGTTCAAATAAGAATGAAGTAGAGATGGTCGTGTAAGATTCAAAAGTTGATGTTTGACATAAATAATTTTAATGGATAAATTATTTTATGCTACTTCTGTTTGGTTGTGGTTTCATGAACTTTTAATACGCTACCCAACAGCAGGGTCGTTTTACCTGCTTAAGATGATCAATAAACATGAAAAAGTTCAACAAGATGTTGTTGCAGATCTGTCTTCTATGAAATGACATTCAGTTCTATGTATTTTTCAATATACTAATTTATCTGTTTTACTCTGATTTATTGTATTCATTCCTTGTTTGATAAGGCTGTCTTATAATAATGATATAGTTATCACCAGCATGCTGATAATATTTTCAAGGAGTACATAATAACATAAAGTCAGCTTTACATGTTACATTGTTTTTTCCTGGTTAACTTGCTGTGTGATTCCAGTTCTTCAAAAATGATAGTGAAGTTGTACAGGCACTCTCAATCTTAGAAGCTAAGTTATCTACATATTTTAGTAATGGTTCTTTACTGTCTGTCACTTGCCTCCTTTGTTGTAGTAGACATGGGAGTGCCTCTTTGGAAATACCATTTTCTTGGTGGCAAGCTCAGTAGACGTTTATGACTTAATTTTTTCAAATTCTTCAAATTAGAGAAAATAAAGATGCATAGCAATGTATTATTAAATTATCATTTGTTATAATCTGTTAAGAGGCACATCTCCAAACAGAGAAATCAACACTTGCTCTTGATGCATGAAAACTCTCTTCTATTTACTTTCTGTGTTAGTAGAAATTAAGGAGTTATACATAGCACTTTATAACAATATTTAAGTATTGTTAACCTGCCTGAATATTGAGATTAAAATAGGAACATCTGAAAAGGTGTGGAAAGCTGCCAATGTTAAATTAATCTGATCATATATATATATCAGGAACTGTAGAAAATTATTACATGAAAAATTATTTGCTGAATCTGTTCGGTCTGATTAGCATATTCTGGCTAAAGAATGGCTTTTTCAACATGCCATCCTGAAAGTGAGGGACAAGGTGGCTCTTAAAGACTGATATCAGTCTGACATGTGTCACACTGCATAATGGCTCATCAATTTTTCCTATTCAAAATGAGGTCATACAGTCTGAAGAAAATTCTGTAAATGATTGGAAGGGAATATTTTTATGTTAATTACCAACAAAATAGGATTTCATAGGACTTCATCCTTTTCTCCTTTCCACAGTTTATCTATTCTGGCATGTTAGACTTCTGTTTGTTTGTAAGCTGATTTCATTTGATATTCTATTTCTACTTGAAAATTCCTAAGAAGAAAACAAGAAACATCTTTGAGAAATGGCAAGCCAGAACCCAGTGAAGATTTGTTAAATGAGATGGATCCAGCATGAGTGAATCACAGAAAACCGATGCTGTCTCCTGGGAAATATATACAACTAGGACAAACAAGAGTTGAAGGCAAAGATTACTGAATAAGCTCAAAACTTTTAAAGAACTTCACAAGTTTTACTTCTTTCTGTAATGAGTTTTTCTACCAAATTATCTAAATGTTGTGTTGCATTGAGTGTCTTGGTGTGTTTTTTTGCATAGAGAAACAGGACAGTTCACTCAGGAGAGAGAGAAAAAAATCTCTTCACTTTGCTTTCTATAACTGAATTATTTCACCATTTATATTCTCATGGATATTTCAGGATTTAAACTAAGGAAACGGCGCATCACTAATGAGCCTACGGGAGGAACAGGAAACTGCCCTCACCTCCTGGAAGCCATCCCATGTGAGGAGCCCTCATGCTATGACTGGAGGATTGTGGGGCTGGAGGAGTGTGTTCCTGACAATGAGAAACTATGTGGCCCTGGTACTCAGGTGCCTATCGTCGTCTGTGTCAATAGTGATGGTAAGATGCTTTTTCCTCATGTTCCATACCAGCCTAGAGTGAATATGCTAACATGCAGTCTGAAAGAGTAGCATTCTTTGTTTTTCTCAGATTTCCCAGTCCTTAATAAGACAGAGCCCTCTAAAAGAGAGAAGTCCTTTAGTATTGGTGTAGCGGAAATGCTAAGTCACTGCTTGAACCAGTGATTGAGTACCTGGTAGGAAGGGAGGGACAACCCAGGGGAGCTCAGGTGCATGCAACGCACCTGAGTGACTGGAAGGAGTGGAACCAGGATCCACCTCTTTCCACGCCTCATTTAAGGGTTGGCAGTTAAGACAAGGGTATCTTATTGGAGACCTTTGCATACCTGAGGCTTTCTGAGTAGCTTCTTTTCTTTATTTCTGTGTCCATGGCTGCTACATTTGTGCAAATACCTATTTTCTGCAGACCAGGACCTTGCTGTTCTGCTGTCATTGCTGCATTTTATATCATGTTATAATTGGTTAGTGAGGATGGGCCCAATATTTGCATTAGAATTAAGCTTCTTCACAACAATCAACCTACACGATGTAAGTCTGCAGAAGTTCCTGAAGAGACTTTGAGAGAAGTATATCAGGAACAGCTACTGTTTTTCAGTAGGTCAAATGTATGCCTGCTCTGACTTGACTGAATTCCCTGATATAATCCCACTAACAAATCTGATCTACTGAGGATGACACCAAATAAAGTGTGAGTAAATAATACATATTGCAGTAAGCACATTTGAAAGGAAGATAATAATGTAGTTACTAAAAAACATGGTTTGATGTGTGTTAAGAAGTTGATTTGACAGTCCAGGATGTCTTTCCTCTTCAAGAGGTCAGAAAGAATACCATCATTATTCAATTATCTTTCTGTGTGGGAAAACAGATTTTGCATGACTTAATCATAAAAGCTAACTTTGGAAGCTGCTTACAAAATACTTCAATCTATAGAGGACTCAAGAATTACTGTTGGGAGAATATTCCTTATTCATTAGTAGTATTATAGTCTGCTCAAACGTAGCATATGAATTACATTAATTGTACTGACTACAGGGTAGTTACAGTAAGAGAATTCTAACTCCCTGTGGAGGATTAAATAAGGAGACAGCTCTGGTGTTTAACAACTTCACAAAACATTTTTTAATTAGATTGGTCAGAAGTAATAAAAGGTTGTTATTATAGGGAGATTTAAATCTTGGGCTTTCGTTCTCAAACCTTGGGTTGCAGGTTTTTTGCTTCACATTTCTGGATAATGTGATTTCTCATTGGTTTTGAGTTTTGAGTTGTGGTATTTGTTTACATTTAATGTTTGATCAGGGTATCTTTTTAATAAATTGTGATAAAGATTATATATAAACTATAATTAATTATAATACATAAATATAAGTATAATGCATTTTAAACATGCAATCAAGCTACTTTTATTTGTATTTTATGGATATAGTATTGCATTCTGATTCAAGCTTACCAGATTTGTTCTCTGCAGCGTATGGGCTAAACTTGGCCGAATTTCTCTCAAAAGATTTGTGACTGCATTTTTTATTCCTAGTATTAATCTTTTGCTTTCTGTTTGAGTCTTTCTGAATTGTGTGGCAGTATACATTACTGAAATTATATAGGCATTGTCTATATCAGCAATCTGTTCTAGGAGCGAGAATTCTAGCTTTGGCTATATGCCTGTCAGTCTTTGAGATTAAACGGTTGTAGGCACAGCTTCAGTGATAGGATAAATCATATCACAGTTATATTTGTTTTACAAAGATGCAATCACTCATGAAGATATGTGTTCAATATCTTGTGACAGAATGCAAAAGCAGTGGAGAATAATGTAGTGGATTTTCTCATCTCATTGTTGTAATTCCTTACTTCTCATAATAAAAGATCTCCTGTGATGTTCATCAGTAATATGAAGCAGATTGTGCTTAGGACTCCTGAGAAAGAATAGCATGGCACAGGAGAAGCAAAGTAAGAAGAATCAAACAAAGTGAGGGTCAACCAACATCATCGGTCTGTCCCTCCAAGCTAACTCTGATCTGGTGTCTCCTTAATACGCCAACAATAGTACCCATCCATTGAAAATCCCGTAGGCAACTCCTGAATATTCCTCTAAATGCACACCACCATCTCTTCCTGGGTAGCTCTGGTCTAGTCCAATTCTGGCGTACGTAGCTCTCTTCCACAAACACTGGTTATGGGCATGGGCATCCAGATTGCACTCTACAAAATCTAGGTGAGAAGCATCTTGCCATGAGGGCAGTTTTGCTGCAAGATAGTTTGCAGTAAAATAATGTTTGGAGAATGCTACTCTTGCACTGTCTAAACAATGTGATTTAGATTAATCATCATACAAAATTTTGAATATTCACTTTTTTTTTTTTTTTTTTTGAGCACTTATTGAAGAAGACTATCTTGATTGAGTGGTGTGGTTGACACAGTGGAAGGAAGGGATGCCATTCAGAAGGATGTCAACAGACTTGGAAAGTGGGCTGGATAAATCTAATGAGGTTCAACATAGCAAAGTGCAAGGTTTTGCACTTGGGTCAGAGGAATCCTAGGCATATATATAGACTGGGAGGAGCAATCCTTGAGAGAATCCTGTAGAGAAGGACCTGGAGGTCCTGGTGGATGAAAGATTTAATGTGAGCCAGTAGTGTGCTCTTGCAGCTCAGTAGGCAAATGGTATTCTGGGCTCCATCAGAAGAGGGGTGGTCAGCAGGGAGAGGGAGATGATTTTTCCCTCTCTACTCTGCCCTTGTGAGGCCCCATCTAGAGCACTGCATCCAGGTCTGGGGCCCACAAGAAAGACAGGGAGCTGTTGGAGAGGGTCCGGAGAGGGTCCAGAGAAGGGCCACAAAGATGATCAAAGGGCTGGAGCATCTCCCTCAACAAAGACAGGCTGAGGTAGTTAGGCTTGCTCAGCTTGGAGGAGGGAAGGTTGTGGGGTGATCTCATTGTGGCCTTCCAGTACCTAAAGGGAGCCTATGAACAGGAGGAGAGTCAACTCTTTGAAAGGGTAGATAATGAAAAGGGAACAAGGGGAAGTGGTTTAAAGTTGAAGGAGGAAGGGAAGACTTAGGATGGATATCAGGGGGAAGTTCTTTACCAAGGGAGTGGTGAGGTGCTGGAACAGGTTGCCCATAGAGGTTGTAGATGCTCCATCTCTGGAGGCGTTCAAGGCCAGGTTGGATGGGGCCCTGGGCAGCCTGGTCTAGTGTTAAATGTGGAGGTTGGTGGCCCTGCATGTGGCTGGGGGTTGGAGCTTGATGATCCTTGAGGTCCCTTCCAACCCTAACCATTCTATGATTCTCTGACTGTCAGTTAAAGCATGTGGTTCAATTTGAATAAACAATTTGCATTATAGTCATATGTTACTCTAATTTTGATATAAACGCAGGAAATTTTGTTCATTTTTATGGGTGAGAATGATTGTGAAGAGAAACAATATGTAGAAAGCATTAATTATGGCATAAGTTAGCAGTGTTACTTAAAGGAAAGTGTTCTTAAATCTGTGCCTGGACATGAGAGGCTGGATCAGAGGAGCTAAAGTATATTTAAACAAAAACGTATTTTCTCCTGGACTTTTATTTCATAAAATGAAAAAGGCTAAGGTTTCAATTTTCAGAGCATGTTGTTCTGTAAATGTACTGCTTTCACTTAAGATTAATTCCACACTGATCTTCCCTTTCTGTTGATTGTTGCATCGTTATATGTGTTTAAAGCATAATTAGTTGGGATAACGTCTTGACCTAGGTGTTTTACTTTACAATTAGAATCAAATTGCAGTGTTTGAGAAGTTGTTTTATATAATTGGAATGAGCTACTCTCTTCAATTTCTTGTAAAGATAAGAGTCATTACAGCCTTTGAGACAATACCAAACAATAGATTATCCTCCTGTGTTGTTGCTGGAGGCCTATGATTGTCATTCTCTTTCCACAGTGGATTGCAGTAATCAGAATTTTCATTCAGGCTGAAAAAAATATGACAGTACTCCAGGTTGTCATTCAACAGGCTATAATAAACTTAGATGTATTTTACTATATATATGGAACCTCAACATTTACTATGGAAAGAACCTTTTCATAATATTTATTCTTAGTCAACCTGTCAGGGCATTTTACTAAGGAAGTCCATTAATTGAAAAAGCTCCTTTCACTTGTGGAAACTCTAGGATTGGTTAGAAACTGATTAGTATTTCTCCATCATGTAAATTATTTCAATAATTAGAGAACTGTGTCTAATGTTCCATGCTATAACCATTCTACAAGCTTCTGGTAGTGACAACACTAGAAAGATTTTTTAGTTAACTTTATTTCTGCTATTTATGTATGTATACAAAATATGCAAGACATGCTTGCACCCATTCACACAGAAATACATATGCATTATTTGTTATTAAATTATTTAATGCAGTTTAGAAAAATGATTTTACGTTAGATTGATTTGCTCTGTTTCTCTGTAGCTATGTCAGTCTGTGAAAAAAAAAAAGTTGTTTCAAAAATATTTCTGTGTGTTTTAAAGACTTAATTGTTAGCGAGAGAGCTGGCCAATTCTCCACTGCAACAGGCACATTAGTGCTAATAGTATGCAAATGGAGCAAAATTAGTTCTGGCAAAATTTCCTTCAAATCTGTAAAATTAACTGCTAGTGGAAATGTTTACAGAATGACGGCTCACTCTTTTTTTTCAGGGTTTTGCCTTTATGCTGAACTCTAGCAAAGGTACCAGCACTGGCTGTGGTGTCAGTCTGATCTTCAGATACTAGCTTGAGATTACTTGCTCATTTTGTGGGAAGGTTTAAGTATATCCGTTTACAGTTTTTATAGCATAATGGGCTTTGTACCACTGCATATGTCTATTGATCAAATAGATCTTAATTTGAAGGGCAAATTTCCTCTGGACCTTGTTCAAGCTCACTAATTGTTGGGTTACAGTTAGCTGCACAGGGAGGGGGAAGAACTCTACTGCTCTGTCCCTCAGCCATGAGGTGGCTGGCTTTGGGAGAGGGAGCCATGGCAACAGTAAGGCTCTTTGTATATGTGCAAATGCCTGCAAATCTTTTAAATAGCAAAATTGTTTCTTAAATTATCTAGGCAACAGACATAGAGATGTCTGTTCATGTAGCTGAGGGCCACAAGTTCTTTTATGGTATCTGGCCGTACATGGGTGACATGAATCTGGCCTTTGCTAGGCTGGAGTAAAGTTCAGAGCCCCATTAACATCAGTATATGCTGATGTAACAAAGGTGAGCGGTACCGTTTTTGTAATGGTGGCAAAATACTGGTGTTGGTAGTTTATTAAAACATGCAGAAGGGGAATGTACCTGTTTTGCTTAGATTAGATATAAAAACTTCAAACAAATTAGGTTAACTACTTTGCATGGAGTGGCTCCAACACTGCAATCTGAAAAAGAGCAGCATAAATTTCTTTTATTTCTGTTATTCTCAGCTAGCATGACCGATTAGGAGACTATAAGATGGTCCTGTAGGAATTTATCACTTTATTATTTTTCTCTCGTCTCAGAAACACCAATTTCTGAAATATTTGTTGTTTATTTTACTGAATTTAATTTCACAGAAGACATACATCTTTGTGTATTTTAAATTCTCTTCCACTGATTCCTTATTAACATGTACATTTTGTTCAATAACTTCGAGCTTGTGGTTTTATACCTTCTTATAATAGATATCTATTGAAATTATATACAGAGTGATCTTCAGCAAAGAAACTGATCTGCTGGTGCAACCATTTTTACTTAAAATATTTTGGATGGTTTAAAATGATACTTTCTGTATACTTCCTGATTCATACATCTGCTAAATGAGTAGCTGTTTGTCTTCCTTCAATTTTATAAAGGAAAAATACTAGGAGACTGAATGGAAGTTTATAGGCGTGCCTACGTTTCAAGATGCTACTTCTTTTGCCATTTATGTTATGTGGTTGTGCAGATTGAAAGAAGAAACCATCAGTCTAATTGGATTTTTGATGATTATTTAATAATAAAATACCTACCTTGTGTCACTTTATGATATAGTTCTTTAAGAAGAATGAAGAGCCAAATTCAAAACCTAATTATGTTGAATTATTGAGTTAATTCTGCAAGAGAACCAAGATTCTGGCCGACGCTCAGCAGTCAATTAGTCAAAAAATATGGTGGCTAATGACAGTTTCTTTCAGCACATACTGCCATACACTTACAGGAACCTGGTTATATGTGCATTAGTCATCATTTCTCAATATTAATTTCCCAGCTAATGTCATTATGGAATTGATTGAAACAGTTCTTTTCTGCCTGGCAGCTTTTTGGCTGACTATCATGGGCATTTTAAAAAAAATGTATAATGTGATGGGTGCTTTGTTCTTCACTGTAAACGTACAAGATATACAACATATGATCATGTCCTTGCTTTGTTTTGATTTGTCTGACAACCTAAAAAAAACGAGTGTTTTTATTGGATGTAAACATCAGAATTTGTTACTGATGGTAAAATACACTTTTTAAAGCTTTTAAGATTGATGTTCTTAGAGGATTGGAATGTTTCATAGCATTGGATTTTTAGGGTATTTCTACTTAATAGGATTTGCTTTAATTAATATAAAAGAACACAAGGAAAATTTAGCACACAGTACTGCTGAAAGTATATGGAATCAGGAAGCTTTATAATCGATAATTCTTCTGTTGATTAGAAGTTGCATTTAATATATCATACCAATTCCTTTTCCATCTCTCATCCTGACATTAAGGAAGTGAATGTACCCCTATTAAATTCCATATCACAACGGATGCTTTTAGTGTTTGTATAACATGATGTGATTTCATTATGTGAGATGACTTAAATACCTCACTTCCTTTCTCTGTATCTGTTGTAGCCTGGAATGTGATGTAGTGATTTCAATTAAAGAAATAAGTAAAACAAAACCAGAGTTCCATCTAGGTAGTGCAGTCAACTATTACAACTGATGTCAGTACGATAGACCTTTGTTTCCAATTTATCAAATGTATTTGAATACAAAGTTGCACTTTGTATGAACAATGCCTATGGGGATGTTAATGCCTACAATGAATATGTTTAAGTTAGAAACCATCTTAATTAAAAAATGTTTTTATTATATTATAGATAATTATTTGGCTGCTTAGTCAGATGATTTTGCTGTGTTTTACACTGTTACATATATAGTATGCTCTAATATCTTTGTGGAGAATTATGTACTTGTGTACTTAAAGCTTCTTGGACGTCCTGGAATAGAGACTACTGTAGTAGGAAGCACAAATATTTCCAAAATATATCACAAAGAGTGCAACTACATGTTTCTTTTGAGGCATACTTTTATTAATCTGCTTTTGGTTTTGATGGCACATCTGGATGGAAAAGCAGGCAGTTACAGTAACTGCTTGCAATAGCAGTAGGCAAACTAGGAGGGGGGGATTTTGATGTGTAAGCTTTCATTTTCATAGCAACCTGCATGGCAGGAACTCTGTCCTGATTAGACTTTAAGCTTTGTCGTAGTGAAAATACTGGAGTGGCAATTGTGGATGCATTTTGAAGTATTTGGGTTTGAGGAAGGTCAGTTTTATGCTTTACGTTCTTTCCCTGTGCCACTTTACATTTTGCTGCAACTGTGTTAGGTAAAAAAAAAAAAAAAAAAATAGTACTTATGGACTTCTGGATGTATTATAGGACTGAATTTATAGAACCGGTGTTGAATTTTGGTCTCAGATTTGTGTCATGGGTTAATTGCTTAGAACCAGACTCGGGAAATACTTAAATTGTTTTTTTATATATACTCATAGAAGATCTTACATATTTAAAATTAGTAGTATATTTATTAGTATTATATTTATAAAATAAATACAAGTTTATTAGAGATATTACTGATCAGTACTGTGTAATGTGTATGAGAAAATGTTCTAGTACAGTATAATCTAATTAGATATAATTGGAGTCAATTTTTCATCCAATGGAAAATAGGGGTTTCATAGGCCTAATTATTTTTTTCTAATTTCCTGCAAACTTATGCTTTTTTTCTTAAGCGTTGAAACTAATATGTTGATAAATGATCACAGACAGAATAAAGAACATTCTCTGTTCTTGAAGCCTTAAGTTGCACATTTTTTTTTAACCTTTCTTTTAGTTTTTAACTTGTGTTGAGCACTGATTAATATAAAAATCCTCTTACCAGCCAAGAAGTATTTGATTTCACAAAATGAGTATTTCTGAGGCAATTCAAAGAGCCTGAAGATAATGTGTAAATGTCTTCACTTGAATAATTAAAACCACTTCAAACTAAAACATACTCAGCTGCAATGATTATTCCAAATCAGAACAACTGAGGAGCACTCTCCTGCGTTCCTATTGGTGCATTCCTATTCTGGAGGATTGATAGCTTTTGACAGAATTTCAGTTATGTACAGCCACAAAAGTGTTGCAGGGGGAAAGGAATATTTTTATACATAGGATCTGATGAAACAGGGAGTGGCAAACAAGAGGGGGAAACTGTTACTGACTAAGCAATGTGATTAAGAACTGGGGAAAGCTTTGTCCCTATTTTTTTTCCAGGGCATGCTGAAACCGAGTGATAGAAGGGAAAATATAAAATGTCTGGATACAACCAAGACTAGAAGTAAATCTGGAGACAGATTCAGTCTGGTGATGGTTAGCCCAAGGAAGGATTTGACATGCAGATGGATAGAACTTTGTGGGGCTGGGTGGAAGGGAAAGTAAGTTGGTGGACTGGGATTGGTGTCTGGAGAACGAAGCCTCATAAGAAGCATGGAAGAAATTAATCCTTTTTAGAGCAGGAATGCAGTGTGTTGGTCTACTCCTGCTTTAGTCTCATGAGATCTCTGAGCAGAGCAGTAGGTGTCCAGGATCAGTGCAATACACATGGCAGAATTACTGTTTTTCATTTGGCTTCTGTTTTAAAATAGAAAATTTGAAAGAAGTATTAAGTCAAAATTAAGTAATGCAGGTTGCAAAGATGAGACCTTAAACAGTAGGAAATTTAGGTTGTTTGTCTGATCCTTAGGAGAATGTAGCAGATGAAATCTTTAATTATTTAATTGTGATTACGTGATGTTTTCCCCACAGAACCTGCTACTAATTTGTGAAACAGATATATCTCCTTTGGGGATTAATTGGGCGTTTTGTAGTAATGAATGCTTTATCTTTCAGACAACTAGCTTTGTTTGTATCATTCTTCAGGGTTTAATTTTTTTTCTTTTTCTTAAAAATGAGCAAAATATAACTGACCCATTGCATATAAAGTGTTTGGAAAATATATGTAAAACTCGGCACCTGGTACCCATCATAGAAAGATCTTAGGAAAAAAATACCAATTCTGTTTTAATAATGCTTTTAATTAATGTATTGTAAATAAAACATAGGCACAGGCTTTGAACAAAGACATTACAACTGAAAATACCAAATAGCTACTTATTAAGGAGCTTCTAGTCTGTGAAGAGAAGGAGGAGGTGACCCAGTGGAAAAACAAGAAGCATGTGATTACATTACTTAATTTTTATTTTTTTATATATATATTTTAAAAACCTAATGCAAAGGCAGCATTAATGCTAGCATTTACTACTGTTTAGCTTCCTGATGTAATATTGGGTAATTGATGAATTAGCAATGTAGAGCTTTCCTGAGGAATTATTGGATATCTCGTGTTATTTTAATGATTTTAGACATAATGCATTTTTACTGATATAAAATAAGAAGCTGCTGCATTAGTGTTTTCCAGAGGAAAAAATATTACTTAGAATCTACTTAAAATCCCTTGTTCTGAATATCTCAGAGTATGTTTCTCTTTCTCTCTCTCACGCTCGCTCCCTCTCTCTCTCTTTCTGCGTGTGTGTGTGTATACAAAGAGAGAGAGAGAGTAAAGAAAGTATAGTGCTAACTAGAAGCTTCTTAAATTTTCTGGAAGGCTTCTAGAAAACCAATGAGACCTTCCTAGTAAACGAGCCTAATTTATCAAGCAGATGTAAATCTGTCAGATTTCTGAGACTCTTTAACGTTGCTTAATTTACCACAGTTTAAAAGTTGTGACATCCCTAGATTCTCAAATGTGTTCCTGTTACTTTTCATTTTCCTATATGGCAATGATATCTCCTTAATTTAGCATATGTTTATAAGGTGTAGTGGTGTTTACCTCTGGTTGCTTTACTGTGAGCTCTTTATCTGAATACATATGCTGAGAGACTGGGAAAAAGCAGAAGCACAGGTTAGTTTTAGTCTTCTACAGAGAAACTGGTTATAAAAATATTTCCAAAAGACAAGATTAATTCACAGTCTGAGCAGCCTAAGGGCATGCTGTGCCTTCCACTTGTAATGATGAGAAGATACTCATTGCAGGATGGATAAAAAGATACTCTCCAAAGACTGCATTTAATCTGGCAGTAGTGGGACACTGACAGAAGCATCCATGAAATTAATTATAAAACTATTCCTCAGAAATGTGTAAACATGACAGTGGCAGTGATCTCCTTTACACCTCTTGAGTCCTCTGTTTTAACTGTGATTGAATTGAGCTGTCAAATCACATACAGAGTGACAAGTCTCTAGAGTGACTAGCTACAGCTGAATGAATAACACAAAGAAGATGTTTATAATTTTTACTGGATAAAATATTTTTCCTTATTCTTGTAACCTCCTTATAGGCTACAGGTATATGTGAGTTGCAGGAAGCATCACATGTTTATGAATTTGCCACTTTATAGCAATAAGGCACTAGATAATTGAAAACTGATAACTTTATGTAATATCCTGTCAACTGTATGTCATCAGTCATTCTCATCATCTGTGGGTTATGCTTTTGCATTACAGAGAAGAATAATATGTAAATGTTGAAGGAAAATATTTGGTGAAACTGCTGTGCTGGAGTATTTATTAATACGTTTGTGAAGGAACATTATGAATTGTTGAGCTTAAATTTTTGAAGTTATCCTCAAAAATTCATATTTATGCAGAATATTAGAAGCTTGAAGATCATAAAAGCTATAGTTGCTTAGTGTTTCTTCAAAAAATAGGCATTTTTTAGTGATTGTCTAATATATATAGATTTGCATCTCAGTGTAGAGACTGTTGAAAAGATTGACTGTGGCAGGCACTGTCTTTTACGGATATTAGGGGATCTGTCACGCTGTTTTCATGCTACAGTTTTTGTAGTCTTGCCTGTTGTTTCCTTCTCATGCTTCTGTTTGTAACTCAGATCCCTGAATGTTAATCAAATTTAGAAGAAGAACATTAGAATTAAGTCATTTTTGATTGAACTGGTTTGAAATCACTGACATTCCAAAGCTTTTCCCAAACTTGTTTTCCATTCAATCTAGAGCTCGTTGGAGGGAAGAGTGAAATGTCTATAATAGTAATTAAGCAAAATGCATGTTACAGTATTCAAAATTGTACAGCTCTCTACTTGTCCATGTCTGATGCATTTAAGAATTTGATGATCCCCAGTGGAGAAATAATTCCAGTTCATTTTACAAACAAACAGTTATAATGCTATGCTAAAATAGATGAATTTTGCATTTTCAAATTAGTACATCTTAAATCCATTACTAATGTTCAAAGTTGCACTGCAAGTATTTCTAGAATCCAAAGACTTTTTTTTTTTGCTGTTAAGCGCAGTTACATTTCTGTAACACTTTACAAACAGAGTGATTTATTTATCGAAGCTGTACTTCTGTGTCTTTTTTTTTTTTCTTTATAAATCGTGGTTGGGTATGGCAGAGTCCATGTAATCTTGAGATCACCTATATCTGTTTATGGTGAATTGGTGTTGTTGACAAGTGTTCTTAGGGAAACACTACACATTTTAAAGAGATTTGATCTTCCAGATTTGCACTTTCTTATTTCCTTATAGCTCTTTCAGCACTTTTCCTCTCTTCTCCACTCTGCTTAAGATGGCCTATTGGTCTGACATATTGATCTTGCTTGGTCCCAAGACTAATATTGATTTTTATTCTCAATGGCACCATAGCCTGTCATCAAACTTACTTTTTCTTTCATATCAAGATTGTTTGATTGGCTTATCTGATGCTAGAAGGCAACTGCATTTGGTTATGATCAATACACTTGCTTTCTCTGTTCTTTATCATACTTAGTAAAACTACAGTAACAAGTGAACTATGAAAATGCTTCAAGTACCAGTCAAAAAGGTAGGAAAATCTTACTCATCTTCTTAGGAAATGTGTAGATAGATAGTCTACTAGGCATTTTATTGGAAATACTGAACTGGTATTCTTGGGTTAAGAGTGTGCTGTACTATGAAAATTAAAGTACAGCTGATTTTCTGCTAAAAGCATATCATGTTTGTACCCTTGGTAGTGAATGCACCAAAGAGTGCTGTTGGAGCTGGCTGATATAGTTGCCAGGGTAGTCTACAATCTTTGGTCAATCATGGTAATTCAGTGACGTGTTTGAAAACTGGAGGGAAGCAGATGTCACTTTTATCTTTATGAAGGGCAAGAAAGAGGACCCAGGCTGCAGGCCAATCAGCTTCACCTTAATTCCTTGGAAGGTAATGGAACAGCTAATTCTGGAAACCATTTCCAGGCACAGGAAGAACAGCATCACCAGGAGTAGTCAGCATGGATTTGCTAAGGGGAAGTCATGCTTGGCCAACCTGATAAGATAATAGAATGAAGTGACTGGTCTGATGGGGAGGGGGGAGAGGGGGGAGGGGAGGAGAACAGTAAATAATAGTCTTCCTGAACTTCAGTAAGGCCTTGGACACTATCCACTCCAAGACTGTCATAGAGAATCTGTTGAAGTACGAAATGAATGAGGAGAAAGTGTGGTGTATCAAAAACTGGATGAGCAACCAGGCCCATAGGGTACTGGTCGGTGGCACAAAGTCTATTTGGAAGCCACCAGTGTGTCCAGTCCTGTTTAACATCTTCATTAATGATCTAGATGATGGTGTAGAATGCATCCTCAGTCAATTTGCAGGTGGGGAGAGTGGTTAATATGCCCCATGGTCATGCTGTTACCACAAGGAACCTGACCCTAGGAAGAAACAACCAAAGGCATGAGTACATGCTGGGAGCTACCCAGTTGGAAAGTGGCTCAGCAGGAAAAGTACCTATGAGCCCTCGGGGACACCAAGTTGAGCACAAGTTAGTAATGTGCCCTTGCTGCTAAGAAGGCTAATAGTATTCTTGGCTGCGTTATCACCAGCAGGTCAAGAGAGGTGATTTCTTCTCTACTGAGCACTGGTGAGACCGCATCTGGAGTACTACATCCATTTCTGGGCTCCTCAGTACAAAACAGACAAGGACATACTAGAGTTCTGTGGAGGGCTACCCAGATGATCAAGGGGCTGGAGCTCTGCTACGAGGAGAGGCTGAGAGAGCTGAGCCTGTTCAGCCTGGAGAAGAGGAGGTTTGTGGTGGGATCTTGTCAGTGTCTATAAATACCTGAAGGGAAGGTGCAAAGACGTCAGAGCAGGCTCTTTGTCCAGTGCCCAGAGAAGAGAAAATGGGCACAAGCTATAACATAAGAAGTTCCTCCTGACCATTAGGAAGTGCATCTATATTGCCCAAGTGATGGGGAACTGGCACAAATTGCCCAGAGAGGAAAATGTAGTCTGTTCTTTGGAGAACTTCACAAGTAACCTGGACGTGAGCCTGGGCAACCTGCTCTGTGTGGCCCTGCCTGAACAGACAAGGGACCTCCAGTTGTCCTTTCCAAACTCAACTATTTTGTGATGCTGTGATTCCTCCGAATTTTCTTTTCTTTTCTTTGTTTTGTTTACTTGGAGACACTTTAGAAAATATGTGAATTAGGTACCAAAATACATTAAACTATATTAAATGCACATCTTAATTCACTTACTCAAAATTAAAGTGGCCTAAACTCTGTTTATTAAGATGTTTTACTTTCATTCTAAATAAGAATAGCCATGCAAAATGTTAATACCATTCAACTAATCTCGTTCAAAATCATATTTTAATTTGGATTATTTTTCAGTATCTCTATAGATAAGTCTTTTTTTTTCAGTGAGACTCATACTATAACCAACAGCCCATTCAAATACAGTTCGTTGATGGATAGTCAGTGGTATCAGAACTAATGAAAAATTTAAAGTTATCATCTACACTAGTAAAGATAATCTTTGACAGTGTGCATAATACAAAATATGTACCGTATTTTCTCAGTAACTTACCATGCTGTATGGAAGATAAAAGGGCTATGCTACTTATTAAGGCGCTGCTAGCACTGGAAGACGCCCTCACTGTGCCTCCACGTGTAAAGTGGAGAAACTGATCTAATGTAGAAAAATAATATATTATTTCCTTTATATTGGAAGCTTCACATGTAGCCGAGTGTATGATTTGTGGAATTGATACTGGCACTCCTCTCACAACCAGTTAAAAAGTTCTGTATATAAATATATACAGAATTGGAATTTTTGGATGAAACATATAATTTAGTTGTACAAGCTGAGTAACTAGAAAAGAATAGTGGGGAAAAAAATAGGATAAAGAAATAAGTGAAACTTGAATATGGATACTACAGTGTTCTCCTTTTTAAGATGACAAATGCAGAACAGTTTCCTCTCCTTTCTTATTTTAATCTTCTTTGAGTAAAGAATTCAAGGGTAAATAAGTTCTCACTTTCGTGGTGAAAGGGTAGGTCACGGTTTTCTTTTCCCAGTCAGGTACCTCAGATGATTGTACTTTTAAATATATCTGAGTTAACGTAGTTATAGAATATTGTTTTTTCATATTGCTGTTTGGTCTGGCCTTCCTACATATCTGACAGACAGCACTGCATTTTACATTGGAAAAATATTATTTGAATAAAGAAATACTATTTCTTTCCCTCATTTTATTTCCTTCTGTCAGACTGCATCTACATGACTGTAATCCTGATAGATGACTCTAATATAAAGGGAAATACATATGTTCTTCTGTTACCGGGCATGAAAATGGGATTACTGGAGGCATTAATAATGTATACAAACATGCGAGTTCATTATTTTTAATCAGTTATGCCCAGAGCGCATCTGAAGATACTTTTTATTTGAAACAACTTAAGAAAGAGATATACACACTCTTAATTTGCTTCAGAGTTGTCCTTTTGTGTCTTTCATTATTTCAAAGTAAGGAATATTAACTCTGAGTTTGACTGTGGAAGTAACAACTATATATATGATCAATGCCTTACCTTTACCTTATACGTTAAGGAATACTTAACTTGATTTCTTAGCAAAGGATTACTTTTCTTGGAAACTGTGTGACTGAAGGTTCGGATGAACTAAAGGACAGGAAAGATTTTTTGGAACTAGAAATATCTATCTATCTTCTGTCAGCAGCAGAATGGTTTTCAAATATTTCAGCTTTTCTATATATCGCTTGTGTTTTACAGGTGTCACCTGCATCTGCATTCTTTTTACAGAGCTGCTAATACATTGTATTCTGACGAACAATATCAAACGTGCTAGCATTTAAACTAGAGCTGAGGAACAGTGGTAGCATGTACTAGTTTGCTTGCATAGAAGCAATGGAAGCTCTTGGATACTTTAGTTGGAACTAGACTTTTCCATCTCTATGGGGATTCTTAAAGTCACTACCTTTCCACTCCTCAAAATTCTTTTTTGCTTAAGGTGAATACCCAGTGAAGATTGTACATAGTCATTCATCATCAAGAAGTTACTACTGCTTGTAAAATTAGTGTTTCACATTTATGTGCTTGTGAAATGTGATGTTTAAGAAATAAAAATCTCAGATTTTTTCCAAGTGTGTATGCACGCTATAATCTTTCCTTTAAGAAACACTGGGTATAGTGGGTTTCTAAACTCCCAGCTATTTTCCGTTTGGGTTGCATTTGGTCCTGCAATGATAGTTTTATTCCACTGCAAGTGTTTGCTTTATAAAAGTCCAAAACACATTTTAAATTTAAAATTTGTATTTTTGAAGATCTGTGTATTTTCTGATATTTGCATAGCGAAGGAGGAATCAATGGCCTTCCTTGTGTGTTGCTGTTCTGTATATGCAGTCATAATTAACTTAAATGATACAAAGGTTTATGTACTTGTTCTGGCATGTTCATCATTTTTAAAAACATCCATCTATGTTTATGAAATTCATGATGTTGATTTTTTTTTTTTTAATTTTTTTAATAATGGGCTCAACTGCTCTTTTCTTTTAGCAAGGAGCACTGATATTTATTGAAATTCTCCACTGAAACCAAAATGACAGTACATTTTCACACATGCAACTGTTTACAATTCAACAGTATTTTCATATCATTAAACTATTATAGCAACTTTCTTATATTTTTGCATAACCAACAGATGTGAGAAACATTGGAGTATTTGTCTTCATCAAAATCAGTGCCATTTCTACTTAGGCTTCATAGAAGAAAATGACTTCAAGAATATTAACTATCAACTAATTAAGACATACTTAATTAAATGCAAATTCTACTTAGCAAAAGCAATTGAGAGAAAGGCATGTGATTAGGGGAATTACCAACTGATTTAACACTTAGAACTACCAGCTAGCTGCCTAAGCAATAGAACCGAATGCAGTAATCCTTGCTTTATGAGAATCACAGAATGGCAGGGTTTGGAAGGGGCCACTGGAGATTGTGTAAGCCAACCCCCTGCTAAAGCAGGTTCCCTGGAGTAGGTGGGTTACATGTAATTGCATCCAGGTGGGTTTTAAATATTTCCAGAGAACAAAACTAGTCCTACAGCCTCTCTGGGCAGTTTGCTCTTGTGCTTTGTCACCCTCAAAAGTAAAGACTTTCTTTCTCATGTTTGTATGGAACTGCTTGTGTTGCAATTTTTGCTTATTGCCACTTTTTCTGTTGTTGGACACCATTGTAAAGAGCCTGAAAGCAGATAAAGAAAAAGTAAAGAGCTAGCAGATAAGAGGGAGCAGGGATGCCCACCTGCATCCTGTTTTTCACAGGACACAATGGTATCATTCCCCAATTTTCCCATACTAAGCTGGAACAATTTAGTCACAGGCCAGATCTTTTGCCAGTAAACACTCCTGAGTGCACTCTTCCGGAGGCAAACAGCTCTGAAGGAAGGTGTTTTCAAATGTCTACAAAGTGATGTTGATTGTCACACGATAGCACCCATCACTTGCCTCCTCCATAAATCAGAGTCTTATCGCAAGAAATACCTCAGGAAGCAAGCTTTGAGCCAGAATACAAAGATTGTTTGGTTCTCACGCATATTTAAAGAAACCTTCCTTTTTGTCCTTTACCTCTGTCACCACATTTAATTCCAGGTGCCTTCCTTGTCCCAACCCTGCATACCCAGAGAATATTCCTATATTCCTTCCTCACCTATTTCCACATTCCATACTCCTTCTTCTGTTTGAGTTTTTCCACGAATTCCTTTTTTTCATCTACACAGGTCTTCTGCCACCTTTGCTTGATTTCTTACTCCTACGGATGCCCTAATTTTGAATGTGAATGAAGTGGTGCTTGAATGTCAACCAGTTCTCTTGGACCCTCTTACCTTTCAATGCTCTAACTTACGGGATATCTCCTAAGTCTTTGAAGAGATCAGAATTGGCTCTTGTGAAGTCCAGGGTTGGAAACCATACTTATTGCCTTGTTTCTTCCATTTTAAGATCCTTAACTCCATTGTTTCATGGTCACTGCAGCCAAGGCTGCCCCCAGTCTTCAGATTTCTGCTTCTTTGTAACAATACAGGGAACAGCACTTCTCCTCATTGGCACCTCCACCACTTCAATGAGAAAGTCATCTTCCAGGTACTGAAGAAGTTTCCTGGATGATGTGTGCCTGGCAGTGTTGCTTTTCCAGCAAATATCAGGGTGGTTGAAGTTCCCTATGAGAATCAGTGCCTGTGATTGTGAGACTACTTCCAGCTGTCTGTAGACCTCATTAACATTCACCTTCTAACCAGGCAGCCTGTAGTAAACACCCACAAGTGTTACCCGCATTAGCCTGCACTTTAATTCTCACCTGTAAGCTCTCCACTCATTCATCATTTATCTTTAGGAAGAGCTCAATACATTCCAGTTGTTCTCTCACATAAAGAGCAATTCCCCTACCTCACCTTGCTGCGTTAGTTGGTATAGAGGCACTTCAGGGAAGAAAAGGGAGCAGAAGATGAAGGTGTCACTTGATGGGTGCAAGAGAATTCCCCCATAGCTATACACACCCTTTAAGTGGCTGTCCTTCTGGCTCATGTCATAGGAGGCAGCTGAGGAACATTTATCACTGTTCTGGTCAGCCTGGCATATTTCTCACATGGTTGCAATGGTATGAGTGTTCCTATTTTGTACCCTATCCCCAAGACCTTCAGGCTTTAGCCCACCTCACTAGGGTGAACATCCTGCTGCCACAAATTACCCTGCCTCTTCTAGGTAAGAGGATCCCATTCATTCCTAAAAGATTATAATCTTCATAGAAAGTCCTATTGTCATAAAAACCAAAATCCTGGTGCTAGCATCAGCTGCATGGCCAGGAATCTATATGCATTGTTTGTCTATTTCTGACTTCCCTCTTTCTTCCAACTGACAGAATTGAAGGGAAGATAACTTGGGCACCAGTCGTCTTCTCTTGCACTCCCAGTCTTTGATTCTGCCCCTATTCCACCTTCCAATGTCATTTAGGCCGATACGAGAGAGCAATAGTGGATAGTAGTCTGTGTTATTGACAAGGTGCTGCACTCCTCTTGGCAGTGTGCCAGATTTTGGCTCTCAGAAGGCAGCAAAATCCTTCAGACTCTCTGTCAGCCTGGCAGAAGGGACCTTAGTGCCTTTTAACAGAGAGAAAATAAAAAAGGGGCCCATATTTTCAAATTGAGTTTGTTAAAATACTTTGAAACTAATGAAGTGGAATATGTGGACAACATAATTTAAATTTTAACTTTTTTTGATGTTCAGTAATTAGAGAGGTTTTAAAATGTTCAAGTTGCTGACAGCTTATCAACCTACCTTGCACAGAGTGGTGGTCTTTTTTTGACAGCTGGTCATTCTGCCACTGGAACAGAAAACAATTACATGGGCTAATGTGTTGCTATTTTTTTCATGGATGCTGCTGTTCTACTAGCACTAAAGCTTACATTGACATGCTTTATCATCTTTGGAGTAGATATGAATAAACAGTGTCAGAATATTATGAATGCTGCTGGGATTAATAAAACATTTAAGGGTTTCATTATGCCTATCAAAGTATGGTAGTATATATAAAGTACTGAACTGAAAAAAAATTGGTATGTAATTCTGATACCATTGCATGTGCATTCTTTTTTTTCCTTTAAATACTCTCATTTAAGATTCCTGCACTGAGCAATACAGTAAATGATGAATTTCATGTAAATAGTATTGTTTCCCCTTTCAGTGACTTATTTGATTAGGTTTGCAGGGATTAAATTCTAAATTCTCCCTGCAGGAAAATCTGGGTCAGCCTTTTTCAATAGTGTATGTGTTTTAATTAGAGACGTGTGCTGTGAGAAAGACAGCTTTCCTTAGACAGTTTCTCCTGTGTAAGAAAAAAAAAAAAAAAGAAAGAAATGCTAAAAAAATTCTAATCAATAAAAACAAACAAACAAACAAAAACCCTGTAGAACTGCTGCAGCTTTTTTGTTTAGAAGGAAAGGTTAAATTGTGATGGTTCACGTGAGGCAGTTAGGAATTTTCCTTTATTGAGAACTGGTAATTTCTTAGTTATTTGAAATGAATACAATAATATTAGAAATTGAAGTGTTAATGTTACTTTATTCAGGTGTTTAACTACCATCTAAAAATTTATGAGCTTTTCTGTAGTGTGAAGAATTGCCCATTTTGTATTCGACTAGTCAGCCAACATGCAGGCAAGGTAATTGATAATGGAAGTCTCACATAGAGCTTCAAATTTGAACAAGTTTCTGTGCGTTCTCTTATTTTAGTGATTTGCCTGATTTTTTTCTCATATTTACTTTTGAATAATGTTGGCTAAAAAAAAGACTGTCATTACTGTTTTTTTCTAGTTGATACTATTTTAATGTAATGTAGCTATGATGTAATTTCAAGGCAGTTGATATTTTCTTGCTTATTTTCTCTCCAGAGTTGTAACTAAAAGAGGTATATTAGGTACTTCATAACTGTAAGAAACGTTTTTTTTTTAAAAAGAAGGTATTTTTCCCCCTCTTATAGTCAAATTAACTTTGTAAATAATTAATAATGCAATAAATCATAAAACTGTAGCATATACAAACTCTTTAGGGGAAAACTATGCTCAAGTTGGAGTTGAGAGTTAGGGAAAAAGAAGGAGAAAAGAAAGCTCTGGTTGGATCTTACAGTGACCTTCCAGTACTTAAAAGGGAGTCTTCAGGAAAGATGAGGGACTCTGTCAGGGACTACAGTACAAGAATAAGGGATAATGGCTTTAAAGTAGAAGAGGGTAGGTTTAGATTAGATATAAGGAAGAATTTCTTTACTCGGAAGGCAGTGAGAAATAGGCACCGGCTGCCCAGAGAAGCTGTGGATTCTCCATCCCTGGAGGATTTGAGACCAGTTTGGAAGGGGCCCTGGGCAGCCCTGATCTGATGGGTATGGTGTCCCCGCACATAGTGGGGGAGCTGGACCTAGATAGTCCTTAAGGTCCCTTCCAACTCTGTGATTCTATGATGTTAGTTCTGTATGAAAAGCAGGACCTACTACAGACCACCTGTTATTGAATTTTGAGTAGTTGGCATAGAGTCACATAGAAGTCCTCATGTGAGAGAGGTGCATACCGTGTGAGAATTCAAGATTATCGTTCTCTTGTTTTTTTCAACCTTTCAAAGCCATAAAAGAGGTGGAGTAAAACTTTCCCTTTGATTCTTTTTCTAAATAGGGAAGGAAGGAACAAAAGAGTAAATAATAAATTTTAATATTGTATAATCTAGCTCCACGTTTTCCTGCTGAAGAAACAAAAAAAAAAAAAAAAAAAGGAAGCCTCCATGTTGAGAAGCAGTACCTAAGTATGCTGAGTAGTAACAAGACCTTCTTCATCCCCAATGGCAGAGCTTAAAACTCTGGGATAACCTTACCAAGAATTTTAAGTATTTCCTGTGGATGGCACAGCACACAGCCTTTTCAATATTTTTGACTTTATTACAGTTTGGCCTTTCAGAGACTATAGTTGCTGGTAGAGGACTGAGACAAAAATAATTACCTTATGGTGTAGGCCCGCAACAGCATTTTTATGTTGATTTTTTTTTTTTTCCAGTTGTTCTCCATGCCTCATTGAATCCAGCAGTGATTTTACTGTTCATTTTAAGGCTTTAAAATAATTTTGTCCTCTGTTAAGCACTTGCCTTTCCATTTGCTACAGGTCAGAATCTGACAGCAATTTTTTTCTGTGCACTGGAGCATACATCACATTAAAAGATACACAAGAATCAAGAAGGTTTCCTGCTATGTCTCTCTAGTGTTACCAGCTCTAAGAATGCTTCACAGTGGAAAGGTCTTAATGTGTATTACAAGAAACATAAATATTGGACACATTTTGCAAATGAGAAAGATAAAAAATAAAACAAAAGAATGATGTGATTTGATTGCATGGAACATTCTGTCCAAACTGAAGCCCAAGTTTTAGCATCAAAACCAAATTTTCGCATATAATATCTATCTTCTTAGTGAATGTAATAAAACAAGAACTATGATATGAATAGTGATAAATAGTGATAAATAGTGATATTTACAAACAACCAATTCTTCCTGTGTGCTAGTCACAAGTTATCTGCCTTTAATCACTAAAAATTTGCTTATCTGGAAGTTTAGTTTGTGGGTTTTTTTAATTAAAGCAATCAAATAGTAGTTAACCTGTGGCTCTGGTGCATGCACACAAACTAGAAGATCTTTACTCCATAAAAAAGGCCAGAAGGAGTGTTTGTAGTGACTTTTGTAGTCATTCTGCTGTTTGTCAAGTTGGAACCAGTGTAGCAGTTCAAGGAAGAGATTGGCAATCCTTACTGATGGTAAAAATCTGTAAAAATCCCTGTTAAGTTTTAACTAGTTTTTGACATTTAATATCCTTAAAATACAGCCTCCTTTGCCTAACTGCATGCAGTTAGTGCAGTTTGGAGGATGTAGCCTGAAGTATGTCTGTTGCATGAAAGCAATATCATTCAGCTACATAAGCACTGTTTCCAGAGATGGACTGCTTCTAACTTTGAAATTTTAATGAACAAATCAACTACTCAGTGGTGAACAGTTTCCTTATTTCATATTCTGCTTTCCTCATTCTGGATTTCAGTTTTTTGTCATTCTGTTGCTTAGAGCACAAGTAATTCAGGGCAGCAACATTTGACTAATGGTTTTGAAGTTTTTGTTTTGTTTTTTTTTTTCTCTTGTGCAACATAAATGTATATGCATAAAGTTCAAATAAAATATTAGACAGAAGATGAAAAAATTTTCCAAATGGAACTTTTTCCACATGTCTTTAGCCTTCATATCGGCGTTGCTCCCAGCGTATGGTTGAGTGGCTCCAATAGTTGACTACACTATGCACTTTATAAGGAAGTCAACAAAGGTCAAATTGTTCATAAAATCATTAGTGAAATGTCAGAAACAATTTAGTCTAAATAGCAAATTTCCTTGAATAAATGCCCATTATAAAATATTCCTTTCAGCCTCATTTCTGTGCCATTGCCTTCGTCAGATAAGAATTGGATTGCTGACAAAAACTAAATGCTCATATCCAAGATATGTATTTCTAGAGCATTTTCCCTGCAACAGGGAAAGATAAGAGCTTTGTTTTTGGGAGAGGGTGAAGGATTTTTCACTTTAAACATACAGTCAGGCTGAAACTAACGTTAACTCAATTTCTCATTGTGACCCAAAATTCAGCTTTAATTTTGCACTAACGCTATCTTAGTTGGCAGGTGATAAATAAGCTTGATATTGTAACAGCAGTGTTTCTTGCAAGATGTGAAGGTGAATGTAGCATTTACTTCATTAAATATTATCTGGAGATGGAACAGTCTGAGAGTAAAGTTCATCCCTTTTTTAGCTTCATTCTTTGGAAAAGAAATTTGCCATTTGCTCCTGGCTCTCGTACTTCACTCAAAACAGTGTATCATTCTGATTTTCTAGGCAGGAAATCCTCCTTTGTTGAAAATTAAGACTGTCAGAGATTCTTATCCGAGAAGTTTTAAGACTCTGTAAATCTTGCAGATTCTGTTTAGATTACTGTTTTATGAATTTTATTACTCCATTAAGGGGAAAAAAAAAAAAAGAAAAAAGTCTAATTTGAGTATTTGGTAAAGTAATCTTTATAGATCTTTGGCTTTGTTCACATTTCCCACTAATTAGCTGTTCGGAATCCAGGTGGTTGCTTTCATCACTGGCTGATGTATTTATCATTAAATAATAGAGTATTTATTGATTATTTCCAACAAATGTTTTGTTGTATCAAAGACATATTTCCATTGCAAATCTTGATGAGACAGTTTTTTTGTTGACATTAGTTATTAAAACAAAAATTCTAACATGATGTATCATTACAAATACTATGCTATATACAGTCCTGTTCAGTTCCATTGAGATCACTTACCCTTTAGTAACATTTCTATAGACTAATCATTTCTCAATAGAACATTTTTTGCTCTACTGTGGCAAAGATCATGTAAAGCAAATGACTTTCAGATGCTTTTGAAATGACATGTTTTTCAGAAAACTTTAAGGGAAAAAAAAACATTTCCTGTTTTTAAGTGAGACTCTCTTTCCATGCTCATCTTGCATCTGGTTAACAGGGCCACAGAAATCTATGAGCTCTCAGATGACATTTTTTCAAGTTCTTCTTATAACTGACTTTATCTGTTGGATTTATTCAGTTCCCAGTGCTTTCAGTTGTCGGCGATTTCAGTGATTGGTTTGTATGATAGCAAGGCTATAACTCTGAATAACTCTAAACAGTGAATCCAAACAACTCTTTCCTTAATTCAGTGTTTCTTTCATCTGCTCCAAAGTGAAGATTTATCCTGTGCCTTTTGTTTATCAGTGAGACATTTTAACCTCTGAATACATGGTACTCCTGCAATTTCTTTATTGAAAATAAAAGCAGTACTTGTACTTAAACACTAGGGAGTATTTCACCGAACAATTTATATTAGTCTGGATTTCTTTATTACAATGAAACGTATACACTGATGTGACAGAATGTAAATGCAGAAATCTTTTTATACTTCTGTGGCAGTGATATGTCTCAGGTTTGCCTAATGAAAGGTCTTTATAACCAAACAACAGTCTCTGATTGCAGCTTAATGTAGCTCCTGGTGTTTATCTTTTAAATTACAGGTTCATATATATATATATATATATATATTTATATTTAAACTTAAATATATATATATATACATATAAATAATATGTAAATAGATATAGGTCTGATTCAAGCGCTAGATTGTTATTTATAAAACTGGCTGATCTGTAAGTTATGATGCTTTTCCCCTTCTCCCACAAATGTAGATGAAGATGAGGTGATTAATGTCTATGCAGTTATAGGCCTGCTGTTTTCTGTAGGTATACCACATACTCTGTTATTCACATGTGGATTTTCTTCAAATCAAATATATAATAACAAAGCAAAAGCCTAAAGACCACCCGGGTTTCAGCAGAATATCAAATTAAGCTAGATTTGAGTGTGTCCAAGGCAGAGGAGACAAGTCATTGTAATAAGAAATCTATTTATCTTGTTTATATAGAAGAACAGAATCTAATTTATCTGTGTGCCCATCTGGGCTACATTGCTCATTTCAAGTTAATTTAACAAATGATAGACTGCTACTGGCCTTTTCTTTCCCAGGAGAAGAGGTTGACAGACAGCTGTGCAGAGATGCTATCTACCCAATCCCTGTTGTCTGTGAAGCTCCATGCCCAAAGGACTGTGTGCTCAGCATGTGGTCCGCATGGTCCTCCTGCTCACACACCTGCTCAGGCAAAACCACAGAAGGAAAGCAGATGCGTGCCCGCTCAATTCTGGCGTATGCAGGTGAAGGTAAGGTCACATACTTTTGCAGACTATTGTCTAATTCTGAATACTTATCCATTACTGTAATGCCAAAGTAATTACTTGGTCAACAGAAACAAATTAATAGGTGAAACTGTTGTTGTTGTTGTTTTTTAAACAACAGTAATATTATTTAAATGTTTATTTTAAATTTAATCATGATAGCTAAAACTATTTTAAAGAAGGGATGTATTTTGTCAGTTAATGTTACTCGTTTTTGCTTTGCACGCTATTACTATTTTAATTTCAAATATTTGGCTTTCCTGTTTTCTATTAAAATTAACAATGCAAATGATTTACTCTATGCAAATTGCAATAAAAGGTATTTATATATGACTGTTGATAATCAGGTGATAGGTCCAGTATTGCAAACAGGCAAATATAAATGCTAAAGAGACAAAAGTTTTAATGGGTTCGGTTGCTAGCAAATGGCTCTTGCAGCTTAGCATGAACAGGTAACTTCTGTCACCACATTAACATTTTAATACATAGGAAAACTTTACTGTCTTGTCCCACTTGGTAAGTTTTTAGGGAGGTGAATCTTTCTATCTCCTGAGTCATGCCTCCCTTAGTCAGCAAGGGGTTGCTACTGCGATGGAGTCATCCAATGCTCAGAGGAATAATACACATCAATTATCATCTATTGAGAGCTTTGTTAACAACTGTTACTCTAATTGGAGGTATAATTGGCTAATCTGATAATTACAATTAATACGCATTACAGGTAAGACAATATTAGGCAACGACTACTACAAAGAGTAAAAAAATAGAAGAATATAAAGAGAAAAGATAGAAAATGGAGAAAGGGACAGACTTGTGTACAAACACAGCAAAGCAAGGTGGTTCACCACTCCTCAATCCAGCAATGTCTTGTTGTCAGGTGCTGACAAACTCTTACCTGTAGTCCAAAGTGATTGAGCCTGCTTTTTTGGAGTGACGGCTTCTGACTTCTGGATCTCAGCAGGAACTTCTTTGTTTCCATCTTGCAGACCTTGTAAATTTAAGTCAGCATATAAAAGGAAGCATGGAGATGCCATCTTGTATCTTGCCTTCACAGAATACAATGATATATCACCCAGTTTCCTGTATCAAGCTGGAATCATTTGCTCACAGACCAGGTCTTCATCCACTCATGGGCCCTCCCATTTGGAGGCAAGCAACTCCAAAGAAATGCTTTCAAATGTAAAACTGACCACAAAATGATGTTGATCGCCTCGTGTTCATTTGAGACATTCTTACCAGTCTCAGATGTTTGGTTTTATTCTGCAAATCCTCACTCGTGTATAGTTTCCATTCACACAAATGATCCTTGTTCTGCATCTGAAGCAAACTGCAAAGGGAAGACATAGCTGGATTATGAAAGAGAAGAATGAAAAGGTTTTAGGTGTAGGTTCGTATATATTCTTTGATAATTTTCCATGTTTCCTACAACTTTTGTTGAAGATACGGAAATACTGAAAAACCTTTCTGACAAATGGAGAAGGAATGGAATAGGCGTTGTGCATCAAAACACTTCTCCCTTTGCAAATGCAGCTAGTTTAATTGCCAAGAGTATGCTGTATATTTGATAGAATTCAGGTATCAAAATGGCTGTACCAGAGCAGGCATTTTCAGATTTTTCTCTGAAGGGGAACTTTGTTAAGGGGCAATGAGAATTACACTCACTTTAGTAGGTGATTCAAATAATAAATTATTTGGATGAATCTAAGCAACAAAATAAATTGTGTTTATGTTTTCACTGTTTTTTTTCTTTTTTTTATAGTGTGTCAAATAGGCTCATTTTGAGGGAAATACAAAGCTGCATTTTTAGAGGGTAAACAGATATGTCTACATGCTCTTTCCTTTTCCACATAGGGCAGGAAAATAGATTTTCCATATGCTTCTGTGGTCTTACTGGAAATAAAAAATTTAACATCCTGAATACCATGCCATACAAGTGAAAATGTGAATTAATCCAGAAAATGATTCCATGTTCTTATGCTTCTTTTTTTAAAAAAAGTAGTTGTTTTATTCTGACTTTGGTATTTAACACATCTCAGGATAGTATAAAAGACAACAGATGCAGCAAAGCAGTGAAGCATAGGCTGAATTTTAAGTATAGGAATTTATTTATGTTTGTTGTGAAAGGATCACAATCAGCAGCAAGTTATGACTATAAAGATTGACAGATCTCAGACAGGTGGTAATGAAAAAAATCTCTATTCTGTGAGAAATGTGTTACCTAGATGTTGTAGTGCTTTATTTTTCCTCTAACCCCGATTTCCTCATTACTCTTCGGAGATTAGATTATTCTGTATGTTTTTA
Source organism: Alectoris magna (assembly GCA_030625065.1). NCBI lineage: Eukaryota > Metazoa > Chordata > Aves > Galliformes > Phasianidae > Alectoris > Alectoris magna. The sequence goes on from CM060561.1 coordinate 123,216,949, forward strand.
ACAATAGAAGCTGGCATCTCTACCTAGCTTATAGCAACTCACTCACATCTTGCTCCTTTGCACTCTGTAAAAACAACAAAGAATAAAAGCATAGAAATAGTAGATTGCTCCAGAAGTAATGTCTCCTATTTATTTCCTTGGAAACTAAACAGGTATAAAGAGAATAATAACACTGTTTGATTCAAAACAATATTTTTCAGTATAGTTGCCACCATTAGCTCTACATTTTTTGCCAGTGATGAATAAAAGCCTGTGTGCTGTGCTTGTAAACATCTGCAGTAGTGGAGGTGACCCACTGTTTCACAGCTGCTATGATGGCGTTGTTGCTAGGAAAATATTGCCCATGCAGTCCATCTTTCACTGTGCTCACAGCCACTGTCTGGTCTCCATTCAGCAAGCATTGATGAATGTCAATGGGTGCAATTTTTTTCCACGTGGAGGAATTAAATAACTCACTTTTGGTTCATACACACTTTCATGTCAGACACCATTTTATCAGGCCGCCCCTCTGCTGCTATCTGCTGCACAGTAACAAAATGCATTGGTGGGAAGGTTCAGCCTCTACTGCCATACCACCAACATCTTCCTGTGATGTTGTGGACCAATGTAAGAAGCTTTACATTTGGAGCAGCCCCTGTGAATAACAGAGTCTTCCAAGGGTTAAGTGTAGTCACAACTCTGGCTAGATTGTACTTTTCACCTTTGCTTGTATTATATTCAAAAACTGTTGGTTCATAGTTGCGTGTTTTGTGTGTATGTGTTTCACTGCAATTAGGCTTATTACATGGTTTCACACAAATGGCCAACTAAATTCCATCATGCTGTTTTCTCACTCCCTCTCCTCAAAGGAAGAGGTGAGGGGAAAAAATATTATTAAATAAAAGCATCATGGGTTGAGATTAGGGAATTTAATTGAAAGAAAAAGGGACCTTGCAGAAGCTAAGAAAGGAAATAATCATTCTCTACTTCCCACCAGCAGGCAACGTTCAGCCACATCTTGGGAAGCAAAGCCTCAGGTGCATAGCAATTGTTTAGGAGGACAGACGTTTTCCTAAGCAGGCTCCCTTTCTTTGCCTTTCCCAACTTTTATTGCTGAATATGATGCCATATAATAAGGAATATCCCATTGACTGGTTTGGGTCACTGCTTCATCTCTTGCTCACCCCTTAATGGCTGTGGGGGGGTTGGGAGTCAGCCTTGATGCTGTGCCAGCACTGCTCAGCAGCTGCCAAAACAGTAGCTCTAGCCACATGTGCTGAGTATAGCACTGTATGGGCTGCTGTGCAGAAAGTCAGCTTCATCCCAGCCAGAACCAGTACACATCTTTTCTGCCCGTAAGTCTCTTGCATCTTTTAGTCATTTGCTGAATAAGAACTAACTGAATGACTTTTAACCTCCAGAAATGCATGACAGAGATCAGCCATGTTTCCAAAATATAAAACACTGATTGCATTGCTGATGCTGGCAGATCATTTTATGTTCTGTGGCAGGGAATATATTCATGTTTCTGAAAATCTGTATCCTGCTGTTATAAAAAGGGAAGCTCAACGTGATCTTTTTTTTTTTTTTTTTTTTGGGGGGGGGGGGTGCAGGGAGGGGGAAGTGCAATTTTTGGTTCTAGTCCGAACTTACAAAAAATGCGCATTACTGTTGCTGAAAATTCTCTAAATGATTTGTGTAGCTATGAATCATGAGTCAAGACTAGTCACAAGTAAGACTAATAATGCCACTTACATGCTAAAACTGAGTACTGAAACAATCAGTTCTATTCAGGCAAACAGTCCCAAATGTGTTCTCTTTTAGATTTTTGGACTTTTTCTTGAATGGCTGGTAGAAAAGTCAGACTAGTCTAAGGAAGATTTTTTACTGTAATTCGTGTATAGTATAGCCATGATTTTGGGAGCTCTAATTCAGAACACTGTAGGACAATTAAAAAGGGTTGTATACAAATGTACAATCCCTATGACATCTGGATTGTACGTTAATTAATGAAAGAATGTGCAAGTCTACTGTCAACCAAAAAGTAGGCTAAATATATCCTCTAAGATGGCATATGTAGTCCAGGTTTTTCTCTGAGTCCTTGTTTGCACTCATTCTACTGCTAGTCATGGATAATTCAGTCTAGAAACCCAGCAAGTTCAAAGCATACAGAATGACTAAGCTCATCTTCTACTGACTGCCTCTCCAGCCCCACACTGCCTGCTCCTCCAGCCAGAAACTAACTTCTGCTGTATGTGCTCTTCTGAGTGTTTCCTTATCCAGAACAATATCTCTTCTATGTGATTAAACCATACACAACAGAGCCTCAAACACAGCATGCTGATCCCCATCTGGAATGGGATTATTAACATGTACCCACAGGGAAAGGGGAAGAGAGAGTAGTCTCTCTCCTCATGAGAACATTTTCTACTGTTTGTGAGATTAATCCATGTGTAAACTGGTGTCAAAACAACAATTTTGATATCTTTTCTGAGATCACTGTCCTCAGCTTGAAGGTTTGAAGGGTGAAACTATTTATAAATGTATCTCTCTGTGAGCGTGCCCAAAGTAATAACTCATTTGTGTCACTGTTCTCAGTGTTATCTGAATATACCCTCCGGAGGTGCTAGATATACATAAGTCACTCTGAAAGTAATACCTCCTATCTTTTTCCCTGGAATCTACAGGAGATATAGTGAGCACAAATGCTCACCTACTAAACACTTTTTTTTCAACATAGTAACAACCATTAGTGATTTCTGTGGATACGCTGGAATGTTGTTTTTGGAATTTTGGAAGTGTTAATTCTGCTAACTATGACTAACATATATGTTAATTCAATATAGAACAGTCAGTATGGTCTATATTGAATCTACATTGATCCTCTATTGAATTATCATAAAATGTATGATGTGGATACATTCCAAGTTTTTATCAGTAATAAAATATAAAACTGATTTTGGAAAAGTAAAGATTAAAAAAAAAATAAATCAAAAGCAAAGAATAAAAGAATCTTAATAAAAATCTTAATGCAATAAAACTGTCTTTCAGTCCATTTTTGTTTGAAACAGGTTATTAAAACAGTTGTACGTGTGTCATACATGTTACACCTGCATGCCACTGTCTTACTGTGGCTACTATATGTTCATAGAGTACCAGAGTATAAAGCCAGAAGGGCTACTCAGGATGACCTCATATGTCACAGACTATTACACATCTCTCAGTTAGATAGTCATATATCAGTTATATATCTAATCAGGTATTCTGTCTGATAGGCCAGTAACTCATACATCTCATATATCTACAAGATTGATTTACTGAACCTATAAGGAACAGCTGGGTCAAAGGAGTTTCTTCTCAACTCTAGGCAAATTCTGGTTGACATGCTTTAAAATTTTATCACTGTTAAAATTCCAGAGCACTTTAACTCTGTTAAAGTTACAACGCATAGTTGTAAAAGAAATTATACTTAGGGCTTTTAGAATTGTTTATTCCTCTTGCACTTCTTGGATTTGTTTTTCCTTTTTGTACTTGTCTGTCTTGAAACAACATCATTTTGTAATTCAATCTGAAAACAGAGAATTTAGTAATTGCTTTCCTAACAAATTCCCTCTTCATCCAAGGATATTTTGAGTTTTAACTGATTTCAATTGCAACGTGAATATGTTAAATATGTAGTTTTAGGAATGGGAAGCGTGAATTGTCAAGCTAGACTTGCAAAGTCAGTTGGTACCTGTGTGTGAAGGAAAGCGAGGGAGAGGATATTACTGTGCTTCCTTTTACTCAGAATATTACCTAGGTAATATTCCTGCCTGGTGTTGGCGATTTGGGATTCAAATCATATCAAGGAAAGACTTAAGGACAGACTTCTTGTCCTCCATAGGTGCACCCAAACTTCTGTCCTGTTATGTATTACAGGGGAGATCTCTCAGAGTTGTTCTTAAAGTTCATCTTGATTTGCATTTTTGATATGTGATGTGCAAGGAAGTGTGAATATCTGCAGGACTGGAACAAGAGTTATGCACCAACATCAACTTTTTATATAGCAGTAGTCTGCACAATCTGACCACATCAGTCTTCAGGAAGTAAGGCTACTTCAAGGAGCACCTACCTTATTCCTATGGCAAAAAAAAAATCACTCTCTAAATTTCAAGAGGAATGTCATTCACATCTCTTTTCTCAAACTTGGAGTGTATTCTAGCTGTTTTGAAATGCACATATACAATGACATGCATTTGTAAAACGAGGGATAGCAAAATGATTAATAAAAATGATCCTTAAATGCTTTAAAGTGTTAGACATTTCAAAATTTAAAAGTTATCAAGACAGTTGCACACTGGATTATAAAATCCAATCCTTGAATATTCTAGAGCAACATGTCTTTCCCATGATGAGCTTTAAATCAGGCAGAAAAGCAAGCTATGTCTATGACAAGTCTTTTCAAGCATTCCAAGAAGCTACCATCTTAACTGTACTATTTTATAAGTAAAACTCTATCTCTAAAACTAGCCTTTCATTTCAAAATGTGCTTTACCAAAGTATTCAAATCCAAAAGGAAATGCTTCAATTCCAACTGCTTTTTATACCTTAAAATGATCATTTTTAATACTGCAAAGTAGTAATTTACAGTCATCTATTTATCTATTTATATAAAATGTATTTAGTGTCACTTGTCCCTTTTTCTCATAACCACATTTTTTCTTTTTGTGTACTTAATTTGAGGGTGCACAAGGAAATGCTGTCTTTCTGGAGAGAATGACACACTTATTCAGACATAAATAGTATGCTTTTGGTATTAATAATATTTAATACTGCTGATAATTGTATCATCTTTCAGCATTAGTATTTCCACATTTTGTTCATTCATTACACAGTTTTCTTCATTATTATTTTTATTTGAATGGAATTGGATTCCCACTGAGCTGCAGACATTCACACTCCATTTATTTTTTTTTTACTTACAAGTCAATATCACTCATTTTTTTTCCTGAACATACTTTCTTGCATAGCTGTCAAAATCGATTCTAAGTTTTCACTTTGTTCTCAGATACCTTAGGAACTGGTGATTATGGAATTCACATTCCTGAAGAAACTCTTCTTGACCATCCATAAACATTTAATTTACAAATTTTATTGACTTTATGAATTTCCCATGTGTTTTTTTCTGAGGTAACATTAGATATCAGTAATTAGTTTAGAAATTACAAAAAAAAATCCCTTCTATATTCTTGTTTCTTTACTCCTGGTACTAGAGAAACATGTTTAGTCTCCTTCTTCTGTGGATCAGTCTTCCCTCCTATGCAAAATAATTTGGGTCTGTACTATCTTTTTTGTTTTTCTCAAAATATACTCCATTTCCTAATTTCCTTGCTTGTATTCCTGTCTGTGGGTGATAATGGAAGGATTTTTGTTTCCTGAAGGAAACTTCTTCAATGACTTTTTGGAACTTTCTATGTAATGATAATTTTGTTTTACCATTTCTATTTTTTTTTATTTATTTCCCTTTTTTGGCCAAATTTAAATAATAGGGTTTAAAGCAATTCTGATCAACTTGAGTAACATCCATTTTGAGCCAAAACAAACTTAATTTTAGTCATTTTTTACTCACATTCACAAGTTGTAATGTGTTTCTAATCCCCTTTCACTAAACTTATTAATAGTCTGTTTCATGACTTCTCAAATAATGTGATATTTAAAGTTTCTTGGTTGCATTACTGTTTTTCAGCCTTAATTCAGAAATTTAAAATATCCCCATGGAAAAAAATTGAGAATTTGGATTTCATCCCATGGTCTCATTAGATAATCCTTTTCCTCATGTTTGCTGCAAAACTAAAAGTTCCACGAAAGTAACTTAGAGTATATTTTGCCTCTTGTGACCATTACTGGCGTTGGAGTACTTGAACTAGACATTGTTTCTTGTATTATATTTATTTGTTTGTTTAATCACTCCCAATAATAAGTGCTTAAAACCCCTTATCTCTTGCATGTGTGTAGGGCAACCTAAATTTCAGTGGTAGGACAGAAAAGCTGACGTGTATCCTGATGTGTGCTTGGTGTGAGCACATTTTTCTCCTCAGAGAAAATTAATGTATATTTCATTCAAGGAGCTTATAAAAAGCTCTTTCAGTTATCTTTCTTTTCTAAAAAAGACTGTTCTTCTCCTTTAGGAAAGAAATTTTAGGTAGATTTTCTGTGGCTTTCCATCATCTGGGGAAAGTAGTCCTGTTGTTCCTGAATTTTTAAGTAAATTCTTAAACCTAGATTCTGTGTGTCTAGTAGCACCAGAGATCGAGCAAACATGATTTGTACTCATAGTGCTAGATATCTAGTATCCTATGATCAAGTCTGGTATGAAAGACCTCTTTGCTTATGCAGGATTGGGAGGCTAAATTAGCTTTCAAGTGTTCGAACATAAGAAACTGAACACATCTGAAATTGGGTACAACAAAGATAGCATTATCTGAGCTTTTCTTCACAATTATGAACACATGAATGCATTTTAATCTTAACCTGCAACAGCCTTTGTTATCTCAGTCTGGACCTGAAATTGCCAGCTGTGCCATCCTATTTGGTAATTATGTAACATGGATGAATATCCAGTGGGAAGTAGGACAAGAGCTTCAAAAATCTTTTTAATTGATCCATGAATTAGACATAAACAGTGGTCTCTAGACATACATAACTAGCACATTTAACCATTTCTTCTGCCTAGAGCCTTCTCGTGTTATTTCTTACAACCTTTTAGGGAACCACAAAATAAAAATGCTGTAGACTAACCCAAAGATATTGGGTAAAATAGTGTGTCATATTATTTATGATTATTTTATCATCCTCATAATATGAATTTACGTTTACTGTCCATGTATGCTTGTTCTGTGTAGTCTACAAACTTAGGTTTGCCAGAATGAATATTGGGCATATGAAGATGAGGAAGAAAGAACAACACTTAATTCATGTGATTAAATAACAAAATATCATAAGTTTTTTTGTTTTTTGTTTGTTTTAATAAATCGCTTTTATTTTTATTTTTTATTTTTTTTCCATTACATGAACTTATGCCTTGTTTTATTGTTCCAGGAGGAGTACAGTGTCCAAATAGTAGTGCACTACAGGAAACACGCAGCTGTAACGAACACTCTTGCACTGTGTATCATTGGCAGACAGGCCCATGGGGACAGTGCATAGAGGATGCATCTGTGTCTGCTTTCAACTCCTCTGCCAGCTGGAACGGGGAGGCCACCTGTTCTGTGGGGATGCAGACAAGAAAAGTCATCTGTGTGAGGGTCAACGTGGGACAAGTAGGCCCAAAAAAGTAAAGATCTTAAAAAATTATCCTTTCATATTTTAATTTGGGTTTCGCTGGTGTAGATGTGTGCACTGAATGCATGTGAAGACAAATGGCCCTCTCAAACTTTGTGCTCTTACAAAGGAACAATTCATATTTTAAAAATACAAAGCTAAAGCTATTAAAGGTCTGTGAAGTACTTTTCACACTATTGATTTTTATGGGTGATATTTAGAGTAGTGACTGTGTTGACATCGTACTGCATAACCCAGTTGGCTGCTTACCATCATCGGGCTGAGTCAGGATGGAAGTCCTGAGGCGTGTGTGTGGTATGCAGTATAGCACAATTTCTGAGATAGTTCAGGTAGTTCAAAACAAGCAGTGTGCTATAGAGATTAGGGTAGTTCCATTCATAAGCATTTTGGGGGGGTCTAATTACAGTGTAACCTACTGAATAACACATTCTCAGAATCAAACTGAGGTCAATCACAGTAAAGCTCTGACAAAACATCAGTTTGACAGCTTTCCTTTCAGATTTTTTCCGCATATAGTATTTTTCTAAGAGATTGCTTTAGCCCAGTGGTTTAATTTCTCAGCATTATTTATGACCAGGGTTAAGTACAGATTAGCTGCTAGTTAAATACATTTGATGATATCTCCATGCAGTTTGTCAATCTGTAAATAGATCCTACTCAGGAGAGATTTAGGGCTGGAAGAGCTGAGAGCAGAGGTCTTTTAGGAAGTTCATGAAGCAGCTGTTCTCACACAAAATACTTGCACAGTGCCAGCCATTCCTTGTGTTATTCAGAACTGGATTTATTCCTAATCTGCCTTAAATGGAAATATGGGAAATAACACCAGACCATTCATTAACCTAAATTGTTACTTACCTGCATTAAGTTATGTTCTATTCAGTCATAATACCATTATATATTTTATTAAAAAACTATAACGATTTATCTTCCTTTTTAAATGTTGTCATCTCTGCCTTTAGCCTGAGCTTAGATTTTTGAGAGGAGGACTGTTTTATTGCATAAATGAATCAAGTAATATGAGAAAAAAAAAATCCTGGTGTATCCTTCCGCTTGTCACATTAAAATCACCAAATCATTTTTAAGGAACCAGACATTTTACATGAAAATGTAAATAGGAACCTTGCTTTAAACTCCCCTTAATAAAAAAGATTACTATGGTATGATAGAATCAATATTATTGGCCTTATCTACCTCACAAGTTATGGACTTCAGCTTGTATCTATTCTGTTTAATTTGACCTTGAGTAAGGAATGCCAAAAAAATCAATACATTGCTGTAAGCCACATATAGTAAATACAAACAATATAAAAGATAGAAATGATGTTCTAATTGAACTAATTGCCTTGCCCAAGGATCTGAAATTACTTCTTTTCTTTTCTGAAAGATGAAGTAAGTGAAACAGTGAATGTATATAACGCAAGTTTTTCTGTACGCTTATAATTTCTGTTGTTCCTTAAGCAAAAAGCTATTAGTAAGCCTCTTCAGAATCATTTTGAATTTCAACCCTAGAGAAAAATTCTGAGAATGTAGTCACTGCACGTGATTGCTGACAGATCATTTTGATTGTATATAATACATCCACACATACATCATCTGGCTTTATGAATTTCATGCAAGCAAAAAGGCAAAATTTGACTTAAAAGGGCAGAGTTTATTATGAAGAGGTGATGATCCTTCACACTGGAATTATAGGAGAGAGAGAAGGATGGATGGAGATGTCATTATAAGAGAGCCTTATTACAGCCAAGAAGTTGGTGCTGGTTTGCAATAAATCATGTATTTTGAGAATGGAACATGAATTACTCAGAGACAGCCAATGAACTAGCAGATGTTGTTGCCAAAGAACATTTTCCTGTGAAGCTGCAACAACCATTTTCTTCTCTTTTCCCCTATTCTTCTTCCCCTACTGACACACAGGTGTAATTCTATACTGGCAACAAAGGCCACATTTTCTTCACAGTTTTTCATTAGACTTGCCAGTGTTCCCTCCAGCCTGGCAGAAAAGATGATGCCTCATGCTAGCTAACCATTCTGAGTTAATCCAATCCAATACAAAATTAGTATCTTACCTCTCTGGTCCAAAATGCCTGGCAGCCAACAAGAGGAAAATCATAGTAATGTGTTTTTTTCTAATGAGCCAAAAGCTTTAAAATGTTGAAGTGATGTTTTTTGTACATCTTCATGCAATCTTCTGACAGTCCGCGCTGCGCCCTTTTAGGGCAAAACCCATTTTGAAATTATTTTAAAGATTTGCAGTACCTCTGCAAAAGCTATTGCATCTTTCTGAAGACATAACACAGTGTAGAATGTTGATTCTGCTTAATGAAAGAATGGGAACATTGAACCCAGGAAATGACCTGGGTTAATGAGGCCAGTATGTGGCCGTTTAATAATCCCTTTTATATCCTGATCAAGCCTCTTCTTAAAACAAGCAAGATTTCCTGGTCCTTCTGACAGTCATTCAGTCTCATTGATTGGACCTGTTTCAAACCCCTTCTAGCTCCTGTCATAAGAGCATTGCCGGCTTATACCTAAATGTGAGCTTACAACGTTATTTATGTCAGATATGTCTCCTGCCAGAACTTTGGTAAATTTATGAAGAGCTAGATATATATTTTGCTAAGCTAAGCAAGATGGCTTTTCCTTACAATAATTTAGAAGTTTGAAAATAACATTCAAAATGCAAAAGTCTGGAATGATGAGAGAGGAACCATATTGTTGAGGGTTTTTTTAGTTCAGTCTCCAGGTGTAGAATGCACCAGTTTTGACTTGCTTCCACCAGATATATTTAATTTCTAACAGGTTTTGTTTCTGAACTCTGTCCTGGTGAGTTCTGGGCAACTAACCCTCTGCTTGCATGCCTGCAGGCATCCAAGTATCTCTTATGATTCACCACTTCACTGCAGAATTACCCTTTATTTGATAATGTTTTTTCTTTTTTTTTTTTTTTCTTTTTTTCAGATGCCCTGAGAATCTCCGACCAGAAACAGTGAGACCTTGTCTGCTTCCCTGTAGGAAGGACTGTATCGTGACTCCATTCAGCGACTGGACATTGTGTCCTTCTTCGTGTCAGGAAGGTAATTTTGTCCATTGTGTCCTAGTGGACAGATTGACCAGTCAGACTGGTTTTGGCAGATTACTTATACAGACCTCCTCCTTACAGAAGATACAACTGACAGAGCTGGTACTGTAACTGCTGGGAAAAAGTAGTTAATGTAGTACTGTTAATGAAACAGTATAGAACCATTTTTCATTTGCTTCTAAAGCTCTTTATAACTTCTATTTACAGACTCTTGTCTGAAAAACCCATTCAAGAATGTCTTCTATTTTCTCTTCTATTTATTTTTATGTTACTAAACTCTGTTACGTTTTCACCTGATAAGTAGTCACACGGTAAACACCTATCTCTCTGTATATCACCAACAGAGATACTTCTATAACTGTGGAATTCTATTTGATTGTATTTGACAAAGTCCTTTACACCAGTCGAGGTCTCACTTGAATTTGTATTACACCATAATTGTACACAAAGTGATAACTGGCTTTATATAGCCCGCATTGTTCTGCTTTATCTCTTTTAAGTTAATGAGGAGTTATTTTACTAATATGTACCATTAAGGACAAAGTCTGTAATAACTCCTGTTCCATGGAGTGCTAATCCCTGTGTGATGTGATGATTACTCACAGCTACCACGTCATCAGAATGCAAGGTGTTGTTACATCAAATATACATATTTCAAGTATTACAGTCAGTTCCTTATGCTTTAGGAAGGGCAGAAGCACAAGTTGTTTTCACAGTAATTCACAGTACCTTGTAGTCCATTCTGAGAAATGAAATGTTACAAAAATTAAAATTATACCCTTTGAAAAAGAACTGATAATTAATAATACTGAATCTGAATCTATGAAATATTTATTATGAAATACTTTATCACAGCAATACTAATGGATTAATTGTTCTTTCTAAAATGTTTTTATTGGAGCTGATTGGGCTTGGACAAGTGTTGTCCTGTTCTCGTTTCTGTGGATTTTAAGAAAATTCATTATGGAATGAGTGTATCTTCATGAATATTCATTACCAACTAGGGTGTATTCTGCTGTGAAGTAGTGCATTTTTAAACCAACATGGGCATTTTGTCTACTCTATGAGTCAAACAACATTTTCATACTACTTCACAATTTGTATTTCACGGGCTTTACCCATTTGTGTCAGCACTCCAGTCAGCAGCTATGGGCTGCATGTCCGTCTTGTCCATGTGCCAGCCCCCGGCTTCTCCTGGAGCTGGCTGACTCAGGACCAGAGACTTTCCTCTGAGTTGAAAAGCAGCCAAGTGATGGAGAACCACTGCTGGGGTTCTCCTACTGCTTGCTCCTAATTATGATTGCTTGGCTGTGGTCCAGTACGCTTCTATGCTCAAACTGCAGCTGCTGTAGTAACTTAGCAAAGCTGGTATCAACCCAGTCAGCCAAATGTCTGTGCTACAGCTCTCTGAAAAGAAAAGAGAAAAAAAAAAAGAAAAGAAAAGAAAAGAAAAGAAAGAAAAGAAAAGAAAAGAAAAGAAAAGAAAAGAAAAGAAAAGAAAAGAAAAGAAACAGAAAACCCGGTATTTTTATATAGTAATATCTGCACATTACATATCACAATAAAATTAATATACATTTGAGGGGTTTCCCTTCATATTCTGCCTGAAGCAGAAGGTATCTGAAGCTGATTAAAAAATCAAAATTCCCTCAAGGATCATTTGCTGTTTATCATTAAGAATAAATTATTATAATAATTAAAAACTATGAACCATAAATTTATTATAAAATGGAAAAATAAAACTTCACATTTATATGTAGTGTGTGCTCCATTTAAATATTTTTTGTATCCCTAGCTAGGGTAATGCTAGTCTCAGGTGGAAAACAAGAGCGTAAGGAGAAGAACTAAAGCCCAGTGCAGGGAGAACCAAGAGTGTAAATTAAATTTGTTATATTTCTGACTATAGAGCTTAAGAAAAGACGATTAGATTTTCTGAATGAAATAGTTAGTAAATGAATAAATAACAAAATATAATAATTTATCTTTTTAAATTTCTGCTTCTAGTTTTGCACGATACTAATTAAAGCAAATTTATGCTTTGAAACTGGAGTGCCTCAACAAACTTAGCTGGTTAGTTTTGTTCTCTTAAACAGTGCATTCAGCAGTATATTCATTTGCACATTATTACTGTTGTTTCTTTCTTTTTAGCTCTGCTTCTTGGTCTTTAGCTGAGATTAAAGTGTTTTTGTCTATTAGGGTAATTTTCTGCTTATGAACAAAGTGGCACATCACTATTGTAGTGATTGACTCAAATACCTGTTACGTTAAAACTTATTTTTCCCTAATTATTGCCATTGTTATATAATAGCAGGAAAAATAATCTCTGCTGTTCTTTTCAGGAGATGTCATAGTAAAGAAACAGTCCCGTCACCGAGTCATTATCCAGCTCCCTGCTAATGGTGGTCGTGAATGCCCGGACACTTTATTTGAGGAAAAGGAATGCGAAGCTTCTCCTGTCTGCTATAGCTACAGGTGGTGTTATTCAACATAATACAGCTTATGTATGATTTTCAGCCTCTACTGTCTGCTAAACTTTGTTGAATTCCACTTCTTATGAAAAATAGGATACATCATTAAATCAAGGTTTTTAAATGGATGCATAGACCGAGTTGGGCTCACAGAACATGGGGCCCACTATTTATTTGTTTCTTTTTCATGAAAATGATAATTATTAATTTTTTTTCAGTTCATTTGCAAAAACATTGCAACTAACGAGAATTACATTTCAAGATGAGTCTTTCCTGGCAATTATTTTAAAATTCTATATGATTAAAAAAACCTTCCTTTTTAAACTGTCCAAACCAGTGAAATGCAAACTCTGTTCAGGAGAACTGAGTTGTACTGCCATGCAGCAGGACTGTATTTGCATTTTCCATCCCCATTAAACCTGTGATTATCTGCCAATTGATACATCCCCTAATGTCCACAGTTCTTCGTGTTGACTTAATATTCACCAGAGAAAGCTGGTGATTCATAATTTCTTGACAAAACATTTGGAGCAGTTTTGCAATGTCTGTATGAATAGCATGGGAAAGCCTAGATGCACTTGAAAAAAATAGTAAAGATGAGGATTTTTTATGCTTTAATTTGTATGTTTGAATCAGTAGCCGATGTTTGGTTTCTCCTGTGGATAGAGAAGAACCCTTGCTAATTCCCGTAAAAGAACTTGTTGCAGAGGTACAAATAGAATTGAATTTTATTTTAGCCCCAACAGACTGAGATTAAAGAAATACGTTGCTTTCATCATCTGGTAAAAATTGTCCTTGTAAATTCATTGGGAGGCAATACTGTATGTAACTAAAAGATATGAAAATATGTGAAACAACAATGGGAAGCCACCACAGTGAGGATTCCAGACATCAGAGAAGAGAATTTGAAACCTTTTACTTGTCAGTACCAGAGAATATCTTTTAAAATACTGTCTATTCCTCATCTATTTAGTATTTTCAGTACCAAATTTTACCTGGGCTAGTTTGTGATTATTTGCTAATTAGAAGTGAAGTTGCTTATGAGTGGTACATGAGGTAATTTAATGACATGACCTCATACTAAACATTTCTTCTTTATATTTCCTTCTCTATATTTCCATTTATTTCAGGTGGAAGACCCACAAGTGGCGCAGATGCCAGCTAGTACCATGGTATGTGCGCCAAGACAGTCCAGGAGCACATGAGACTTGTGGACCTGGGTTGCAAGCAAGAGGTTAGAACCTGTCATTTATTCCTCAGAAGTCTGCAGCTGTACTGGTGTGGAAAATGCCATAAAATTCAGTTACTGTAGATTAACAATAATTAAATATCTGGGGATCAGCAGAGGAAAATACTGAATGCTAATATAGTAGGGTGCATCCTAACTGCCATTTGGCAAATGCTTAATTCGTAAAGTACAGAGTTTAATTTATTTTTAAATACAGATCCTGTACCAGTGAATAATTCATGCTATTATTTCTTAAGCTTATTTCAACATATTTACCTGAAATAAGTTTTGCAGGGGTATTTGTGGAAAGTATTTTCTCAAGAAGAATGTGAAAGGAAAGAGAGTTCATTTTAAATTCTTTTTATGAAAAAGATTGTGCAAATTCACCTGTGAAAATGGGACATTTTTTCAGGTAACAATGTTGTGAAGTCATGCTTATGAGTATGTCCACAAGACCAAATGTAGGACTTTTGTTTCTTGCAAGTGTTTTTCAAAGATGGTAGGGATGGGAGAACCCTACAGTAATTTTGGACTGGAAGACCAGGATTTTGGACCCCTCAGAGCAGGGTCAGTTTTAAACTCAGATCTCACCCTGGCTGGACCAGATTGTGAAGAATTGTGTCCCATTGAGTTTTGAGTATCTCCAAGCATGGAGATCACACAACTTCTCTAGGTACTTGCTACATTTCTTGTTTGCTTATGGGCTGTTTTTCCTAATATCTAATCTGAAATTTCCTGTTCCACAATTCGTGTCTATGGCTCCTTATTCTTTCGCTTTATACCCCTGAGAAGAGTCTGAATCTCTCTTTTTTATAATTTCTAATAGAGTATAAAGTACGTAGCTGTTGAGGGCAATGAGAGCACAAGAGGTGTAGGACTTAACACCATTAAAGTTCATGAGGTTTCTGCCATCCCATTTCTCAAGGTGGTCAAGGTCTTCTGAACAGTAGCCTAACTCTTCATTTAGGTGCTGACAGCTTCTTTCAAGCCTTTGTCCTCAAATTTGCTGAGGGTACTTTCTGTGTAGATTGTTAAAGATGTTAAATAGAATTGGCTCTGGAGTTAACCACTAATGTGTAGCTCTCTTGAGCTCAATCTGCCAGGTGGATTTCAAATCTACTGATCCTTTCAGTCCAGTGACCCTGACATTTTTTCTACCATTTGCATTTAATTCAAAATAATTTTAATAGCCAAAGCCAGCTTTATAGTCACCCATCTACGTAGAAGAAAATGTGGATTTATCAGAATTGTATACATGTGACTATAGTAAGGAGATGTTTTTAGGCGCATTAAATAAACTCAGTTTGAAAGTAATTACAGTTCCCACTTACTGTGTTACAGTAATTGAATTGCTTTGAACTACTAGTCAACCCTGAATTTCAGGAATGATTTTTCTTTTGCCTTTGCTGAGTGCAAACTTCTACCTGTTAAAACAACATTGGCTCAGCAGATTGTAGAATTCCTAATCAAGGACACTGTTAACTGCAGAACTGAAATATAATGGTCATTAATTTCCTTGAAGTATTGAAAAAAGTTATGGTATAGTAAAAAAGTCAGAGTGAATCTTCAGCTAGTAACTTCTATCGATTACTCAGGAGGTGTTATTGGAGATCAATTTAGAGCTTACTACAAAACAAAACCTGAATGTTTTGCCTATATTGCCAAGATGAATGTCTTCTGACTGTGGTAATTCTTTCAGAGTTCTGTAACTAATGTAGTCTGTGACGGCTGCTCTGACAGTGTATAGTTGTGTCGTAGTGCCTAAATCTGACCACTTGGACTCAAACTTGTTAGAAATGAAAGGTAGCTATTTGTATTCTATTATTCTTACATGTCTTTAGTTTCAAGTTGGATTTTTTTTTGTTGATATTGTTTAGTTGGTGGTTGTTGAGGTTTTGTTGTAGTTGTAAAGCTGTTGAAACAGATTGGCAGTATTTCCCTCTGGTACTTCACAGAGTTGCTAGAATTTGATCTTACAAAGTATAACACATTGAAGCAGGTATCTTATTCCTACAAGGAGATATAATGGGATAACTCTCTAGTATTATGGTATGGAGCGTAGGATGAGCAGTCCTTAATTAAGAAACCTGGGGGCAGCTAAGCCTGAAAGGAGTTGGTGTCTTTTGTTGAATTCTGTAATTGTTCCTGAGGTTAGGAGGAAATATTTTTCTTCTGCTTCTTTTTTCTTTCTTTCTTTCTTTTTTTTTTTTTTTTTTTTTTGTTATTATTTTTAAGTCTAGGAAGTGCGCAAAAGTTATTATAAAATTTATGAAGGAAGGTGAGTTCATTTATCAACGATTCTTTGTGTCTCAGTCCAACTATCTAAATATCTTCTGGACTGTTGTGGTGGTTAAATTTTCAAGCATTAAAGCCAGAGCCTTTTTTGGCTCAGTATTTTTCCCATTGATATAAGTGACAAAATTATTATAAATATTAACTTTAGAAAACATTCTGTTATACGTATCTCAGTGTTTTAATACCAACCAATGTGCTGAATAGTCTAAATTGATATTCTATAAAGGCTAAATAAAACTAGTACAATTTTTATTTAGGTTGAGATAAGTAAGATATACCCTGATTTATTCAATGGCTTTACAATGAATATGACTTGGAAGTAAAAGCTGAGGTTTTGCACAGAAGTAACATTAACTTTGGAAAATATAATTCTGCATTTCACTATAATATAAACGTATTTAGTTTGTATTTCAGAAAATTTGCTTTTTGTACATGCATAGTTTGAGAAGTTTTATATAGATTGTCTCTAACACTGGGTATTAATATATACCCTCTTCCCTCTTACTAATTTCTGCCATGAAAACAGCCAAGTGTGAATTTTTAGTGGTACCTGTTACTCTCTTCCCACCCCCCTCTGTGCAAGAGAGGATTTAATGCAGTGCGCTCACAGAAGGGAGGCTGACCTGAATGCAATGCTGATTGAGTTCTGCCCCAGATAGCATTACAGAGATTTTACCAGAATCTGAAGGAAGACTCTAGAAGAAGTTTTGTCTCCTCTCCCTGCTTATTCTTAGCTTATTCCTGAATACTTGGCTTCTCATAAAGTTTCTATAAGCTATGGAAAACTTTACATGATACCATGTTGTTAAAAGTTCTGTACTACACATCATTTATTTAAAGGCTATTTTTTTGATACAGATACAGAAAAAGCCATGGAAGTCTCTTTATCCGCCCCAAAATTAGGAAATGCTAAACGCTGAAATATGAAATCTATTTGGCATAACATTTTGATACTTCATTTATTGTATAATACTGGAATATAGATATTTTTAACACATATTTAAGCATTTGTTGCTGATTTCTGTACAAATATTTACTATATTTTGAGAATGTAGACATAGCAGAATTTCTTTTTCAATTGAAAAAGAGTTCTCTCTGAAATTTCTGATGATTGTAGAAATGTAAAAATTACACATTCATTTCTAGTATGTGGATTGTTCCAAAAGTAGTGCCTCCTATTTCTTCCCATGGAAACTCCAACAGATACAAAGAGCTCAATAACACTGTTTGTTAAAGGAAATTGTCAGCTACAAAATGTTATTTTTCAAAATAAGCACCACTATTAGCTGATTCATGCAGGTGAGCTGATGAAGATGCTCTTCATTTTGTGACATGGCAGCTGTGCATGGATTTCTGGAACCTGGCTTGTCTTTTACGTTGCTGTCACCACTGCTGAAATACACCACTCACCGCTGCACTTTGTTCACATCTGCTGTTTGATCTCCAGAATTGTTCAGCAAGTATAGATGAATGTCAGTGGGTGCCATTTTCTCTATCCTGTTTCTGATTTGATTGTCTACACAGGAATGCTATAACATGTATGGGAACAACAAATGTGTTAAACAAGAAAATAATAGGGAGGTATATATGCCTTCATTAGTGCTTTATTTTCAGCAAAACACTGTCCCGTTCGTATTTTAGTTAGAAAAATAATTACACCTGAAGGAAAAACTAAAAGTTAGAAATCATTAAAAACAACTGTTTAAGTGTCTAAACTTAAGTCTGAATAAAGCTGTAGAATATGCATGCCTTGCTTTATATCACAGCTTTGCTATTCACATTTCCATTCTTCAACGTTTTTGTCACATTGGTCTTGCTTGGCAGAAGAGATACTTGATTGAAAAATAAAATTTAGATTTGTGATTCATTGTTAAAGACAGCTCTGTTTCTAGCTGTCTTGTATAATGAAGGTTTTGTTACAAGTCATGTCAGTTTAAATGAATGTGTCACAAAATTAGAAGCTGGGTCAATGCAGAGGAAAGAGAAGAAAAGGATTTGGTTATTTTTTTTTTTAAATACATAAATTCCATTTAGAAATATTCATGCAAATCATGGGAAACTATTTATTTGTAGATATAAGCGTAGTAACATCGCACTTAATACCTGAGAAACAAATTCATTGTTATAGTCATGAACCTACTTGAACAAGGTAGATAGGCGTGATAATTGTGTTTAATTTTTATGATGAATGAAGATTTACAGTCATATCACTGCTCAAATGTCATTTAACAGTGGATAAGTAGAGCAAGAATGTATTCATAATTGTAGTAACTTAAGACTTCAACTTTCTCTTGTTCACCAGTCATGTGTGGGTGATATGAAGGCATCAACAGTGAGTCTGAGAGTTCCTCTTTCTTACTGATGAGCACAAGAAAAGCCATATTTTACTGCAGCAGCATTTATGTTATGTTTATTATCATGTGCTCTTTCTCATTTAACAATAGTAAACTAATCAGATGTCTTGATGAGTCGTGAAACATAGGAGGAACATGACATGTTAGCAGATAAAAAATACAGAATCTGGAACATTAGAACAAATGCTTTATGAAGTCAGGCTTATAGTATTTTATGGTGATACAGGCTATAAAACTTGCTGTGGAACAGAGGAGAAACCTCCTCAGTTAGGATGTGCTAAGGAGACTGCTTTTGTAATTCTTATGGTTGACATTTATTAGCACATAGATAACTTCAAAACAGAGGTCTATTCAGTGAGCTTTATTAGCATATAAAGTTATGAACAACTGAAGCAGTTTTACATTATTCTATATTTGTATCTTAATATGTTGGCAAACCTCAGCTCCAGTAAATTCTGAAGGAACTTAGAAATATAGTTAAAATCCCTTTTAAACTGTATAGGAAAGTCCAAGAAACTAAAAAGGACTGTTTTGCCAGTAGTCTTTGCAGATTTAAGCAGGGCTTGTTGGATCACGTTCCAATGCTAGTGAAGAGGACACATAGCAGATACAGCTCTTATGCCCAAACTGCGATGGCCTAATCGCATCATGATGTGTATGGATGGATGCACAGGGAAGGGCTACCCCAGTGACCGAAAAGAGATTTGCAAAAGGATATGCAGCCTGCAGTCCTTGCCACCATAAATCTTCCTCAGAGTTTTGTAGGAAAAATGGAATGAAAATTGTGAAATCTGTCAGCAGATTCTCTAATAGCAAGAAGAAGGTTATTTATAAAACTTAATCAGAAGCTTTAGTAAGCTTGCTGTCAGACAGAATATCATCTCTGAATGGCTGTACTTGATGTCACTGGGAATTGGCCATTATTAAAGGTCTGATCCTGAGGTCTTACCATTCTTCATTCATAGCATGTAAATAGTTATTTGAAAGACCATGGAGTGAGAGAACTGGAGGAAACTTCCCAGGATTGCTGCAAGCACATAAGCAGGCTTGTTTGAGCTGTGAGGAGGCTCAGAGGTAGAATTGGTGGTCAAAAGCATTTTCCTCTCATTGAAGATAAGCAGCGACAGCAGCCTCCCTCTCTGGGCATTGCTTACTTGGAGGGGGCATTTGCTCTTGTGGCTATTTTGTACCCTCATCAAAAGCACAATAAAAGAGACAAAATGACAAAGGACTGCTGCTCTTTCATGGAGCTACAAACTATTATATTTACTTCAGTGAGATTTGTCAGATAGCAGTGCCCTATTGTCTAGTTCATATGACTGAAAAGTCACTGCAGGTAACAATGGGCAGCTTCAGTTTTCATACAGAATTTGGACAGTAGTGTTCAAAGCTACTATTGCTGTGAGAAATTAATGGTTTATTGCCAAAACTAGACCCCCGATATCCAGACAATCTCCTGAAAAGATTCAGCAGTAATACATTGTTACTCTTTGTCATATAAAGTACTCTTGGGCTTCCATTTTCCCAATATTCTTGGCACATACTCCTGCTTAATATATGTCATGATAGAAATATTTCATCACGCAGTGTCTAGTCTGACATATCCCACAGAAATAAAAACATTGATGAACTCATAGCCTAGGCAGCATTGATTGTACGCATAGGAAAAGTTAATATTTGCTGGAATAATTTTTTGCTTTTCCAGAAATGAAACAATGATTTTACTACTAAATACTTAACAAATTAAAAAATAGTAGCACAAGTATAGCACAAAGCAGGCAACATTAGAGCACTTCCATTTGTAAAGCAGTGTAATTTCTAGGTCTGTTTGAAGTCAATAAATCTCACACCTCAGTGAAATCTTCCAGCAATGCTGGAAAGATTCTTATATAAATCCACTCATAGGAAGACTTGTTCAAATACAGTCTCAGTGTCTGATTATGCCACCAACAAATGTATTAGCCTGTCATCCCCTGTGGCTTACTAGTAACAGTGCTATCAGATGAAGTTTTAATTACATCAAAATTCCTTGTCTAGAAAATTTAAACTGCTGTTTATTTCACACATTTCTTCTGTGAGATTATACTTGTTAAATGCCAAAACAATGTCCTAAGTGAATAGTTGCCTTGTTAAATTTGATTTTTCTATTAGCCAAACTCCTGCTTTATGCTTTCACTTAACAATTACCTGCGCTTAATTCAGTAATAGAAGAGCCACACTCTTTCCACTTACTGCTAATGATGTCTGTAATAAATGTGACATGGTTGTATAGGCCAAATAATTAGTTTGACACTGCATAGCTTCATAGAAGTTGAAGACATTGCCCTGTATAGTAAGTTAACCATTGATCTCAGTGACATTTACTCAATATAATTAAAGAACCATGCATTTGTTCAAAGATGCAGGATCAGGGTTTGCCCGAATTAGCCTGTGTGTTGAAAAAGTAGAATGTATTCTTAACATCTACATTAAAAATAAGGGCATTATGGATGTATGGCCAAAATAATGTATTAATGGTATGTGTACAGTTGTCAAAATCCCTACTTTAAATAAAGGAAAAATACCCACTCTTCAAACTGTCACAAGGAATTATAAACCTTTCAAGTAGATACCTGAATCTGTAGAATAACAATGGTAAAATGTATCCAGGTCCTGTCAAATAGAAGTAATATGAATAGTTATGGACAGGCTCTCTGAAACTTAAGATTCAGGAATTGATTTGGAATGCCAAGCTGTCCTTTAATTTGTGTTGTTATTACGGTGAAATATTTAGGTCTCAAGAATGAAGAGTTTTCCTTCTTTGATTGGTACAGTACAACTGACAGTTAATCTGAAAAAAAAAAAAAACAACTTGGAGTTGATCCCCAGCGGAACTTCTCATCTGGGTCTGCTTGATGTAAATTAGATGCACTGATAGGTTTCTGAAGAAAATTTAGAGCAGACTCAATACCTACCCCAGAGTAATGTTTAATAATCAAGAATGAATACTGGCTTTAGAAATACTTAGTTTTGCTTGTAAGGAAGTATGTTCTTTAACTGAAAATGTTTATGGCCTATCAAAGAATTAGATGGAGAGGCAGTATCTAAAATGGCTATTAATCTTCAGAGGTTGATTATTAAAAGTTATTGAATTAATTAGTGAACTATATTTTAGTCCTTTGGTAAGTATAGTTTTCATTGCTAAAAATGGTGGCCTATGTCTTTCTGAGAATGAAGTTAATGCAATTAGTTTCACTGATGTGCATGCATGCCAAGGATAAACACAAGACAGGATTTAGGTTTGACCTCCGTGAATTTCCATATAGTAGAACTTGTCTGAACTATGTTTTCACTTTGGGATATCTGCTACATATTATCTCACAAGAATCCAAAACCATAGTGCAGGCCTGCATTATAAGATGCATTATGGTTTTCCATAATATTTGTGTAACTGTAGAAATTGTATGGTGTGTACCGTTCACACATCATTAAAATAGTCGGATGGATTTTCAATTTTTCAATACTTACTTTTGCTCTTTGATCCATTACATCTGGGGGGGAAAAAAATAAGAAAAAGGAGGCGGTTTCTTTGTATAAATCCACCAATAATAATAGGATTTGACAGATTAATTGTATTAGACAATGTACAGCTGGTCGATCCCCCAGTAAGCACAACTTAATGCCATACTGAACCTATAGCAAACAGTACTGGCAGCGCTGAACCAAAGGGCAGTCAAGGATCAGGGAAATAGTTTGCTTAGTGTCTCTGGAGAAACAAACCGCCCTCCCTTTCGGTGTTTTAGCACAGAAGTGTGGCAAAAGCAATTCACTCAGGACCTTTGGATATTTTAGCAGGCACGAGGGTTTGGAAGAGACCATTTGCATCATCGTGTCCAGTTTACTACAGTCATCATGAAGTAAAAATTTAGTTTATAACTGTCAATAGAAAAAAACCTGTTTTACCATGAAATAAAAGGGCAGGGAGGCTTGCACATGTCACAGAATCTTTGAAATTACCTTGCAACAGTCTTAAAAAACAAACAGACAAACAAACAAAACCCTCGCTTCTGCAAGTGTTCTTTCTTTCTTTTTGTTTGTTTGTTTGTTTGTTTTTTCTTTTGTTTGGAAGATAAAGTAATTTATGGCCAATTTTCTGTTGTATTTTGAAAACTTGCTTTCAAACCCATTTTTTCTCCAACACTTGAACATGATTATACCATAATACTTGGGATGGAAAAATTTGCATTTTTTTTTAATTCACATATCAGTAAAACAATTACTGGCAGTGCAATTGAAGTACTATGTTTAAATTATGGAGCGGAGTGTAAAATAAAGCATGATATTCCTTCATATGTTTAGAGAATGATATATTGTGTTTGGATGCAATGTTGCTGCAGCAATTGGTGATCCAAATTACTTTCATAGTCATTATGAGATACTGCATACGCTGTGTGCTGTGAAATGTGAAGAAGCATAAATATGATTCTGTTGTGTGAACAGACAACTGGAAGTTTTCAATCTTGTTACTGCAAAATAACTTTTATGTTATGTTGTTTGGGGCTAGGAAATAAGATTTACATGGGCTTAGGTTAGAATAATAGATAAGCAACCATGTTAAACAACAACAACAACAAAACAACAAAAACAATTTATCCATGAGGAGCAACAATAGAACATTGTTAAAGACTATGTGGATGGGACAGCCCCATTCTTTTCAAATCCTTATATTCTACTACTTCCTTTATGTTAACCTGTAGTTTTAAAAGAATGTCTTTTTTTTTTTTGTCTTTTTTTTTTTTTTTTTCCCCTTCTTGTAAAAAGCTTTTGTTTAGGATGCAGCTGTCCTTTTATAAAACATTATGTCTTTGTTGATACTTCACCCATAGCAAATATGATTTGTCTTTCAGTCTTCTTTAAAAAACATAAAATTGGTAAAGAATGTTGGGCAGCAATACTGTTGCAAGTGGCAAAGTATTATCCAGAATGTATTTCTAAATATTATGTCTTTCCTTTCTAAAATATATGCTTTCGATACAGTTTTGTTTCTTATGTGCTACACAGATACT
This sequence comes from Alectoris magna, assembly GCA_030625065.1. Lineage (NCBI taxonomy): Eukaryota > Metazoa > Chordata > Aves > Galliformes > Phasianidae > Alectoris > Alectoris magna. The sequence continues at coordinate 123,240,720 of CM060561.1, forward strand.
GAAAATGGTACTGCAAGTTTTTTAATGTCGGAGTTATAGCTTTTCTCTGTAGGAATAATGTAATGATCCTGTGAAAATCAGTATATAACAGTATATAACAGATACGGAGAACATGGTGATAACATGGGCAACATAATATTTACAGTTGTCAATGAGATTTTTTTTCCTGCTATGTACTGATAAAGAAATAGTAACTTAAAGAGAATCTCAAAAGAGTCATTCAGAAAGATCATATGTATTCATTTAAGATATAATTGATTACAAATGTTTGTTTGTTGTGCAGCTATTCTGGGCTTTCAATGTGATTTTGTGGTAGTGTGCTGTAGACTTAGTAAATTATAGATGTTCATGAAAAATTGCCAAACTAAATCCAATTCCTTTTTTGCTTCCAGCTATTACTTGTCGCAGACAAGATGGAGGACAGGCTGACATCAGCGAGTGCCTTAAGTATGCTGGCCCCTTACCATCCTTAACACAGACATGTCAGATTCCCTGCCAAGATGATTGTCAGTTTACAAACTGGTCAAAGTTTTCTTCCTGCAATGGGGACTGTGGAGGAGTTAGAACAAGAAAACGCACTCTTATTGGTAAGAGTAACAAGGAAGATAATACATCTTTTATTAACTGTTTTGATTAAAGCATGCTTTGCTGTTGGGCTGCCTTACGACTCTAGAACATAGGGAAGCAGCTAGAGAGAAGCAGGGATAACACAGGAAGGAGGCGTTTCTTCTTTATGGAGTACAGATAGTGAAGTGCAAAGCTGACCATTTATTTTTCTGAAAGGTAAATCAGCATTATCTGTAGGGAGGTGAAAAATAATAATAAACCAACAACATGAGTCCAAATAAATAAAAACTCTTGGCCTGCGTTTTTTATGAGCCTTCCATTATCTTTACACCAGAAGAGGCATAATTGTCTGTTATTTAACAAGTTTTTATACCTTGTTTATTCTTCACTCTGATTCTGCAGCCTGCGTCTTTGCACAAAGAGGTCGGGAAGGTTCAAAGAATTGCAGAATGGTTGTAGGTGGAGGGAGCTTCTGTAGGTAGGTCCCTTGTCCAATCCTCCTGCTCATGCAGGGCCGTTTAGAATCACTTGCCCAGGACAACATCCAGGCAACTTCTGAATATCACCCTCCAAGGAGGGTAGATTCCACAGCCTCCCTATGCATCAGCGCTCCACCCACTGTGCTGTGTAGAAGTGCTTCCTGATGGTCAAGTTCCCTCTTGTGACCCAGTTTGTACCCATTGCCTCTTGTCCTAGCACTGAGCATTATGGAAAAGAGCCTCACTCCATCCTCTTTGCACCTGATATTCAGGTATTTATAGACACTGATAATATTCCTACTTACTTAGCTTTATTTTCCCTAGTCCTGAACAGTTCCAGCTCTCCCAGCGTTTTCTCACTGGAGAAACACTGATGATGAAAAACAGAGTGGCAGTAGACCTTTTTAGTTATTTCCACTCGATTTACACATATTGTTTAAGCAAAGAGTTTGGGGAGCAGGTTTGTAATTTGTTTTCATTCTTCAGCACCCATAAGCAAACTATATCTTTAGAGCATTGTCTAACCAGACTGAGTTTTCACCGGCTTGAATTAGATCTGCTTTTTGGAGTTTTGTTTCTCCATGCAGAACTGTAATTGGAAAAGTAAAACATTTATTGAAATTTTCCTGGATCTTCTCTTAGAAAATCTTGGGAAAGCCCAGATTTGACTTTTTTGTCATATATTTCAAATTGGTGAGAGAGCAATCATTTATCCTTAACGAGATCAGGTACTCTTTCTCCTTCTTGTCTTGGCTACACCAAGACTCCCCTTTTGGGCAATGTTTTGTTGCCATAGAATTGCTGCAGCAGTTGAATGCTTTTTAGCCTCTTGATACAGAGTCACATTTTGATTCTTTTTGACTTAGCTGCAATCTTGAATGTTAAATCTATGATGAAGCCAGTCCTTCCCTTAGCTGAATATTTTTTTCTTTAGAGTTCTTTATGTTCTCACTTCTTCTGTTGCCTTCATCCAGTAGCTGAGTTCACTGCAAGAGGAAATAATCTGCTTAATTTTCTGCCTTATTTTTGCCACTACCGAGAATACTCTTTTTCGGGTGATTTTTCTCTTTATTACAGACACTCTGTCTTGTTCTGTCACTTTATGTTTGAGGCAATGGTGTCCCTTGAAATTTCTTGAGGTTGTGCTTAACAGAACAGAAAGTTTTTCCTATGATGTTCAATCCTTTTCCAGAAACTTTTACTTGCTCCATGTGATAGACACACTGCCACTTTGAAAAACACTTTTTCTTCAATTTTTTTTTAGACTTGCTCTGCATGAAATGAAAGGAAAAAATAAATAAATCCAGTTCTGTTTTCAGATTATAACTGAAATTTCAAGTGTACGACTCGGCCGGTGTCACAGCACTATTTGCCAATTAGTCTGTGTTGTCTGTGGAGGAGGAAAGCTAGCTAATGGGGGTGCCCATTAGCAGTTTCAGAAAGAATATGATAGCATAAAAACCCTATCAGTCGCTTCATCCTGCTGTAAATTAGAAGATCTGTGAACAGTGAATAATTCATGATCTTCAAGAAGGTTCATTGTGACTGTCTTGCAACTCCAATGAACTTTATGTCAGATTTGCTTTTGCATAAGGGGGAAAAATAGATTATTATTATTTTTTAAAAAATTCAATTTTAAAAACAAAGCAAGAAATAATCAATTATCTTACCACACTGTCTAAACTGTGAGGTATTTCCGAGGCCAGAGTTAAGTTATTTCTTCAGACTTGGTAAAGTATGTGTTGTGGTTTTGCATCTATTGCAGTGTGCTACACAGCTGCTATAAAGGTTAACTGGGTGTGCATTCATAATTATCCAAGGGAAGATGAGGGTTTGAAAGAGAGGGGTACTTTTAATAAAAAATTGAATTGTCAAAGGAAGAAGAAATTATTTTCTAGAAGTACCTTGTTTTTATTTTAAACAAAAGCAGAAGTAAATATAATCATTAAAGGTGCTGCAAAGTTCTGTCCAGTACTTCTGAAAAGCAAGGAAAAATGTTGCAGAATATTAATTTATAGTATAATCTAAGTAACAGGAACCTTCAAAACTGTTCTGCAAACACTTTTACATTTATTTCATAAGCTGTTTTCTATGGAAAGAAAAATAGACCAAACTTTACCATAGAGAAGATTAAAAGTAAATTTAATGGGGGTTGGGAGGTGGGTGGATGGGTACACAGAGTAGAACAAGGTAATTATTAACAAATGTATGACAACAGGTAGTGAAATGAAAGAGTTTTCACATTTTGAAGGAAAGTACTGCTGTGCCAAAGCCATATGTTACTTCCTTTTGCAACTTTCTTCAGCTTGAGAAAGTTTTATCCAGAGAGAATTGTTTTTTAATTGAACTGCACATTGCTTATGTAATAGAGGAAAAAACATATATTCACTTAATTACTAAGTTTTTCAAAATGTACCCCCAAGAACATTTATTCAAAGTAAACACAGTTATATGACTTTATCTTAAAAAGTGTTACCTATGTATAAACTTTAGGCATTCATTACTTAAGAAATAAAAGTTATTAAACTAAAGAAAAAGAGTTAATCTAACTAATTTGGGGAATGCATATTTAATTTGAAGCACTTAAATTTGCAGACTTTGGCATGAGGTTTATCTTTCTTGGAGGATTTGTCTTAAGGGTGGATAAATTAAATTTTTTGGAGATGTAAACTGATACAAACCTTCTAAAATATTTTTTTTATCTTTCCAGGAAAAAGTAAGAAAAAAGATAAATGCAAAAATTCTCAGTTATATGCTCTGATCGAGAATCAGTTTTGTCCATGTGATAAATACAGCGCTCAGCCTGTGGGAAATTGGTCAGACTGTATTTTACCGGAGGGCAAAGTGGAAGTATTGCTGGGAATGAAGGTGCAAGGAGACATTAAAGAATGTGGACAAGGCTATCGTTACCAGGCCATGGCATGCTATGATCAAAACAGTCGACTTGTGGAAACGTCACGATGCAACAGTCATGGTATTTAAAGATCTATTTGCTTTCATCTGTTCACATATCTGCTTTATTCCATTTATATCTGTACTTGCAGAATTAGCAGATCGATATTTATTGCTTAGGCAGAATTTTATGGCAAGATATCTTCAAACACAGTACACATTTTGTATGCTTCTAAAAAGGCATTTCACTGATGATTTGTAAAACAATAAACTTTGGTTTAATGATTGCTACCATGTAGTATTTAAAACTTAATAATAGGAAATTAGTAACTAGGCATTTTAAGAAATGAAGGACAAATCTTATCATTTTTTTCCTGATAACTGTTCTTGCAAATTTGAGAATGAAGACACTTAGGAGGGTCAGATCCTTAAAAAATAAACAGGGACAGCACAGGACTGTTTTGAGAAACATGAAAATCATTTCCATGAATTTGAATAAACACCAAATCTTTAGATAGCTTTAATCTCCTTAATTAGCCTTATCGCTACCCTCTCTACCCTCCTCAGCTCCTTAATAGATATACTTTGATCTGAGATCAACAGCGCATAGCACTGTTTCTGAGTAATTCTGTCATGTGGAAATGTAGGTCGCTTAAAGACTGTATAGTCCTTGTATTCATGTTGCTCCTGGAGGGAACACTCACCTTCCTGAAGTGGATGCATCTGTAATGTTAGGATCAAAACTGGCACTTTCTGATTTTCAGTGAGACAGAAATGTGCTAATTTTCATCACAGGAGTTTCTGTGTTCATCTGTTCTCCTGCTTGCAGTGCAAAAGTGTATCTGAACTATTGGTTTGAAGGGGTGGGTGCCATAAAGAGGTAAATGTAAGCTTAGTTTCTGTATACATATATTCTAATAATGTTAAATTGAGGTATTTAAATATTTAAATTTCTTAAGGGGATCTTAATTAACGCTATTAATTCCTGTTTAGAACTATAGTACAGTAGAATCTCTTGGCTGTATGAAGCTAAGCTGAGACATCTTTGAGGTTAGATAGAAAAGTGAGCATTCACTTAATATCTTAATGTGTTAAAGTGAAACTGGAATATAATTTTGTGAAGAATTTTCTCTCACGTTTATTTTTACTCTAAATAATTTTTATTTTTATTTTTGGTGCTGTTAATGTATACTGAAGAAAAACCTAAATTTTTTTAATATATATCCAAAATTTGAATTTAGCTTATTTTTTTTTTCCTGGTATCTTCTTTTATGTATGTCTCATTTTGGAATCGCTGAAAAAAAAAACCACCTAAATCTTGAACTCTCATGAGAAAGAAAATCTCTGAGTATACATCATATTTTTTAGTTAAATTCTCATCTGTTTGTGTGTTGAGGTCCACAAGGAATTAAGCCCAGTTTTGTCCTTTTGTACAGCTTAAAAAGCACATCTTACACATTCTAGTTCCTACTGGCATCATTTGCCTGCTTCGTGGGACCAGAAACCAGTCGTCTCTAATGACCAGCAGCTGTGTGAGCACAGATCTGCCTGTGCTTGGTGGTTATCCTGAGTGAATCAGAAAGCTCTTAAGAAGATTGGTAGGGAAAGCATAAAAAAGTGCTGTGAAACAATCTGGACTGCTCAGAAGCCACCAAAATACAATTTCTTTATTGATTGTCCCTAATTAAATGTGACCCCATGTGAGAAAGTAGTATTCTTTCAGCACTGAGTCCAGAGTATCCTTGGTCAGTGAAAAGTGGAAAATAGTGAAAGAATGGAAGTCTATAGGAATTCAGAGGGGCTGATGGCCTAATGTCAGTTATCATCCTTAGCTTGAAGAATGTGGACTATCAGGTTTTGTGACAGTAGCCCAGGGAAAATGTGAGGGAAATAGATGTTGTCTGTCCAAGAGCAAATTGTAGGTGCTATGCACAATAAGTAATGCGATGCTTTAGATAACTTGCAAACAGAGGTGGAAATCGTTCCTTTATGTAGAGCAGGCATGGACTTAGCTGCTTTGAAACCCTGGCAGTGGGTTTCATTCAGTAGCTGGTCACAGTGATACAAAATGGGAAGTCACTTGAATATCTGCTTTCTGGTTTGCACTAGCCTCATAAATCCAAAGAGAAGTAAAAATACATGCAAGAGTAGTGGCGAGAAGTATGGCTAATCCAGACACCAAACTGTTTTCCTGTGAAATGCAGAATTTTCTCAAGATGTTACAGACTCAGGTTTCACACTACATAACTTGAGCTCACTGTGTTTCTATTTTTCAATAACCTTAATAGCAGCAAATAGCTCAAAACAGTGCTTTAAAATAATGTGATAATAATATTAACATTAATAATAAAAATCAAAGGAGTTCCATAGCAAGAATCAGAGAGTGAAAAAGGAGGAATGAAAAATGGAAACAAAGCCTTTTCTCAGCCATCTTTCTTTACCATTATAACTCTTTATGATGACAATTTCCAGTCTAATGGATTTTGTCAATTAATGTTCTTTACACTCACAGTGACCACAATAAGTGGAAAAAGGAAAAACTACTGACGGTGTATTGTTATTTTATTTGCTATACCCAGGGTTACCATTTACATGCCATTATCACTAGTAGGCTCCAGAGAGAATCTTCCTGAAATCTAAAATAGCACAGCTGTATTTTCTCTTTCTTTGTACAGTTGTCATTCTTACCATGTTTCTGACTGGAGATCTGAAGTCTCTTTTTCTTCTCTATGTAAACTGGAAATACTTTTGTGTCATTGCTGTGATTATTGTGGGATGGAAAGCCAGAACCCTTTGATGTTTTGATTTTTGTTTGTTTGTTTGTTTGCGGTTGCAGTTTTGTTGTTTTTTCCTGCGTGTGGGCTTGGCCTCTTCTCCCAGGCAACAAACAGGACCCGAGGAAATGGCCTCAAGTTGTACCAGAGGAGGTTTAGATTAGACATAAGGAAAAACTTTTTCTCTCAGAGAGTGGTCAGGCACTGGAATGGCCTGCCCAGGGAGGTGGTGGAGTCACCATCCCTGGCAGTGTTCAAGAGGCGTCTGGATAAGGAGCTAAGAGATATGGTTTAGTGGTTTTTCAGTAGCTATGGTAATGGGAGGACGGTTGGACTAGATGATCTTGTAGGTCCTTTCCAACCTTGTGATTCTATGATTCTATGATTCTGTGAAGGAAGGAGAGCCTCTATCTTATCCATATTATAATATACAGGCAGGTGAAACTTGAATTGCTGTTGAATTGCACTCTTTATGCATCCTAAAATTATCTGACAGGTATTTCAGTGCACAGGAAATGAGATATTGTCATGGTTTTATGATTTTTGGTGACTGGTATTCCACATCATAACATCATTAAACTGACTTTGATACTAAGGAATTAAACTGATGTTAAAGAATATGTCACTAAAATTACAGCGTCCAGTAGCTCTTTTAGAACAACACTCTGTCCTTGATAGATATTGTACGTAACCACAGTACATACTATTTCTAAGGGTTATCTAATTTATTGTCTGCCTTCACCATTTTTCAGATTTAGCATACTTTTGCAGTTACAGAGGGGCTAGGACAAATGATATCGATGTTTCAATCTAATTTCAGTGTGTTTTCACTGCCTTTTCTGAATATCTGCTTTGTATTCATGGATTATGTTTAAATGATTTGTTTTATTTTGCTCAACATGTATAAGTTGCTGTTTTGCCAGTTAAATCTTATTTTATGTCTTTCCAACATTTATGATATTTTTCTTGTTGTTTTCATGCCCTTGGTATATGACAGTTCTTTAGTTTGACATCATCTCTAGATTTCATTGTTCTGTATTTTTTGTCTTTAAGAACAAACATAAAAGCTATTTTATGCCAAATCAACAAGGGACTTCTGTGGCATCACAGTGGTTATCCCACTGGCTAGCAAATAAAAGTGCCTTGTGGCTTCCCATCAATCTACTTTTATTTTTTCAAGCTAAACTTGACAGGTCTCATAACTCAAACTTGCTTGGGTTATTTTTGTAAATTCTAACCAAGTTGTTTATTTCCCTGCAGAAATGATAGCACTGAATCTTTCACTAATTTTATAACTGGTCCAAACAAGGATAAGGCTTGTCTGCTATGTTATCTGCTTTGTTCAGAAATCAGTTTCATTGTTAGTTCTTATGAATCTGTTATTTCTTTTCAAAGTAGTACAAGATGTAATCACAAAAGAGATATGATTTTGCAAATCAGCTTGAATTAAGAAAGAAATCAAGATGATTATTTAAGGATTATTTTTGTGTATTGCCCAACTTTTACTTGAGCTTTTGTTATCTCATGACACTGTGAAATAATGAGATAGATAGAATATAGAGATAATTGTACTTCACCTCTGACAGCATCCTCTAAATCTGACATAAGGGACAAACTATCCCCACACTGATATTTTTAATATATGATGGAATATGTTATGTGGTGTACTAAAAAGACATAAGAAACTCAAAGTACTGCCTTGTAAATTTGTGAAGCCATGAACAGGTCTGCATTGCAAGTCATGCTGTTTTGAGTGGGAAGAATCAGAAGACAGACCTGCTCTGTAATGCAAAAAAGAAAATGCACAGCATGTTTGTTTATAATCACAGTTCAGTTGACTTCCTCAAAAAGAAAAGGTGAACAAGAATGTGCAAGTAAATTGATTTCTGCTTTGTTTCATTGCTCCTTTGGTAATTTCACTGGAGACATAAAAAAATATATAGTTGGTTTGATACTTATGTGTGAGGTTTTGTGGGGCTTTTTTTTTCCATTAGAAAAGCAGTAGTTTTTTTTCTAGTACATTGCTACTGTACTAGAGCTCTGTGAATAACAACAGGTGTCTTCCAGCCGTCTGTTTTCATGCATTTGAGAAAAGAATCAAAACATTCTCTTTCTGTTCCCTTTAAAGCATACCTTGGATTTTTTGCAATGACAGAATCAGAAGCAGGCCACTGCCAGGCTTATGAACTAGAATGTTTATTCAACAATATTTTGTTTTCCTCCATCGTAGATTACAAATCATGAGCCACATAAGCTGAGAAGTGCTTGCGTTTGTGTGTGTGTAGCAAAGCCAGGCATAGTAGCATGGCAAACAGATGCAGTGTTTTTATATAGGTCGTATTACCCTTCTTAATTCATGTCAGTTTACTGCTAAGTCCTTAGGCACAGTCAACCAGTCCAGGATAGTTTGTCTGCTGCCTTATTAGTGAGAGATTATTTCCCCCTTTAGCGTTAATTAAATGAGATGCATTGATTTGTGCTGACTCTACAAAGCCCTCCATGGCTACAAGGCTTATGCAGGGGATTAGAGAGGAATATCTGTGTATCAGTGAATACTTTTAAAACAGCTGCTGGGAATATCCATGTGAATCAAGAAATTTTGTATTTAATTGCTTAAGTGTGTGATCTTGTAGTTTATAACAGTGCCTGTGTCGTCTAAGAAAACAGTTAGAACTTGATATATCCACTTGTGTTAGGACTTTTAAAAATCTTCTTGTACACTTCCAGTATTCTAACCTGAAGTAATACAAATTTGCTAACAAAAAAAATAAGAGTGTTAAAATTTAATTGAGATTTTCTGTTGAGTGTTTATTCTAAAATACATGTGTTTCCTGTAAGAGCTTCAAATCCAATATGGCAGTATGCTTAGGTTCTCAAACTATTATTAGGGTATCTTGTAGTTTCATAGCATATATATCTTCTAGGATTTTTTTTTTTTTTTTCAAATATAGGATACTATGTTTGTCCTGTTATGTATTCTCTTGGAATATATGTACTAACTGTTGCCCCACACCACAGTTACTAGCATGGGCCTCTGCATTATAGTGCCAGCACGTTTGGTCTGTCAACAGCACAGCAATTATGAGGCAGTCACCCATCAACCCAAAGACCTGGATTTAGTTCACCAGAGGCAGAAATGCTGGTTAGGCATTAACAATTGCCTTCAGGTTTTATAGTTTTGAAAGAGCAATTCTGAAAAAAAGAAAATAATAATAATCATACGAAGTGCAGTATATTTTTCCATGAATAGGCAGAAGTATGAATGCTCTCAGGTGTAACTTGCATCCTGTAAAATGTAATCCTGCAAAATCCTGTTACAACTGAACTGGAAACAGTTGTGAGATTCTGTGGGTTTGGGTTGCTTTGCTTTATGTTGCAGGTGTTGGGGAGGAGATGTTATTTGTTTGTTGGGTTTGGTTTGGTTTGGTTTGTTTGTTTGTTTGTTTGTTTGTTTGTTTGTTGTTGTTGTTTTTGTCCTGGAAGATAGAATCTTAGAACTTTGTATTTCGTGACAGAAAAAAACCAACCAACCAACCAACCAACCAAAAAACACACCAAAACACTGAACAACACCCCCCCACCCACCCAAACCATGCTGAATAAAATAGTTTTATGCATATTTATGAATATTATGATTTATGAACATAAATCATTATCTTGACATTGCAGTTTTTTTTCTTGGAAATATAGCATAACATTTTGTTTGTGAAAGCAAGAACACGATTCTGTCAGTCCCGAGGACAAAAGAGTAAATGTAAAGACTTTCCATGATGTTCTTCATGTCTGCATTCTTCAACATAAGTAGTTGTTCTTATATCTGTTCTTATACATTGCAGATTACAGTTTGTGTGGTGAAAATTGGAATCTAACCTACCTAACTTGCTTTGTCGTTAGACTAAATGTGAAGTCCATTAAAGTTCTCCATTGGAAATTATCCAGCACATCTGTTAATTACTTGTTCTAGGAGTGCAGGTTTTGTTACCAATTAGCAATGGGACAGTAAGCCATTCTGTTTTAATAACAAATTCTCTTCATACTCTTAGCATTTTAAGGCATTTGTTAAATTGTGGTTCAGTATTCAATCTTTCATGATAGAATAGCCATGTTCTCATTCATAGTAGACAACTGTCCATTTTGTAGCCTTGTGAAGTTCAGCTGATAGGAGCTGAAACAATTCAGAAACTACTGCACTGGGAAAAGGAGTAGACCTAAAGAGATGAATGTTACTTTCCAGTACCATTCTGTACCTTGCAGACAGAAGGCTCTGTACCACAGTATCCCAAGATTTCATCTTTTCAGTCTTCATATGTTACAGAGAATAGGAAGAGCTGCAGGAAATGTGCAGTGAAAGACTTGAGTCAGGAGGAGAAGAAACAGCAGGCAGAACATGAACTGCAGATGTCCAATGTATATAACTTTAGCCTTTGCTGTGTTGGTCTGCTATTTCGCTGTCTCTCATCTTCTTACTTATTTTCTTCTGTTTTTCTTCACAGCCTCTTTCCTGCTTTCATTCTTTTTCCTTCTTTCTGCATCTATCCTGTTTTTGCTTGTTCTTTAAACCTCAAGGCTCTAGCATGCAATTTGCTGCAATTGTATTACAGAACTTGAATGTGTGATATAATTGTGTGATATTCCATCATATAGACATCCTGCTGCCCTCGGGCTTTAGCAAACTGTTTCTTTAATATGCTTTTACAGTGTCTAATACAAGTTGCACCCTCTCAAGTATGATTAAATCAGTAGGAACAAGACTGAAAACTGAAAAAAGGCCCCATTTATGTCCTTTTCACATTAGGAACTATGTACTGCACCACTAGTCTCATTTGCATGTCTTTTTTTTATTATTATTTTTATTTATTTATTTATTTATTTTAATGTTTCTCTGTTTTCAATGTAATTCTCCTATATCACAGTATACTCTCTTCTCACTTATATGTTTACGGAATGGTTAAAGTTTACAAATACAAGTACCAGAAATATAATAAAATCAGACCTACTCTAAAGGAAAACGAGCAAACCAACAAACAAGAGTATACATTTTTCAAACTTCCTGAACATCAGTTTTCTTTGATTTGCAGGTAATTGCTATGAACTTCTAGAGATTATTATCCTTATTAATCCTAAAATTTTAAGATATGTTGACGTTAGATGTACAGAAGGCATCTGACGTGATGACATGCTTCGGAGAAACATTGTCTGAAAAGTGTCAATAGAAGAGTAGTAAATGCAGCAGAGTATGTCATTTGCAGCATGCGACTTTTAATATTCAGACATCTTTCTTGACTAAAGAAATATCTGCAAGCAATTTGAAATCTGCTTCTGCCTAAGTTCCAGGGGAGTCCTGGGGCGTAGCTAAATGCTAAATAGATTGTTAAGCTGAAATAGTGAAGTGCCTGAGAGGAAGAAAAGACACCAAAGAATGAGTATGCCAAAAACTTTTTAATTCCTGATATAACAAGGGTCTTTTCATTTTCATTCCACACATTAATTACCTAGAGAATAAAAATCAGATGCCAAATCAGAGTGGGTTTTATTATTTCTTCCTTTGGTCCTCAGTTTTTATTTGTGGAAACAGTCTTAATTCTGTTTTGCTCTGATACCTGAATAGACTCTTGAGGGAATTTCATTCTGTTTGTGCATTGCCAAGGTACTGCTTTGGGTAGAATGTTTACATCTTTTCTCTTTTTTCTTTGTTTTCTCTTCCTGTGTAGTATTTGTCTTCACAATTTTCTTTACTATTTCTCAGTTATTTATTTTCCTCTTCCATCTACTTGTCTTTATTTACTCTTTCCACTATTCTCCCTTAGTCTGTCCCTTCTCTAAAGGGCCATAGGACTATAGAATATTCCAGGTTGGAAGGGAAGCACAAGCATAATCGTGTCCAGTTCCTGACTCCACACTGAAAAACCAAACCATTGTCAGATGCCATTCTGTCAGATTGCCCCTCTGCTGCCATCTGTCACACAACAACAAAGTGTAATGGAATATGGGTGGGAAGGTTCAACCTCTACTGCCATACTACCAACATAATAAAATAGGAGACACTGCTTTTGGAGCAGACTTCATACAATACATTTGGAGTTCTTTGAATTTGTTTCTTCCATGCAATGATTGCAGGTGCAAAAATTTAATGAATGCTAAAGGGTATAATTGTGTTACTGTAGGTTTCTTCAGTACCAAAATTTAAGAAGTTATTTTGAAAGTAAATACAGCATATCAGAATCTCAAGCAAATTTATAAAGAGTCTCAGATTTTCAGATAGTTCCATTTGACAGTAAATGTCACTATACTTCTTTTATTTGCTTCTTTTAACTTCATTTCTGCTGTGAATTTTCATTCAGTAATTTCTTAATGGTATGCATAAATGGTTTTGTATAGTACCTAAGAAAGCTTTTTGAATGCTAATTTCTGGTGAAGTTACAGAGCTTGATATTTATGATGTAAAAGTTCAGTGTAAAATAGGACTTTGCAGTCAGATACCTCCGATTTCCGAGAATAACTCAGAGATGTAAGTTAAGGTGAAATGTAATCAATTTTGCATCTACTGCTGCAGGGCAAACTGTGTCACCACCTCTGATTTGCAGTGATACGATCTTCAAAAATATATTTTGTCTAGCACAGTGTACCTTTCATACAATATCAATGAATGAATGGCAAGAGATACTTAATGAACATGCTTGTAGTTCAAGCTAATAGCATTCTAGCCATATTAAGGAAGATACATTTAATAAACAATAGTTCTGCAGTGCTCATATTCAGGACAGGCTATGTATATTTAAACTGTTTAAATATCTAGAAGTTCCAAACAGAGGAGAACTAGCTAGACTAAAACCATCATCTGAATTTGTCTATAAAACATTCTGAATTTTATGGTATGTTTAAAAAAAGCCACTTGTGTTGTTGTATTTAACACAAATAGATAGAAAGAGCTGGAAATAGATATATAGAAATTAAATATCTGAAGAGTTTTGATTTTTTTGCACGTTACAAGTGATTGTTAGATGTTGGCTGCTTCAGAAGAGAAACGATAGCTTTACTTAGAAGTACAAGTTAAAGCAAAGTTGCAAAGATCAGCTCAGATGAAAATGGCAGTGATTGCATTTTATATAATTTCTAAAAATTGTGTTATGTGAGAAATATTTGTAACCATGCGAGTCATTCGAGAATCGTCTTATCCATGTGTGTATTAATTTTCCAGCTGTTTATTAAATATTTTAATTCACTTTTATATACACTAAGGGTTGTTTAATTATTAAAGTCAATGTTTGCCAACAGCAAATGTGTTCAACATATGATACAGGGAAGGGAAGGGAAGGGAAGGGAAGAGGACAGTTCATTAAAGTTTAGGATGTTGCTGTAGTATAAATTCTGCAAAGGCCAACTTTTTTGCTGAGGTTTTGTATCTTCTGCCGTAAATATTGGCATAAATGACACACTTCATAGAGCTGTGGCATATGTTGCTTTTAAAGAAAGACATTTTCACTTACTCAGTGAATTGAGGCTTCATGTTACTCCCTACAGACCATGTTCTTCCCCTTTCCAGCCTCTCAGGGCTGATGACTTATCCAAACCCAACATCTGCTTTTCCATTCAGAGCAATTATTCAGTGTGTTACTGGGGGCAGATGGCTGTTAATCGGTAGATCATTAATGTGGCAGACCACTCTCTCTTTCTAGCCTTAGAAAGGTCACAAGGTGTTAAGTTCCCTTGCTCTGTGCTGACAAGAGATGAATTTTTTCATTCAGTTGGATATATATATACATTTAATGACTGCAGCTTACTTTTTACAGTTATGGAAGAGGCTTTTAATTAAATCTTTTATTCAACAATGAATTGCTTCATGGTATAAGAATGATATAACAAAAGGTGGGTTAGAGTCAATTACACTGTTGCTGTCAGAAATTTTGAATGCTGAAATCTGATGGATGTGAATCATAATCAGATAGCAGTGAGGATGCTCAGCTGTTACTCTATCACAGTCTCCAGTTCTATGTGTCAATTTTCTGCAGAATTTAATTTAGCCCTAATGATGAAGAAGTCTCTCTATTCGCACAGTCCTGTCAAGTCAAACTTTGGACAATCTAAATGAACTAGACGAGGGCTTCAGGGAGAAGTGGCAGGATGACATGCTGAAGAGATTTCACTTTCTTTTCCATTCAAACAGGTTATATTGAGGAAGCCTGTATTATTCCATGTCCCTCTGACTGCAAGCTCAGTGAGTGGTCCAATTGGTCTCGCTGTAGTAAATCCTGTGGAAGTGGGGTAAAAGTTCGGTCGAAATGGCTCCGTGAAAAGCCCTACAATGGTGGAAGACCCTGTCCTAAGTTAGATCATGTCAATCAGGTAATTTTATTTACATTTACATTATTGATATATTTTTTTCCACACCTCAGAGAACCCTTTTAGCTGTATTGATGTCTTTTTTTGTTTTCTATTTTTTGTTTTTTTTTTTAATGTAAAAAAGATACACAAATATGGGGCGGGTGCATGTAGATTGAGATATTGCTTAAATTTCCTCAACTGGTGCAGGATCTGCCTTCATTGTTGAATCATCTGCAGGAGTTTAGTACGTAATCTGAACTGTAGAGTAGAGACAATAGAATATTCTTTAATGTAGATGCTGAAGACCATGTTTCTGAAGATAATTTCTTACAACACGTAAAGTATTTCTCATTACAGATGACAGACCTACTAAGATTCTTTGCATCCTAGACCTTCCTAGATCTGAAAAATAAAAATACCTCAAACACACAGAATATTGTCCTTTATGGCATTTTAGTCAACTAGATCTTTACCTTCCAAGTATACCTGCACTAGCATGGCAGTTCAGGAGTGTTCTTCTGAAGTCAATCTGCAAGTTGTCCCAGTAACCACAATTGATTTTCATAGAGAACAGTCTGGCTGCCCAAACTGGTTCCTGTTCAAGTGATACTAAGCCAGGAGACATGATCCTAGAGCACACTGAGAGTGCTTTGATGAGAAATGGACATGTAGTCTGTGGGAATAATTTTAGCACTAATCCAAATCAAACCCCTGATGTTCATGTTCTCCTGTTTGCTTGAAGAGTTTTAGAAAGGAAAGAAATACCTTTTCAATTAATTTACAATTTTTGAAGTCGATTTATATTAGTATTGTTGTTGAATTTAATTAACTTTGCATAGGCATGTTGAATGACTGCATGATCTTCTCTGTAAATATCCATAACTAGGGGAAAAAAAAAAAGTAATGTCAAATCTACACTTGAATAAAATGCATGTAGTTATCCTATTGACGTTTTGCTAGCACAGAGTGAAATGGCTTGTTGATCTAATTTTCTACTGTAGGGAATGCAATTAGTTTTAATTTATAAAATATGTACTAAACTTCAACTAATAAACTAAGATTGTGATCTGGTCTAGCAAGACAAAAGCTAGAATGTGTGTTGCTGAATTTGGGTTAGCCCATAAAAATCATGTAGATTAGGAGGAATATGTTTCAACAGGAAAAAATATATAGTCTATACAAAAATATTTTTCTTTCTTTAATACTCGTACAGAACATAACAGACTCGTTTTTTCCTGCATCTAAGTGACTTTGCTAGAGGTCTGTTGGCCTCTTCTGTGCAACACTATTGCCCTCTACCGGTGTTTTAATTTGTTGCAATGTGACATTTTCCAAATAATCGTAGTTGATTCATAATGTAATTACTGTAAAAAAGTAAAAATAAAAATATGCAGTACTTCATAAGAGAGTTACACGCATAGTATAGTAATGTCAAAGAGTTCAGAGGATATATCTTTCAATTTAAAATACATTCATTGTCTGGACATCTCAGAAATATTCAAGGAACGTGCCTACATTCTAATTGCCAAGGAAAAACAGGTTAGTTAATTAATCTAAATACAGTCCAATATTAATTTGTCTGGTAGACTACTGAAACTTCAGAATATTTATTTCATATAATTGATATTATATGTATATACAAATATATAAAATATGATTATACCTACACAACATAATGGTTAGATTGGGTTTTTGGTGGCCTTAGATATTATCACCAAAGCTGGAAAAGACCTACAAGATCATCCAGTCCAACCATCCACCAATCACCAACAGTTCTCACTAGACCATGTCCCTCAACACAATGTCAAAATGTTCCTTGAACACCTCCCGGGTCTGTGACTCCACCACCTCCCTGGGCAGCCCATTCCACTGCCTGAGCACTCATTCAGAGAAGTAGTATTTCCTAATGTCCAGCCTGAACCTCACCTGGCACAGCTAGAAGCCATTGCCTCTAGTCCTATCACCAGTTACACGAGAGAAGAGGCCGACCCCCAGCTCACCACAACCTCCCTTCAGGAAGTTATAGAGAGCAATAAGGTCTCCCCTGAGCCTCCTCTTCTCCAGACTGAACAATCCCAGCTCCCTCAGGTGCTCCTCATAAGGCCTGTGCTCCAGACCCCTCACCAGCTTTTTCGCCTTTCTTTGAACATGCTCTAGGGCCTCGATGTCTTTCTCGCAGTGAGGGGCCCAAAACTGGACACAGTACTCGAGGTGCGGCCTCACCAGTGCTGAGTACAGGGGGACAATCACCTCTCTGCTCCTGCTGGTAACACTGTTTCTGATGCAAGCCAGGATGCCATTGGCCTTCTTGGCCACCTGGGCACACTGCTGTCATATTCAGCTGAGCATCAATCAATACTCCCAGATCCATTTCCTCTACACAGTCTTCCAGCCACTCTGCTCCAAGCCTGCAGTGCTGCTGGGGATGTTGTGGCCAAAGTACAGGATGCAGTATTTGGTCTTGTTGAACCTCATCCCACTGGCTTCAGCCCAGCTATCCAGCCTGTCCAGATCCCTCTGGGTATGATGTAGAGAAAGGTTATACTACAAGCAGAGAGCTAAGAAATATGATTTCTGAGAAAAGCTTGCAATATGTAGTCTAGCTCATGGACAAGAAGATGGTAGGGAACATGCTGGCAGTCTGCTTGAAAGAACATGAGAGGCTCTTTTAAAGGAGGAGGAAATAATCCATCTTCCATGACCATCATGAATAGGATAAAAAGCAGTAGGCTTAGAATGCTGCAAGCAGATTTGGGTTAAGCCTTGGGAAAATTTTCTAATGGTAAGACTAGTGAAGTGTGGGAATAAAGTGCTTAAGACGTTAAGTTTTAAGAGCTGGTTACTCAACATCTATCAGGACTAACAAATGCATGACTCTTTTGGTGGGGACTGAGTACAGTGAATGGAAGATGTCTCATTTAGCCTATTTTCTCCCATGTACTCCTGGGTCATGCATGCTGGAGTGGCTCCCAAACCGTGCTCCAGCTGAATACAGTTTGCTCTGCATTCAATGAGGTTAAAAGACATAGACAATAGACAGTCAGGATTACTATAGGATTGCATCAGTGGCCTTCAGAGGATTTCAAGTGAAGAGCCTGATCTGAGATTGCGAGAGGAAATAAAAGGATAAGGGCATCCCTCTCCTCCTTGCCTCCAGGTATTATTTTCTCAGTCATCCAGCGGATGGGTATGCGCTCCTTACACTAACCAGTTGTTGTGACCTGCAGTCATAGTTGCAGAAGTGCAGGTAGGGTCAGGAGAACATTACTAAGCACATATATGAATATACAAGTTTTATGTATTTTTTCTTATGTCAACCAGAGCAAGATATATACAGACAGTTTCATGAATTAAGGCTTCACTGTTTTCATTTTGGAAATCCTGTACAAAACAAATCAAGTGCCTCCTCTCAGGCACTTTATGAGAAGAGCGAATTTGAGATCATCTGATGAAACTGAATGTGTGCAAGTCTATGGGGCCAGAAGACGTGCATCCCAGGGTCCTGAAGGAGCTGGCTGATGTAGTTGCCAAGCTGTTGTCCATCTTGTTTGAAAAGTTTCAGCTGTCAGGTGAAGACCCAGGTGAATGGAAAAAGGGAAACATCACTCCCATTTTTAAGACGGGGGAAATGAAGACCCAGGGAACTAAAGGCATGTGAGCCTCATGTCTGTGCATGGGAAGATCATGAAATAGATCTTGTTGGAAGCCATCTTAAGGCACATGTGAGGTGGGGTGATCCATGAGAGCCAGCGCAGCTTCACCAAGGGAGGATCATGCCTGGCCAATCTAATGTCTTTCTGTGATGGAATGATGGCACTGGAGGCAAAAGAATGACAACAGATGTCATTTACCTGGACTGGTGTAAGGCCTTTGAGACCATCCCACATCCTTATCTCTAACTTGGAAATATATGGATTTTAAGGATGGACTGTTCAGTGGATGAAGAGTTTGGTGGATTATCGCAGCCACAAGGTCATGGTCAATGGCTTTATGTCCAGGTGCATCTACACCACTATCTTCACTTCTGAGTTAGTGCCTGCATAGTTCATATAGAAGTCTGCATAGAAGGCACAGATGTGCTGACTACTGTGGTTTTCTTGTATTTAGTCTGTTAAACTGCATAGTGATATCTCTGATTCTCTGCACATTCATTGTTCTGTGGATTCTGTTTGTGATTGTAGGTTCATAAACCAACAGTTCTCTTTTTCTATCAAAGTGGTGTTCCTGAAATGAATGCTGTCTTATTTAAAACAAAGTTTTAGATTTAGATTCTCTAGAAGTTCTTGTTGTGCTGACCTGATAACCCAGAATGACATGTGAAATTAGCTGATATAAGCCAATTTTGAAGCAAAGGGCTTTAAGTAATCTGTAACATAATTGATAGTAGTTATGTTTTATAAACTTCTATTTTCTTCTAAAGAAAACATCTTCAAAAATGCCTCAAAAAATAAGGAAGATCCAAGAGGAAAAAAATGACGTGTTTTGCTTGTCAGAAGTCACAGAGTATTGTTTGTAAGGAAAACAAAATGAATGCTTTTTATGTACCTATGTTTAACTCTAATCATTCTTTTTGTCTTTTTTTCTTTTGGGTTCATGAAAATACTTTCTTCAGGCTCAGGTAAGAGATTCTAAAACAGTGAAATAACCTTAACATGGGCTTCCTGATACTGCTTCAGTGCATACATTGTCTGCCTTTATTTATTTTTTCCTACAATGTGTCTTTAAGAAAACATACAGAAAATTTGCATATAAATTACTATACAAGATGCTATTCAAAGTCTGTTTTCAAATCTATAAGAAATACTAATGCTAGTATTCTTGTAGATTTTCATCAAGTATTTTATCAATATTATTATTACAGCCTTTAAAACAGCAAGTTCTATAGATGTCAAATTAATTACATTTGTTATTCCTATCAGAAAGATCATTAACTTTTTTTTGCTTATATCTCATCATGATCTCTGTTGCATATTTATCTCTATTGTATGCAACAAAACTGACACTCAATGTGGATTCCAGGTATATGAGGTAGTCCCATGCCACAGTGACTGCAGCCAATACATATGGGTTACTGAGCCCTGGAGTGTCTGCAAGGTGACCAATGTGGACTTGAAAGAGAACTGTGGAGAAGGTGTTCAAACAAGGAAAGTCAGGTAAAACAATATTGTTTCTCTTTCAATCTAAAGTACCTGTTGGCACATCATTAACAAGGAATATTTAAGTTCTGTGCATTTTGTTATATGGCTGTCATCTGTACAAAGAAAGATTCTTTTTGTCTCTTTGACTTCACTTGAGTTTTCACAGATCAATATTCTGATACTTCAATTACTTTATTTTTTGTGTGCCGACAAAATGTTAAAATGCTTTAAAATACTGTGGATTGTAGTCATGCACAAAATCCATGGCAAATGCAGTTTATGTGCAGTTCTTTTTTTCCAGATGCATGCTGAACACTGTGGATGGTCCTTCTGACACTGTAGAGGACTACCTGTGTGATCCTGAAGAGATGCCGCTTGGTGCTAGAAAATGCACACTGCCATGCCCTGAAGACTGTGTTATGTCTGAATGGGGATCATGGTCTAAATGTCCATTGGTAAGAAGTGTATCATATATGGATTATTGTGTTAAGATGATGAAATGAGCACTGAGTACATATGTAACTGTATTTACTGTCATTATTTACACTTAGATGCAAATAAAGGTGTGCAGGTATTTTTCATTCAGTGAAACTGTCCCCAGAAGTTCATCTTCATAAATAAAAATGCCACAAATTGACATTTGTTAGTATGGGGTAGGTTCTGTGTGGTGAAATAATTTCTTCAGTGGCTTTTGCCTAGCTTTGATCCTCTCTGTAGCAGGAGAAGATAGCCAATGTACTGAAAATGCCACTGTTCTGGAAAGAGCAAAGTTTGTAGTTGAACACAGAAAGGTAATTTTGGATCTTTTCTCACCTTCCTGGCAGGAATCTCCAAAGGAAGTGCCAAGAATTTCAAATCAAACATAAAAAAAGTTTCAGGACCTCAGAGTATTCAGACTCTGGTGCACTGCAGTGGGGCATTTGCAAAACAAGCCTCTAAATATCTGGTTTGTGAATGAGATCATTTCAAAGCACTAAACTGAGATATGAACTAATTGGGAAAATACCAAGGTGTTATCCAGTTAAAGGTTATTTCAGCTTGCTTGGTACCAAAGTTAAACAGCAGATTAAAACTCCTGCTCAAGTGAAAAGGAAATAATTTCTCATAGGCAACGACATGAGCTTGTTATTTTAAATTTACATTCCGTCAAGAGGTTACTTGAAATGTTGTTACAATATTGCATGGAAAGGTATCAGGGTGCCATAATATCAAAGATGTTTCCAATTTCTCTTTCAAGCCATGCAATGGAAGCAGTGTCCGTGAAAGGACATCAGAATCCCTAAGACAACCAATTGAAGGAAAGTCTTGCCCTGCTACCACTGAGACAGAAGTCTGCACTTTGAACAAAAACTGCTACCACTATGACTACAATGTGACGGGTATTTATGGTCTTATCATCTTGTGAAATCATTAGACTATGGCTTAGTTCCATTCACCTTACAGGACAGTTTTTTCAGCTTTCCATTCTTATCCAGAGCTGTGAGTCTCATACTGAGGACTGTTGCAGTCTGTTTGACTCATACAAAATATTATTGAAGACTTTGCAGCTGGGATGTAGGGTGCATGCTCTAACACCAGGAAATTTATTTAATTATCATTTTGTTATTTCCTCAAAATCTATGAAGATTGAATTGAATATGAGCAGTGCCTGCTTCCAAAAACAAGTAGCAGCTGTCTTTCCTCCATGAGCATTGCACGTGTAAAACTTGCTATGGGGATTATTTTATGTCAACAAAATTAGAATTAAATGGGAGATGGGATCGTTATGAGTTTTATCTAAGATGTCTGCTACCCTAATGAATTCCTTATTTCCAGACTGGAGCACATGTCAGCTCAGTGAGAAGGCTGTCTGTGGTAATGGAATCAAAACACGGATGCTCGATTGTGTTCGCAGTGATGGCAAATCAGTTGACCTGAAGTACTGTGAAGAGGTGAGTGGGTACCTGTAAGATCCTTTCTAGTGGTGCTAATTAATGCTGAGCCAACTACAGTCTACAGCATATAACCCATCATTGCCAGCTGTTTCACAACACTATTCATGGATTGTTAAGTACCTCTGAAATGAACTGTGCCATCAACAGTGATTTTTATACAATTTCCTTTTAAGTGCCTCCATGAAGGTATGCTAATTATAATGTCCTGAAGGAAATGACTTAGAAACAATAATTAATAAAGTAGAATAAAGACAATAAATCTTAATCAGTACACTAATCATCATTCTAATTTGATATAATGTCTGCATGGAGCTTTGGACAGCTGCCACTATCAATCATTTACTCAATGTGTTGGAAAATATTTCTCACATGCCATTCAGCAGCTGGGTTGAATGTTAACTTCTTGTACTCAGCTGTGCAACACAAAAGGTACCCAGACTAGCATGAAAAAATGAGCAGTATGAAGGAAGTATTAATGAAACAGGAGCATATAGAGAGGTTTAGTAAACATATAGGAACCCTTGAATTTTTGAATAGGCCATATTGCAAATGTTTGAATTAAATTCAAATTTGACAGGACTGTTTTTCCTGGCATTTTTCCATCAGTCTGAGTGTTTTCAGTCACATGGAGATAGTAATTTGAAGTAAAATGAGAAAACAACACAAATCTTATCTGTGTTTCTTTACGGGAAGTAACTGAATTTTCTTCAGCTGCCATTCCCTCCTAACCCTGACATCAGAGACAAAATCACTTGCAATGGAGATCTGAGGTAAAGCAGCATCTTTGGTACAAACATCTTTTCTCTTGGACCTTCCTGGTGAAGAGGCAGCTAGTCGGTACTTTTCAGGATATACCTGAAGAGAAAGGAATCTTCTCAGAAGCAGAGGAAGTTGTGTACTCTGGATTATGGTTTCATAGAATCATAGCATTTCCAAGGTTGGAAAAGACTTCCAAGATCATCCAGTAAAGGATGGAGATTGTCCTTAGCCTCCTCATATTGTTAATACATTTGTAAAATCGTTTTTTTGTTCTCTCTTACCCAAACAGCGAAGTTGAGTTCAAGCCAGGCTTTTACCTTTTTAATTTTCTCCCTGTGTATCCTAACATAATACATAATCCTTCTTTGTACTCTCCCCAAGTTGCTCTTCCTTCTTCCACAGGAGGTAGATTTTCTCAGAAAAAGCTCCCTGTTCTTCCCTGCCAGCTTATCTTATAGCATAGGGAGATCCATCCAACCTGACCTTAAACACTTCCAGGGATGGGGCATCTACAAACTCTCTGGGCAACCTGTTCCAGTACTTCATCACTCTCTCAGCAAACCTCCTCCATACTGGTGAGCACCAGCTCCAGCAATGCTTCACCTCTGGCTGGTCTGTTCAGTGTTGAACTAGAACGGTATTGTCAGTGAACTCCAGGATTTTTCTGGATTGCTCACAGCTTGCTGTACACAAGCTGTCTTGCCAGAAGTTATTCAGGTGGTTGAAATTCCCCATCTCAATGAGAGCCTGTGAATGTGAAATTTCTTGTAGTTGAAGCAGGAAGGCCTCATCAGCTGGCTCCTCCTGCTCAGGTGGCCTGTAGTAGATCATGAAGATGGTGACCATCAGCTGTCTGTTATAAGTCCTGTGCTTAATTTTAACCCACAGGATCTCAGTCTGTGCCTGACTGTTTCTCAGAGGGAACTCCTCGCAGTGTATTCACTCCTTAACATAGGGGGCAACTCACCTGCCCCTCCTACCTTGCCTATCCATTCTGAAAGGCTTGTAGCCCTCAGTGGTAGTGTTCAAGTTATGTGAATCAGCCTACCACATTTCTGTGATGGCAGTAAGATCAAAGTTTTCTGAGGGCATCATGGTTTCTAACTCTCCTTGCTTATTTCTCATGCTACGTGTGTTGGTATAAAGGCATTTCAGCTGGGCTTTTGGACACAGTGCCTTCCCAGAGGAGCCTCCCCAAAAACCTCTGGGACAAATCTGAGGTTTTACCCCACTGCTTCCTAAAGTGAAGCATTCCCTTGCTCTTATCTGCCTCTCAGCAATAGATACCCTTTCTACAAAAGCTCTGGTTTAAAGCCCTGGTGATGAGCCCAGCCAATTTGCTGCCTAGTGTATTCTTGCCCCTCCTGGTCATTTGTGTCCCATCCCAATCAGACATCCTTAGGCCTCCAAGATCCTGGATTCCTGAATCCACAGGTTCTTAGCAAAGAGAAGTTTTCAGTTGAGGCTGGTACCTACTTTTGTGCCAAGTTCCTCCTTTACATGTAGATTTTGGGATTATAATCTAATCTAAGAGTTGATTAATTTATGTCTCAGGAAAAACTTCAGAGCCTGGTTACCCACCAGCAAGTTTATATGAAATTAATACAGGAATGCATTAATGCATTATTTTAATGTTTCAGAGCATTGAAAGAAAAACATTGTTCCTTGTGGGGTTTTTTTTTTTGTTTGTTTGTTTGTTTTTGTTAGAGGTAGAAATGTTGATTAATTCATACCAGAACATGATAGAAAATATCCATCCACATGAATATCCCATCAGAAAAATATATATACTTCATTAGATATTTAGGATAAATGTATTTCTTATACCATAAAGCCCTTAAATTATTCCTATTGTTAACCAAAGAATTTAAGCAACCTTTAAAATAAACGGTTGCTTTTTACACTGGAATCTCATTGCAGAAAACCTCTGGAGCATTCCTGCTCCAGAAGAAATGAAAGTTTATTACCCGGAGAACAAACTAGAGCAGCAGAGATAACATACAGGGATTTCAAAAACTACTTGCCGTAAATGACTGGCCAATTGAAATCAATGAGTTGGAGTTCTTGCTTTACAACAGCTACTGTGACACGGTTTTATTTACTTTTTTAATTTGCTGGACTATGTAGAGACACATCCTTGTGTAAAAGATCTGATCCACTCCCCAGTCATACTATTAAGACTATGTGTTCAATTCTGGATGTGTAAGCAGTGGTACAGCAAGGTCAAAGGCTGATCCAATAAGTGTGAGGAGTAAAACCTGTTAACCTGATAAACAAGAAAGGCTGTTTCAGTCTTACTAGATCCTTCAGTCTAAAGATGTGAAAGTGAACTCTTGTGACCTTCTGGGTCACAAGAGGAGGGTGTTGAAGAAATTATCAAAACATGTATATGTACTATACACTTTTCACTAATCTAATCACAAATGGTCCTTTAGTTTTGTTTTGTGGTTGTTTGCTTTTTTGTTGTTGTTTTTTTTGTGTTTTTTTTTTTTTTCTTTGAGGGAGCGAGAGGAATCTACTTTTGCATTATGAAAGCCGTACAGAAATACTGTGTCAAGTTCAAAATAAGCTGTGTATGGTTAGAGAGGTTGATGATAAAAGAAACACTAAATAATTCTGTAATGATTTAGCTAATGGAATTTCCCCTGGGCTATCATAAGATTTTATATTGACTATATGAATAAAGCAAAAGTTCTACCAAATTTATGTGCAGACAAATTTACAGAATTATGATTCTTATTATCATATGCAAGGAAGGGAGATCAGACTAGCTAAACCTATTCTGATCCCTTAAAAAATGAAGGTCTTATTTCCTTGTTAATACATGGTTCTTAAAACTAATAAAAGCCTTGCAATAAAAAATTCCTTCATGTTGTCTTTTGGCTATCACCCTTCTCATATATGAGCATCAGAGTCATCAAAGACTAAATTTTCTTCCAAGCTCCCATTTTCTCGCTGTTGCTTTCGTAAAACATTCCATGTGATCCTGTGTTTGTTTTGGTCAATCTGATAAGAAGCTAGCCAATCATCCTGATTACTGCCAGGATAAATTAATTTGTAGAGCTTATTTCCAAGTCCTAGTTATGTTATCATAGTTCCCTTCAAGCTCTCAATGCACAGTAATACTAGATTACTTGCTCACTAACTCTGAAAAATTAGCATGTCACAAGTACTCAGATTGTCTTTTTCGTATTTGAATATCAAATCACCTAAGGTAAGTTGCCTCTGGTCATTCTCAGACTTAGGGGCTTATTTTTATTCATTTGTCTGCAGTTAAACATCAGAAAAGACTAGAAACCAGCAATTTTGTCTGAATCAGATAGCAAATGCAAAACATTTTGGTTTTTATTGGCAAATTGTCTGTCTGACAGATCACATGATTAACCTAATGCAGAGGTTAATCAGTCACATGAAACATACCTACAAACAAATTTTTGATTATCACAGGATTCATGATTGATTATCACAGGTTCATGTTGGTCTGACTATCTGCCTCTCCTGTCATGTAAAGCCAAAAATAAAGGACTCGTTGCTAGTATTCGGTGTAACTTAAGTACTTGCCATCTACTCATCAGAAATCACAACTCATCACAACTCATCTATAAGTTGTCCAGCAACCTTTTCAGATCACGTTTCCAAATTTTTTCCCAGCCACATTTTCTAAGATCTACATTGTGAACTCTGATTTATCAGGCAAAGGAAGGAGAGGGATGAAAAAAGAATAAGGGTTTGATATCAAATTAGAGCAGACAAATTTTTCCTCAGATCCATTTCAGCAGCAAATCAGTGTCTAACACATGCAGCTGGCAGCTCCCTTGGGGGTGGTCTGGCCTTCAACTTTCTCCTCTTCACCTTTTACGTCTTGGGCTTTTGCTTCTCTGGCTGCCAAGGTCAGTCCTGTAGCTGAGAAGGTCAGTCCTGAAAGAGAACAGTCATGTTCACACAGTTGCCAGAAATCAATTCAGTAGATTCTGAGCTTTTGGTCAGAAGATTTGACCCAAAAACGGACTTCAAAGACTATTTTATGGTTTCCTAATTATCCAAATTCCAGATGGCCCAAAATTTTCAGATGTTGACGTATGCAATAGCTGGATAATCAAGGTTACACTGTGCTACAGCAAAAAGCCGTGAACTCATTCTTCAATATATAAAGTAGAACAGAGGTCTAAAATCTCATTTGTCTCAATATACAGTACTACAAATGCAAATTTAAGACTTGGTGAATCCACCAGGATAAGACATTTCCAGTACTTGTGGTAGTTTATTTATGAAATGTATGCTAATGTTGTGCCTAATTATTGCTTTATGCTTGCATTTAAGTAGGAAATTGTGAGTTTATTTCCTTTTTAAAGGCTTAACTGCTAGTTTCATGCCATTAACCTTTGCAGTTGTTAAAATTAATAGGTTTTGAAAAGCCTAGTTGGCTTTTTTAAAAGAAAAACAACAAATGGCAGGATTTATCTTCTTAAAGATATCGGTAGCCTTCTAGAATTCTGAAAGGCCTCAATGACGATCAAGGTTCACTGATGAAGGCCAGTGAATAGGACCATCTTTTATGCTGGGAAACTGCAGATCTCTTCATATTAGCAGAATTGATTTTCCTTCGCATTTTATATCGTGCCTTTTATAATTCATTTTGAAGCTATGCAGGTTGCAAGGATTTTTATTGTCATGATAATATTTATGCCACCAGTTGTATTCCATCTTGTGTTATATATTCTCATGCGTATTAGCCAGAATATTTCTTTCTCCTTGACTGGGGAGTATGTGGAGCATAGGAGTTTATAAGAACATAGAAATGGCATTACAAAATCAGACTGAAGACCCATGCAGACCACTGTCTCTAAGCACAGGCTGGCACTTCCCTGAGGGGATTGCATCATTTTTTAGTGTTTCACTGAATTCAGCCCCTAGAGCTTCGTACAGAACCTATGTTTAGGAGAACATGTGAGTCTGTTCCCACATCCACTTCTCTCATTCTCCTCCACTGTTTGCAGCTTTTGTATCAAAGGTACTGGTGGTATCTTATTGTACAGCAAAGGTTTTGTGGGTTGTTGTTTTTTTTCAGAAAAACATATATTGATGTATTTTTTTTTTAGAACAAATCCTTGTCACTATCAGATCATAGTGTCAATGTCATGTCATTGTTTTTGTGTGCAGTAGAATGGATAATGTTATTGTATGTAATAAGATTACAAACTGTGTTAAAAAACAACAGCAGAAAGCCTACAAAGAAACAAAGAGAGGCATAAGCAGATGCCAAGAAAAGAATAAGGCAGAGAGACATGCACAAGTTTCCATCTATTCTCTCATCCTCCACCTGTTTTTAGCTATTGGACTGTGCTTGCTGGATGTGGTTTTTGAATGTTTAAACCTCCTGATCATTTTGCCACTAACTTGTTCAGTTTCTACTGAGCTCTTAAAAGCTTGCTGCATCTGCATTCTTCTACAAACATTCTGTCAAGTGTATGCTCAGTCTCTTCCTTTTTTAAGTTTTGAACTCAGCTCCTAGCATCAGTTGCTAAGTAATAGTAATTTCAGAATAACATTTTCTATGACAGGGACAGACTTGAAATGAATTAAGTTGTTAATATCTGATATTTAAGTAAGTGTATACTCCTATTTCAAAATACTTTAATGACGCATCACAGATAGTTTTGTCCCTTACTTACTGTATAGTTGAAGACTATAGGGCCTGCAGCCTAATTGCAGCCTAAAACTGCATAATGCACTTACAATTTAAGACAAGTCAGAGAGATTTATCAACTGTGATCAGAGTTACAGAACATTTGGACAGCATCTCATTCTCTATGCTGATGTTCTCTGCCAAGTGGTTGAAGAGACTCAACATATGTGCTATTTCAGGAGAAAGAAAGAGTTGAAGAGAAACAATCATTCTAATGTTAAAAAAGCCAGATATCCGTCCTTGGAAGGGAGGGACTGCAGACAATCAATCATATATTAGCAAAGCCTGGGAGGGATGGACTCCTTCAATAGTTTGTTCACTGCCTCAGTTCTGAGAAGGAATCAAATAGAAAAATGTGACAATATGTTGAAATGGCTCTTCGTTGAGTCTGTCATAATGGCACACCCAGTGTTCTGCTCAGAAGCAGAAGTTGGAAACAATCAGACTGCTAGCTTTTAGTTGGGAGGAGTGTTCTTTTAGTTAGGATAAACTTCATAGCCAAATCTCTCAAATCTTAAAGACCCAACAAATGGACTCAATGATTCTTGTAGGTCCCTTTCAACTTTGGGGATTCTATGATTTTATTATTCTAAATATTAGTGATTTTACTATCACAGTATAAAGTGCAAACTGAAGCCCTCATTTTATAAGCTGTTACTTAGAAAATATTTATTTGAAAGAAGATTTGAGAATATATTTAAAAGTCAGTGTATGCCATTAGGACTGTGTTGCCACTGGGACTTTGTTGCATGCTCGAGTGACCAAAAGGGCAAATGACATCCTGGCCTGCATTCAAGGGAGGTGACCCTGCCCCTCTGCTGTGCACTGGTGAGACCTTACCTGGAGCACTGCATCCAGATGTGGAGTCCTCAGTACAGGAGAGACACAGACCTGTTAGAGTGAGTTCAGAGGAGGGCCACATAAATGATCCAAGGAATGAAACACCTCCTCTACGAGGACAGGCTGAGAGAGTTATGGTTCTGGGGAGATTTGACAGCAGTCTTTCAGTATCTACAGGGTGGGCTTTAAGAAAGAAGGTAACAAGATCTTTAGCAGAGTCTGTTGTGATAGGACAAGGGGAAATGGTTTCAAACTAAAAGAGGGGAGATTTAGATTGGATATTAGGACAAAGATTTTTATGATGAGATTAGTGAATCACTTGTACAGGTTATCCAGAGTGGTGGTGAATGCACCATCCTTGGAGACATTCGGGGTTTGACCTAGCTGTAGCTCTCCCTGTTCATTGCAGGCGTGTTGGACTAGAAGACCTTCAAAGGTCCCTTCCGAGTCAAATGATTTTATGATGATTCTACGATGATCAGAAATAGTGTGGCCAGTAGGAGTAAGGAAGAGATTGTCCCCTTGTACACAGCACTGGTGAGACCACTTCTTGAATATCATGTTCAGTTTTAGGCCCTTCACTACAGGAAGGACATTGACTTGCTTGAGTGTGTACAGAGAAGAGCAATGAAGCTGCTGAAAGGACCAGAAAACAGGACATGTGAGGAGTAACTGAGGGAACTTCTGTTTACAGTCTGGAGAAGAGAAGGCTGAGGAGAGACCTCATTGCTCTTTACAATTACCTGAAAGAAGGTTACAGGAAGAAAGTGTCAGCCCTTTTTCTCAGGTGATGAGGGATAGCGTGTTAGGAAGCCGTCTCAAAGGGGTTTAGGTTAGGTACTGGCGAGGGTGATCAGGCATTGGAACAAGCTGCCCAGGGAAGTGCTGGAATCCTCATCCTTGCAGGTGTTAAACAGACGGGGTATGGTTTAGTAATGGGATTCATTCCATCGGTTTTGTGGCTGGACTTGAAGACTTTAAAGATAGTTTCTAACCTAGATTATTCTATGATTCTGTGAAATGAGATTTAAAATATCCTAATTGTTTCATGTTTTACTTAGGAATTATTTCATGTTTACTTAAAGCGTACTTGTTTCAGATTCACCCTGTCCAACTGCATACTGCGCGCTACTGGTACAAACTGAACATTACATGCTAACCATTGGATATTTTCTTCTAGCTTGGTTTGGAAAAGACATGGCAAATGAATATATCCTGTGTGGTGGAATGTCCTGTGAACTGTCAGCTCTCTGACTGGTCATCTTGGTCTGACTGCTCACAAACATGTGGCCTTACAGGTCTGTATGTAATCTTGGAATATTTTAAAGACTGTTTTCTTTCCCTCCCCTTCCTGCTTCCTTTTGCCTTCCCTTCCCCTTGCCCTTTCATTTTCCTCTTCCCTTCCCTACACATAATTCTGTATTAACTCAGGGGAAAAACAGCAGCAAACTCCAGATGAAGAGTCAGTATCTCCACAGAACTGCCATAAACATTTTATTATCTTCAGAAGGAGTATTTTTCCCCAGGCTTCTGGAATGGGAATTTACTACTTTTTTTTTTTTTTTTTGCTATTGCAGGAGTAATCTGAAATCCTGATCAGACATCCTCCCTCATGCAGTACTTCATGCTGTACTGAACATAAAATGTCTGACTCAGAAAATGTAAAATAAGAAAATCCATGTAACAGGCAAGAGCCAACAGATTTGCTTTACTGTCCAATTTATCAAATATGAAAAAATTATATTATTCAAACTCAATGCTTTTCGCCAACATAGAACCATCTTGAAGAATAAATCACTCTAGCCACTTTGCTATTACCTATATTGCTGTTTCTCATTTGCAGGAAAAATGATCAGAAGAAGGACCATAAATCAACCGTTTCAGGGTGATGGGAGGCCTTGTCCTTCTCAGACGGAGCAATTCAAACCCTGTCCAGTAAAGCCTTGTTATCGATGGCAGTATGGTCAATGGTCTGCTTGCAAAGTGGAGGTAAAACCCACAGTGGACATTGAAATTATGGAGCTCACATATCTTGGCATGTTTGAAATATGCCCAGATATCTGTTTCAAAGCATTATAATCAGTTTACTTCTGCATATTTTATACAAAAAATGTGAAGATTTATTTTTAGTGTTCATATTTGTCAACAGGTATAACAATGTCCTGCAGACATTCAAAGTACAAAGGTAAAGTTTGGTACTTCAGTGACATCTTTGCTAATAACTGAAATCCTTACACTGTAAAAGAATATATGTGGTAACAGATGAGCATCCTTATTGAAAAATAAAAGCCTCATCCTATAAGATATCTTCTCTTAGGATACTGCCATGGCTGCAATTTAAAAGCACAAGCTATATCCATACATTAAGAAACAATGGTGAGAGCAGATTTTTTTATTATTATTTCAAATGTAAAACCAATGTATTTTTCTTTTCCCTACTCAAATGAATATGTATTTTGGCAAAAAATAATAGGAGATTCAATAATACATAGCTCAAATTCAGCTTTTTGATACTTTCCAACGTACAGCATCCATACATCTCCTCCTTCCCCAGGATGCTCAGTGTGGAGAGGGTACACGAGTGAGGAACATTTCCTGTGTGGTTTTTGATGGATCCATTGAAGATGTAGGCAAAATAGTAGATGAGGAATTCTGTGGAGAAATAGAGCCTATTATAGATGGTAATAAGAAGATGGTACTTGAGGAAACATGCACTGTCCCTTGTCCAGGTAAGAAAGCTATTCAAATAAACACTACATTTCAAGATTTTTCGGTTTACTCCTTCAGATTACAGTTATCAGTGTTTAGGATGATCCACAGGCAATAAAATATTTTTCACATACTTCAGTGATAGGACAAATCTATCAAATGACCAACTGAGTTACTCTGGTGGTGGATTCACTACTGATTACTACTGGACTTTAAATTTTGCTGAGCATGAACCTGTTCTTCAGCAGTCTCACATTTAGCCAGTAAGAAAAACTGCCCCATGGGGATGTGCTAATGATACGTTCCAGCTAATGTTTCCAAAAATCCCTGCTTGCTTTCCTATTATGTATACATCAGTTCTTCAATTATTCATTTCTTCACGTGCTTTCCTAATGTTGGCAAATAAAATACCTTCATTAATCAGGCATCTGGTCAACACAGTGCTGATTACATCTTTCATCACTACAGTACAAGGTAGCTTTAATTTTTAATAGCTCTTTCACTGAAATAATGAGAACTAAGAGGTTTATTAATGAGTCTGTGTATATATATATATTGGATATATGTATATATATGTATATACATCCATTTGATACTGCATCTTTTACAAAATAGTCTGTTTATGTTATTTTGAAGGTCTTCCTTAAATTTTCTTTAGTCAGTTTCACTAATTTAACTAATTTGTAGAATTTTATTTTTTATTTTTACTCCATAAAATTACATTTTACAAATCTCTATTATACTACATTGGAATAAGTGGAGTAGACATTTTAATCGCTTTCTCATTTCCCATTCTTATAAAGAATGCATCAGTAGTAGTTTCTACTGTCTGTTTAAAGTGCTTCTGCTTGAGGATATGTGACAATCTTTTTAAAACTCAACAATGCTTTCTCTTTCTAGTATCAAAGAGAAGTAATGAATAAGATGTATAAAATTAGCCTAAGGTACACAGTGCACAATACCCTAATATTCATTAAATCCAAACATTGTGTGGAGTGTCATCAGAAATTGAAAATGAGTCTGACCTTGTGGGAATGCTGTAGAAACCTATCCTGCTTTCCAACAAACAGAGTTTTTTTATCATCTTTTATTATTTTCTGCCTCACAGATATTTAGAAAAGTACAGAATATTATCTTCTCTTTTGTGTAAGTCATGTTTAAAAGTTGCAATGTAAAGAACTAAAGGGAATAATAACAAAAGGATTTGGGCAGTTTTTCTAAGTCATGCTCACTGATATTAGCTCTTCACATACATGGATGATCTTTTATCTATCTATCTATCTTCTATTAAAATTTACAGGGGACTGTTATTTGAAAGAGTGGTCAGAATGGAGCCTTTGTCAGCTAACCTGTGTTAATGGTGAGGATCTTGGCTTTGGAGGGATACAAGTCCGATCTCGGGCAGTAATCATTCAGGATTTAGAGAATCAACATCTTTGTCCAGAACAAGCTTTGGAAACAAGACCGTGCAGTGGTAAGCACCAAAATACACATCACTCTTCCTGTAATAAAAAAATACAGAAATACAGAAATATAGTATGTTTCTTTTCTTTCTGCTGAGGCTGCTGAAATTAGGAAAATATGGATTTGGTGGATGTAGAAATGCATTTAATTTTTTATTTTCCAAATACCAACTATGAACCAGAAAAACTTGGAAAATTTAACTATTATATGTTTCCACTTAAAACACATTTTTTAAATCCTTTTTAAATAATGAAATGTCTCTTCAAGATTTGGGAAAAAATTAGTTACCTTATCTGCTTGATAATTTCTTAATTTAAAAAAGTATATTATGATGCATAACAAAATTTAGTATCCTGTCTTCCCTTTTAATTATTTTTATCACATGACAATGACTAAAAAATCTGTCTTACTGCTAGTACTGAGCAAAATATCTAAGAAAAGACATTTCTTGTCCATTTAGATACCAGACAGGTGAATCAAAAAGAAATTTTATTGGGCAACTAAGGTACAGAAAGACTTCATATTTTATCCCAGACTATATGAGATGTGTACAGCAGAGTAGAGATGCCAGATACAGCCATGCCTACTTTACCATGCACTTGAACAGTAACTGAAGCATAGCTTTACTAAGAAAGAAAGCTGACTCCTAAATGACTTTTCACAACAGATGGGCCACAACCGTTATGAGGTTGTTGGAAATGCCTGTTTTGCCCACTAACTACATTGGTCTTACTCCACATGCACAGTGTGTATGAACATTATTATTCAGTGTCCAGGAGACATCTGTTCTATTCTGTATGCATCCAGTAAGTGCAGACTTCCATGTGTATTGTACACCTTTCTGAGTTGCCAGGTGAAAGAAGGACAGCATAAGAGCCATTAAACTTAATGTATGCTGTCTACTTGCAGCTAGTGGTAGGCTGGAGTCTCATCACTGAATCTCTTAAAACGTGAATGTTTTCTGTGTAGATGGCCACTGCTATGAATACAAGTGGATGGCTAGCCCGTGGAAGGGATCTTCTCGAACTGTGTGGTGCCAAAGGTCAGATGGCTTAAATGTCACAGGTAACTATTTGTTTTACATACTCACAAAAACCTGGAAAATAAGTGGATAATACATTTTTTTCCCCAAAATGAGAATATTTTTTTAAAAATAATCTGATGAAAACACTCGTTCCTGATGTATGAATCAGTATGCTGTTGTGTTGAATCATCATGTTTTTGCATACTAAAGACGTCAGCTCTGTTCCAGAATTATATAGCATGTAACAGTAAAAGTAAATACAAATATTATCTTCTATATTTGACCTGGAATGTTGTACATTGTGTATTTCTACAGGCATCTATATATTTCTAAATTTCACATTTCAAGCCCTACAGCAAAGAGAACTTTTATGTATGAATGTATGATGCATACACAGATGCAGAGACAGATGCAATGCTTGATGATAACAGACATATATCATATACATTCTGAAGATTATAACAGATTTCAATAAATAGGTTAATATAAATTTGTTACTTTACATCAATGACATAAATGTATAGCAGGATAGTTCAGTAGACAATGATTGGATTGAGTTTCTTTTGACGTAAACTAAGCTATGAAACATCTTGAATGAATGACTGAGGGGCCTGAATTCAAGAAAATCTTCATACATATCTTATTTGCATGATTTTATTTGTCAGAATTAGGAATTATTGCAATCTATGCGATACATTTTTTTTTTTTCTAAAATATTTTGATATCAACTAAGGTGATTATAAACACACCCTCAATTCCAGCTCCTGTCAGGTCAAAGGGGGCAAGTTCTGATTCATAATGGAATACATCACGACTGCCTGTTTTGTTACAAGGAATAAAATCTTTGTATCATTTTTACAAGGTGTTGAATTATCTTTTGGTAGTACAAAGTCTCTTTTCTAAGTGTCATTTTGTGTTGTAAAATTACTAGAATGCATCATCTTCTTCACATCAGATGAAACAGGGCATCTTTAAGTCACAATTTTTTGTTGGTATAAATATATGAAATTATCTATTAAATGTCCTAGAGAATTTTAAATCTCTCACTTTGGAGATTAAGGCTCTGAGATATTAAAAGTCAAACTACATTTATAAATCATGGTCATTCACATATAAATAATAGTTTGTTCTCCTGAATACAGCCATGTGATAAATTTCAGTGTACAACTTTGTGTCGCTGGCAGATTTTTCATGATGCTCTCTTATATAAGCATAAATAAATGTAAGTAGTACTGATTCTTCTGAAATTAAAGTTCTGGGAGTTTTACATTATTTAACAGGGCCTAGTAATTATTTTCTGATTCTAAGACTTGTTTATTCTTCAAAACTGCATTAAAATAAATGATAGTCTGGCATTTATAAAACATGGACATGCATGAAAAGTAGGAAATAATAACAGCAACATTAATAATAAATCATTCTTGATTACCTAAAGAATATGGTAACAGAGAAACAAGAGTATGGAAAACACCTATCTACTAAGGAAAAGCTATAGATCTAGATCTAGTCCATTTAGAATACCAGACAAATATGCATTAGCATTACTCAGTCTAGAACAGATGGAAATTGCAAAGCAGATAACAATCTATCAGAAAGACAGATGCTAACAGATCAAAACTGAGATGAGAATGGATGGTTATGGGGGTAAGTTAGCCTCTAAAGACTTACCTTATTAATTTAATTAAATTTCCCTAGTCATATTTATGAAATATTTGAGAATATTTTCACCTCAAAGGAGAAATGCAATATTACATAAAAAGAGTGGGAATCTATAAGACTGAGTAATGAAATAAGCTAAAAGTTATTTTAAAAAGAGCTAGCTCACACACTTTTCTCCTGCAGTGGTGGGACTTTAGCAGAATACTATGCCTGCCTTGATAATTCAATTTCAGGAAAAACATTCCAAGACAAGCAGACAAGAGAAAGATGGGAAGATTCCTACTTTGAGCATCTTAATAGATTATTGTGTTAACAACAGGAATAAAAACTTAGCGTAGATAGGAGAAAATGAATCCATGAAATTTTCTAAATCCTGACAGGACCTCCATGGCAGACTAACCTAGGTTCTGTATTGTATCTCTTTTACGAATTTGTTCTGTATGTGGTTTTAGGCTGTGGTACTTTTATGATTTGAAATGAAGACAGATGGAAAATTCCAGACACTGTGATCAACTGTTCCCATGCAGTACAAAACTATGTTCCTGATATATTCATGATTTATTTCAAAGAAAACACTTGAATCATGTAATGTTCTGTGAGAACTTCTCTGCATTAAGTATACAATTATGAAGCAGACTGTA
The DNA here is from genome assembly GCA_030625065.1 of Alectoris magna. Lineage (NCBI taxonomy): Eukaryota > Metazoa > Chordata > Aves > Galliformes > Phasianidae > Alectoris > Alectoris magna. The sequence goes on from CM060561.1 coordinate 123,277,608, forward strand.
AATTCACAGTTTTTCTTGAGCATGGTTTTTATAAACTGTAGTATTGAAAAGCTCAAAGTGGTAGATACACATACATGATTGATTTGAATGGAAGTTAATTTGATCTAGAATCAACCCATATCTTAGATGACTGTATTTCTTTAATGCCTTCTTGCTGCACATCTGACTCTAAGATAGTGTGTTTAAATTCAGATATTGTTATCATGAGTCCTAGTCCTATTTTAAGGCCTTTATTTATTTATTTACTTGTACAATATTATCGTGCTGAATAGTTGTTTTTTACTTGAAGGTGTTTCCTATGGGTGATGAAGCTACTATTTCCTTCTTCAGCTTGCTTGGATGACTGATACTTTATTACATAGATTCTCACAGGCATGTGATTTATATGCTAGGATGCACAATTTTCCTTTCTGGGGTGAGAAAAACTGATGGCAACCAGCAGGGTTTACTTTGTTCCTCATCAGCCATCCTGTTAACAATTTGACCTATATAACCACATCTAACTGCATCTGCTATGATTGTGACCAATGTCAGCTATCAGGATTTCATCATCATATCACACCAGTATAAAAATATAGTTAATTTGGGAGATGCAAGGTAAGTTGTCCTGTTGCAGTGTAAATGTTAAAGTATGTACTGCATATCTTTGTGAAAGATGAAGGGAAACTCAGATACATTCAAACTGATTCTAAATATATTTTGAAGTCAACCTGGCTGATATGGTAGTGGAAGCCTGATTGTGTGTATTGGTCCATAACAATAACTGCGCTGTAAGTAAAGATGTAGCAATGAGAACTAGGGCAGTATAGAAATGAGAGGAACACTGATAACCACTTTCTATCAAAGCATTCAGTATATGCTCTTCACTTCTGAAAAAGTTATCTTAGACTAGAGTAGAGTGTGGCTTTATAAGAGGCAAAACTATAGCATGAGTAAAATTAACTAATGAGGAACATCAGAAAACATAAACTCATAAACTGAATGAATACTTTGTTTTCATTTTGGCAGCAAAGAGATAGATCAAAAATATGCCTTTATTCTCTCTGTGGCCACAGTTTTAATATGGAGGGCCCTAGGAAACCTAAATCTGTTTCTTCAAGCACAACAAAATATGTAAACTTACTTATTTGTGCAACCCAGCAAAGGAAAAAAGAGTGAAAAGAAGATCACTTGCCAAATATTAGTTCTCTAAAATGCGAATGACTGGAAATCTACTTGCTATATCCTTACTGTACCAGTGAAAAATACTTGAGACAAATTATCCTTCCCCTAGGATTAAGAGTAGGAGCCTTAAATTCAGTTTAATAATAAAATGGTAATCCGTGACATACTGTAGGAAATAATGGCATCAGTATTTTCATCAGAGGAGAGGCATTACCATGTCAAAATATGATTTTCTGTCCTACAGGAGGCTGTTTAGTGATGCGCCAACCAGATGCTGACAGGTCATGTAACCCACCATGCAGCCAACCCCACGCTTACTGCAGTGAGGTATGTGCTAATGCATTGGAGCATTAAACAACCCCATGAGGGCTTTCCCATACATCTCTCTGCATTTCAAAGATTGTGCCAACAAATGTGTTTTCAGAGATTTTTGATCATTGCTTTGTAAAAACCAACCTTAGACTGTTTTCTACTTCTCAATTAAATGTTAAATAATCTGTTCATTTGCTATGATACTTCATAAAAGTATATGAAGAGGTACTCTCCAGGCTAGCACTCATCAAAACAATCATCTTCTCTTCTAGTCGTCCTTGTTGTTATGCTTTATAGCCCACAGAAGACTTGTTTTTCTGCTACACAGTGTAAAACACTTGTTCCCTACAGACTAGAACATGCAGTTGTGAAGATGGATACACTGAAGTAATGTCCTCCGATGGCACACTCGAACAGTGTACTCTCATCCCAGTGGTGGTGATTCCCACCATGGAGGACAAAAAGGGAGATGTGAAAACCAGTCGAGCTGTGAACCCCACCCAGCCGTCCACTAACCAGTCAGGACGAGGAAGGACCTGGTTTCTACAGCCTTTTGGGCCAGGTGAAGTCATGCAATGAGCAGTTCATAATGCTAACTACTTCTGCAGGGCCTGGCATTCCCGTATTTGTGATGACAGGGAAGAAAAGAAAAATCCTTAAGTGCTCATTTAAGAAGACAAACACCTGACTGAAAGTAAACTGTTGCCATTTTCTGCTGGCCCATCAACACAACACTTTGCATTCCAAAAGATTTCTTTTAATTCCTAATACTTGCTAAAATTCACAGAATCTATTTAAAACGTGACTTCAGATGGGCATTAACAGCAAACGTGCAAGCTGGTATTAAATTATGCCACCATAATTGATAATGCCACTGAAAAAGGTGTGAAGAGGTGGCACAGAGACCTGTAGAGGATAAGTATTGCTTGAAGTTTACAGCCATGGCATAAATCATAGAGAAATAATCAGTATAGACATGGCATTTTTTTCTTCAAAACTTTTTTCTATCTAAACTAATTCATGTTAGACAAGAGCTAACCATAATATTTATCATAGACATGCTCTAAATCACTGTAGGAAACACTTGCTCATATTGACCATGTTCTTTAGAGCTGAACAAGCACTTGAGTGATAAGAAATATGCTCAGAGTTATCCCATTAAAAATATTTGATAAGGTCAATCATGTAATCAGATTTCAGTAAATATTTTCTGATACTATCACTGATATAAATAAAAGTTTCAGTGACAAAATGCTTTCAGAGGAAGAGATTTTATTCTTGTCCAAAATGTTAATTATATAGAAAACAATGAATTATTTTCTTGTCTTTTGAATCACATAGAGCAAGATATTTTTACATGCATGTGTCTTAGTGTTTATTTCTAAAGCTTCCATGAAAGTTTTAAATCTGAAGATTGAAAGCAGTATCTTTACTTGCATAAACACCAAAATACTGCAAATTGAGAACAGCAGTACTTACAATAAACAGATTAAATGAGGTTTGGGTTTTAAATACTTTAGTTAGATCACATTAGTCCTAGTAGTATTGACTGTTATTTGTACTTTGATACTATTCTTGATACCTCCAACCAAATCGTCTTTACTCCGATTAGTTATTACTTTAATCCACAATAAAAATAATTTTTAAAAAGAAATTAAGATTTCCTGGTCCTCTTTAAAAATAATAATAATAAAAAAATTAAAAAATCGTAACAAATATGTTATTTTTAATTCACTCTAATTCCACATTAAAATGCCATAGGGTGTGTTGTAGCAGTCAGAGTGCTGTCAATAATCAAGTATCAGGTAGTTGAGTTGAACTGTGTAGAACATGGATGCTCATGTGAGTTCAGACATATATTTTGGAACAACAGATAATTGAGAGATTTCATGAAACCTCATGAATGTTCCAGTAATTCCTGGTTTGACTTAATAAGGCGGTATAGCTCAGTTTAGATAAAAACAATGATACTCTACTGAACTAATACTTGATTTATTATTGATTGTTTTCATTCCATGACTACCTAACTTCTAGAAAGGTTTGATTCACTCTCCTATAATTATTCCTTACCATACAGTTTCCAAGCCTAGGTGTAAAATAATTAATAATTAATTTATTATTTTTTTTAAATAATAATAATTAATAATCTTCAACAAACTATACTACAGTTCCAGAAAGGAAAGTTTTTATTCTCCCAGCTGTCTTTGCTGATGTATCTTGCCAAATAGATGAGTTTGAGACATCCGTTCCCTCATACGCAAGAAATAATCTGTCCAAGGGAATTCAGAGTGCCTGTATGAGATGTGATGCCCGTCTTTTCATATATAAATGACCTTGTTAACACAGTTCCCTATTCTGACAAAAATACGTAAATCCATACACAAGATAATGCCTGTCTTTTCTTCAAGGAGATAATATTATTTTAAAACAAGCAAACCCAGAACAACCCCAAACCTGTTACATTTACCAGTGGAAATAAACCAAGGGAAGAAAATTATCTGTATATTAATACTCAAATCTGAATTCTTCCTGTTCCTGCAATCATATCTTTGGATATGTTCAATTTACCTATAACTGATCAATTATTTCCCTTTTATTGGTTACTATCAGTTATAATTTCATTATGTACATTAATGTAGTGAAGCAAAAATGTTTTTACATGTCTTGTTCAAGTTGTTCATGACTATAAGGCTTTGCAGAAAGCCCAAAATTAACTGCATACCAGTAGCGATAGTTACTCTGAATTAGAACAAATTCAGCATGATTTTTGTTCTTATCAGAAGATGGAAAAACATCAGCTGCATTGGTTATGCCTTATGCCTCTACAAATGCATCAGAAAGCAATACGTATTTGGTCAGGAAAAGATTAGCTATGTTCACTTATCATGATATTGCTAATATATGCAAGGCTTCATGGAAGAAGAATTTTGCCCCTCATAAATGAAATAGTTCAGCTTTTTTTCTTTGACAAGGCAATAAGCCCCTTGTAAAATAGTGTTTTCAACAAGCAGTTTAAAAACATGTAAAGTGAGTCATAAAAAAGTAGCAAATCCAACAGCATGCACTTACCTTGTGTTGCAACATACTCATTTAGGGTTCAAAGCAAAACCCCTGAAAGTCACACCATTTGTCCCTTGGTTTTGCTAGGGTAAAGAAGTCCATCCAGAATCGATGCAGAAAGGAAAGTGAGATGTATACATTAGCCTGCAGGGATATCGTGTCCAAATTATACACTGCACAGGCTGGACATAAGTACAGGTCTTATTAGCAACAGACCATTGCTCTATTTCTGAGCATGAGTTGTCTTTTTTGTGTGTGTGTGGTTTTTGGGTTTTTTTTTTTTTTTTGGCTTATTCTGTGAGAAGTGGTTTTTCTAACAACAAAACTTGTGCGTTATATTAGATGAAATTAAAGTGTATTACTTTTTGCAGTAGTTAAAGTTACGTATCTGTATCTAAGATACTAATGAGGTAAAACATGTTAAATTTATTTTAAAATGGAAAATTAAATAGCAACGAGAATGAAAATAAAATATTGATTTCCCAGAGGTAGAAGAGAAGGTGATGCTGCCTTTCTATCCTACTGAAGGGGTTTCCCCTTAGCAGCGGACCCAGGGACTGAGTACCTTGGTGTAGCTTTCTGCCGTACTATTTTTGTCCCATGCCTCAGCATCATTCAGATTACCTGGACTTCATCTGAAAAGCAGAACAAAAGAGCACAGAAAAGCTATCACTTAGTTTTTTAACAGTACTCTTATTAAGCTGTAATAGCTTATGAAGGAATTTATTTTGGATTATAAAAGTATTTCTATACCATATCAGAACTAATAATTTAGCAAGACTAACTGAAACACTACTGACTAACATTCATTCCTTTTAGATGGGAGGCTGAAGACCTGGGTTTATGGTGTAGCTGCTGGTGCATTTGTTTTACTCATCTTTATTGTTTCTATGATCTATCTAGCCTGGTGAGTTCTTTAATTATTTACCAACAAGCAGTCCCTTGCAGACTGTAATAACGCAAGCATTTATATTTGCAGCTTTAGGAGCTTCGGGGACTTCTTCTGTAAACTGTAATGTTTAAATTTCTATATACTTTTGTCCAAACTGAGGTTCATGGGCTCTGGTTGTAGCCCAGATGATAGATAAACTGATAGACTGTCTTGAGATCAGGAGAACTTCTTGCAAATATGGCATATCTCAGTGGATGGTTTATTTTCACTTAGTTTATCTCTGTTGAGAATGACTGTACTCTGTCCATGGTAATTTCATTGCAGCTGTATCACAAAACGCAAAGAGAAGTATCAAAAAGGAAATTTAATTGTCAGGCAAGTCTGATTTGGTATTTGGTGGGATATAGAGAAATACAACTAAGATAAGGCTTGAGGTTTTCTCATGTGTTTTCATACATGATATATATATATACTGTATGAAAAAAGAGAAGATTTTTGCAAAAAAGTAATTTTCGAGAGTGTTCTCCCTGAAGTTAATTGGATCCTGCTTGGAATTTCTGAACCACATGACTGTGAAGGTAGAAGATGAGGGAAGTATGGTCTTAGACATCAAGATCTTGGCTGCACTGTATAAGTCAACATTTGGGTGGCTTCTGGATTTGTTTATTTTTTTAGTAAAACTTTCTCCAAAATCTCACTTATGTGTAGGTAAGAAAGAAAATATTTTCTGAAAGAAAGAAAATCCATTAGCTTTTAACTTCACTGCAAATTCTTCATACTGTGGTCGCTGCAAGCCCCCGTAACAGCTGTTTTGGGAACAAAGATATTGGTTTGGGCAGCCTGATTGACATATCCAATAAAAGTTTATTGGACAACAGAATGCAGGGGCCTGATTTAAATGAATGCTTATAATATAGTCAAAAAGAAGGCAAAAACTAAGGCTCATATATTTTAATTGAAGATAAAATACATGAACATACATTTTTATTTGGCTTAAACATTTTTTTAAAGCTATAGCACATGGATTGGAAACACTGCTGGATTAAAATTTAAGTCAAGGATGGATAGAAAATGTTTATGGCTAGCAACCACATCCATGATACTTAAGACTGGTTTGGTTTTAACATCTGGAATTAACTTTAGTTACTCCAGAAAGTATGAGATAAAACTAACCACAAGATGGAACTTTAATGTGGAAACCCCCAATATGTCAAGAGAAGATTTGAGTCACAAAATTTAAAAGAACCTGATTGATTGCTCCATTGATACACAACCAAATATCTCACTGTAGCCTAAGGGCTTTTCTGAAAAATGACTGATCTTTTATGATTATGTGCCAAAAATTTCATCAAGTCACATCAGTACCGTAACAGCCTGTTTCTGAACAACTGAACTTTGAATTAGGTGTTGCTTTGGGTTGATAAAGTGATAATTAATGAGCCACATGAAGGTTTTGAGTGCGTAGCTTTTACAAATGATCAACCAAATGTATTATCTTAATACGACACAGTCATCTTTCATTTAAGAATGAAATCCGTCATCGCTGTTATCAGTTTCTTGTTCTATTTACAAATTATCTTATTGTTTCAGCAAAAAGCCAAAGAAGCCCCAGAGAAGGCAGAACAACCGGCTGAAACCTTTAACCTTGGCTTATGATGGAGATGCAGATATGTAAAATATAACTTCTCATGGTGACAAATGGAGTCTTAATTATTGGATTGAAATCAGAAGGTATCCAAAGCCACAGGGATTTTATATGGAGTGGATTTAAGTGTTTTGACTTTCTTTTTTGTAACTGCACTGTAGATAAAGATGGATGGATTTCATAATGCCTATGGATATTCAAGGCATTACTGCTTTACTTTAGACCATCAACACTGAGAAATCTGGCAGAATCAATGTAATAGACACTACAATTGGAGCTATTTGTGGTTTTTCCTCAATCTTACAAGCTATAAGCACCACTTCTGTCTCCAGAATACTGTAACTGATGTTGTATTAACAGTTGAAAGCCCCTGCAACATTAACCAAGTATAATCAGTACGCATGAAGAGTTTGTACCAAGAGTTTGTATGACTCTTTATATTCAAGCAGAGCGCATATACTCAGTTGAAGAATATGTATTACTCTATCAGATTATATACTTGTTAAAGAGCAATTTAGTACTTATTACATTAACTTTTAACTGAGATTAACCCATGAGCAAGTTCAACAGTTTGGCAGTTGATGACAACTTGTGTTAACCTGCATTTCAGAGGGCAATGACTCACTTGCAAAATTCTGCCCTGTTACCACTCCAAAATATAAAGGCCTCATAAACACATCCAGAAAGGAGGCATTCTCAGATTCAATATTTTCTAGCGGTTGCTGTCTGGAAAAAGAATACCCACTGTAAATGTTACTACAATACGTTTCTACTTTCTCTGACTCAAACTGTTGCCTGCATCTTTTTGCTACATGTAAGGCAATTTTTTGCACTATATTAGTGCAGCATGATATGCACTTAACTAGTATTGCCATAGTAACCGCCTCTTTTCAGAAGGGATGATGATGTATCTTGTGCAAGGAGTGTCAAGTAGACAGGTCTTGAATCCTGAAGAGAGCAGCGTTCAGTTTGGACTGCGACTGGATGGAATCGGCTAATGACATGTACTGTACACACCGATCCTCCTCACAGTGGCCATTTGTGGTCTATATCATGGCAGTAATACAAGTGTCTAGTTTCTTGCCCTATCTACCTATACAAGTATAGATTGTCCTGCTGGTTTCTAATTGTACTTTGAAGGCTGTTTATGACTAGATAGATTTTTTATATTTGTTAACTTTGTTAGAAAAAAAAAAGAAAAGAAAAAGAAAAGTGATTGCCCTCTAATCTTGAGTGATATTGTCTAAAAAGGTATTTTGATTGTTTGTTAGCTGAAAGAAAAAGGTTTTGCTTTTCTTTTTTTTCCTTCCACTAATGAGAGCATTTTCACTGTTGCTGACAGTGCAATATTCAGAGCCCTTTTTATCTTTTCTAATTAGGATAATTGGATAGACTCTTTTAATTATTCAGTTAAATTCTTGAGTGTACTGGCAAGTAAACAATAGTAGTTCTGCCATTTTAATTACCGTAACTTTTTAAAGATTTCTGGCAGAATAAAAGCTCACTGTTAACCTCTTCCATGCTTATGGCTTTTCAGTGTTGTGCTTCTGACATCAAGCTCATTGACTTGCCACTGTATCTACATGCCTGTTACGCATTCTTGACCTGAGAAGAATAATTCTCGTAAAATGGCTTCGATGTGTAGTCTGAAGCAAACATACAACTGACTGTGCCACTACTAAGCAATACCATTACAAAATTTTATCAGGCAACCTGTCAAAAATACTTGTTATATAAAACTCAGTATTAGATTCTCAGGTCTTTTCTATAACCTAAACCATTTCTGCCTACTCATCACACTATTTACTCAAGAAGCACCCATTTTTGCATGTTGAATAAAATTGCAGCTTTGCAAACTTTGGCCCAGATTCACTGAAATCAGTGACAACTCTCGGTGACATCAGAGGATGACATCAGTCCTTAAAAAATACCTATGATGTTCCATATAGAACAGTTCTTGGAACCAGTGTGCATTTTCTGCAATCCAAGCAAAAATGATCCAACTTTTAGCTAGCTTACATTACCAACGTGGAATTACTGCATTAAAAAAAATAAATAAAATCTTATTGCCACTGCGTAAGTATTCTCCTTAATGGGAATGGTAAGCAGAGAGGAATGATAGTAACAATCTTTTATGCATGTTTATTTTCTCATTTTATACCTTGATCCACAGCTGGTGAAGTGCCATGGCCCCCTACCTCAACAGTAGTTCATTCATACATGTATTGCAGAACTAGGGGCTTCAGTCTTGCATTTCTCGGTGAAGATACATAGGAAAGAAAGGAAGGAAGGAAGGAAGGAAGGAAGGAAGGAAGGAAGGAAGGAAGGAAGGAAGGAAGGAAGGAAGGAAGGAAGGAAGGAAGGAAGGAAGGAAGGAAGGAAGGAAGGAAGGAAGGAAGGAAGGAAGGAAGGAAGGAAGGAAGGGAAAAAATAATAATTAAAAAAAAAAAATACAACACTTAAACCAAATCTCAATATATTTAATTAAGTTAGAATTCCTGGGTAAGAAATAAGAAAAGCCTAATTGATTACTATCTTATCAAGCATACAAAAAAAAAACAAGATGGAAAAGTTATAAAGTTTTAAAGAACAGTAAATGTGTGAAAACACAAAGCTTAATCATGATTTTTCTACTTAAAAAGTCTGATTCTTTGTTATCAAATGGGATTGGACCAATAGGGAATTGAGAGAACAGGGTTTCTTTCAGTGGCAGTGAGTCATCTTTATTTAGTATGCTGGCTGATCATAGCAGGAGCTGTTGCCTAGTTCTTACCTTGAAGATTTCTATGCCCTAAATCTAAGAAGTTAGTTAAAAACATGAAGCTAAAGGTATGCCATCTCCTGTTTCTTACCATAAAGTATTTACAACTGAAGAAAGGGGGACTGTTTATTTAAGTATGTTTGGCCTTTGCAATCCACACAAGTATTTTAGCATGTTAATACATGTTTTATTGGGTCAGTGAATTTTGCTGATGCACATCTGCATCATACTAGTGCTGCATTCAAAATCCAGAGTGCATTTCTTATTTTTACTTTTTACAAACAAAGTGCACAAAAATGTGAAGCCAAAATGGCTTCCCTCTTTATCAAGAAAAAAAAAAAAAAAATTAGTCTATAAGGAGGGCTGAAATAATGTTATGTTAAGCTAAATGTTGCAAAGGTGACTAAGCCCTTTAACATTGACACAGAAATAATAAGTGAATTATCAGTACGGAATGAAAAGCAATTTACTTTAAAAATCAGAGTGCTTCTAACAAATCCAGTGCCTAAAGCAGCCACTACTGTAGATTGTTAGATTGTGAAAGTAAAGTGATCAAATAAACCGTTCAGAAAATAGCAAAGTAGACATTTTCCTGTTGATGTGGTGGTTTGTGTTTTCCTTTTTAAATCTGTAGTTTCTAGATTACTGTGTCTGCTTTGAGTCCTGGACTAGTTCCTTTTTGACGCTTTGTTGCGACTGCACAAGCTTGTTTATATTTAGCATAAAGCATCCATTTTGAAACTCCCTTTCACCTGCCAAAATGTAATAAAGTTTGTTTTCCAATATTACAATCTGAAGAGACCAATTTAAAAACTCTGTGTATAAATCACTGTAAAATATACCTTGAATTAAATGGAAATTGTCTTTTAACCTTTATGTAAATTGTGCTCACCCAAAGTTAAGAGTTTATTTTGCCTAACTTAATTTACTTGAATATTTATTTTGTAGAACAAGGAGGCAGCTGCGTCTGAGGAATGTTTACCTTTTTTTTTTTTTTGTTAATGTTAATTTGTAAATTGTGTAATGCATTTTTATTTTTTAAATTATGTATATTTCTTTTTTTAAAAGCACAAAATGTTTACGTACAACTTCTGCAAACTTGTGTATATTGTCACTAAGCTTTATTCAGTTAATACAGATGACATGAAAATGTAACAAGTCTTACATTTTCATCTGGGTTATTTTTACATAACTGATGTATTGCTGACAATAAATATAAACACAAAATCATTTCATGTCTTTTTCTAACTGATGAAGTATAGTCTTCTGCGATAGAGCAACAATAAAAACCAGGTCCCTGAAATATGAGCACCCTTTAAATAGTCTCCTTTTTTTTTTTTTTTGTTGGTAAGAAATTAGTACACGTTCTTATTTTTAAATATCATTCTCTTAAAAAATAAATACTTTCTGACATACATACAGTCAAAACCTGTTCTTGCAGTCTTGTTGACATAAGAGTTTACAATGCATATTTACTTGATCAACAAATATCTAATAAGTCATTTGTATTTTAAATTTTCTTACTTTGTTGCCATTTTTACGTCAGGAAAAACAACCTGTGTGTGGAGGATAAGGAGTGAATCTACATTTCACTGAGAAAAACTTAACTGAAAGTTCATTTCAATTAAGCTGAATCTGTCCCTGTCCCTACAAGAAAAAGAACAGATAACAAACCCCCCCCCCCCCCCCCCCCCAAATGAACAAACATGCTCAATGCTCTCAATAACTTTGTCAGTTATCTCCCAGTGTGGAATAGCCAGTATCAAATTCAAACTTTTTTTTTTTTTTTTTTTTTTTCAATCAGGAATTTGTGGTTGATTAACTAGGGAGAAAAAAAAAAGTAAATTCAGTTTTCTACTAATTGTTCAAATTCTGTCTCATGTGTTCTCCAAATTATCTTTTGTCGTGTAAATTTCTGCAGCATATATTTACATACCAGTCCAATTTTATTAATTACCTCTCCAGTGATCCTTCACTGTTTACCCTTAACAAGTCTCAACCCAACTTCAAGAGCACACAACTCTAATTTTAGAGACATTTCAGAATTTTCAGAAGTTCCTCTTATCTATGTTATTTATTTTCTTTTTCTGGAATCTACAGTAAAATAGAAATGTTAAACTTGTTTTTTCCATATGCAATTTAATTGATGAAGATTTTAGATAATACAAAGCTGTTCAATCCAGTACAGACAGAATTCTACAAACAGTTTAGAAAGATACTTGGAAGAACAAAAGTAAAATTCTCATTTCAAGCCTGTGGAAGAGAATTACCTACTACGAAAATCATAAATTCCTTACATTCAGTAAAGAAAACTTGCAAATTTGTTGCAAGACTAGTTCTAGAGTAATGGCTTAAATATTTATTTAAAAAATATTAGAAGAATATAATTTTAATTATACAAGTATAACGAAAGGAAACGAATCAAGAGCTAAATCAGGAAACTTAGATAGGCATTGTGCATATTTTAGCCTTCTACTAAAGTAAAGATCTATGGTAATGATTTTAGGAATTTGTCTTACTGGAATAGGACTGAGCTGAAGCAGACATTCAGGATCTGTTTGGCATCGCTAATAGTAATTTGGCTAAGTAAAGATTATTTCTGCATCTTCTGGCTGTTTGCTTTGACACACCAAAGCTGAACTGAGTATCCAAATAGCAGCTAATGAACAGGCAGATGAAACAACAATTTGAATTTTGGGGGCAGGAGGAGAAGGGCTTTTGTTGAGCCTTTGTCTTTCCTTAACTGTTTATGGTTTAGCAGAGGGAGCATGTGATTTGTTTTGCTCGTGCTCATTTGGGCAGTATATCTGGCCATGCAGAGTGATGTTCTCTAGTGACATGCTGGTGAAGAATCTCCTATATGCCCGCAGAAATTTGCATTTTTCCTATGTCTTGGTTTGATCTAAAAGGTGAGAGGCATAGTGAGGCAAACCTTCAGCTATGTTTGGCAGATGTCTAGTGTTCTTAGTTTTTGTCCTTTTGTGCTCTGCTGTCCAGCAACTTTGCACTGGGAGATGGTTTATTCTCACAAAAGCACTGTGCTCTATGAGTGGCATGGCATTAATAGTAGTCTGCTGGTAGCCAGGCATAGCTGTACTTCAAGTACACCGTGTCAGCCACATGTGTAAGGCATTTCTGCTATTAATTCTCTGAGCTGCCTTGATAAGTTGATACTGTTAGATGCTGCCACCTCCTACTTGGCCCTGCTGGGGACATTGTGATTAAGGACCTTGAGGCATCAGAAGTTTCTGGTGAACAACATGCCTAACCATGCAGACCTCTACCACAAAGGCTGGCAGCAAGAGAGGCAACTGCACACGTCTTGCTTGAACTGTGGAGCTCAGAACAGGACACAGTACTCCAGAACTGGCCTCAACAGGGCAGTGTAGAAGGGGAAGGATCGCCTCCCTTGACCTTCTGGCTACACCCTTTTTAATGTACCCCAGGTCATTCCTATTCTTGACAAAGTAAGTTGGAGCTAGACTTCCTGAAATTGCTTCAATAATTTCACTTCAAATGCACCCTCAGAATAATGTTTTGGCCTGCAAAGTGAAGTGTTACATAATATACATTGCTTCCACATTCACAATCCAATTTACTTTGGAGTGTAAAAGCAAGAACTCAGCCATGAGTGCTCTTGTATCTAAGCACTCTTAATCACTCAGTGCCTTTTCTTTCTGAACATAGCTCTCTGTGGGATTCCTGAGCACAGGACTGCTTAGAGGAGACTGCAAGGACTAGGTGGCACTTACCCTTTCATAGTCTTGGCAGGTGTTTGTCATGGGTCCAGCATGGAGCCTGTGTGCTATGATATTGACACTTCACTGCTTCCTAAAAATCTCAGCTGTCCTGGCTTTTGCTGCTAAATGGTGAATGGTTCTGGCATTCATCATTTAGCAATAGTTAATGCTTTCCTGCTGGATATTTGAATGTCCATATTTAGTACAGTTTCTTTTCACATATCTTGTAATGGTCCTTGCAGCTGTCCCTGAAGTGGTTAGCCATCTGTGAGTTGCAGTATTTTTCATAGTCCTCATCTCAGTAGGGGGTTTTTAAGATTGAAATGGATGGATTTCCTGTTTGAAAAAGTAGGATCTTTTTTTTTCTGTGAAAAGTACTTCAGACTGCACAAATGCTAGTAACAGATTTGTCAGTCTTACTGCTTGTTAGCAGTTTCAGTGGTGGTATCCATTACAGAGATTCTCTTTCCTTAATCATATGGTGACAATGACCAGAGTTAGAACCATCCTAGCAAACTTCTCAGATATATTTCCCATTCATACCACAGAAACTACTTACTCACTTACAAGGTGCTGATGATTGTCATTACCAAACCACAGCAACTATTACACAGGTTTGAAACTAACCACTTCAGCTGTGAAGGCCAAGTTAGATTTTCGGCAGCCTTATATTTGCAGTCATCACTTGAGGGCATATGGGGTAGTGACATATAGTGTGGGTAAGAAAAAAGCCCTTCACTTTGTCACTGTAATGAAGTTAAAACTTAGTTATATGATCATCATAATCCATGGCATTGTCTACTGCTATTTTCTACAGTCAAAGAAATAATATTTTAAACTGTTCAAGACTGAGTCTGTTTAGTTATTATTATGTGTTCATGCATTCACAACTCCTTTCACTTCTGAGTGAAAATCAAAGTTTAGTACTCGTCCATTTGAGGAGTTAGTGGCTCACTTCTTATGCATTTTAATTTTTAGCAGGTTGTATTCAGAACATAGTCCTGAAGTATATTAGAACTATATTCTGGAATAGGAACAGTGAAATGAATTCGTTCTTGTTTATTTCCAAAAATACCTTTTCTAGTGTCATTATATTTCTTACAAATGGCACTACTTCTCAGTGAATATCAGATCAAGTTTGCTACTTTGCAAATGAAAATTGACAAAAATAGTTACATTATAGTCATATGCAGTCACAAAATCAGTCCTGTGTTTGAAAGTAAGCCTTATTTTTAATCCTTTCCTTAATAACTGCAAAAACAAACCTCTCTTCTTAACTGCACATTGAAAGCTGTGACTTGAATCTCAGCTTTTAGTTCTTCTCTGTGATGTTCACTGAGATGCATACATGGAAATAGAGATGTAATTTGAACCTGTGACCAGATTTAGTTAAGAGATCTGTGAATGCATGTTTACAGTTTGGTGGTTGCATATTTTTGACAGGTTATGGTTTATGGACTGCCTAATGAAGTCTTACAAAACCTCTCCCAGACAAATCCCAAACTTATTTACTCAACTTGCACCCACAGAAAGAATATACAATCTGTCACAGAAAAATGAAGGATGACAAGTCTTGTATTGTGTCTTGCTTTCATACCATAGATCTGTTTTCCTTAACAGCTCTCTTCCTGTGTCCCCATTATGTCTAGTTGCTTGAAAAAACAGCAGGTTTTAAAACCTACCTGGAATTTTTCTGATTTTCCACTGGTTGCTGTCAAAGCCTTAATTTTCTTTTGATGTGTCTTCCCACTCTTAAGATCATGGTTGAAGAGCAGTAGCTTGTAAGATGACATCTTACAATTACCTGACGGCATGCTATCAAATACAGAAATACGCATATTTAAAATGCGGGTTTTTTTAGGCTGACGTAATTTTCTCCCTCTTTATTCAATCAAATCTGCACTTACATGTTTGGAAATCTTGAGGATACATAATTCTACATTTTTAAGGTTCAACCACATCATTTTACTGCTGTTATATTAATCTTTTTCTCTCCTGTTTGCTTTTTATACTTGCTTTGCATTGATTTTCATTGTAAATTCATAGTAAGGGCTGTTTCTTCTGTTTGTACACTTTCAGCACAATAGAGAGCATTCTCTTTGGAAACCTAACAACTGTGATATGAAAATAAATATTGATTGACAGCACACACTCAATATCTATTATTTTTCCAATATGTCTGGGTTGAAAGCTTGGTGAATTAGCTTTCAGGTGCTATCTATTTGTGAAGTCCTTGAAGAAATAGTCAAGTGAAGAATTTCCACCAAAGTTTCTGTCCCCGTGAATGTTCCCATAGCACGAATATTTGTATTCAAATTTCTTGTTACTGAATGTATTATATTACCTTAAACACATGTTAATGATCTGGCCTTTATTATTTTTCTATTGATTATACCAACAACTTGAAATTGTAAGTAGTAGAGATGATCTCAAGTTATTTTTAAAACAATATTTCTGAGGTGCATATCATCCTACACATGGTAATACATTGCTTACTTCAGGTAAATATTCCTTACCTAAGGTCAGGACAGGAATCTCCACATGTGTATTTCAAATTTGATTTCATTTATAGCACTAATATTCCACAAAAGGTCAGATAGATATTTTCATTATTTAAATTTATTTGAATCAAGATAAAGTAAGTCTAAAACACTCCAGCTACTCACCACTGAAGAACAATAATTCTGAGTCATAGATTTTCTCTGTTTGAACTAGAGAGCTGAACTTGCATCTCCAGGACGCTGAGGAAGACTTACACCCCTCTCCCCTTCACTGGCTTCTTCTGAAAGGACCAGCTCTTGCTAAAATCATTATCTTCAAACAGGGGCACAGAGATAGATAGTTAAGACTAGTTCTTAGCCCCAAACCATGAAGTACTTGTTATTAATACTGTCCCTGTGATCCACTAACAAAGAACCAACATCCCATAAAAGCATGACTTCTAAGATGGTCCAAACCTGAGAGAAAACAGTTTATCTGACTAAATGGTACCTGTTATTTTAAGGATTACATTGCTGCCTTCTTCAGTGCTCTGTTTTTTCAGTCTACAAGTATGAAGAGCTCTGCTGTTTCATTTTAAGAGTGGAAATTTGTGACACAAGGTTTCGCTCAGCAAAGGAAAGAAAAAAAAAATAATAATTAGCTGGCAGTTTTGTGACTGCCTGAAGTTGAATTTAATGAACTGCAGAAAAAGCTTTCTGCAACATTAGAACAGCAGCTGGAGCTTAGCTTTACATGTCTGCTTTAAATGGCCTCCACTTACTAGTTGATGAGCAAAACATTAGTAGCAGCCTTTTGTTTAGTTTTACAGGAACATAAAGTAAGCTCTGCCAGCTAAAGCAAAAAGTTACTTCTCTAGCTTGCTCTCCACTCAATAATAGTGCCAGAGAAGCTGTGGCAAAAGTCTAATTCCTCAAAATTGTAAATGGGCCTTTTCAGAAAGGGAAAATATTACCTGCATTACAAACTACTGTGCATCACCCCTGTTAATGCTTTCTCAAAATGAAGTGTCATTTTCAGTACAAGACTTCTGTCTGCCACCTTACGTTAATGAAATGGCAATGCAATTTGTTCCTCCAGAATACTTCATGGCCCTCACCAAAAAGCCTGGCCACGATTTATTACAGCTGTATTTATATTTAGCAACTTGGTATAGCATATAAAAATTTCTGCTATTAAGGGTTTATGTAGCTATACTAATACTACAGAGATAAGAAAACTAAATGTGATTGATAGAAGCATTGTTTTATTTCCATTGTTTACAGCTTTTAAGTCTTACTTTAGTAGCTGGTAATTACCATGCAAAAGATCTACATTAATGATATTAAGCTATGTGTATAAGAAGAAAAACATCTTCAGTAAGACTGATAATTTCTCCAGCAGATTCTCTGTACTTTAGCTGTACACTAAATTGCATTCACAAAGGGGGAAAAAAAATGTGTGGTTTTCTTTTTTAAAAAAATAAAAACAACACCAACCTCTAACTCACTGTGTGCACATTTAAATCTTTCCATTCTCACTGCTTTTCAAAGGAAATATCTTCACTTCACCACACAGTCCTTAAGATCAGCAAAGGGAATTTGTTCACTCTACATTCACTTGCTCAGTGAAAGCTTTGCACAGCCTGTTGCATTTTTTCATATTTCTTTAGCCCTTCTAAAAAACAAACAACAAAAAAATGAAAACATCTCCTTTCGTCTTGCTGCCAATATTGTACAAGCTAGGCCTTCAGACACATGTCCGTACCCATCTTTCTAACTCTCACATCCTGGAAGTCTTTTGACCCAGCTGAACCACCCACTAAGAAGAGCATTAGCAGAGGAGCACAAAAGTTGAATTAGCAGGAACAGAATCATATGTCTAAAGTTAATTAGTTTTGATTGTCTTTCTTTTTGTAGTACAGCTACAGTTTTACATAATAGAAGCAAAAAGTTCCATGACTCTAACATGATAATGTAGTAGAGATAAAGACAGGCCTGGTACAATAGCACAGCCCCTGAGCAGTGAAGACAGGATGCAGAGAAATGGTCTGTGAGTGGGGGTTGCTGAAAGAAAGGGGCAGAGGGTGGCGCTGGAGGCCCCACAACTGTAAGAAACTCAACTACAGGCAGTTAAAGAAATGAAGACCTGGAGCTGGACAGAACTGGTTTTAGGGGTAAAACAGAGAACAAACAAGTAATAATTTATGTAAAAGACATTGTATATAGAAAATTAAGGTGTAATTAGCAAAGGCATAAAAGTGTGTTGGCAGACATAAAATTGACCCCGAGGCAAGCCTGCTGTGAAATAAAGAAGCTATAACATGAACATCATATTCCTCACAGCAAATGGCTCCAGCTGCTGATCATCATCACTAATACGACCTCTCCATTACCACCCGCCTCTCCACCACACACACGATTATTGACACAAGCGTGAAACCACCAAGCTCAGCAATGAAGAAATGGGCATAACACTAGAGAAGGGAGCAGGAGACAACGAGTCTGTATAACATTCTTAAATGGTTAGATCTGGAGTACTAAGAGTCAAGCAGCTTCAAATTCAGTTATATTAACAATAAGATTTTGGCTTTACTTAGTTAAAAGGTGTGCATCTTCTTTTCCCATGGGGAAGTTTTGAGTCTAACTCAGCTGCAGCAGCAAAGAGATTTCTCAGGCAGTGGGATGAGAGCAAGGAATATGTAAAGTCTTCAAACATTTTTAAGTTGATGTACACCAATATGCTTTCTTGGCATATCAAATTTAAATAAGAAACAGAAAAGCATGAGAAATAGAAATGTTCTGGCTCCAAGTCATTAGAGAAAAGTGTAAAAGGAAAGCGCGAGTGTCATTACCTGAGGGACACATCTTGCTATATTTAATGGAAAAATTCAAGATAGATAGTTTAATTTGGAATAGAAACAAAAATTTAGAAATTACCAAATCTGGGCTATGTGTAAGAAATGTGATGACAGAAAAAAAAGAAGAAAAAGTGGTTAGTGTTGAAATGTGATGTAGGAAATACTTATAATGTGCATTGCCATAAGCAAGGCTTTTATCTGTATTGAGATAGCAGATGATGTGTCTCAGCTGAACTAATACACTAATCATCCAGAAAAATTTTCAATAAAAATGCAGAATTTGCTAATGCTACAGAAAACAAAACAAAACAAAACAAAACAAAAAACAAAACAAACAAACAAAAAAACACCTGAGCAGATGTGGGAAAGAAACCTATGGGCTGGTTGCTGAAAGTAGTAACATTCTGAACAACTGGAACAAAAAATGCCTGGAGTGAACTAAAGAGTGACTGAGGGTCACTGTAATACTGCAAGATAGCAGTGGGGAACAAATAAGAATAAGAAAAAATATGTCATAAAGCAATGAGCCACAGCAAGATCTGATATTATAAAAGACATAAAGCATGTGCTTCCCTTGGGGAAGTTTCCCTCCCCCAGGAGCAAAGCAGAATTATTTCAAAATAACTTACAACTGCAATGGTAAATAGTCAAACACAGCCTTGAAGTACAGAATCAAAGAACTGGTGAAGACAAGGATATCATAAGCAAAGAATGACTTACTTAGTAGTAATATATAAGAGACTCTTCTTAGGAAATAGCTAACAAGCGAGAAATGTGAAACAGCTGTTTGAAGAACTAAAAATGCTAGTTTTTATAACATCCAGGAGAATTGCTTATGTGTTCAGTCAAGCCAAGTATTCTACGCAGGACTTGCTGGGTGAGCAGCTGTATGTCAGCCTCTGTATCTAGCAGGTATAGGTGGCTTTTTCTTCCGTGGAGACCAACTTGCTTTTGAATTTATGTTATCTCCTAGCATCCGCTGCTCTTCTAATGGTTCCAGCATGCACGAGTATGAACCAAGATATGTCTACAGAGGACACCTTTGCTGTATGTTTATAAAAGATGAAAAGCAGAAGCCCCTGACTTTGCCTTCCTCATAGTACGATTTTTCCTTGGGTGTCAAGGGTAGCTTGCATGCAGATGAAATGTGCCAGCCCACCAGCAGCGTGGTGAAAAGAATCTTCTGCGCTAAAGACAGCTGAACAGCAGTCTTTTGAAAGAAGGATCTGAAGGAATGAGAAATAAGAGCAGAAGTAAATTCCAGTACATTCAAATGTTCAGTCTATATTGAGAACAAGGCAAGCAAAAACATGCAACAGAAGTGCATGAAAACAAAAAAAGCTTTTGACATATGGGTGAGGCATACAGCCTTTAAAAAACACCAGGACAAGAAAGCTTCTGTATAAATATCTTTGATTTCTAAGACTAAAGCATGCTCTTTCCAGGAAAGTAGCATAAAAGTCTCGTCTGGTGAATCATTCACAACAAAATGCCTGTAGCAGAGGAACATAGCCTGAGACAGGCAGTGCTGCTAGCTAGGAAAAGCGCTCAAGCCTCCATTGTTAGGCAGTGCTACACTGTTGAGAAAGATGTGCAAAATTTACCATTATAAAAGCATTTTTCAGTTACTTCTATCACTTTTTTTTCCCCATTTATCCCTTAGAGACTTCTTAAACCACTGGAAGATGAATTCCCCCAGGATTTCTTTGGCACGGCACATCAAGGAAGCAGAAGAAGGTTAAGAGAATTATGGATAAGAGGAAAGATAAATCTGGGGGGATGAGGATAAAAATTGAGAAGCAGAAACAGAGAAAAGATTTGTAATGATCAATTATTGATAACATTTAGGGCGTAATTCTAGACAGTTTTACATCTAACCAATTGTCAGATTCTCAAATGACCATAGAGGTCAGTTTCTTTCATATGCTATTCCTCTAATGAAAACATCATTATTCAGTATGTAAAACAGACCTAAAATAGTGAAAGTACAACTTGATGATGTTATAACATCAGCTGTAGATTTTTAGGTGCTGAAATGAAATAGGATTGAAAAATAACTATATTCCACCAGTGAGCTTCGTTTGTACAAGATTTGCTTCCTGCAAGATAAACGCTATCCAAGTTGGCATCACCACATCAGTATATCAAATTAAACTGACTTTTTAAATGAGCTTCTAATTTGTTGGCTGAAAGAAGAAAGTAAAATGGCATGATCTGCCACATAATATTTCCCTTGTTGCCAGTCTACATCCAAGCAATTTTACCTCATGGCATATACTGCCATGTTACGATGACTTAATAGTAGCTTATCTGAATTAGCTCGATTTTCCTGGCATTGTCTAGACTATAATTAGAACAGGCTATTTCACGCACTGTACTCTGGTTTTATAACAAACATATGTGAGACATCTGGGATGGGGAATCCAATGCATTAGTAAGTAAGCTAACAAATTCAGACAACATGTTGTAAGTTTTCCAGTCTTGGCCTTTATCTTCATTTAACAGGGCAATGTAAATTTTCCTGGAGACTTCAGAAGAAGAGTGTGTAGCTACATCTGAATGACACGCTATAATGTAATGGAAAGCCCAGCAGCATTACCAGGGTAGCAAAGTCATGGGCTGCAGCAAGTGAGGATAAGCCCAAATGCAGCAGCCACAGAAATAAAAACAAAGAAAAAATTCTGCTTACCCTCAGAAAGCCTCAGGTAGACAGACAGGGATCTCCAGTGAGATATCCTTACCTCCACTGCCAACCCTTAAATTTGGTCAATGCTAAGCAGAACATGAGCAGACAGTGTGCCAAGGTGGCCAAGAGGGCCAATGTCATCCTAGCCTGCATTAGAAAAAGTGAGGCCAGCAGGAGCAGAGAGGTAATCCTGTACGCAGCTCTGGTGAGGCTGCATCTCAAGTATTGTGTTCAGTTTTGGGCCCCTCATTACAAGAAAGACATTGAGGCCCTGGAACGTGTCCAGAGAAGGGCAACAAAGCTGGTGAGGGGTCTGGAGCACAAGTCTTTCGAGGACCGGCTGAGGGAGCTGGGATTGTTTAGTCTGGAGAAGAGGAGGCTCAGGGGAGACCTCATTACACTCTACAACTTCCTGAAGGGAGGTTGTGATGAGGAGGGGTTTGACCTCTTCTCCCAGGCAACAAACAAGACCCAAGGAAATGGCTGCAAGTTGTACCAGAGGAGGTTTAGATTAGACATAAGGAAAAACTTTTTCTCTCAGAGAGTGGTCAGGCACTGGATTGGCCTGCCCAGGGAGGTGGTGGAGTCGCGTCCCTGGTGGTGTTCAAGAGGCATCTGCATGAGGAGCTACGAGATATGGTTTAGTAGCTTAGTGGTAGTAATGGTGATATGAGGACAGTTGGACTAGATGATCTTGTAGGTCCTTTCCCACCTTGTGATCCTAAGATTCTATGAAATGAGGTCTGGGAAGGGGTGGATCC